>MU279355.1:0-633012 GCA_022385695.1 Xylaria arbuscula | reverse complement strand
ACCACTCCGATCTTTACAACAACAGTGGTGTGCGTACCTGTAGCAATGCATGACCGCCGGTTCCCATTAAAACCCCCCCCCGGGCCCCCCCCCCCCCCCCCCCCCCGGCTTGCGTGTCATCTGTCAGATTTTCGCTCGGGAGTTGGTTGGTTGGGGTGCGGTTGGATGCAGGAGAATGCCGGGGAGGAGGGGGACGGTGAGAGGAGGTGAGGTGAGGTGAGGCTGGGCATGTCACACTCGTGAAGCCCAACGAATGGTCGCCTGCAATCGGGTCTGCTGCCGACCGTTTGGTCAGGGGCCCTCATGTAGCGGGTGGGTTAGGGGAAGCATCTACACGTCGTCACCCGAGATCCTCGTTAAAGCCCGAACCGGCGTGTCTACATGGTACATCAGGTACCATTCCCGCCCTAACATTAAAGTCCCCGGCATTGCATACCTGGTCGACGAGGGCCAACGCCGGGTAGGAAACGAAGCCGAGTCACCCCAGTGGCTCAATGTCGACACTCAAACAATGAACGGCGGATGTTTCGTTCGTCACGTTATGCTCCTTGCCAAGCCCTGTTTGGGGCCATAGCCGGAGATTTTACATCAATCGCCTGCAAACCCATTCTCTCGGGAGGGTGATTGCGGCAAACACGCGCGCGCTTCGGTGGATACGCATACAGCACATGTGGCACATGTAGTCAAGGCGTAACCAAACACTGGCAGCCTTTGGACGGCACCGAAGATTGCGGCGGGCGTAGACCAGCGGTCCCAAGCGGTGGTGGCGGGATCTTGCAGGTGAGCACACGATGTAAACACAAGATAGATTAACCGTTACACAGCAGCGCGGTTGGGCACCTCTACCTCTACCTCTGCCTCTCCCCCTTGGCCTGCGTATTTGACGGCCGTTGGCAGACCTGCTAGCGCTGCCACGTGTGCCGGGCGACGACGACAACCCGTCAGCCTCAACCACAAACCGTGCTACGGAGATGAAGTCATCATATTTTCTGGCCTCGCTGCGGAATCGAGCACAGACACTGTATGACGATGGATGAGGGGGAGACGTCGCATTGCTGCTCTCGGACAACCCCTTGGGATCCTCGTCGCATGCATCATGCAGACTGACAGACTGGTATAGTAGAAGCATGGAACCTTCCACCATCCATCCCCCTGTCCCGTCAGTTACATTGAGCACTGGACACACCATATGCATCCTAACTTCCAGGCCCACGGTAGAAGGCAAGACAATCGAGTGCATTTCTGGTAGAGTAAAACAGGGCCCCTGGTCTCTTGGAGTCGTGCACATTGCGTTGTGGAACATCTTTTACTGCGATCAACAAAGATGCATGCTGAAACATCAAACAAGGTAGAGAGAACTTGAAAGTGAATTTCCAGCTTTGTCTTATTGAAAGACAACAAACGGCAACACCGATTTTTTTTTTACTGCCTAGGGAGTCATTACCATGACCAAAACTTTTCACAACCCCTTCCACCGCCCCTGTTTTCATCCTCAAATTTTCGCACTTGCCGTCTTTGGAGTTTTTCCTTTTCTTTTTGTAGGTTGTCCAAAGCTTGCGCAATGATTAAGTAATCTACCATGTAACGCCATTGGGGAATCGAGCACACAAACTCCTGAAACGAGAATAACGGTAAGAAAAACGAGCCGTGCTCCAAACTTCCGTCCACACCAGATACTACGAGGCCGTCAAAAAGGCTGGCTGCAGATGACAATAACCGGATTGCTGTACCTCAGACACAATCCTAGGAGCTGAAACAGCACCTAAAAACGGAGCCAGCGTTTAAGTGACACGTCGCATGGCGGTGCAGTAAAGAGATGTGCATGGGAACTCTCCACCGGCTAGAGAAATGACAGTTGTTTTCTGCCAGATGCCCAATATCTGTCTGGCAAGATGAAGGGAACTTCGTAAGCGTGTTCCAGAATAGAGCCATCGCTGGCTGCAGCATTAACGGCCTGCAGTCTCTTGGCAGTCTAGTATCGGGAAGGTCCCAACTGTCACCGGACGAAATGTGATAAATCAAGCTAACAGGTTCCAACAGTGAGAAGAAGTGGGAGCCGGTGGCGTCTAGGTCGAAGCTCTGCGGGGAGTTGGCATGGCGTTAGCCCCGAAGCCTTTCTATTACGAGGTATGGGTGATGATCAGGCACTGGTAGAGATCGTTAGCTCTTTCCCTGCTCACATTATTGTCCTCAGTCCCAATGCGATAGGAGATCGAGTGGTAAACTAACTGGACATTAGCGTCGGAAGAGTTTGGACATACCGTAATAACCTGTAAGGCAGCACCACCTTAAAGCCTGGCCGTGAAGCTTCAAGCGCTGTGCATGCAGGCTCTGCAGGTATGGATTTTGCAGTATCGGCACTCGAAAATCCACCAGTGAGGACCCGAATGACATAGGTTGCAAGTCCATTGCACCAGGGTACTGTCTGATTTGATCATCTTGAACGAGTGTGCGCAGTTTGTTGAGACGGCCATGGTGAATGACTTTGTGGTAGACTGTGTACACTACAGCTCCGAGACTGAAGATAGAGAAGGTTGGAAGTGAATTGGCGGAAGTTGATGGCCCAATTGGAACCGTAAGATGGTGACTTTGGAACGTAGGTCGGTGATAAGAGATGGAGGGCAGAGTGAAGTACTCGAGGAGGCGCGTTGCTCACTTGATGGATGGATATGAGAAGGAAACGAGAGCTGTCGAGTTTCCGGGAGCAGGAGTGAGAGGTAACGAGAAGACCAAGAGGTTTAAATAGTCTGGTAACAGAGGTCGACGTTTGTCATGGATCGAAACACGGCAGCGTAGACTAGCCAACGTGGAGATTATCTTCTGTTTGTTGCTGCAAGGCTGTTGGTCGGCTGCCGCAACTGTGCAAGGGACTAGTTAGAGGCAAGGACTGAGAACGTCCGGGCGTTGGTAGGGAAGAGCGAGTCGGTGAGCCCAAGATGGCATGTACCTATCCAGTATTCTCTGGTATACTCGTGTGTACACACGGGCAGTGGAGGGGAGGGCGGCAGCGCGGGCTCTGATATATGTGTGCTACTCCAGTTTCAAGGCTACGACCGGGACTGTTGTTCGCTGTCTCATTTCCCACATTGCCCACGGCTGATACCACGGCACAGATGGGGACGGCGAGGGCCAAGCCAGGTATTCCATGTCTCGACAACGTGGGAGCGTACCACGGGGCCATTAGCATAAAACGTACGAGAACGGTTGGGATGGGCTTATGAGCTTAACTACCGGGGGAGTAGCGGCAGTGGCAGTGGGAATGACGAGAAGCGTCAAGCAGACATGACACGGCACGCGCCGTCAAGGTGAACAAGCGAGCGGCAACCATGCACAGACTAGAGGTACATACTCTCGTCTTCCCATCCCATCCCACTCAGCTTCTATTTTTCGAAAGAGGGTCTTCGCCCCTCTCGACGTTGCTTCTCCCGGTAAGTAGTGGTGCACACATGTTCTCTGCTACACTACTCGTGGATAATAATACCAAGGATAATGTTACGCGGCAACAACCCAAACGGCCTAGGCAACCCAGGTCCGTGGGCAAGGGAAAGGGCATGAGAAATGAGTGGACTCCCATGTCAGCGCTCCTCTGGCTTGGGGCGAACGAATTAGTACGACGTAGCGTAGTGTAAATGACATGCTGGAATACTAGTGTAGGCTGTAGAGCCCACCAGACTGACTCGATGCTGGACGGGGAAGGGAACAGTAGAGCAGTAGAGCTCGGACGGTAGACTAGGTCGGAAGTTAGACCGGCGTAGCGGGACAGAGCTGCGGATTCGACTTGGGGACTTGGATCGATGACAAAGGGCCCGTCGAAAAGCACTTGCACTAAGACTAAGGTACGGTAGCGTTTTCCCTGTATACCTACTTACCGCCCGCACACGTGGATGCTTCGGACGACGGCTTCGTTAGCAGCGTGACGGCCACAGTATACCAGGCATTGGAGGCTCTGAGGTGTTACTGACAATTCCGAGGCCCGGATTGTCAAACGTGATTAGTCTAAAAAGAAAATAAAACAGCGAATGGGAATTCAATGGGCCGTTGGTCTGCTAAGTACTAGTGCGTATGGCTGCGTCCCATTGGCGGGGCGGGTTGCATGGTTACTGCGTGGTGTACATGGTGGACATGGTGGACATGGTGGGCAGATAGATACCGTAAAACGATGGAAATAAAAATAAAAAGGTATTGGAACGGGAGACAACTGTGGCGTGGGACAACGGGGACAATGACGCCTGTCCAGGCCACCCAGGGCATCTCGCTGGGCCAGGATCCATCCCGAGCGAAGCCGTTGCTTGCAACGTCGCCGGCCAGTGGCAGGGCTCCGCCAACCGCACATGTGGCACACGCTGCCAGAATGGCCAACGCCCGGTTGAGCGAGGATCATGCCTGGACATTGCTTGGGAGAAAAGAGAATGCTCATTTTACGACTGCTTCCTTCTCCTTCTTGTTCTTGTTCTTTCTTGTTCTTCTCTGCTGCAACAGTGCAGTGCCGCTGCATGAACGGGACTTGAACTCTCGGCTTTCCCCTTTGGGGGTCGTTATAAGCTTCAGAAGTTCCAGACGTCGAGTGCCGTCTTGGAATGCCTACATATTCAGGGTGCTACATCATCGAGCCTGCGACATACGCGAGAGACGAGGTACCTACCGATGCAGCTCAGCTGTGCGCATCAGGTCACTCGCTACCTGTGGGGTGAGCCATCTACCGTGGGGTGGGTGCTAGAGGCGACTAGGCTGGCCGCCGGGTAGGACGTCACTGCCAATACCTACATGCAATGGCCAATACAGAGTACAGCAGCTCCCAAAATCCCTCCCTTGCTGTCAAGGTACCAAGACGAGACCCAAGGTAGGGCATAGTGCATGCATATACACGCACATGCATGCAGGCACTTATGTACGGCTGATGCCACTTTTCCGGGCCTAGGTATAATAGCGCGACTATGGATGACATTGTCGTGTATTCGTATACAGTAGAATACACTCATAGTAGCACCTACCTACACAGTGGCTCGAGTCTCAGTTCCAAGTCGACATTAGTTCTGCAAGAATGATCCGTCCTCGGGCACGCCCGACCTACACTCTCTACAACTATAAGGTGACATGAGGAGCCTGCGAGGCACTCCACCAGCCAAAGGGGGTCTATTCTACTTCGGCTTTTCGCTATACATTCTGTACTCATGCCATCAGCTACGTGGAATATTCAGCGGCACATTAGGCCGTTTAAATGCATGTAGATAAATACTTAGGCCGAATCTCACTAACATTAAAAACCATCTGCAACCGAATGGCTCTTCGCTTAGAGAGGACAGGGTTGCAAGGCACTAGCTTGTGCGGGTACTTGGAATTGTTAAAGTGTTGAAACCCCTTGCACATACTCTCCTGTGGGGATGTTCGTCTTGACCTAAGCAGTTTTCTGATTCTGGAAGAAGTACGATCAAAGCTACCTGCTTACCTACCTAGATAGGTAGAATATAGACAAGACTTATATTTATATATACCTATATGTCTGCTATTCTATAGAAAACGAGAGGGGCAAGAATGCAGATCAGGAGAGGAAACGTAAAAGTACTTAACAAGCAGCTCGTAGCCCAGAGACCCCGGTACGGCTACCAAGAACCGATGCTAATCAGCTGATGGCTCTGTAGAAGAGAAGATCTGTTCTTATTGGCATTTGGCGCACACCGGCTTTATGACCTTTCTTACACATCCCCCTGCCTCAATGCACGACATTACACTGCACACTTCTCACTGCATCGAGATTTGCCGATTGTCGTCTGACTTCTTGGTAACTCTCATTTCTCATTGGTGGTGAGCTCTCAGTAAGACGATATCTATCCGCACTCGCGTTAGAGACACTAGCGAGGGCCGAACCGAAAACGTTGCATAAACCCTGCTTAGCGTTGCCGTGCTCGTTAATTCGTTTTATTGCAGGAGCAGGATGCTGGGAGCGGTATGTGCAACGGAGTCTGTGTCCACGGTCTAGCAACCTCGCCTATAATAAAATCGGAGTATTTCCCATACCTACGTTCACCGACAACAATTTGGATAGCTCGGTGGTCTTGCACCCGGCGAGGCTCCTGGCGAGGCCGCGCCTGACCGAAATGGAAGAAGCCCAAGTCGTCACCGTCTTCCTCGCGAGTTTGGGGCGGCATGCGATGAAGCCGGTTGCGGGTGCATCTTTTGGGTCGGATTTCCTCCTCTGCTATAGGCTGGCAGCCATTGTTTCATGGATGGTTCCCTCCGTCCAGACAGCTCCCAAGTTTGGCGCCCAACATCGAATGATAGACACAGACAGGCAGACATCGTCTCATGGGCAAGATTGGCGTCCCCCCCCAAAACCGTCGCAATGGACCTCCGGAACAGCACTTTTCTGTCATGAGTCAGCCTCGTAGTCGTCACCAGTCAGCTTCTTGGTAAGGGAGGTCGGGCCTATCAGGCAGGACGGAGCCAGGATCAATGACATATGCGATTTGCAGTCCCGGTTGTAGACATGTTGGAGGTGTCGAGACTGAACCGTCTGCTGGGTCGATTGGACAAGCCGTCGAATAACCGGCGCAGGTTTAAACAACCCGGTGTGAGATTTTCCTGCAGAAGCACCCATAATACCCACACTAGGCGGTAAGCTTGTCATGTGAAAGCTTCGAAATGTATGCAGCCACGCCGATTGCATCGCCAGGTCTTTCCCTCTGAGCTTCAATCTGCGAGTCTCTGCGACCCTGAGTAGTAGCCAAGTGATGCTATCGAGACGAAACAGCATCTTCCAACGATACCCAGATATCACACTTGCAATATGATATGAATCACCTTGGGCAAGCGGGTTAGCAAAAGCTTTTCAGCGTTCAGACCATTGTGATAGCCAGGGATTATAGGTACAGTAGCAACGCAATGGTGGGGCGTCGGTCCTGAACATGGCATGGGTGTACACCACCGCTTACCATCATCCTTGAGGGCCTATAGGAGCTAAGACGGAGAAGTTAACAACCATGTGTCCACTCTTGAGAAGCACATAGCGAGGGATGGTCAGTGTAACCACGGGACACATCCCTTCTTCTGATGGGTGCCTCAGAATGCGAAGCTCTCTGACTGCTGGATTTCTAAACGATTCCATCGGATGACGATGAGGAGCATTCTCTTCCGAGCGCGGAATGTCAAAACCGGACCCGTTTTCTAACTATCCAGTTAGCAGCAAATGGTTGGCGCGTTTGTAATGTATTCGAGAATGATCGAGAAACGTGGACGGATTGACCACCATTTGAATATTCCAAGCTGGAGAGAGACCTACTCAGTGACCGTGTCGCTCCTGTGAGAAAATGTTTATCCAGGGCGCCGGAAGCAGGCAGACGCGTTACTGCTCATGACTTGACGATACTGTTATTTCCAGCCTTGTCAGCCTTCCGATGTGTAGTGGATAGATAAGACATTGACGTTATGCATATACTTACAAGCATCCCTGGCGCATTGGTCCGACTCATTAGATCCTATACAATCGTAAGTAGCTATACCGAGCTACCTACTCGTGTCGACGCGTCAAAATTTCGGTCGTATCGCTCAAGTAGGCTGAAAGGATAAGTCCAAGGCAGATCGGCCGGGTTTGCTCATTTTCGTCTTTGCCCAAAAACACCAGCTAATCATTGCTGTAGTAGTTTGTAAGACGTGGTTTATTCTCAATCCACGCAGAGCTCTAGGCTGGCTTGCGCTTCGTAGGAGCCAAATGCGGGACTTACGTCACTGGTATCGACCTCCGCTAAAATGGCAAATTGCCTCACCAATAGCAACAACAGGAAAGACACCAAGAAGACATGGTAGTGATTCGTTTCCAATGTTGCCCTGGGCTGTGTCGTCTATCTCCTGACCACGAGCCGATGCGGCTGTTCCTGCGGCCACATGCGACCAACCTTGCAGTACTAAGTATAGATGTATAGTACAGTAGGTAAATTCGAACAATTCATTTTACCAGTTTCACATCTTCTCGCAGCGCTTTGATGGGGTCGTTATTACGCATCTAGCCAAGTGTGTAACAACTTCAAAAATAACACAAGTCTCCCACATCGAAAAATCAGTCGACATGCCGGGATCGTCGTTTCCTTGTACCCGATGCTGGGTTAACCTGGGTTGAAGCATGTGCACTAGGTTGCCTAGACCATCTAGACCTTCTAGAACTGGAGTATATACAGCAGGAACGGACGACATCTAACCATAATGTCTGGACATGTTCCGATATCCGCCGTGCCGGAGCCTTTCAGTCGACGACGGCGAGCATAACTTTCGACCCGGCTTCGATGGATGGATACTCCGGCAGTCCCTCCCCGTAAACAAACTTGTTTCAGGGTAGGAAGGGAATTTCCAAGGTATGTATATAATTGCTTACATGCGTAACATCATCAGATTATGCAGAGTTTCCCTATCAGAGCACGCGCTAGCTGAGACACTGCCGCTCTTCACTTCCTGTTGGTTACATTGATATGCATGCGGCCAAAATAGGAAATACCAGTCTTGGGCGTACCGGAAGTGGATAGTCACATGTACAGCATACTGATGTACTATGCTAGGTATACATGTATAAAGTATGCATATGGTGCAGAACAACCAACCTTGGGCTTGTGCGACCAACCTTGGCAGTCTTGTAAGTCGCCCTATATGTATTGAAGTGCCATAGCTACCTAGGCAGACTCTGGAAATTTCCACTGCTTGAAGTAGCCGATACCGAGGACTAGGGCAGGACGAACGCCGTTTTTGAACACTTCGAGGCCGTCTAGCTAGCCACTATACTAAATATGGACAGTTCGTGATAAGTGCTCAAATGGGTAGCACCTTTGTCTCAGTTAGACCCTAATCGGTAGCTTGTTCCCAAGGAGGTAATTGACGCTCCACTTGGCTGCCTTAGACCAAAACACCACGTGTATGGCTGATATTCCATACTAGAGTGCTACTTACCCTCCTAGGTACATACTTATAGTTAGATATTCTAAGTTGTTTAATGAATACTGACTAGGACTAGTGATGAAGTGCGACCTAGAGGCAATTCAATTTGCGAAGCGTACTGGATTTTGTAGATTATAGTGCCCATGTGCCACATGTATTTGCTTGCCATGCAAACTGACTCGAAGTCTATACATACTGGTATCTACTACTTACCTACCTGTTTGAGGCAGGAACATACCTATATACCTGCTTAGCAATGCCTACTACACCACCACTGCCTGCCAGAATGGCAACTCGGCAGGAGCACTTCACCTACCGGTATCCTACATCGTTTTCCTTAAGCCACAGCTTGCATCACCTTCCCCTTCACCTCCTTGCACATACTCCAAACCCCAACCATTAATGAAAAGACTCCCCAGCAACAAGACCAACATCGTCCTATACCAACACACGATCCAAAATGCCACAGGCCTCCTGATCGTCCCACGCTCGGACATGAGAGTTGAGGACTCGTTTCGGCCATGGTGCACACTTCCTGGACGGCCTACGATCGTATTCGTGGGTATACGCCATAGGCATAGTCGACTACTATACATCCACCACAGCAGGCATGATACACCACGGCCGGGCCTGTGAACGGAGATTTCCACAACACTTCAGAGCTCGGTTAGGTAATCTACGCATTGCGTACACTGCACTACGCCACATACGATTAGTACGCGTGCGTGCGGTTCTTGGCCACGTGCTTAACTCGTCGCCTCGACGCAGCTAGGCACAACTAAAACCAGCCTAGTTTCAGACCGGATGCTGCCTCCGTAAGCGGGAGTCTAGTGTAGTCCAGGTAGTCTTCGCAGCAGAGGCACGTCCGATAGTGATAGGCGCCTTGCAGGAAGGACGGGTGATGCCTTTTGTCGGAGGCTCAGCCCGTTAAAGCTAGTCCCCGCCCTGCCTGGCCCAGCCGTCCCGAATGAACGCCGAACCAATGTTTTCGAAGTGACCCATATAAGGTGATCGACCAACCGGTGCTGCTGCCGGGGATGTACGGTGACAATCTACACTACTAAGTACGGCGTCGAAATAATCCGACGAACATGGATAACCTCGCTACCGGGGTTGCCACCAATTGTGAAGATTACATACGTATATGTACAATACGACAAGAAACGACCGGATCCTTCGGTACCCGTGGTCAATGTCTGCGGACAAGGCTCCTGTACACGTTGACTAGTACGCAACGGGTACTATCATGTGTACGAATACTAGTGTAAAAGGCGTGCCACTTCCATCCGCTTTGACAACCAATGTGGGCCGGTCTGTGCCCTTTGCAAAGGTCATGAATACACTAGGACGTGGTATTGACGGAACGACGAGCCTCAAAGCCTTGTTAGTGTAGAAGAATTCCTGCTAGGGCTCTTGACCGCTTCACTTCCAGGATGAACCCTGGAGTATTAGTTGAGCCTTCATGTATAGTAGAATTGTCTGTGACAAAACATGTCGAGCGAAGGTGCGGAAAGAGAGCGAGTGGTTAATATTGGCGAAGGCATTTTGGTGGCCGTAGGATGTGTTCGAGGGCAGCGCCACCAAAAGCCTCGGCTTTGAGCCTCACGTCGTGGGGAGGCATCTAATAAGCAACACGTGCCAGGCTATATCGATGGGCCGGCCATGTATCTCTCACCACATATGTACATCTTTCGCATGTTGTTACCTCACCCCTACACTATCATTAATTATTGGTGGGTGGTACAAAAGTCTCACGAGATGGCTGATACGTTCCAAGTTCTCCCCAGCCATCAAAAGCAGTACCAAGGCTTTGATCGACGCAATCTAGGACGGGATGAGCTTACCGATTGATATGACCTATCACTCTCACCTCGATCCGTATCTGGAAGCTGTCCCCTCTGGGTCCCCTTGCACGCGGGTGGGCTTACGATCCTAGCAGCGGAATAGTAGCCGGCAGTGAAGATTAGGCTTGCGCCGTTGGACATGCACCATAAGCCGTATGCAACCTTGGGTCTGACTGACTCTCGCGCTACTGTCGTGGCTCGTACGATGAGCGCACTTACGCGCACCATTCATATAGTGTGGCATATCTTGTGCTATATACATATGCATGCATGCACACTTGCTGACTTTGTACTGGATTCGTCGTCGACTGCTGTCCATGCAATGCAAATCATTATTTATTTCCTCGCTTACGGCGGTTCCAAGCGAAAGGCGTCTGATGCTGGAAAGGAATAAACTACTACCTAAATTTCACGTCATCTTCACCATCCCGCGGCCCCCAATCTGCATGACAGGACTGTTGGGATTTCAGGCCCGAAGACGACTGGCCAGACGAGCTTGCGTTAAGCACCTACCGGCTCCGACCGGACGTCACCAAAATTGGCTGCAGCGATCTCGCGCCAGACTTGCATGAATTCCCTAGTGTATAGTGTCATAAACCCAATTATGTGGCCCACCATTGGTACTCATATGATGTTGAGCATGCTTTTTGACAGATTCTAGAAAGAAGCGACCAAGATCATCCCAGGTCACTCATCTTGTCTCAGCTGTGGATGGGAGGTTTGCGTGTCTGATACGGTAAATGCGACTATTTGCGATCTCGCATCTAGAAAAAATCTATGCACCACATCCATCTAATATCCGGTTACATCTCAGCCATACAGTACAATGACCCCCACTTCCTTTTCGCAATCGGTATCTGTCTCCTAGTCATCGCCGACTTCATAACATAATCGAACAATCAACCCGCTGCTAGCGGCCTAAATTTGGGGGTAGGAGGGGCTGTTGAAGATCTGGATCCTCGGGTTTCCTGAAACGAATAAAGGTTTATCAGCCTACGGCTAGTAGCGGCCGTGGATAAGAGGACTGAACGGGCGATCGTACGCTTCTCAGGAACACAAGGTGTGGGTAGTCGAAGCTGCAACAGTTTGGGACGTGGAAGAAGGAAGAAGAAGCACCAGATGTTGTATACCACTATGGCCACACCACTTTCTCAACTCACTAACACGATCAAAATGGAGAAGTTTATACTGGACTAGAGGATACTTAATACGCCAGGATAGTAAGTGTGTGTACTCAGTGTGCTACGCAAGCAACACTGACAGGAACAGCACGAGGTGACAGGGCAGAGGGCACATGGGAACCCTGACCTTGGCTTTCGTCGCATGGCGGCAGTATGTACACGCCATATTCGCTTCGGTCGTCCGCCGCCGGCTGATGTTATAAACATGGTATCCGCCACTATACTATAGCCAGGGTGTATACACATTGCTAGGTAAAAATTCAAAACGTCGAAATGTCATTCAGAACAGCCCACCTAATACGTGGTACTGCTGATGCTGCCTCTCTTTTGGGTAAACAAGTGTCCGTGCCTAAATACACAGGACTTCCTCTTTTGTTTATCCCATTCCTTCCCCGCTTCTAAACCCGTATTCAGATCACACGCCCTCAACCGCCTCAACGACATTCTAGTATAGGTGCACTACTATATGTGCTCTTCATTGCCACGCTACCTATGTACATCACCTATGTCACACTACACGACACTTCTTATTATAACGGCTTAAGAAAGCAGGGGATGGGAGTCCGGCACTTTTGCCTTGACTTGGCAGGGCCCGACGGTGAACCATCAGCTTTTGACAGTTTTCGGCTCAGGGATTAACCATGGAGAAAAAGTGAAGCTGTAGTGTACTGGTAGTGTAAATACACTACGCAACACATCCTAGGTAAACTCTAACCTTATCCAAAATAGCGGCGAGTTGATTCTTTTTTTAGCACGTTTGTGGACTTCTTCGTGTTGACCTACTAAGTTTCTATACACTAAGTATACCACTACTTGGAGATAAGATGATGATGGTTCGCTCTCGGCTGAAGTCATTCTATAAAAAACGAACTTCGGGCTCTCCGGCCATGTTACGAATGAATTCAATTATGGTATAGCTCTAATTGGCCACCATGGACTGATGCTTGGGGATTTAATGCTTATCTAATGGAGTAGATTGTCTATGTAGAATGGAGATGCGAAAACGTGTACACCAACTAAACCTAGTTTACACGTGTTGTTCCGCTTTTGTTTGAAACTACGCTATTAGTATGCAAAAGGCATCTCTTTTTTATAATTGTAGCACCCTAGTCTTGTTCTTGTTCGTCTAATCTAGCCTCTTCTAATTATACGCTAGCGGACTATACTACTATTTATTTCCCGTATCATTGACGTGATTGATACCAGAAAATGTACAATGCTGGATATCATCAATTGTCTTCGGCCCGCAAAAAAAACAACAACAAAAAACCACATAACTAAATTTTTGGATCAAGAGCGTGCCATTACAGACATCACACGACCCTGCTTATTAGTGGTATTAATGCTGATATGGGTTGACAGTAGGTGAGTAGGTGATTAGCATAGCATGCTCGAAAAAAAAAAAAAAAGGTCCGTGGGTTCCAGCTAGTTCCTCTTTTCATCACTCTTTGTTCTGTGCGGGTTTAATGACACCGAGTCGGTAGAACCGGTCATAAGGGATCCATTCCCCTGACCGAAACTCGCTCACCGCCTAGGTGAAACCATACAGGGCTCCCGGTTCGTGTAAACGGCGCCGTCGTCCCGGTGGAATTAAATGCCCATCGGCTCGCATTCCGCGAATCCTCTCTTAGTGTACCAGGTAGGACAGGGGGGAGGAGAGATAAGGCATTGCTGCCGAGGTTTTTTTTCTTATTTTTTTTAGACGCAAAACCCCCCTCATACGTCATCACGATAGCTAGTTCCTGAGCATCATTACCTATCGTGGCGGCTCTCGGAGATTTGGTGCCCAGTATCAGTCCGTTGCAAGGCCGTCATCGGTATCACGCGATGCTGATGACTTCGCTGGCTCGGCTCCCCTCATTTCTAAGCCCTCGTACTCATTGACGTCTTGATGATCCTTATCGAATACGTCGCCCTCCGAGTTTTGACGCTCTTTTTCTTGAAAAGTGAAAGCGTCGGAGAGATTGACGGCCAGAAAAGTTTTCGGCAGCTTTACCCTGTTGATTTGTTGTGTGAGTACTGTTGAATGTGACGTCGAAGTCATGGCTCGAAGAGAGACACTTACTGGTGGAATTTTGCTCTTAACGTCTCGATGATCTGCTTCCAGTCGCCATGGGGGGTCAGACTTCGCCGTGGCGCACATCCTATACAATGTTTGCTATCCAGTTGAATATCGAGTGGATCATAGATATGGCAACCTGGACTAATGGTGATGCGAATGCTATAGTTGAAAGTAGGCTGATCAGGCAGTGGTTCGTCTGGCGTGCCCTTATTTTCAGATTCGTACAACTCAAAACAGATCTGGGAAAGATAATCTAGCTCTGGGATGGTCCGACGGTTGATCTTTGTGTCTATACCTCCCTCAAGAATGCAATTGAGCAGTGTGTAGATATGTGACTCCTTGGTAAAATAGAAGAACGATTTGGCGTCTTCTGATGCTTGCATCTCTTCAAGGTCCTGAACTATCTCTTTGAGTAGGGGCAATGAGGTCAATAACCCGATCTCAAGCTATTTTGAATCAGTTCCAGTTCACAATGTCTTTCTAGAAAGCACTCACCTTCTCACTATCCGAAATGCCGTACTCTTGAGGGCATATAAAGTCAAACATCACTTTCGCTAGCTGATACAATTCCCGAAGGGGCTCGAAGCGTGCATCTGTTTTTGCCTTGGTGCGATTATTACCCCTTTGAAGATGGAAGTACTCATCAGGCTGCGCAATTTCGCTTGGATGCTTCATCCATGACCTTCGTCGGAAGATCCGTCTCATGGCATTTTGTGCCTCTGATCTTTCTCCTTTGTCCGACCTGTCAGGCTTGTCGGTTCGCTCGCTAGGGGGTGATCCCACAACCTGACTCTTATCAGACTTATCATCGGTCGTCTTACTGTTTTCTTCCGCTTCTCTGGGCACATTTTTGTTCTCGCGGTTGATAGTAATACCAAACTCTTCCTCTAGCATGTGCTTGGGCGGTGTAAATACCCACTCTAGAAATTGTCGATTATGTAGAGCATCAAATTTCATGGTATCGTAAAGCTCAGATATCTTGCTAGGATCGATCTTCTCATGATCACAGAACTCGGCAAAGAGCTTTTCCCAGCGTTCTCGGAATAGCTCAGCGTCCTCTCCACAACACCACCGAGTTTGAATATTGCTGATAGTGTTAGCCTGCGAAAGTGACGACGCGATGGACGTGCTAGAACTTTCGCCGGTGGTCTTTTCTGAGCCCTGGTTGTTGATTGCGCTAAGTGAGTTCACAGCGCCACTATACAGCTTATTATAGTTGTGCTGCATTACATCGCGGTGGAAATTCATCAACTGAACAACCCTCGTCTGGACCTCGGACGGCTCAGGCATGCCTTCCGGCCAAGCAAACTGTGGCGGACGCTCGTTACCCTTGCGCAACAAGCCCTTCAGCTTCTTTTTCACCTTGTCCATTTCATCTTTAGCGGCGTTCGAGTCGTCAAGCAAGTCTTTTCGAATGGTAATGAAATCTTCTGGTAGTTCTTTTCGGTCCAAGAAAGACGCCGCCCATATTTGAGCGCTCGTTGTAACACGGCGCTCTGAGCTACTGAAAACGTGCACCTCGTCAAGAATATCCCGATTTAAGAGCATATAATCATTCCGCATATTCTGCGCTAGCTCCTG
This sequence comes from Xylaria arbuscula, assembly GCA_022385695.1. NCBI lineage: Eukaryota > Fungi > Ascomycota > Sordariomycetes > Xylariales > Xylariaceae > Xylaria > Xylaria arbuscula. The sequence continues at coordinate 617,428 of MU279355.1, read as the reverse complement.
GGCTTGGTATCTCGCAGAATGTGTTGGCTCACCTCCCCATTTGACGATTAGCTGCAGTTTATCCAATACGAAACTGTTATCCGCCGCTGTGAATTTAGACATAGTTACTCCAGACATCGAATCCTGACGTCGGGGTGCGCCTTGGCGAATCCTGTTTTGATACTTTTCTCCTTCGACTTTGATCGTATCGGCGTTCTGGTCTTCCTCACGAGAATATAGGTTGGTGGTTGTCTCCTCTCTATGCTGCTGATCCAGAGTCCTTGCAGTCGAAGATTCCGGTTGAGCATCTCCAGGAACATTAGTTGCCAACTCAGATACGGCATCTGTTGACCTCTTTTTGCTGAACATTGGTTTGATCTGCACCTTCGTACCAGCCCAGCCGCCCTTTTTTACGAGGACATTTCGGAGAGCTTTGAGTTTATTACGGTCTTCTTTTCCCTGCTTAATAGCCGTATCAACGGCGTCCAGAACGCTTGCGAGCGCCGCCTCGCCGATCAACAGGACTTCTTCTTGATGACCCCGGAGGAGGTCAATGAAAGGTTGAGTATGAAAAGTAAATTTGTACTTTTGTTTCGGCGTACGATCGGCGTGCCGGATTACTGAAACAAGACCTTTGAGTTTCCAAGAATGTTTCGGTAGCGGGGGAGGTAGCGAAGGCTGAGATTCAACGAGCTCTTCTGTTTCATTATCTGGAGTAGCTGGGTCTGTTTGCGGAGCGGTAGCGGGTATACTACTGGATGCCGAACCGCCGGCGGCGAGATGAGCGAGAGGGCTGATGATACCGCTTTGCAGTTTCGACGCCACAGTAGCCATACTCGTTTCGGATTTAACGGTAGGTGAGGCTCCCAGGGATTTGTCATCCACGCCCGATTCTTTTGTAAGGTCTTCAATTGTACCGGCGGTGCTAGACAATGTTGGATTATACGCTGATTGTGGAGCTGAAGACCCTTCCTTGTCTTTGGTTGCCAAAACTGCCCTCGTGAAGGGGTCATTGGTGTCAGTGGCCGCGGGAGAAGGGAGTGGAGGAGTTGGACCGCCTCGTCTAATTCTTTCCTTGATGAACATTTCTTTGAGTATGTTGGCACAGTGGTCATAATATGTTTCATTATCTTTGACGAAGCTCCAACCGTTCACGTCGATGACACAGCTCTTCCCTCCGGCGCGGAGCAGGTCAAACCCGCAAACCCTTTGCCCGAAAGTTCTTGCAATCTTGCTGGCCATTTCCTTTTCGTCATCACTTAGAGCTGTCACATAACGAATTTCTTTGCCATGAGTATTGCGCCTGACGATGCCGTCCACAACAGGCGACTTCCTCGTCTCCGCATGGCAGTAGTTGGGACCAACCGTGTAAGCCTTGACATCTTCTGCATTATCCACTTGCATGAATTTCTCATAAATGAAGCTGCCACCCGGCTCGGTGATCGCCCTGGGAACGACGAGATCTTCCACAAACTCGGAGCTTTTGTTGCCGATTTTCCTGAAGAGTTTCCGTGCACCGCCACCGGAGGATCGCGGGAAATAGATGATGATATTATGATCCTCCCCACTGGTCGGCTTCTCAACAAAGGGCTTCTTTAATAAAGCGCCGTCGACGCTGAGTATATCGCCGTCATCAAGCAATTCAACTTGTCTGGGAGCACGATACTGCGCAAAATCTGTGGCTTCTAGCTCGAGACCAGAGACTTCCTTGGTATGCTTTGCAACCTCGGGAGTGAGTAGATCGGGACCACCATCACGGTTTACTTCGATCCGCTGTGGTGTCGGGACGTTGATTTTATCTAACATACGGAGGCAGAGCCGTCTGTCCCACAAGATCTTTTGCATGGGGACATCGTTGACGCAGAACGGCTTCCGAGCCTTGACGTAAGCGATAGCTTTGTCCAGTGGGAATCCATCCGAATAGAACGAGATGAGATAGTCACAGATCGGCCAGTTCTCTATGCCTATTTACATGTTAAAGACAACGTGCCGACTCGACTCACACAAAGCACGTGACCTACCTTCGTCTAAAATTGTCTTATCTCCGAAGACGACAACGTCAAAGTCGCGATTGGCGATGATGCGGTTAAGAATATTCCGGCTAGGTTTGCTGCGGGCCTTGGAGTCCAGGGCACACACACCGATGATGCCCCAGGGTGCTGGCTTCGAGTCTTCTTTTTCTCTAGATTGAGGCCCTCGTTCACTACTCTGGCTGTGACTACTAGTCGCAGTGCTGCCACTGAAGCGCCGCTTAGTCCTACTGCGATCTCTCTTGGGCTGAGATCTAGCGGCGGGATTCGAGGTGGGAGCAGGGGGGTGAGAAGGCACCGGACTCCGCCTGACGGTGTCGAGCGGATTGTTGTGGTTCGCAGCCAGCGGCGTCAACTGTGGGCCGCTTCCGGCATGGGCCTGTGAACTGGGACTGGAAGAGGTGGTGACGGTGACATTGGAGACACCGGCTTCTGACTGCCCCGGGACTGGGCCGAGACCCTTGCCGGAAGCCATGAGGCCCTGGTCGGAACCGGCTGAGGAGGAGGCGGCGGAGCTTGCAACGCCACGAGCCGAGACCAGAGACAAGAGGGATGAGACAGAGACGCGCTTGTTGCCGTCCGACTCGGAGAGCGAAGAGCGGTGGTTAGAGGCGGGATCGAGCAGCTGGCCGTGGTAGCCCAGGTCCTGGAAGAAAGAGAGTCGGCGGGCAGAAAAGCTAGAAAAACTGCGGCGGGTTGGTTTCGGGTTGGAGTTTGAGTTTGAGTTTGCCTCCATCGTAAAGAATGGAACGACTAAACAAGAACAAGCTCCAGGCCACTTTTTCCCCGGTTGTCGGGACTAACTAAGTCAGTCGGGCGGTACCTATGAGGCGGTAGTGCTGGCAAGTGCCACCTGCAAGGCGACCAAGCAACTGGCGAATGTCTCACACCGTAGCAAGTAGTCCGGCGGAACGGGAGAGTGGATATTGTTGAGTTTGAGAACCGAACTGTCCTTCCAGTTTCTCGGTTGAAGGTCCTTGTTAGCTTCCTCGTGGATCTGTCAAGTCGCCGCTCTGTTTTTCAATTGCCACAGTTATCTTTAGCTGCTGCATCGCTTGATATCTTCTTAGCTGCAATGTATATACACCGTGGCACGGCCTGGGTTAATGGGGTCTGATATACCTGGAGGAAAGGAGGAAAGGGAACGAAGCAGAAATAACCAGGCAAATTGTGGGCTGCCATGTCTACCTACATGGTTAGGACAAGCTACCTCAGCTGCATCACATTACCTCATAGGGTAATGCCAAAACTGGGGCAAAATCCGTAGATCTACTGGCTGTACTTAGGCCATCTCTCCATAGACAGTAGTGATACCTGATACCTATCTGCTTACCGCTTGTAACACGTAGCCTCTATACGTGTCGAGGCTGTTGTCGTTGTTGTCGTTGTTGTCGTCGTCTTCGTCGTTTGCATCTGACAGACATGAAATGGACATCTAAGAGTGGAGTGCCTGAGGTTGGACCAGCGGCTGTTTGAGTGGAGGGGAAGACAGGAGAGAAGATCCAGGTTGCAGGTTATCTACCTAGATCTTATCGCACTACCTATACTTCCTTTGCTGGTGTCTACCCGGACAAGTCATGATGAGATAGAGAGGCCGCATGACGGTGATGGTGACGGCAGGCCGGACATGAAAGTGGCATTTTTCACATCTTCGCTTCCTCACTGTGTCGTATTATTTATATACCAGTCACGCACGTGCCAGGAGCAGATTGGTACCGTGACGTCTGTATTCGTATGAAAAAGAATGACAGCAGGGGACAGGGGGCATATACCATACAGGGTTTAGTGAGTGGCGGGCAGACGAGGCAGCCAATGTCAGCGCTGTTACGGTCATCTTTTTTTGTAAACATTTTTATGAGACCTAAATCGTCTTTCTGTGTACCAATACACTGACAGCGGCTATTGGGTGCGGAGCTCTTTACCTGGTAATTCAAATATATGTAAGTAACTTGAAGTAAATACCGACGTGTAAATACCTAATGCATAGGTAGTGCTCCTGCTAAGTTCTAGTACTACCTAGTACTACCTTCTACATGATGTAAATCAAGTATATTTTCAACTTATACCTGTCTGCTACCTTAGTAGTACTTTCAGCAGCAGATGGCGACAAGGATAAGATATGCATTAAAATGGGTCGTCCATGGGTGCACTTTCTAAGCTCTGCCTACGTCTCTATCGGAGATAATAGCAAGATGAAGACATGAATTGGCAAGAGTGCCTGATAGTGACGAGATAATAATATATAATTACTCGGCGAGGATTGATGGGCTGCCGGCATTCCAGCAGGCGGTGGCTTGTAATCCTGCAGCAGAAGCGGGCCGGAGTAGTATGGGAATTGTGGAGGGGTCCTTAGATGTACCTAGACTACCTCTATGCAAGAAGAGCGTGTGATTGGTCCAATTGCCCACCTAAAATTATTTCCAACTAAAAAAAAGTTCGAGGGTAACGAAAGGCGCCTCCAGGGCTATTCTCAACTCCCAGAGCCGCCTCGCCAACGCGCCAGTGCTGCTGCTGTTTTAATTTTTCGCAAAGGGGATGCTTGCACGCTTATATACCGGGAACTTATCGAGGCGCTTCACTATCGAGTAAGCGACGCATCCCACTACAACCCTTACTTGAAATCACGATGCCGCATTCCGACCAGGACGGACCGCTGGCCAAGCGCCAGAAGCTGGGCGCCGTCGTGAAAAGCAAGGCTGAGCCCGCCAGGAGATCTCGCATCTTCGCTCCCTTCCGCGTAAGCAGACGTCGTGTCGCTCCTCCGAAGACGTAAAGACATGTGCTGACCGACATCCGCAGACCGTGGGCTTGGTGTCCCCGACCAGCGTCCCCTTCACGTCGATTCCCTTGGGCAAAACCACCTTCCAGGTCACAACCTCGGCCGGCCGATCTCTCCAGACGTACGATCTGAAGCGGGGGCTGAACCTCGTGTTCATGACCAGACCCCAGACACCCTTTGACATCACTGCTACCTACGCCTGGAAAAGGAAGCTCTTCGCGGCATGGGGTGACTCAAGCAGTGGCGCCTCCCACCAAGGAATATGGATCTTCGAGCGGGGAAAGAAAGTCGGTCAATTAGAGCTCCCCTCCGATTTGCGCCAGCCTATAAACCAGATCCTCGTGTTCGGGTCTTGGATAGTGGCTTGTTCGCTGACGAGGATAGAGGTCTGGACAACAGCGACTCTTGAACATTACACCACACTCTTTACAATGGCTGGCCGGAAGGGCGACAACGAGATCACTGGCGGTATATGCACAATGCCGACCTATCTAAACAAAGTCTTTGCTGGGCGTCGGGATGGTTGGGTGGAAATATGGAACGTGTCGACCGGGAAACTGATCCACACCCTCTTGCCTCCATCGCCTACCTGCGGCGCCGTTACCTGCATGCAGCCCTCACACGCGCTATCACTCATGGCTATATCCTATTCTGGAGGACCGCTTATTATCCGAAACATTCTCACCGACAAGACGATTATATATGTCAACGCCGGTGCTGAAGACGCTCCTGTAACGAGTATTGCTTTCCGAACTGACGGCATGGGCGCAGGGCAGGATGGCCGTAAGGATGGCGTTATGGCAACTGCAACCAATGCGAGCGGCGATATCACCTTCTGGGACCTGAACGATGGTGGTCGAGTCATGGGTGTTCTGAGGAGCGCCCATAACCCACCAACGCGAGACGGTACCAATATCCGTGGTGGCGTGAGCAAGATCGAGTTTCTAGCAGGCCAGCCCGTCATCGTCACGAGTGGCCGAGACAATTCCCTCAAGACCTGGATATTCGACCAGACTCCATTTTCACCCGTACCAAGGATACTACAGATACGAAGCGGTCACGCAGCACCTGTTACATCACTTCGTTTCTTGCCCTCAGATTTTGATGGCGCCGAGGCAGGCAATAAATGGCTCCTTAGTGGAAGCAAGGATAGAAGTCTATGGGGATGGAGTCTTCGCCGAGATGGCCAAAGCACCGAATTGAGTCAAGGAAATATACGCAGGAAAGCCAAGAAATATGGAATTTTAGCCACGAATGCCCTGGCTCACAGTCCAACCACAGCGCTCGAAGATCTAAAAGCTCCGGAAATCACATGCATCGCTTGCTCATTAAACCGAGATGGTGGTATGGGCGCCATTCCAGGCAAGCAAGCAATGTGGCAGAAAACGCGAGATCCAAAGAAGAGCCTCGATGCTGAAATTAGTGGCATGACTGGCTGGGAAAGCATCGTCACTGCCCACAAGGACGACCCCGTTGCACGTACCTGGTTCTGGGGACGCAAGCGTGCAGGCAGGTGGGCATTGCCAACCGGTGACGGTGCAAACGTATCGACTGTCACGATGAGCTCTTGCGGAACCTTTGCTGTTGTTGGGTCTGTTGGTGGATCAATTGATATGTTCAATTTGCAATCAGGTCTACACAGGCAACGGTTCCCCTCAAAATTGACACCTGCACAGGCCAGACGGGTCAAGATGCAGCAATCCCGACAAGCAGACACAGTCATACAGCTTCAAGCTCGCACTTCGTCCAAGTTCCTTCCAGGAATGGGCAAGCATGCCAAGGCCGTCACTGGAATTGTCGTCGACTCGATGAACCACCTCGTGATCAGCTGCTCTCTCGATGGCCGAGTCAAGTTTTGGGAATTTCTAACAGGAAATTTAATTCACGAAATCAACTGGGCTCCGATGACTGCGATCATAGATTGCCGTTACCACCCTGCAAGCGATCTCATAGCCTTTTCATGTGATGATGGATCTATTCGCGTGGTAGATATAGAAACAAGACAAACAATTCGTGAATTTTGGGGGTGTCAGGGTAAAATCAACGATTTCACATTCTCCAACGACGGACGCTGGATAATAGCTGCGTCACAGGACTCCATAATTAGGGTGTGGGATTTACCAACAAGTCACCTGATTGATGCAATCCGGCTGGAAAAACCTTGCACTGCTCTAGCATTCTCAGCTACAGGCGAATATCTTGCTACTGCGTCGGAGGGCGAACTAGGTGTCAATATCTGGAATAACAGGAGTCTCTTCACACATGTGCCGACGAAGCAGATAGCCGAGAGCCTTGTGGAACAAGTTTCTGGGCCCACAGCCTCGGGCGAAGGTGGTCAAGGGCTACTGGAAGCAGCATTTGAAGACTATGATGCGGTGGAAGATGAAGATCAAGTTGCGGTACCCAATTTGGACCAGCTTAGTGCTGACATGATGACTTTAAGCTTGGTTCCAAGAAGCAAATGGCAAACTTTATTACATCTCGACTTGATCAAGAAAAGAAACAAGCCGAAGGAACCACCGAAAGCTCCTGAGAAGGCACCTTTCTTTCTACCATCCACGAATGGAGCACCATCTTCGACTCAAATTGTTCCAGAGACGAAATCCAACGACGAAGAAAATGAGTCGAGAATAACAAAGTTTGACCATAAGAGAGTGGAGCAAGCATTCACAGGTCGTTTGCGGGCTGGTGCCGCGAGTGGAAATTGTAAGATATTCAACCTTTGAACTGATTTTTTCTTTTTTGGCGACAATCATTGACTCCCTCATAGATGACGATTTCATTGAGCATTTAAAGACCCTCGCTCCTGCTACGGCAGATCTCGAGCTTCGGTCACTTTCACCTGGCGAAGACGACGACTCAAACGAGTTACTACAATTCATCCGAGCTCTGACAAGTCGTCTTAAGGCAAGACGAGATTACGAACTCACTCAGGCATGGATGACGGTCTTCCTGCGGTTACATTTTGATTTGATCATTGAGAACAATAACCTTATGAGCGCACTGGGAGAATGGAAGCAACACCAAGCCGAGGAATGTGAAAGACTGGATAATCTAGTAGGATACTGCGGCGGTGTGGTCGGTTTTTTAAGAAGCCCAAGGACATGAAAGGGGAACACCGTACTCTAGATATCTCGATAGGACGTACCGCTAACATCGAGCGGTCACATATACGTCGCAACAAACATGCACATTCAAACCTAGTCACATGTTATTCGATAGTGCGGTCAAAGATGATACGGAAAGGGAAAGATAGACGGGTATAATCAGCTAGCCCCCGGCTTTGCCACGGTTATGCCATACCAATCATAAACTTCGGGATCAGATATCAGCTCGATTCACGGTCACTCAAGTGGCGGAATTGAAGTACTCCACAGCGCCAGTCAGGTTCCATGTCCCAAACTTGCTCTAACTTCTGCTAGGAAGCATATTCAGTGTAGAGCTCGAAAGGTGGGCTAGTAGGGTATTGGAGAACGAACTGTGTACCCCGACCTACCGGTACACGGAATGAGCAAAGAGAGGGGTTTGTGATAAAGAATACATAAGTCCGGGACCGCCGACATTTCATTTCCCGATAACACGTCACGCCGGGTAGAAGATTTCGCATATGACTGAGAAAATATCAATGTGCTAAGATGGTCCTCGATGAACTGTTCACCACTTTCATCCATGCCTTGCACATTCTCCACAACAATGCCGTCCTCGACGCGTACGGTCACCTCTCGGTGAGGAATCCGAACAACTCATCGACTTTTTTCATGTCCCGTAACCTCGCGCCAGCTCTCGTATCTTCTCCCAGCGACATAGTAGAATACCATGTCGCAGACGCATCGGCGGTCGAGCCCGATGCTCCTAGCGGATTCATCGAACGCTTCATCCATTCCGAGATATACAAGCGGTTCTCCAACATCAGCGCCGTCGTGCATAGTCACTCGCCAGACGTGATCCCATACAGCTTTAGCGACGTTCCTCTCAAGCCGTCGATCCACATGGCTGGGTTCTTGGGTACGTAGCTTCGCTCATCTCATGCTCAATAAAGATAATACCCGTACCCATACACACATACACACATACACATATACACGTATACATACACTGCACAGAACTGAGTGAAGCGCGACGATGACGAGGACGCAGGCGACAAAGTCCCCGTCTTCGACATCTCTAGATACTACAACAGCAACGACACGCAGGACCTCCTCGTGCGCAACGCCCGGCTAGGCGCGGCCCTCGCGGCCGGATTCTCGGCTACGGAGGGGGCGACGAAAGAGTCGCCGGATTACTCGGTCGTGCTGATGCGCAACCACGGCCTCACGGTCTGCACGACGGGCATCGAGGCCGCCGTGTTCCAGGCTATCTACACGCAGACCAATGCGCAGGTACAGTCGGCCGCACTGGACCTCCAACGTGCGTATGCGGGGACGCAGAGCGACGGTCTCGGCTATCTCACGCACCAGCAGGCGCTGGACAGCTACGCGACCAATGCCGGGACTGAGCAGCGGCCGTGGGGCCTCTGGGTGCGCGAGGTCAAGGTCTCGCCGTTGTATATCAATACTTTGGACCTGTGAGGACCGGCCATCTCAGGTTTAAGTTGGAGAGCTTGGCGAAGGGAACTAAGGGGTTGGTTGATGGTTAGTTAGTAAGTAGGTACCGCAGCACATCCAGGAATTATATTTCTTTCACTACGAGACGCTATAGCGTATATTTTAGTTTAGTTTTCTTACTTACCTCGTATCCGGCTCTCGTCTTACACAGTTGCCTACAGTAGTTAGGTAGTTAGTCGAGTCATCTCGTACTTGGTAGGGCGTATCGTCAACTGCAGGGCGCGTATTACTCTTTGTCTCTTTGACGCCTATTTCGGCTCCGTGACTTAAAAGTGAATTGCCGGGGTAATGTACATAGCCCAATCGGATTTCTAACCGTTAGTTAAATAAATACCCAATTGACCGAAATTGGAATCTTGCTGGATTTGGCTATGTACATTCTCAGTCCCCCATCTTATGTATTGTGGCCGAAGCGGGTGTTAAAATACTTCCACTGCTTTCCCGCTCTTTGTGTGCGGTACACTGCTCAGTTATCTGTGAGACCCCTGCTCAGAAGACTCAGGCGAGGCGGTTGAAAAAAATACATGAGACGCCCCTACACCACAGCCATATCATTATCGCGGTGTGGGGTGTCTCATGTATTTTTTTCAACCGCCTCGCCAGGCTGCTCGTTAACTAGCGTAGGTATTCTCCCGTTTATTTTATGGCGCAAAGGAGGCGAGTGAAGCGGTGTATCTAAGACATTGGCTGCTGTTAGGTTGTCATTTCTAAGCAAGCTGGGGTAATCCGGGAAGTGGGAACAATATTGCTGCATCCCACATTCCCTCCCGTCCCACTTGGTAGATGGATGTTATGCAGGAAGCGCCAACTTGACTTGACAGAGGGGATGTTATTCTCAATGTCTTTTTTTTTTCCTTGGGGCCTTCGGCTTCAAATACTGTTTGGCATTGGCACGTCTGAAAAGGATGGGAAATGTGTTATTCAAACTGCCAGTCAGGCGCCTGCTGCCTGACATGAGTTACTTTGTTCTTTCTGCAAGGTACCATCAATGCTGGTGTGAAGAGGGGATATTGAAGACCCAAGCTTACCCTCAACTCCCATGTAGGTGCTAACTTACGCCCCACGTCTCGAGAGGACCCTAACCAAGGTAGTCCTGTACACTAGATGAGCCAATGAATCTAGAATATTGACGATCACGCATTGTGCGGCACTATAAATGTGATGGATAAGCCTTATAAAGCTCGACAATGCAGCTTGGAACTAATTTCCTCTTTGTCTTTTCTCGCAATCTGATGATTGGCTCTTGTTCCGCCTGTGGCTATATCTGAGCTAGTATCAACAAGAGACATGATTGACCGCCTATTGGGAACGTGAACCTTTTCCCTTCTTTCTGTATCCAAGGCTTCGGTGGGAAGCACATATCACCGAAGTTACGGAAATGTCGCCAGAGAAGCAGCCGGCCGAAGTCGACGGGGTAGTGTCGCAGAGCTCCGCAAGCTCTACCTCCAAAGCTGAGGAAAATAGGGTAATGGTGGGAGTTGCCAGCGACGAGGCTAGCGATGACACGGAGCTCGCCATGTCGCCGCTCGAGAGAATCACGACGAGTTTTGGGGCCCGTCCCGCATGCTTCAAGAATACTCTGCAGGAGGTGGCCTTTGTAACGCAGGCGACGGTAGCGACGGCTTCGTCGGCCTTCCTCGCTGGCACGGCGCTCATTATCACGGTCCCTGTGTCGTTAGATTTGAATTTGACACAAGGAGAAATCTCATGGATTAGTGCTTCAACCTCGTGCGCACCTCCACCCCTTTCTTCACACCCTCCTTTCGGAATCTGATATTTGTCCGTGGCAAGCAGCTGACAAACGGTTGATGTAGATTGGTCGCAGGAGCATTCCAGTTGGCCCTTGGTCAACTAGCAGACTTGTTGGGCCGTAAGGCCATGTTCATTACGGGAATGGCAGGCTTTAGTCTATTCTCGCTCCTCGTTGCATTCGCGCAGAATCCATTCTGGCTACTTATTGTGTGTGGTGTCTTGGGTATTCCCGCGGCAATGGTCGTGCCGCCTGCGATTGGAATCTGTAAGTAAAGTCTCTCTAAGTCATCTCATCAGCGTATAGCGGCGTGTAGAGTATGGATGCTCCCCTCTTAGAGTCAGCATTATGTTTTGCGCTTTGTTCCGAATCGCCCATAGAGCGCAGCCAATTACATTTATTAACTTCAGGTGTCATAGTGGGAGCTGCATATGCGGTGCCTTCAAAGCGCAAAAATGCTGCGTTTTCTTCCTTCAGTGCTGGTAATCCACTAGGATTTGTCTTCGGTACAATCCTTTGCGGCGTTGCAACACAACTCTTCAACTGGCGTGCTGCTTTCATTCTACTGTCTATCATCTGGGCCGTTTTCACCGTCTTTGCGTTCTGGGCTGTGCCCAATGTCGAAACTTTCGAACGCGCCCCGTTGAAGCAGCGGCTGGGCGCGTTGAGACACTTTGATTATGTAGGGACAGTTCTTACAATCCTCGGGACTGGGATGTTCGCGGCTGGCCTAACGTACGTATCGCGTCCTTGTGCCCTTAACTATGCTAAACATGTATATAGACTTGGCCCCCAAGACGGCTGGTCACGAGCTCATGTGATTGCGCTGATCGTTGTAGGAATAGTGCTTTGTAAGTGCTTTTCGTCGCTGTTTTCTTCCACCTTCGCTATCTTGACAGCACAAAAACCGCTCTTCATGTTAGAGCCACTGGAATTGCGACTTCTACGTTTTCTACACCAACTGAGCACTGATATCACAATCTCAAAATGGCGATGACTAACGACGAGTCCCGTAGTGGCCATTTTTGTTTTTTGGGAGACGATCTTCCCTACGCCATTGATGCCGCCACATATTTGGAAAGACCGTAATTTTAGCTTGGTACGTCTCCAAGAGAAGTATGCCTGAGCGATTACTAATGGCGCTTAGATTATCGTCGTTGTTCTCCTCGGGAATATGAGTTTCCAGGCCACCGGGTTCTGGATCTCGTTCTTCATGCAACAAGTCCAGAAATTGTCAACCTTGGATGTCGCTGTGCATCTCCTGCCAATGGCCATCGCGGGCATATTGTGGAACATACTCGCAGGCAGGATTCTTCATAAGGTTAACAACACATTCCTAATGGTCTTTGGCGCGGTCAGCTACCTCGGGGCGGCTCTGCTATTTTCCTTCATGAAAGCCGACAGTAATTATTGGGCGTTTGTTTTCCCTGCTCTGGTTTTAAATGTTGCGGGTGCAGATCTACAGTTCAACGTCGCCAATGTGAGTTGCATTTCGTCTGCTCTGTTTTAACATCAAACAGGATATTAACTTCTCGCAGATGTATGTGTTGCAGTCACTTCCTAGCCATCAACAGTCGCTGGCGGGAGGGATCTTCAATGTGGTGATCCGATTATCAAACACGGTTGTTTTGGGGATTTCAACAGCCGTGTACAGCTCCATCGAGTCAACGCCGGCTGGCCTCGCAGATCCGATGCTCAAATACACCAGGACCTTCCAGACTACAGTCGGATTGGCTGCAGCTGGAGTCGCCCTATCTCCCTTCATCAGGTTAGGTACACAGGGCAACGCGCCAAAGATGGAGGCCCGGGAGGAGAATGAAAAGTTGGGAAATTTAACGGACGGCAAGGAGGCCGCAAAAGATTCAAGTCAACATATAGGGACGTCTGTATCTGAGAAGGCGGCGACAGTAGCCGACACTTCCCGGTAGACGGTATAGTGGCGCCGGATGACGCCAAGAAACTGCAAGCCAACGTTAGGTGTAGCTAGGCAGGTTAGATAAAGTAGGTATTGTATGCAAAAGCGAGATGTCATGAAGCGCAGGAATCCACACTGGCGCATCTTATCATATCAGCTGGTAACCAGGTGCCGATGATCGGGCGTAGCTCCAGTCTGTCGGATTAAGGGCGGAACAGTACAGCATGCATGATGGTATTGAAAGACGACTGGAACCGAAGAAAGCCGTCTGTGAAGTCCGAAGTGTGGGGTTATCACTGCAGGTGTTACTGTTTCGTATCATGACTTGGCTCATCAAAGGCCGTCGACCTACTATCTAGGCTACTGAAACCACTTTGGGGCCGAACATCGGTGACCGGCATAGTTTAATCACTGAGAACCTCGTGCTTACATGAAATTGCTGGAGTACATAACAGACTCGGCAGAGAAGCTCCTGCCTCTCGGAAATAAAAGAAAGAGGGGTGCGGCACGCAAAAGAAAAATAAAGAAAATAAAATCCTTAGAACCGAGAGCTACCGTTGCAAGTAGTCATTAGCGATGACGTCAAATCGTGCATACAAGATCGAGGTATGTCTTTCCCATACAGCAGCGCAGGGCGCCTGAAACGATAAGGACATGCGACTCAAGGTTCATTTATGATCGTCTCAAGATAACAAATTTCCGACCAAGGTCATCCCGTGGGACCACTTGAGCCCTGAGCATGTACAACGTATGCACTCACAGCGAGTCGCGTGCGGATGGAGGGCAGACGAGGTGCCGGAGTGGGTGGAATCTACCAAGAGGGGAGGGAAGCTCTTCTACTGGGCTGTAGGTCAGCTTCGAGCCCTTCGGCACTGGCGCAATATTGAAAAAATGACTGCGGTTAGGTTTTGGCGGAACATGTTCCGAATCGGAACACGCTGCTAGCACAACATATCGCGGCACATCCCAAGGTTGATAACACCCCCCAGCAAGTTCGGCGTGCCCCTACTCAATTACTATAGGAAGCCCAGCCTCTTCGAGATACGGCAACCCAGATACGGCTCGCACAGCGGCAGCCAACAGGCAGAGACTTCCTGCCCGTCGGCCATGTGGCGCTTGACGTCCATGATGCTGAAGAAGATGCGAAGCTTGACCTACCACAGGGCACGGTATGGGTGCACCAGCTTTATATATCAAGCGCGCTACAAGGTGGCGGGTACGGTGTTGCAACAATGGCCAAGATTGAATCTGTAGCGGCGCAAGAACCAATGAAGGGGAAATGGATGGCATTGGATACTCTAGCGAAAGAGGTGCCAGCCGAGACAAGCGACGTAGCTTCCATCGACGTAGGGATGGGCAATATCATGCCAGTAGTGAGTTACGTAACAAGCCACGTCGAGAATACTGCTAAGTACCTCACCCTGGCAGACGTCGAAGGAGGAGTGGTATGCGCGTCAGGGATACAAGACGTACAGACAGGGACCTGGGTATACTTACAAAACCCCAGATAACCGCAGCATCCAGCTACGAGTGTCTTATATGAAGAAGAGAATTGACGGGGCGGATGCAGGGTCCGCCACCGGGGCCCAAGCGACTGAGAGATAGACAATCAAAACGAAAGCGATTCCAGGTCACCTGGGAGAGCCGGGGCAGCCTCACAAGAGACGAATTGGACTGGGAGGAGCAAGATGGAGGGTGAGGAGACGGAAGCCGGAGCCAACAGAGCTAGAGCTACGCTATCTCGAATTCTCTCCGGTCAATATCGAGAAGATGTAGGTATATAGCTTTGAGAGCGCCATCTGCATCCCGTCGACATGACCTATGGCCCAACGGCTGCAAGCGCGAATGAAACGGCCTGGGGAGGGTCGCAATGTGGGCTGAAGAATCAGATAGACGCGGGGTGGGATGTTAATGGCTCGACGAAGCACGGGGCCGGGAGGCGGATGCAGGACAACTCATCAAACATGGAGGTGTGAGAACCAATCAGACCGAGAACGCATGTTGAGGCTATCGCTTGACACGATTCGACGAGCAGTACAAGGTGTTTGGAGTAGCGAGGACGTGCTCGATCGCTCCCCACGAACCTATAATAAATGCAGTAGTCGGCGAGATTGGAGGTGCTCAGTGAGTGCCCCGTTGTGCGCCCCACCGTTGTAAGATTTCCGAGTCTGTTCCGTACAGCAAATAGCGCGCGGTATCCCCACTGTAAGCACACACCTAGATACCTAAGTACAGCTAACATCGGACAGGGGCCCCTGTATTTCCCCAGACAAGCAGGGACCTCTGACAACGGCAATTTGCTAACAGACAACGCGTCGACCTTATATGCGAGGCTTCCCATCCTCGACAACTCTCCACCATTCGAGCATCCCGCATCCCGCATCCCACAGTCCGTAGTTCGCTGTCCGCGTCCCGCACCCGGACTGATCGGGCTCACCGGACACACCTCGTGCTTCCAGATCTTTCCAGACTCCTGGTTGTCCATGTTGCGACCCAACCTTACCGTCGAATTGGGCAGGACGGAAACATGATCCATATTTAACCACTTGGCTCGAACCTCTCTCGTCCACCCAATTCGAGTCGACCGCCTATGAACCCTACGAGTTCCAATAGCAGACCTACACACACAAGCATGAGACTTCCCGTGAGCGTACACGTACTCCTATCGTCCATCGCATGAGCGCGTAGTCTAGAACCGCTCCAGCCCAAGTAAACAAGACGGAGCCGTGTCGTGTTGCCCTCTTACCTGCCCGCCCCCCTGCGGTCGTCGAACCCCGTCTCGTCGCGTCCACATGCCGCCGGCTACTGCCTCCTTCTTCAAGCAGTCGAGGACGAAGATGCAGGCCTGGGTGACCAACAATCCAGGGCTTGGCCATAGCCAGCCTGGTGTCGCCACCTCTGCTCCTGCGACAGCCTACAATCCTCCCCCGGGCCAGATCCAGTCACCACCACAGTCTCAGCCTCGGTCTCAAACTCAGTCCCAGTCTCAGGCACAAACACAAGCACTGACACTGACGCGCCACGTAAACATTCCCCAGCCGAAAACTTCAACGACACAACAGGTCTCGCCGGGCCGTTCCCGTTCTCCCATAGTTCATGCGAATTCCCAGCGCGCAGCAACTGTCACGGCCGCGCGAATCCCCATTACCTCTCGTTCTGCCCATACCCATACCCGAGATGGGTCCGTGAACCTCTCACGTAGCAAAACGATCTCTTCCGAGCCCCTACAGCAATCTAAGAGACCAGCGCCCTTTTGGGAGGGTTCGACAATAGAAGGCTCTGCGTTTAGTGACACTACTAGTAACATTGATTCTAATGCGCCGCTTACCTATCGTCAATTGCCAATCCAGGGGCACCCTGCGTTAAGTTACCAACAACATGACAGTACACGTCACCGTCCTGCTCCGAGGCAGCTGGACAGGGCAGATCAACCGCCTCCCTTCACCGTTGGTCCTGATGGTTTGATCAATGTGATGGGCAACGAGAACGGAAACGCTCTCACGAGAAGCGCTTCAACCCCCGATGCTAGGGTTCAGCGAGGTGGTTTTAAGGAAATCATTTCTAAGAATGGACGTGACCCGTATACAGATGAGAGTTCATATAACTCGTCCCCAGAGAAGACACCCTCAGGCAAAAGGCTTCAGCATTCAAAAGTCATGTCACTTAGGCCAACTAAACGCGAATCGTATCCCGAGCGTGACATATATCCAGACGGTGATCCTGATACGATGCCACAGCCTCTAAAGCCTCAAGTTTATATAAATCCAAGCCATAAAGAGCCGGCTCAAGCCGCACAAGCACAGCCCGAGCGGTTAGCTAGACTGCAAGTACCGGAGCATCAGCCACATCGGTCGACTATTTTTGCTGACACAGATACACCTATGGTTAGTCACCAAGACGAATCGGAAAATGCTAGCGTTGAGCGAGAGCCAACACCCATGCCTGTCGCAAAAAGTAACACGAAGAGCAAAACTCATGTGAATCGACAGCTCTTCGTTCGGCCCAGTAAAGGCAAGGCCGGGTTGCGGGAGAGCGCCATGCCTCGATCCTTACCTGAGAAACGCGAGCCAGCCGGGAAGAAACGTTCGTATGAATTAGACTACGACGATGGGGCATTAGCGGCTATGAATTACGAGACTTTGAAACTCGAAGAGTTTGATTTTGACCCAGCCCAAGCTGAGGCACGATCTGTCTTTGAGCCTCCGCGAGGTACTTTGACGGAAAAACTAGAGCACTTCCTGACCAAGGACGAGACGAACCAGACGAACTTCTTCACGAAGATGGCCGTCAATGACTGGGAAGAGTCGGGCGACTGGTTTCTCGAGAGATTTGGAGACATTATGGTCCGATTCAAGGAATCGCGGAAGGAAAAACGAGCAATCGTCAATGCGTTTGAGAACGAGATTACAGAGCGAGAAGAAGCCGTACGGAATAAGATTCATGGCATTGGACAGACCCTAGCCGAATTAAAGAGTGAGGGCGAAGGCATGATGTTAGGCAAGGAGTTTGATTGAGCTTGAGCGAACAGAGGACAGATCTGGCGTGCAGTGGTTTGCTGAGCAAGGATGTTGCTCATCTATATAAGAATCAGTGTCCGAGATAAAACACGATCAATCACATGGTGGTCTGGACTGGGACTATATGGCATGGTTACGACTTACGACCGCATGAGCCGGAGTTTTAGGGTTTGCTTTCCACTTCCGCTTCGCATGGTAGCTTGTTGCTCAATTTGCAATGACAAAACTTGTTACAGAGGACGGAACACTAGGAGGCGATAATACGGAAATCAGTTGGTTGTTTTAGCTCCTAGTAAGTTGCACCAGGGTTGTACGGTACCCCGATTACACTCACTAGGAACTCAAGAAAATGCGAAGCAAAAAAATAAATAAATGCCTTGAACCAAAACGGGAGGCGGCTTATTCGGATCAGATGACTACTGTTTCCTTGACGTGTCTATTCTTACCAACAACTAGTCTCAGTTGGCACTTAAGCTTTTCGGCAAACACACCGCTGCGCAGCCTCTCTGTGAATAACTCGTATGCAGGGTAATAGGCGTCGACGAAACGCACAACCTGCTCGTCACTCATGCCAGCACCGCGTTGTGCCCGCAGCATGACTTCTTGCTCCAACCGCCAGTCATAAACCCACTCCGTGTTCTCGGCGTCGATGTGGATGAAGGCGTCAAATAAATTTGTGATAGTGTCGTACGCAACTAGCTTCTCGTTGATGAGCTGCAAGTGCGCGGGGTCGTGAGACTTGAGGGTTCGCGATGGCACGGTGTATTTGGCGAACACCTCAGTCGGCGGTAGCGAGCGGAAGCCGACGCACCAACCCTCGAAGATGACGACTTGCACTTTGGGTTGGCCTGGCGCATTGACCTCGGGCCAGCTGGAGCGTGGGAGGCGGTCACCTTGCCCTGCGAAGAGGGACTTGTCGTATTTAGGAACCCGCGTCGCGCTGTTGCTGAGAATAGCTGCGAAGAAATCTTTTGCCAAGCCCATGTCATGTGTCCCTAGAATATATGACCAGTGAGTTAGTCAGTTCGTGTAGATTGATCAAGTCGGGTTGAGACGATATTGAAGAGCTACAAAATATGAAGAGCTAGGAATTCTAATCAGAACCCAAGTGAGAACCACCTTCTCAAGATGAGAAGGAAAAAGGAAAAATAGGGACTAAACGCGCGAGAATAGATTTACCTGGTTCACCCCTAACTTGTAGAAGCGCATTGTCCGGCATGGACTTTGCGAGCGCGACCTGGTCGTCGTGCGCGAGATAGAAATCGTCGATGCTGCATACCAAAGTCTCGAAGCCCTCGTCCTGCTGCAGCGTCTCGGCAAGTTTGCTGACAAGTGTCGTCTTGCCCACGCCTTGCACGCCGTTCAGCCCGACGATAAAGGGGCGTGTAGAACCCGACTTGAAATGCGACTGCACCCGTTCGAGTATGAACGGTATACAGATCGGGCTCTTGTCATCGTAGATCTCGGCTTTCGTGCTGGGACTCATTTTGTGTCTTTGTTGTCTTTTGGTCCCTGGATGGATTGCACGGTTTGAGGATGTTGCTGCTTTCTCTTAATGACGTGTGGGATTATACCCTGGTGAGCTTTGTACATATGTTGTGCGGGTATTTTTAGCCCGTCTTGAGAGTGGACTGCCGTCCCTTCCTACATACAACTTGCCGAGATACTAACCTACCTGGCCTAGTAGAGTGAACCACCTACATATGTACGAGATCGTCGGGTATAATTGGGCCGATTCCCTTATGATGTGCTTGCAATTGTAGCCGCCTCAGATATATGCGTCTCATACTTTGTTCACATTTCTATTCGAAATAGGAACTACACGCTCATGTCTTCCATTAGCTCAGACTCGAGTTGAATGTACGTGCCAAAAAACCTGATAGAAATTCGATGTTTTGAATTGCCTGTGGATAATCGATCCATAAAAATGGCCGTCTGGGGAAGAACTTACTCGTTGATTAACAACGTAATAAGTATATCCCGTTGACCTTGTGAAAATCCAACCCCTAGATGATTCGCGCAACGCATGAACTGGGATCTTTCGATGACTTTTTCTTCAGAGCCTGAACCGGGTATTAGTCTTGTTCAGTTTGCTTCTGTCTGTGATTTTGCTCAAGTATATGGAGATTTTCAAGAATAGAGTGAAAGCAGTAACGTAAATGAAACGAATCATCGCGTCTTACAACATAGGGAGCCCATTCATATGCCTGAACTTGTGGCAAGGGCTGAATAGCTACCTAAATGAGTAGAACATGAGATATTGCAATTGGAGGCTGAACCTTGGCATACTTACACTACCTCTATACTCAACCTGGTTTATGAACTAACAGTATATTGTATTACTTTGAGTGTTTGGAATTACATCCACACTCGACCTCCATTTCTAATGAATAGAATAATCACCAAGGTCGCGGTATTACTCTCGTGGCAGCCGAGGACATGTATCACTCACGGGTGGCACATGCTTATTACATTCATGACTTGAGCTGTCTCGGCTGTGAATTCAATCGCACTAGGCATGAGTCGTTCTGAATCGTCATACAGGGCTAATATCGGGCGAGCAAGTAACACTTTTAGCATATTAGTGTCACGTTGCGGGGAATACCTCGCTATCAAGCCGTGCGGGTGTGGGGAAATAGGCCCAGCCCCAGCTGGTAAGCTAGGTTTTCTGAAGCTTAACTTACCTTACCTAGCTTAAGCAATTCTTTTTATATGTACTACGGGAGCAACGTAGCGTTTCTACAGTCACCGAAGTTTTCTCTTTGCCGATTGTTTTGACATGCATCTCCAGAGCAAGCTTTCCGCTATCTCTTCGAGGAAAACAAAATATTGAATTCTAGCTTAGCGAGCTATTCTCCAAGTTAAATACCACTATCGTGGTACAGTGTATTACATACACTAGGTATATGTGAAAAAGCTCGAGTCGCGCGCATGACCTCATCCTTTTCAGGAGCTGACATGTGAATGTCCCGGGGAACCAACTAACCTGATGCGGCATGGCTGAGCTGCCGCGTGCTCGGCCAACCAGCGGATTAGGGCCCTCGGCATTCCACTCACAGCTCCCAGAGCTGCCTCGGCTGATTCCTACCGGAGTTCAGCAGCGGCATGTCTTCTTCTATGGTACTTCAATCACCCAATACTTTACCCGGCACAACCCCAGCGATATTCCTCCTCACCACCACCACTACCACCATCATCATCGCCATCAAACCTCTCTACCACCCTCTTGTGTCGATTTTCCTCTTTCTCTGTCTCTGCTGTTGTCTTTGTCTTTCTGTTAATATCTTGTCTCCCGAGTTAAGCACACCATGTCGGGCCAATTGCGGTATGACGGCCAGGTCGTCGTCATCACTGGCGCCGGTGGTGGACTGGGAAAAGCATATGCCACATTCTTTGCCTCAAGAGGAGCGAAGGTCGTTGTCAATGACCTCGGTGGCTCCTTCAAGGGCGAGGGTAATTCAACAAAGGTATGCCCAAGACCTTACTCGCCCTCAAATTAGTGCCCAATGCTCTTCCTAACTGACACAACATGAACTTCTAGGCCGCCGATGTAGTCGTTAACGAGATCAAAGCCGCGGGCGGTGAGGCTGTGGCCAACTATGACAGTGTCGCAGACGGCGAAAAGATCATCGAAACCGCCATCAAGACTTTCGGTCGTATCGACATACTCATTAACAATGCCGGCATCCTGCGCGATGTTAGCTTCAAGAACATGAAAGATGCCGATTGGGATTTGATCGTGACGGTGCACGTCAAGGGCGCCTACAAGTGTGCCCGTGCGGCGTGGCCCTACTTCCGGAAGCAAAAATACGGCCGTGTCATCAACACCGCCTCGGCCGCTGGTCTGTTCGGCAACTTCGGCCAAGCCAACTACTCCGCCGCCAAGCTTGCCATGGTTGGCTTCACAGAGACACTCGCTAAGGAAGGCGCCAAGTATAACATCGTTTCCAATGTCATTGCTCCTATCGCTGCCAGCCGTATGACTGAGACAGTCATGCCCCCGGAGATGCTGGAAAGTCTAAAGCCTGACTGGGTTGTACCCCTGGTAGCTGTCTTGGTCCACAAGGACAACACCAGTGAGAATGGCTCCATCTTTGAGGCCGGCGGTGGTCACATCGCCAAATTCCGATGGGAACGGTCAAGTGGTCTGCTACTCAAAGCAGATGAGAGCTACACCGCCAGTGCCATCCTTAAGCAGTGGAGCAAGGTTTCTGATTTCTCAAATCCCCAATATCCTTCCGGAGTCAATGACTTCGTCGGTCTTCTTGAGGAATCGATGAAACTGGGCCCTAGCCCGCAAGGAGACAAAGTTGACTTCACCGGCCGTGTAGCTTTGGTAACCGGCGGCGGTGCCGGTATTGGCCGCGCTTATTGTCTTGCCTTTGCCAAGGCGGGTGCATCAGTTGTTGTCAACGATCTTGTGAACCCCGACGATGTTGTAGAGGAAATCAAGAGGCTAGGAGGCAAGGCTGCCGGCGTTAAGGCTTCATCCGAAGATGGCGACAAGGTCGTCAAGGGTGCTATTGATGCTTTTGGTCGACTTGATATTGTTGTGAACAATGCTGGTATACTACGCGACAAGGCCTTCGCCAACATGGATGACAGTCTCTGGGACCCTGTTCTGAATGTTCATCTCCGAGGTACTTACAAAGTCACCAAAGCTGCTTGGCCCATTTTTCTTAAGCAGAAATACGGACGTATCATCAACACTACTTCGACGAGTGGCATATATGGTAACTTCGGTCAAGCCAACTATGCGGCAGCTGTAAGTTGAGATACCTAACTCAAATGGTAGATACTAACATCGAGATTTAGAAACTAGGTATTCTAGGCTTATCTCGAGCTCTCGCACTTGAAGGTGCGAAGTACAACATTTATGTCAACACCATCGCCCCCAACGCTGGAACAGCGATGACAGCTACTATTCTACCTCCCGAACTAGTACAAGCTTTCAAGCCAGACTACATAGCTCCCCTGGTTCTTGCTCTTTCTAGTGACAAGGTTCCCGAAAATCCTACTGGCGGTCTGTACGAAGTTGGCTCCGGTTGGTGCGGCCGCACAAGGTGGCAGCGTTCTGGAGGTGTTGGCTTTCCTCTTGATGTGAAGCTAGAGCCCGAGGAAGTCGCCAAAAACTGGTCAAAGATCCTTGACTTCGAAGACGGTCGGGCTGATAACCCTGAGAAGACGTCATCTTCAATAGAGAAAGTCATGGCAAATTTGGAGAACAAACGAGGGACATCCAAGGTATGAGCCTTTCTTCTTCCTCGATACTGCCTCCCGTTGTATATATAAATGTTATACTAGAATAGCTTGAATGCGACTGTGATGTTGATAAGACCTCTTCTGATTTAGCAATCTGGCGAGAACAACCAGTATCTCGAGGCGCAAGAGAAGGCCAAGAAAGCAAAGTCCGAGCCATCCGAGTTCACCTACACAGACCGTGATGCCATACTCTATAATCTGGGAATTGGTGCTAAGCGCACTGACCTCCCCTATGTCTTCGAAGGCCACGATGACTTTCAAGTACTACCAACATTTGGTGTCATTCCACAATTCGATACCAGCTCATCCTACAGCTTCGACGAGGTGGTACCCAATTTCAATCCGATGATGTTGCTTCACGGCGAGCAATATCTTGAAATCAAGAAGTACCCGATTCCTACAGCGGCAAAAACGAAGAACCAAGCCAAATTGATTGAGGTTGTCGACAAGGGCTCAGCGGCTATTCTAAAGAACGGTGTGACGACAATCAATGCCGAGAATGGCGAAGAGCTCTTCTACAATGAGTCCACGGTTTTCCTGAGAGGGTGCGGTGGATTCGGCGGTCAAAAGAAGCCCGCTGACCGTGGTGCCGCTACGGCTGCCAACGTCCCGCCCAAAAGAGCTCCTGACGTTGTCGTGGAGTCGAAGACAAGTCCTGACCAGGCTGCGATCTACCGCTTGAGTGGTGATTATAAGTGAGTTTCCCAATTCCCAATTCCTTAAAAGAAGGGGGGGGGTCTCTTAATACCGAACCCATCCTTATGCCCATATCTCCAAATTACTAATTCATTACAGCCCTCTTCATATTGATCCGAGCTTTGCCAAGATGGGCGGGTTCAAGGAGCCTATCCTGCATGGACTATGCTTCATGGGAATCGCCGGGAAGGCCGTCTACGAAAGCTTTGGGCCGTTCAAGAACATCAAAGTTCGGTTTGCTGGCTCTGTATTCCCCGGCCAGACGCTTGTAACAGAGATGTGGAAGGAGGGAAGTGGCAAGGTCATCTTCCAAGCCAAAGTAAAGGAGACGGGTAAGCTTGCCATTTCAGGCGCCGCTGCCGAATTAGTAGACGGTGCAAAGAGCGAGAAGTTGTAGAATCTGCTCTAATTGCAGAGGAGAGGGGCTTCCCATGTATGGCATGGAATTTGAGTGTACAATAGTCAGTCGGCATACTTGTGTTCAGTAGGCCCGTCATTGATATCATATGAGCATGAATGAAAATGTTTTCGCTTTTGCGTTTGTTAGTTCCGTGAATTAGTTCTTTTTTTATTTTTATATAAGTTTAGTTGTCCTAGCCAGAGGACAAAAGAGGAAGAGAAAAAGGTACACAGTCCTAAATTCATCGTGTATTCTTTGCGTAAGACGCATGTCATAAAGCCTCATACGATCAGCCAGGGACTTAGTTCCAGCCTATCCGCAGCAGTCCTTTAATGAGATATCCCGTGGCGATGACCTCGTTCGGGACTATCGTCTCTACCGCGCTTATGATGCTTATGGTGTTTGTCGTGCTTGTGATAGGTCTCGTGCTCATCATGATGCTTGCCGGACTTATCATGATGCTTGCCATGCTTGTGATGGTGCTTGCCGGACTTATAATGTTTCCCAGACTTGAGAAAACGGTCGTTCATATCATCAATGTCAATGCCTTCCTCCATCATCATGTTGTCGGCTCGCTCGTCATCTAGCTCCATGTTCCCCCGGCCGGCGCTTGACACTTCTTCATGCTCCCCCTTCGTCGGCGCGCCGCTTTGTACGTAGTTCCATGTGCTTTCAGCCGGCTGTCCCTGCCAAAATCTCGGGTTCTGTACCTGTCCGTGCTCGAAGCGGCGGTCCTCTGGCGAGTGTGGAAAATTCTCCCTTTTTTAGAGATAGGTGAGCGAGATAGCTAATACTTCCATGTCTGAATGATACGTACCTTTGGCTGGTTTCTCTTGTGTGTCCCCTTGTTTCTCCATAGGCATGACGACCTGCTCCTGGAGAGGTGTAATTTCCTGTCGTTCCTGAGTAGTTGTGGTACCCTAGTGGTTCTGTGGGTATACGATTCCCCGTCACGGCGGTGACATCGTGTCCCATTGCTGCTGAACGGTCATACGCTGTTGTTCCAGTAGATATAGACACCTCCTGCATTCCTGGGGCGTATCGTACATTAGGATATTCTCCAGAAGTGTCCGCGTAAGTAGAAGCACTCGGTCCTCCCGTAGCTGTGTAGCCTGCATCTGGTGGGTAATTGGAATATCCTTGGCCGGAGCTGATTTCCCCATGGTATCCCGTGTCTGGTTGATAGCCGTAGTTGTATCCGCGGTCAGCCATGGTTGCGTATTAGGTTTCCTTCATGCACTGAATATTATTGCACAGAAACCGACGAAAATATGTTCGAGTATGATTACGAGTTTATATAAATCGTATAATTTGGCGATGATAAACAATGTTTGTTGTTCAATCAAGCCGAAATTAGGATGACATCTCATCCCAAAAAATCTTCCATTACTGCCCGTACTTTTCCTCGCTGAGTGGTTGTTCTGGAGATCTCCCTTTCTTCTGTGATTGTTTGTTTGTCGTTTCAGACCAAGGATTTAACATGCCTACGAATGGTTCCATATCTTCCATGGCAATCCTCTCTGCAGCAATGCTCCCTTTCTCCTTTGGTCTCTCCCTATCTTCTTCTCCTTCCAAGTTCATAATCCTTCATTCCCCTTACGTCCCCCCTCCAAGTGAATATTTTTTAGCGGTGGTTATTTTTTGACCGGATGTTTGTCCTGCATTGAATTGAGTCTAGCTTTTAGAGCAGCATTATTCGTTCCGAGAGGGACCGCTACTCCATGAGGACATACCTAGATACTCAAAAAAATGGTGATTGCATTCTTAGTAGGGCGATGGAGATAGGATAAGGGATGGGAACACAGTCATGCCATCCCTCCGAAAGTTTGCTCCAAACCAAGCGCTCTTGACTATCGTCTAGCTTAATATGACTGGAACGAATGTATTTGAAGTTTTGATTCGTTGTCTTTCCCTTGCTTTCAGACCGTTTGTCACGTCTAGAAGCAAACAGAAAAACAATGGAGACCAGCATGACTCAATAGTTATTGAGTTCGACTGTAGTAGGTCACTTGGTAGTACTGAGCTCCGGTTTATTGCCGCCGTAGTTGGGGCAATCTATCATTTTCCCTGAACTGATTCGAATATCATGTGCATGCTGATTGTGGCGACGATGACAGTTAGTCATATATATCAAGTAACCTGGAGTGTATAAGTCCAATGTTTGCGTCCCTCGCTCAGAAGCTGTTGGTATAATTGGCTACATAGGTAACCCCATAATTAGGGATGCTGTCAACAAATAGTTAGACGTTATTTTTGTTAGTCAACAGATCCCAGCACAAACACACAAGCATAGTATATAAATAGTATTCAGAGACGAAATACTGGATCATATGAAACTCATAATGATTCCTTCTCGGCAATGATAACTAAAGGAGTGATAGTATGGTGATAATGAGATAGAACGAGCGTTTCAGCATGTTTAAATGCATACTAGTACCAAGGCCGTAGCAAAGGCAAAGTGAGAAAGGAAATAGAGAAGGGCAGCACATAACGAGAGATGACCCTTTGAACTTCTGCCTCTGCCACTGCCGCTGCGGCTAATGGCGCCCATGTCGGCGATCACGGTCTTCATGGTATCTCCTGTTTGGCCTTTCATCTCGCCCCCGTCTATCATCGTGGTGGTGGTGACTGTGGTGCTGGTGGCTAGACCCTGCGTGGCTCCTAGAGTATTCGGGGTAACTGAACGGCCCACGGTAAACATCCGCTGGGTCCCAGTGCCGTTTAACTCTCCTTCGAGGCTTCCCCGTCCTTGGATCTACATGCCAAGAGAACCGTGGCGCACCGTCCGCCCATTGCTCTGCTGCTGCTTTCTTTGCCTTGTCCGCCTGTCGATATGCCTCCCGGTCTTGGTGGTCTCTCTCCCATTGCCGCTGCGTTTCTCGTCTTACACGATCCTGATCTTCCCATTTCCACCCAGAGGTTTGTCAGTCACCTGCTAAGTTGTCGCCTGTTACATAGGGATCATATGACCAGTCTACAGCAGGTTTCTCCTTTTCCCACCTGCTCGCATTTTCTTGAGATCTGGTGTGAGACTCGGGGCGCACGGTCGAAGATGGTTGATAGCCGCTTCTGCTAGAACCATGTTGTGCGCTTGAGGGCTTATGATAGTCTCTCGAAGAGTAGAGCACTGGCGGGGAATCACCATCGTTGTCAGAGTAGCTTTATTTATGGGTTAGCGAGCTAAGTGGCGACCGACGAGTCGAAGAAAAGGATCAAAGATAACGCACTAATAGTAGTCTCGTGATTTCTTCTTCTCATCTCTATGTTCCGACATGATTGCTAGCGATGGGTGTCTTTGGTAGTGCAATATTTGTTTACGAAGTGATGAGAGAGTCTGACGAACTTATCAACGCCGACTATTGCGGGCTTGGTTCTTTAAGTATTCGTTCTTTCGGGTAGCACCATAACACAGGTCTCTAACTGTTTATTAGGAGAGACACATAAATGGCTCACAAATCACGATGAAACTCGAGCATGCTCGTCAAAGACAGGGATATGTGCGACGGTTAGTTACACGATAACTGCGCACATGACGATATCTAAGGAGAATCAAACATCTTAAATCTTTCCCATCAGCCTATAGATACGCAACGCATGAAAGTGACTAGGTGATATGAGGCAAAAGCTCAACATCGTGGCATCAGTAGGACGCTAGCCTGCGCGTTAGAGACATGCAAACTGTCTACGTACTCGTGACGCTGACATCAGTGAGCAACTTATGAGGCCTTTTATAAGGCAGAAAAGGCGAGCTAGATGCTACGGCTCACCTCTGTCGTCCCGAAGGACGGCCGTTGGCCACGCCTTGAGTTTGATATACGTCAATGTTGCCCCTGATGTCCGCGCGAGAGAGTTCCTAAGTGGTCAGGATGAGAAAAATACAGGTTCGCCAAGTTACGAAGGGGAAGCTTGTACAACAGACAATCACTCATGCTTGACCGTTTACGCGCTTCCGATCGAGTTCTTTATTCACATTCTCCTTACTCACTGGCCAGTGAAGCCTTGATACACATATACACAGGTATTTAGCTTCGATCTGTCTCAGAAAGCTTCTATATAATGTTTGGCCTATAAGTCACCTGCTAAGGACTCATGTGTTTGCTATTTCTCATAGACTCAACGTCCGAGACCGGACGGGAACTGTCCAATGAATCAAATGTATCTCATATTTGAAGAAGCATTAGATCATAAGTTGACACCACTGTTGAGTCAGCGTTTACAAATGTGTTCGGTACGATGATTGCACATTATTAGTCCATAAAGCAAAAGTGATGGATTTCGAGAATATCTGTCTTAGGATAGATTAATCCAAGCTAAGCTATTACGCTAAACTCCCTAACCTCTCTCTTCTTCGCCCGTCATGATCCAACACATACATGTATCCCATCGCTGTTCAAAATGTATAAACAAAGCAAAGAAATATATTTACTCAATAGTTAGCTATTCTGCAATTATTGTTGCAAAAATATTTATAAAGTTCTTGATATAGTTAGGCTTTTCCAAAATTAAAGTATTCGAGATGAAAACACCGTGATATCATCATCTTATGACGCAGCGGACATGGCCTTTAGTTAAGCAACCTATGTCAACAAATTAGTAAGAGGATATCATTTTCTCTTTTTCAGTGGTCTCGTGTCAATATCGACCTAAACAGCGCTACTGAGCTCTTCCTCTAATTTAAATAAACAAACTATCACTCGTTCTTCGCTGGAATAATGATTATTAACAAGGCCTATAAACCGGAAGAACGTGGAACATGTATTCTAGGCTATCCGCTCTGTAACTAAGTATGGAGCATTTGAATCCGGAAAATGTATTACTCCAGTATCTTGGAACTGTATGCCTAATTAAGTGCTTACTTGTAGAATAGTCTCTGCTTCTTGGCAAATAGGTCTTTTTCTTGGAGCTGTCGCTCCTGAAATGTAGTTGGGGATATTTTTATACGCATATGAATGATATCTTGAGAATGAAGAATAAGTCTTACACCTTGAATGCTCTATAAAACTAGCTCCCGGAGAAATTTTTAAAAAGAGAGGTGTATGCACCAGGAAGAGCACAACACATTATAGGTATGACTTATTTACACCGTTCTGTCAGCAACATCAAGGCTATACATACAAATGCATAAAATGTGTTATTATAGACATTGCGTGATAATGCTGCCCTGGTTGCCTGGGAGCCGCCTGCCATACATATTACTATGAATAATCCGATTCCTGAGTCCCACTAGCTCATTCAGTCTATCGTTAGGAATGAACCAAAAAGAACGGACCATGTCTTTCTGCTGATTGATTTGCTAATTTGCCAACGCCAACTGATGCAATTCGCATACCACAGCTTCGTCTACTAAGATAATTATAAGCAAGGAAATGTGTTTGTCCTGGTGGTTTATGAATGCATGCATGTCCCTGAGCCTCTACCTTAAAACAAACTCCATTTTC
The DNA here is from genome assembly GCA_022385695.1 of Xylaria arbuscula. NCBI lineage: Eukaryota > Fungi > Ascomycota > Sordariomycetes > Xylariales > Xylariaceae > Xylaria > Xylaria arbuscula. The sequence goes on along the minus strand of MU279355.1, from coordinate 588,058 downwards.
GCCCGGCTATCGTATGCAACATCGGCCATCGTCTCGTGAATTCAGACGATAAATGTTTCAACTAGAAAATCACAAATGCCTTCCATGGTCGGCTTCCTGTTACCGGTGAGCACCGATCCGAGGATTCCTCTTCTATTAAAAAAGCTCCCGGCATCGACGTGGCCGGCGCCACTCTCCAGATACGCCTTCTCCGCATTTGATAGTTCGCGACGTTCTGTTTCCATCCAATTACGTTCCGCGTCTGCCTTGGCTTTGCGCAGGATGGTATCCGTATTCTCTGTTTCCCAGAGGTTGCATTTGTCGCACAGCGGACACTGCCTACCGTCGCCCTCGGGTCGGAAGTGTTGACAGAAGTGTTGGTAGCCTTCAGTCGGGAAGCCGATATCCTTGCGGCACACATAGCACATTTTGTAGCCACAGGGACAAGTCAGCTTATTACACCCTTCCGTCTTCACGAAACATGTGTTGCAGCGTGGACACACACGCTTTATTGCCATGGACATGGCCTGCTCGACTTGTGTGCGCAGGGCGATGAGCGAAGACTCGTGACACAGATGGATGTCTACCCACGCTTTTGAGCATGACATACATGACGAGCGCCGACAGTTTGGATTTTGGCAGACAAACTTGGATCCACGATGGCGGCGCTGGTGACGGACTAGTGCCGCTGCGAACTGTTGGGAAACAAATGACCTAAACGAGCCATTCAAACTCAGTACGAGGCAAGCGAAGCTGGAAATGGCCAACATCAAGCTTGCTGGTGAGAGCAAAATGGCAAAGACGGTGAGCATCACATTGGGAATACTACTCAAGCGAATCTTGGAACGGGGCACATCATCCGGTAGATATAGTTCGTCGACTTCTGCGTAGCTGCAGAAGGGGCACCGAATTAATGGTAATCCACTTGACAGTAGTCCATGCTCAGCTAGGCGCTGATCGAGTTTCTCCAACACCTCGGCTCCTTTTTCTGTCCCATCCATAGCCCGCCGGATGTGATCGGAGCTTATGCATCCTTCACAGTCATCGGAGACAGCGGGACATCGCAGTGTACCCGTGTCCTTCTGTATACTGCGCTGCCATCCCTGACCAAACACAGCCTCTGTTATAGAATGTTGGACGCAACGAAAGCAGACCATATGACCCTCGGCACTGCAAGTTGTCATCTCCTCGAAGATGGAGTCAGTGTAACAACAGGCACATTCGTACGTAGCCTCACAGGCCTCGGCCTCTTCTGTCTGTATCGACAATGCAAGAGCACGATCGGCTCTTCCCCTGGTTTCGCTTTCGAGTGTCTTGAGGGGTAGAATGAGCTCCTCAAAAAGCTCTCTGTCGAGTTCGGCATTACCGGTCGCTTTCACGGCAGGCATTAACAAGCCACGCTCGAATGTCCTCCAACAGACCAATGGATGGGTTTTTGCCTCAGACGACGTGACAGGCTTTCGGCGAAATAGGAGAGAAGAGATGGCGAACTTCCACGATTTGGACGATAAATCAACAAGGGTGGGGCGAGCATCGAGGTAGGAGTAGTTTGACTCGGAGAGCACGGCGTTGATGGCCGACCGAGACAGACCCTTGAACTCTTGCAGGGCCAAGGCTCGGACTGCGGCCTTGTATGCTGGTGACCTGAAGGTCTCGGTTTTGGAGACGGATGCCGTCTGCACTGCCTGCTGGTCCGTGGTGCGTCGGCGGCCCTTGACATGACTCTCGGGGTTCTTGAGCAGCAGGTCTGTAATGACAAACAGCTTGGACTCGTCCGAGAGGTTGGAGAGCATCTCGCGGAACACCTCAACTTGGATGTCCGGGAATAGAGAGGACAGCGTCGCTAGGTCGCGGTTGAGGCTGGCGACCTCGTTTGGAAGCGGTGTCGCAGGCTGCAGCTGGGACTCGTCGAGTATGTATTCGGGCCTGGAAGACGAGCCTTCGCTGGTCGGCAAGTGCAGCTGCGAACGTGACTGCGATTGCGAAGACGAGGACGGGGACGGGGACGGGGATGGAGACGGCGACGGCGAGGATGACGAGGGCGACAACTGTCTCACTTGGCTGTGGCTTTTGGAGCGGCTGCTCTTGAGCGAGGGTCTCTGCCTCGACGACCTCGAGGAGGTTCCAAGTAGACTAGAAAGGAACATGTCTGCTGATCGGTCTGGGGTCGAAGCTCGTCGGTAAACACCATGATCGTGATGGCTTGGGGGCGACGGACAAAGAGCGACGGGAGGGAAGCGAGCAGGATAGGTTGGTCAAATTAACTTTCCGAGCTTTCGGGGGCATGCATCATTCGCTACTATAGCACAGCAACGCGACAGAACCAGGTATCAAAGTCGCCAGTTGATAGACGTGAATAGTAAGGACATCGCGACAAGGCTGGACACTGTTCATGTCGGTGCCGTAGGTAGGACAAGGGCAGTTAAGGAATAATTAATTCTAGAAAGAAGGGTCTCTCCGGCCGGGGCTCCGGTCCGCGGGATGCGACACGCCAAGGTTCAATCCTGGTGCCTACAGTGGCCTTTAGTAGATACTACCTAGCAGGGGATTGGACACCTCTAGCCGTACCGCACTGCCTAGGCATCTATGTAGCAGGCGCTAACTGCCGTTTCTAGTGGTCGTTACGACAAGAGGCTAAACCTGCCCAGGTAGTTTTAGTACTAACGAAAACGAATACGCTAATTCAGAAGTATCAGAATCGTGGTGTAAATAAAGCGACCTTCTGATTTTGAGGATAGGTCGTGAACTCAATCACCCTTATTCTCGAAGCAGATATTTATCATAAATCTAATTCTTGCTTTTATTAAGGTCGTCATTGGTGCCGTGCCGCGTGAACAGCTTCAAGCTTACAATCTTGACACATTTGAGGGAACACTCTATCTCTCATGTCTACAATCTTGGAGAAAAGGGGGAGAAGGGGGAAAGAATATGAAGGGGAAAAAATATACAAAAACTGCTCTTTATCATGATTTCTCGTTGAGAAATTTCTCTAGGTCTTCAAACTCCCCGCTATGTCTCATCATATCATAGAATTGGCCCTTGGCCTCGTACAGTTCTTTAGGACTGCCCACCCTGCAGAGACGAACTAGTCAGCACAGAGTTAATTGGTTGATTCAGGGGTTTGTTGGACTTACTCTAAAACCGAGCCCGCGCTCATCACCACCACGCGATCGTAGTCGATGATGGTCTTCAGTCGATGGGCAATGGTGACCAGCGTCCTGTCGCCTCCGTGCTCGTTCAGTTCCGTGCGCAGCACCTCCTGTATGCCCTGGTCGGTCTCGTAGTCCATGCTCGCGGTCGCCTCGTCGAGCAGCATGAGCTTGCTCTTGCGGACGAGCGCTCTGCATAGCGAGAGCACCTGGCGCTGTCCGTGGGAGAAGTTCTCGCCCTTGGCCTTCACAGGCGTAGACAGCGTGATGCCCGAGCCATTCGGACCCGGACTGCCAGAGCCATCACCGTCTTCGCGCTGGACATGGAAGGATGCGATTCCGCTGCAGTAGTCGAGGGCTTTTTCAATCGTCTCTTTGGGAACTTTGTTCGTCGGGTCGAGATTGGAACCGACGTCGCCGTTGAAGAGCACGGCCTCCTGCGGGATGATGGTAAGTGCCTCACGGAGCCTCTTTCGTGGGAAGCTGGTGATATCAATGCCATCCAAGAAAATCTGGCCTGATACGATATTGGTGAAACGAAGTAAAGACAAGACCAACTAAGATGACAAGTTAGGACGTGTTCATAACGAAGAAGGGAAAAGGTATAATTCACTTACTGTACTTTTCCCCGAGCCTGTCCGTCCGACCACGGCCACTCTTTCGCCCGCTGCAAACTTGAGGTCGATATTCTTCAAAATTTCAGGGCCGTCCTCGTCGTATTTAATAGTGACATTACGGAATTCGACGGTGCCGCTTCTCGGCCAATTTTTTGGTAGAACCACAGCCGGGTCATCTGAATAAGCACCTTGCTGCTTGTACTCATCCGGCTTCTCTTCAGGTTCAACGCTGGCATATTCACTGACACGATGAAACTATACGAAGAATGTCAGCTACAGAGGATATCAAAGTGCGTTTTACGGAAAGCGCTTACGCTCTGGAGCTCGACTTCGACTTCATTCATTGCCCGCACAAGAATGACGATGAGCATATTCAGTGTCTGGATATAATTAGATCAGTAAAATGCATCAATGCTCCCTTAAGGACGACTTACAGTTGCATTTGATAAGGAGAAGCCGACTATACCAGGAGCGACGATGCCAGCTTTAGATACGGCAATGACGCCCGCGGCGACAGTCACTAAGGTCGTCATCATATCGATTCTAAGCGCTATCCAGCGATTGCAGTTAAACTGTGCCTCGAAAGCCCGCTCAAGCACCCGCATCTTGTCGGCAAGCTGGTTTCCAAAAGTCTCCGGCATACCAGCACGAGCACGAATGACCTGAAGTCCGGCAAGACTGTCTGCGAAATGCGCAAACACGGGCGACTGTGCAGATGAGACTAGTCGTTTGATAGCAACCGCTGTCCTGGTATAAATCTCTCCCGCGATAATGCCCACAAAGCAGCACGCCGCAACCGGAAGCATGAAGATCGGTAGGACGGCGCTGACCGCAAAGCTTTGGAAGACAAGGCGAATAGCGTTCTCGATAGTCATACGGAGCATGCCTATGATAGCCGTGTCGAGGGAAGCCATATCACGCGAGAAGCGGTTGACGATGCGGCCAACCGGGGTCGCCTTGAACCAAGAAAGGGGCACGTTCATAATTGCCCTTATGAAGTTATTGTGAAGTGTGCGTGCTGCGACCCAGCCTCCACGCTCGTAAGTAACATAAGTCAACCCGCTGAAGAACGTATCCCCAAATGTCCACACAGCGTATATACCTAGATAAAAGGCGATATCATAGGCATCGTCCTTGTCGTACGCGTCCACCCAGACCGCGAGCCACAGTGTAGTTCCCACGAAACTAGCATTGCTAAGGATACTCATCGAGATAGCAAGCATAGCATGAAAGGGGCTTCCAAACAATCGCATGTAAGAAAAGACTAGGGCTCAGTTAATATAATCACAATAAGAAATTTGTAAATTTTCCAGAGAAAAAGGGGGGAAAAGGAACACTGACACTGTAGGCGCGCTGTTTGCCCTGTCTTCAAAGCCTCTTGGGTGACTTCATCTTGACGCTTGGCCGCGGAAGCAACGCTCTTAGTATGGCCATTTGCAGCCGTCCCATTAAGACCCGTTCCGTTCGTTTCGGCGGCATTGGTGGCAGCCAATTCTGCGGTGGCATCTACATTGCCTTGATCGACAAGTGTTTCATCTATGCTTACTGTATGACGAGTGATGCCGAGATTCTGTTGTGATTCTTTGATCTGGCCATTCTCTAAGGCAATCGTGAGGTCGGCTTGGGGCGCGATCCAGGGCAGCTGAGTAACGAGCACAACGGTCCGCCCCCTTAGCAAATCACCGCAGAACGCCTCTTTCCAGAGCAATGCCGATGTCTTTGCATCTAGTGCTGAAAAGATATCGTCAAGAAGGATTACCTGTTCGAGTGGTCAGGTACCTGGTATTTTGCCCCAGTGGTATATTCAAGCTTACCGGTGCCTTTGAGTACAGAGCGCGAGCCAGTGCTATTCGTGATTTTTGACCACCGGACAATGAAGCCCCGTTTTCACCAACCTCAGTCTCGTCTCGTTCAGGGAACTCATCCATACTAGAACACTCGAAGTCAGTAATTTATAATCGCCTCATGAGCGACGAAGGAGCTATAAACCGTGAGAGGCTTGCAAGGCAATATTTCAGCCCAGAAAGGTCTTTGACGCTACCATAATCGCCATATCAGAAGAAAGTAACCCGTATAACTACTTACTCGATAGCCAAGCCGCATGCTTCAATGACTCGATCATATCTTACTTGCTCGAAGGAACTGTTGAATAGAATGTTTTCGCGTATCGTCTCGTTCTGAAGCCAAGGACTTTGGGATGCATAGGCGACATCTCTTGGACACGTAACAGATCCGTTCTCGAGAAGGGTCTCCCCTAGGATTCCCGCCAGCAATGTCGACTTTCCGCTCCCGCTGGGACCTGTGACCACGTTCAAGCCGCCTTCAACGAAATCGATAGATATATCGTTCAGGGAGAATGTAGCATTCTTGTGACGCCGTAGTGAGGCGTTTGTAATTTTTAATGGACCCTCAGGGTGACGTATCAAAGGCGTGACATTATTGAAATAACGGTCTAACCGTCGAAGAGATACCAGAGTCGCAGTGAAATGTCTCGCATATTGCGAGGCCATTGATAGATTGCGCCGTAGTGTTCTGACCAGGCTGATGGATGTGAAAGCGACCTTACATGGTCAGCAATTAGTGATTGTTGTTCGTAGATTAGAAGTGTTTAACTGAAAGACCATAGAAACCTTACCTCAGCAGTTAACTTCTGCTTCAGTACGACAGTATGAAGTCCGAACATGAGTAGCAGCGCGAAAGTAGGGATACACTCAGTCAGCTGACCTAGGCATATGAACCTAGGGAGGTAGGCTAGTTAGTCTTTCCCTCATGAGTGCGAGAGATTAAAAACTACTCACAGCACATTCAGACCCCATATCTTCTTTTGTTCGCCTCGGCGAATTGCCTCGATTTTCTCAATAATGGCGTCTTCCCAAGCGAAGTATTTGATGGCCCTAATGGAGGACAAATATTCGGAAACGGCTGAAATGCGTGAATCCTGTATCTGTTTCATTTCACGCTGGAAGCCCAACATTTTCCGCGAGATAAGTAACGGAAGTGGTGTCAAAGCTAGCATAGCAGCAGCACCAACGAGAGCCGGCCAGCCCATCAGCCTGTACAACCCGACTAGAACGACTATAGTGCCGCAGGGAACTCCAAACAAAACCATCACAATGTCTCTGCCGTAACACACGGCATCAACATCAGAACTCATAAGATTAGCGAGGCGACCTGATGCGGTTGCAGCTTGTGGCTTTTTTGATTTGTCTGCATCTTTCCCTGAAGCCACAATCTCGGTGAAGACCTCATCGTCTAATTCCATTGATCCCATCGCTTTGTAGTAGAGTTCCTGGGTCAGGGCGGATTTTACCCGCACAACCACACGAGTTCCAATGAATATGTACTGCTGAAAGGCGACAGTACGAGAAAACGGGCCGACGGACAGCAGGATTAGCCATATCCAAGGTCTAACACTAGCAGTTTCAGGGCTGCCTATATACCCTAGTAGTTTATACATGGCGAAAGGACTTAATAGCTCGACGGTAAAAGACAAGATGGCGAGTACAGCCATAGAAGTCAACTCTGTCCTTAGAAAACGCAAAATTGTCGTAAAACTCCGGCTGGACTTAGCGCGAGCCACCAGGATTCTCGACAGCAGAATGAATGGCTCATCATACCATGGGAGCCTCGGGAGCTCTTCAATCGTCATCTGGCGACGAAAACCTCTCAGCAGAAGAGGAGTGAGCCATTCATAAGTAGCATAATATCCAATCCAACTGCAGGTCTCTTCAGGAGACGGCTCTCGGGTGGGGATCTTTTCAGAAAGATCTAGGTCTATTGAAGGAGGTATCCATTCTCTCGGCGTGCTTGCGGCCACGAAGACAGCAGCAGTTAAGGTTGCTATGCTGCCTATCAGGACAGGGTTTGGATACCGGCTATAAGTGACATCCACGTATGGCAGCAATTCTCCGACGACAATGACAAGCAGTGCAGTCACAAGAAGGAAATTCACGTGATGTAATGCGACATGTCTCCATTCAAGATCGTTAAACAGTCGCAGAAGACCCAGGAGGAATGCATAGCTAAGGATTGCGACGTTGGTCCATTTCCCGCCTATCTGAACAGCCGCAACGATCATCAATGCTAGCGTCGCAGCGCGGAAGACTTGACCGCAGATTTCATACGGCAAAGAGATGGTAGAGGCATTGGTCTCGGGCAATGATATCTTTGCGTATGATCTCTGGAGGAGGTACCTGACGAGAAGCAGAAACGAAGCCACGACGATAGTCAGTTGTAGATAGCCGGCCTGCGTAAACCGCGAGAGGTTGTGGACCCATTGCAAATCCGCGGCACTGCGAGACGTTAGAGCATGTTCATTTCCACTTCGCAGCCTCGGACTTTGCAACCTCGGACATTGCAGCCTCGGACAAGGCAGCACTCACGCGTGTGAAGTAAGGTTGAACTGCGCGTTCCCGGGATAGCTCTGAAGGAGAAGGGGAGCGCCCCAGTCGCTACTCGGAGGGAAGAACTGATGCATGAGGGATCACGCCGCGGCGATGGACACGGCGATAGAGGCGTCTATACAATTCACGTCCATCGAGAAAGAGAAAAAAAAGAAAGAAAAGGAAGTTTTAAGCAAGCGGTGACGTGATGAAAGATGGCGGCCTCGGAGGAATCCCTGCGGTCAGATGTGCAATACCGATAGCAGCGACACTACTGTACGACCCCTGCCAAGCGCCTTCAGAAAGAGACCGTTTTGATGATGTGCGAATTAGCCTAAGACGAGATCTCTGAAGTGGAAAATGTCAGTGGCACGACGACAGCCAATCATCTTGTCTTTGTTTAACATTCCGCCTTGTACACTACACAGATTGCAAAACACAGATTGCAAACGCTGGGAAGTGCACCTTTGAGGAGTCTCACCGTCAGTCTCGCATCGGCGGTATGACTCAATCGCCGGTTCAGTCCAGTACCCGTTTCAATGCTTGCCGGCTCCGGACCACTACACTACCTATCGGATAAGAAGGCCCCTCGCGACACTCCGTATTCGTGTAGGTCAGGCAGCCGCCAGCCTCCAGGTAGGCAGCCGTGCATATCTATATTTTTCCAGTCTATAACGGTAGGGCGATGAACACATCTTAACCAAACATGTCAAGATGAAAAAAATAAAAATAAAAAATATATCAGGATCAATAACAAAGTCGGAAGAAAAGCGAAACAAAACAAAACAAAGCATCTGTACATAGCTTGTGTCAGGAAGCAACTATGGGCGTACAATAAGACTTTTATTGTTGCGCGGCGATATCTAATAGGCTCTGAATGCCCTCACACTATATGCAATCTGAGTCTCTCTGTTCCACATTGTAACAGGTTGCAGTCTCAATGGCCCTGTATGGAAAGGATGTTGAGTACCTCGGTTGACAACAGCAACTCCAAGTCCGAAATCAAAGTACGTAGGTAGTATTGTCGAGCAGCACAGCCGCTGATAGTGTCAATGATATATTACTAGACGAAGTCAAGTATCACGCTTAGAAAAGTATAGAAGAAAAAGTTTCAAGAAATTGATATCTAAATGTCAAAACTCCGAGCTAGAAGAATCTTCATTCAGCTATGCTACTTCAAAAGGTATTTACGCATCATACGCAGTGCATCGCGAGTAGGAACAGTTCTCGTTACCTAATCTCCTTCCCTAACAAAAGGTCGCTTATAAGAAGCGACTGAACCCGTAACCCCCAAAGATGTCCTGTAATGCAAGTCGTGACTCCAATGCCGTGATCCCGATCTCTTCGGTACTCTATGTCTAGTATTTTATTTTCCGTTAACGCCGTTTGTCCCGTTTGCACCAGTCGTAGCCGAAAGTATGGCTCTTTCAAGCGCTTGCTGTATATCATGGATCAAATCCTCCGGCTCCTCAATCCCATTGCTGATTCGGACGAGATCGTCAAAAACGCCGACCGCTTCTCGCTGCTCCTTTGGTATACCAGCATGTGTCATGGCACTGGGAACCTCGACCAAGCTCTCGATGCCACCTAAACTCTCAGCGAGAGTGTAGATCTTGGTGAGCTGGCAGAAGCGCTCGGCTGCGACCCGACCTCCTTTTATGCGAAAGGAAAGCATACCGCCACCCAGTCCGGCCCGGTGTTGCTTTAACGCGATTGCGCGGTGAGGGTGAGAGTCCAAACCAGGGTAGTTGACGGCAATCACATGAGGACTAGCTTCCAGAGCCTGGGCGACTGCCAGCGCATTTGTGCTGGATTGGCGAGCACGAAGATGAAGCGTCTTGAGACCTCTGTGTGCCAGCCAGGAATCGAAGGGCGACGGCACGGCGCCACCAGCGTTCAGCAAGAAGGCCAGCTTGTCTCGCAGCTCTTCCGAGTTGACGGCAGCCACGCCCATAACCACGTCACTGTGACCATTTATGTATTTAGTGACACTGTGCACGACGATATCGGCGCCGTGGTCCAGCGGGTTTTGGATATACGGGCTCAAAAAAGTGTTGTCCACGACGACGGCGACACCCCGTGCGTGCGCGACACTAGCGACGGCACGAATATCGACGAGTCTCAGCGTAGGATTGCTAGGCGACTCGATCCAGATCAGCTTGGTGTCGTCCCTGATGTGCTCTGCAATGTCAACTTCGATTTGCGGGGTAAATGTGACGGTAACGCCGTGCGCCTTTGCAACGCGCGTGAAGTATCGGTGGGTTCCGCCGTACACATCGCTGACGCTGATGACATGCGACCCGGAAGCCAAGCTCTGGAGGATGGTGGCCGTGGCAGCGCTGCCGCTCCCGAATGCAACGGCGTATTTGGCATGCTCCAGTGCGGCGACGGCCTTCTCAAAATTGTCCCGGTTCGGATTGGCACTTCGGGAGTACTCGTACAGTCCCACGGGCTTGCCGACGGCTGTCTGCGCAAAGGTTGTGGAGAGGGAGATAGGCTCGATGACGGCGCCAGTGGACGGGTCAAGCGGCGATCCAGCGTGGACGGCAAGGGTTCCGAACCCGTGTACCGGAGTTGGAGCCCGTGGAGGGGTCTCGATGGACGATTCAATTGGAACAGTCATAGTTACGATTGGTTGAACCTGCAGAAATGGCGGGATTGGGGATTGGGGATTGTATGGATTCAATATGGCGGTATAATCCGATAGTGGGAACAGAGGTACCAAGTTAGCTGGTCGTGTGGAATGTTGGTCGAAGACGGGCTCTTGTTCAAATATAGTGAACCTTGGCGTTCGAGGAAGGTGACCGTGGACCGGTGGAACGTGGAAAATGATTAGATCGAGGGAAAGAGTTCGAGTACAACCAAAGACAGGCGGAAAGCGTGGTTCAAATACTCCAGCTCGGATACCTACCTCCTCGCACCCAATCAACACTTAAACGACATAATCACCTACCTAGTAGGCATAAACAGGTAGGTGCCCTGGTGCCCTGCTAAAGATTACGCGAGATTAAATGACCAAGCGGCCGGCGCAGAACAAAGACTCATGGAAAGGACACGAAGTGATCCTAATATATCTCGTTTGTCATCAACTATTTCCCAATTAGCCTTCCGGGCATGACCGTGTTACATCATTGCGTCATCTATAACTTTATGAGGCCATTACAAACACTCTTACTAGCATTCTAAAGGCGTGCTTGAATATTTACCGAGACAACCAAGAAATTGAAAGACGATAAACTAATTTACACTATTAAGTAATGTAGTAGTACAGCATTTATTTGTACCACTTTCGCCGAGATGCGCGGCCGTACGCCCTTCGACAACTCTTTTTCTTTCTTTCTTTTCCAGTTCTATTAACTACCTAGTCTCGTCGTTGCTACATTGATATGATATATAGGTAGACCATTTTCCATCTTTATTTCTAACCATCAGATGCCAATAAAATTTAAGTTTATTCAACACTGGCTCGACTCGCTAACTTACATACCTGTTCTCGTGAATGCACTTGAGACAGGGACTGTAATAGCATGTCAAAAAAAAAAATCTGCCCCTCTTTGCCCCTCCTCCGCCGAGGTGCTTATCAATCCCCTAGTACTGTACTTATATGTCACCAGTTCCCGCGGTACCCGCGCCCCAGTTCGCGCTAGATTAGCGTTTTCGGCTGCCGCTGATGCCCGTTGCTTTCCGCGAATAGCAAAACGGCGTATCTCTTCACTGTCACATTCTGTACCTGATTACGAGGCGAATACTACTACTGTACTTTTTTTATATCAATTGTATATTCATTTTGAGAATCCCATGACTTCGTCTCCAATTTTTAAAACCGCAATTGACGCCCGAAACATGCGAGTCTCTGACGGGACCCAATCAGCTAGATATTACCTAATTATTTGTGCACGTCAAAGTATTGATTCGTACCCCAACACGACTGTGTAGGTTACTCTGCGCCAGTGTATATTGTATCCGGTGAATGGTAACGAATAATAAGTTGCTTCACATCCGTAGTGGGTTGTAGGGATCTCACAAAATACCCAGTACTTGATTTTATTTATGATAAAGTTTAGGTAATTTTAGTAATGATATTTTTTCAACATTAACTACGAAGTGCTGACTTAATTGTCTGCCATATGATTATCACTGAAGTTTCAAATAACCGCTCTGGCCCGCTACGGATGTTACTCAGTAGATAACACAGTTGTATTCAGTGATCATAATTTGGCTGCTACATACACCTTTACCTACTTCGTTCTTTACATGTTGTTGATGTGTGCTAGACACCTCGACGTGCCATAATCCGATCCTCTTCTCCTCGGGCCAAGAGAACCATGCCACTACATACCCAGGTGCTGCTCTGTATCAAGCGTTGACAGCGGGTGGAATGCTCGAGGGGGGGCTGACTTCATTGACCGTCAATGGTTTACCTCTGTTCGGCGGGCCGTGAAAATTGCCAGCACTGCAGGCATCTTGGATCCCATTGCACTTCTTCTCCCACTAGACGCTCGGGTCAGTAAATGTCTATTTCCGCCCTGAGATGCGAGAGTAGCGCGTAGAGCCTTAGTCTGAGTCGAGAAGGGGAACGAGGCTTATAAACCAAAGGTTCTCAAAACAGAAGCTTAATGATCTCGTGATTTACTTACAGCGACACAGCCAGCATCTCCCGTCGGAGGCGCTGTATTGTAGCATGTCCCAGCCTGCTTCCAGCAGTTGTCCGAGGCTGCCCAGCAGCCACTCTCGTCCTTGTAGTCCGGGACTTCGACGCCAATCCAGTTGGCGTTCTTCACAATGTAGTGGGAAGGGATGACACCCTGTGTCTGCTTCGGCACCGACGGGCCAGTGGTCTCGACACCCCCGTTCTTAGGCGGTGGAACGGCGAAGACTTTGGGCCCGGGGAGCGGGTACGGGAAAGAAGGGGCGTAGATGTTGAAGTTGAGGCTGGCCTCGTCGGGGTGTACGTGTCCGGGAATGCTCACGCTGCGGCCCGCGGGCACGTCGAGGGTACCCTTGTTACTGCTCCGCACGAAGACCTGCGCGCACCCGACGTAGAACTGCGGATCGCCTATGTTGGCCTCGTGGAGGGCGAGCAACTCCGGACGGAAGATCCAGTTGCCTACCGGTAAACCCTCGGGTATATCGAAGGTCAGGAGACCGTTGTTCGCAATGAGCTTCTCGGTGCACCATTTCTTCGTCTTCGCGTCGTATCCTTCGTCCCACAGCTTGATCCAGCCCGGCCCAGCGGCTTCGTCGTTGGCCATGTCGCTAACCTGCTTGACGTACATGGCGCATGGGCCTGTTTACTCAGCTTAGGAACGCTCTGTTGGTATGAGGAAATTCGAAGCACTGGCCCTTACCTTTATGAGAAATATCAATGGAACCCGGTTGCGCAGCATTGGCCCATTCTCGGAACTGAAAGGTGAGCTTCCCGCCTGCTGGAGCGGGACAGGTGAAAACGACAGGCTTCTGCCCATCAACACCTAGATACATGTATGAGCTTTGCTATTTCCCCGTAGAGGGGACCTTGGTCACTTACCGCAGACCATATCGTTGCTATCGACGCTCTCCACGGGGGAGGTACAAGTTCCAGGGTCCAGAGGCATGCGTACGCAGGTACCCTCGCCTTGTCTGACGTCGTCGACAAACAATGTCGTGAGAACGGTATGAGCACTCGCAGAGACCACGAGGCCGGCCACCGTAGCCAAAGCGACAGAAAATTGTTGTCTCATTTTGCTGCCGAACAAGCGGAATCCAAGAAGGTCGATAGTAGTATAAAGAAAATGAAGATATGGCACGGTAGCCGTGAGTTCAAATGGAGCACGGAAATCTGGAGGGCCACGCTTGGTGGAATGAAAGGACCGGATGGTATAAACGAAAGGAAAGCCTCACAGAAGCTACTCAACGAACGGATGCATCCACGAGGAAGCAGAAAAACTGGTGTGGTTGTAGATGGTAAGATATCCAGTGATATGTCCCGCAATGACTATTTCTTCTCTAAACTCGAACAATGAGAGTCGGGGCTACTTCTTCTTATACCTGACAAGGCGCCAATAGCCTCGACAGGGCGAAACTACGCGCTATCGAACAAGCAAACATCTCACACACATTAGTAAAAAGTAAATTAGATTAAGTGCGTTGCGGCGCCATCAGTCAAAGAGCATCTGTTATTTCAGATGCCTCCGCTCACACCAGGATGTTAGACCTGAGTATTCAGATGCCACTCGATTTCTATCACCTTTGTGCTACACACCCCCTTTTCCCGCACCCCTTACCATAGAACTGGGGTTTTGTATTTTGCGCTCCGTGTAGCCTCGCACGACAGCTATAATACATGTTCCGAAGCTTAGCGCACCCAATAAGTCAGTTGTATCTGACGCCTCCCAAGGATGAGGAGACCAGGTATTTTCTCCAATAGGGTGTAGCATCATGGGATAATGCGTTAGTTGCCTTTGTTTCGAAGAGCTTCATTGGTGAAGCCTATAGTAATAGGCCCTTATCCCCTACCTATCTACTTATTATGAGGGACGAAGCTGGCTGCATACCCCTTATTTTCATGATCTAGCTGAGCTATCACATCTCTATTACGTACTCAGTCGAAGTTCTCAATCAGGGCTCTTCAGAACTACACCACTGCAGCTTGTTTTCATCACCTAGCCTTGTACTGACATCTCTCAACCGGGCAACATGCGGCCTGGCTTCAAATGTTTATTTCCCCTAAATTTAATTAGCGATTAATATGCCACACATGACACTTATTACTATGCATATTTGCTCCTCCAATCTAGTCAACACCCCTTGAAGATAGCTTATAGATGGTACTTTGGTACCATGACATCAGACGGAATACCTACAATACCCATGTATCAAGGTATCAGGTTGCTGTTTGAATCCCACACGTAGCCGTACCATCTCGATTCTCTATTGTTGGGATATCAGCGAGGAAGTATTTTCGCTTCCCATACCTCTGTCCCAGTGAACACACGTCACGGCAACATCTAGCTCACATTTAGTATAGAATTTCGGATATGCCACGAATGTTGGCCAGATAACAAAATGAAATAGTAAAAAAGCGACGCCGAAGCTACGCGGTTCAAGGATCAGCTTTAGACGCGTACAAAGGGGTAGACGCAACCCGTCTTAGTACCCTGCTCATATGCAAGCAACCGTCTGTGAACATCAAAGAATCTAGAATACAGGGATATGTCTCGTCATGGCCAAGAGACAGGTAAGTCATTGAAACCATGAGACGATAACTTGCCTTAGGTGTTATTTGCCCATGGAGGCATCAGAACGAAACCGGGCGACCAACTAGTATAGGTCATAGTGATTGGTAGCATGCATCCCCGGGTATGATGATGATACCCCAGGTTCTCGGATGCAGATCCAGATGGGGTAGAATCATATTGTTAGAGTCCATCACGGCCGCATGGAGCAATGGCTGCAGTTCTATAGTAGAATTACGGCGCTATGTGTCTATTGATGTGTATGTAGGGAGCCGAAGCTGAGAATGTTATGATCCTTTTTGATATTGCGTGGGACGAATAGCGTCACTTGCGTCCAGAGACAAAAATGGGAAGCGTGCCCAGTCACATTGACATATTTATACAAACAGACTCTGTTGCATGATATGGTAGCAGTGATGTTAACGTGAGAGGTGAGTGAGATGGTTTGATGATATGATAAATGTTGGAGCGAACATGGGACTGGCATTTGTTCAGAAGGGGATCTGCATCTACCTGGGAGTGAAGTGTATGCATCGTCCTCGACTTTCAATTACCCAGGTGGTGAGTCGACGTCACCGGTCTTGTCACACACAGGTCCTGAATTTTCATTGAGGAGCGGAGATAGATTGTAACGTAGGACTACACAGAGCCCTTGCCGAGGGATAAGTTTGTCATCACCCTTTCTCTATCAAAAGTCATGTTCCCCTACTCCTGTCGACCTATTATGATGCATCCCTGCAGAGAGGACCCCGTGTTCATTCGCGAGTGTCTTGATACGGTCGTATTTTTACTTTTTTTATTGTACAAATGCAGAGTTATAGTACATTGGGTGTGGCATGATATTGTCGTGAATTCATTGCTTGACGGTTACATAAATTAATGAAGGATCGCTTATTCGTTGATCTTGGCCAGGATGCTGTTGTCACGTTTGTTAGCCAGTTGCAGAGAGACGAAGCAGACCGTGGAACATTGTCCTGTCGGGTGTGGCCGTGTATGAATCTGAACCAAGGAAATCGCAAAACTCACTCGCTGTCGCGGAAGAGATGGAACTCGTCCTCGCCGACCTTAACGGGGGAACCGCCGAACTAGACCGTCTAATGTCAGTGGCTTCGATCCATACAAGGCGAAATAAAACCATCATATTCGCGGAGAGCATTTGTGTATAATCCATCTGCGCATCGACCCAACACTTCATAACCTCGGTCAAGCTTACCTGGGGGATCAGTACGCGGTCGCCTTGAGCGACACCCATAGGTACGCGCGCTCCATCTTTGCTCAGAGCACCAGGGCCAACAGCGAGAACCCTGCCCTCGTTGAGCTCCTTAACGCTAGACTCGGGCAGGAAGATGCCGCTAGCAGTCTTGGTCTCGGCCTTGATGCGCTGGACCAGGACACGGTCCAGCAGGGGAACAAGGGACTTGATGGATCGAATGGATGTGGCCTATACCGCAGAGAGGAATTCGTTCGTTAGTAATCCGTTCGACTAGAATGCAAGAAGGAGCTGTGCTTTCTCAGAAAGTTGTAGACAAGGGATTTGGAGCCATGTGAAGGAGCTGTTTATGTCCAGCTTAAATACAGCATATTCATGCCAAGTCACTTACCATTTTGATTAGGTATAGAGAGAGAGTAAAGGTACGGAGAATATGAGAGAAAGACGGGGTCTGGGGAGAGAAATGGGAAGAAGTTGAAGCTATCGCGAAGAATAGATGTCTTGGGAATGCTTTAGAAAGCTCCAAATGCGATGGGTCTAAACTTTTTTAAGCGCCGTAGTTTTTCCGACAGGGCATATGGAACCCACCTTTACCTACCTCTCCTGTGCAGTACTATAAGCCGAGACATTGTCCTGATAGCCAAATCATCGCTGATTATTTGCCGGTAACGGAGACCATAATTGACAGGATTTGTAGATTTTGATCATTTTACTGACTGGCCCATGCTATACGTTCATGTAACTCCAGATATTCCAGCTTCTTGGTATCTACATTTCTTAGTTGATGCTTACAATGCATGTCTATAAACAGTATTCAGACAAATTGATAGATGGATGCAGCCCATTGGTCTATACCTCTACCTATACCTGATCCTGTGATTGATTTGCATCACCATGCGCTGTATCTTGAGTGCGCATGAGCGTTATTGATGCATACCAGTTCCCACCTACGAAACGCCTCTTCCGTAGATATACATAAGACATCCAACCCTAGTCCGCAAATCCACCAAGACTTCCGAGCGCAACCAATTCTCCTGCTCTGCCATCACTAGCGTTACTTGGTGGGGGCAGGTGCAGGAGGTTCGAGTACATGTGTGTGGTCCTCAGCCTTCTCAATCATCCCAGGGCCAACCTGTCTGCATATTTCCGTATCCGACACCCAGGGTTCGTCGAGGATTTCTGCCATGCCAGCTCGCTTCTTGGGATCGATAGTCAGCATCCGACCTATTATATGTCTGCTCTCTCTAGGAAGTAGACGGAGCAGCCGCCACGGCCCCTTGATTACTTCTTTGCGTTCAGGGTCCTTGTTATCAGCCTGGGTTGTCACAGATAACTCAGTTTTACTCTGCTTTGGACTCTTGGCCGATTCCTCAACAGCGGATTCCCGTGCAGGGGCCTCCGTAGAATTATTTGCAGCTCTTGGCGGGAGGATCAGCTGCTTGGGGTCATGTCCAGGTGTTGGCTGCGCAGCGAAAAGCCTGTAAGAATTATCGGTCATTCGTGGGATTTTCCACGGGAACCTGCGCAATGACATGCAGCAGAATATAATGGCCAGAGACCAGATATCCACAGCCTGAGGGTCGTACTTGCGTTCGTCATACACCTCAGGTGCCAGATAGGGGTCAGAACCAACGATACCTAGTCTAAAGTCAGGATACCTATTAAGATAGAACGGTAAATGCCACTCACCACTTGCGAGCACTATCTCGCTCTCGAAAGGATACTTGAAGACATGTGCGCTGCCAAAGTCAATGATTTTCATAATTCCATGCTCGCTAACAACAACATTGTCCAACTTGAGATCGCGGTGAGCGAGACCAGAACCGTGGAGATAGGTTACGCCGCTGAGAATTTGTAGGAAGCAGCAGTTGATTTCGGCCTTGCTCATTCTCCCGGTCATCACTATAGCGAATAGGTCGTACGGGGCGTATTCCATTACCTCGTACCATTTCCCTTTCTCCTGAACAATATCCAATGTTTCGATAATATTGCCATGGTGGAGAGCCGATCCAAAGCAAAACTCGGCAGTCAACTTTTTAGTATATTCTTTCTCAGTTTCGTATGAATGCCGAGGCCGGAATTCCTTGACGGCAAAAACTGTATTATCCTCACTGCGCTTCATAAGTTTGACGGAGCCACCCGCACCAGACCCAAGCACCCGGCCGATTTTGCCGTACTTTGAAGAAAGGCCGTGGTCGTCAGCGAAGGGAAGGTGGTTGGGACGTGCATTTGCTCCTGCTACCGAACCAGCCGGCGTTGGAGGCAGTTTCTTTTGTTTGTGACTTCCACCGACCTTGAAAAACCTTCTCAAATCTGACATTGAACTCTGGTGATGGTGATGCGCACTATGGTTGGTTCCTGAATAGGAAAGATCACTGCCTTTATTCTTTGAGCCGAGAAGGCCGGAATGGCGTTTATCAGACTTGTCAGACTGCCGTAAGCTTGTAGAGGAGGCCGACGGTGAGTGTTTGTTTTTCCTAGAAAAGACGAATCTCTGGTCTATGTTGCCAGCGTTCTTATTTTGTGCCGGTCGTTTACTGGCGGCATAAGGGTCATTCGCATCGCCTTGGGGAGTGAATGGGCGCGTGTAAAACTGAGAAGCAGCGTTTCTCGATGGACTAGATTCTCTAGAAACGGGAAGTGATTGACCTCCTGCTCCAATACCGAACATTCCCTTTCGATGTGACCGAGAGCTACCTTGGTCGTCAACGACCGTTGTTCTCTGCGAGAGATTGTCCGAAGATGCCGGCCGATGTGGCAACCCCAAACGGGATACTGGTCGCGAGTCTTGACTTGAGTCCTGTGGAGTGACCTCATAAGATGGAAAGCCGCCATCAGAGCCGCCGTGTCGTGAGGTCCTATTATGAGCTTGTTCAGCTGAGGTACCAGCCGGGGTTAACGGAGGGGTGAGGCCTGAGCTACTGGGACCGAAATGCGGCGACCGAGGTGCCATGGGACTGTGACTATGCTGGGGAGTTGCGCTAGGTGTAGTTTCGTTGGAGGGGATCTAAGGATAATAAACAGTTAGCCATAAACAGATCTTCCGAATGTTTGCTGCCAGTACCAATTGTCACGCATGTTCGAAGCCATATCACCGACTGCCATAGAGGAGCTGTGGTGAACATGCCAGGAATCACCGAATTTGTTATTGCGAAAGAGCATCATTCTCGTGCTGATGTGGGCTTATAGCAAACAAAATGACGTACTCTGGAGGGTGGAAGCGATACGGGTTGGAAAGCATAGATCTGGGCGCGCTGCTCTTGAAGCTGAGTACCGTGCAAACAATCCGTTAGGGCCTGAAGCTGCTCCGGCGTCGCAAAGGAATCATGGCGCGGCGGGTCCACAGCAGGCGGGCTGATCTCGTCCACACTGCTCGCGAACCGCACAGCATGCGCCCGCGAGGGCGGTCGATCAGGGCCATCGTTGGAGGGGTCTAGCGGTGGCAAACGGCGGCAGAGCGTCAGTCGACAGAATCGAGGTATGTTGGAGGCAGCACGATTTAAACTAAAAGGACGTGCAAGGTGGGGTGTAAAACAAGGAGGGCGACGATGATGATCTTTTTTTTTTCCTGGTGTTTTTTTTTTTTTTTTACATACCTTGCGACGGGTCGCCACGTTCGGTAGGGCGCTGAGCCTCGGCGCCCGGTGTTGTCATACTGAATAACCGATACCGGTATGGAAGAGGGATATCTCGTACCAGGACCACCACCAGGACCACCACCAGGACCACCACCAGGACCAGGGCCGGCACCGAAGGATGTGCCTGATGACGGCGTGCGGATAATGCGTCCCAAGCGAGGGGTAGTGCAACGCGAGCAGCACTCGTGTATGCGGGTAGAGACCGTCGAGCCCGGTCGGGAGGAGGCGTAAGGCGTAGGCTTGGGAGGATGAAGACGGACAAATGCAGGGCAGGCTCAAAGAGCCCACTATGACGATTGGGGTGAAAAGTTGCGAGTTGAAAGTCCAGAGGAGCCGAAGGTGCGAACAAGACTCAGGCAGTCCTACAGTAGCGCCTGCTCCGTTGTAGGCAGATAGTAGATAGGTCGGGTAGGTAGTAGGTAGAGAGCGTGGTGGGGCTGCTTGCACTTATTGGACCGCCGTGAGTGAAGCTGGCTGCTTTGAGCTTGCAATAAGTCAGTCTAAGAGGGTGCGGTTGTCACCAGTCGACAATTGATCAGTCTCCTCCGGCCCGAGGTTAGCGACCATTATTACATGTGGTGTCTGAGGCTCCCGCTAAGTGTCCAGGCAGTGGCAAGGGAAGCTTCCAACAAATAAATGTCCAGCTGTGATTGCATCATGAAGCAACTTATACCTACCCTGGCCAGCCTGGCTATCTATTGTGGGGTTTGCATCCTGAGTAGTCCCGGTACTGTCCCGGTTGGCAGGCATCTTGCTGATTCCGTGTGTCTCTGAATAGAGACTAAAAGACCAAAAGACCAAAAGCAACGCAGTCGCCAATTTCCCGGGATTTCAGATCCATGACAATCCCGACAGATACTCATATTGCAACCCACAGAAAAGCAATGGCTAGGTATGTGCATTAGATAGTTTTGTCGAAGCCAATGCAACATGCCTATCGGCGAAAACGCCCCTCCCTTCATGTGCCTTAGGTATACTAGGTATATGTAAACCTGCCCATTTCTCTTGGCCAGTATCGCCGAGATGGGATGGTGGGGCCGACTCACTTTATCAAGCCCGCTGCCGCGATGGACCCATAGCTTCTGTCGTTGATGGGAATTATCCGATCTTTCCGGAGGCATGATCACCATGGAGCGAGCCTTGAAGGCGACGAATTCCTCAGCTACCTCGGGTAGTTTCTTCCTGAATCCCTTCAACATCACCTGTTGTCAGATGTTGGGTATATCTGGTTGAAATCGATCCAAGTTTCCATCCGACAGCAGTCTCCAGTACCTATGTGTTTGACAAGAGCATGCCAAGCCTCATTGTCTCCCAACAGATCCTCTTTTATTTAGAGCTGAACTCACTAATTAAACAGACTCGCAAACCGCAATGCATTGTCGTTTCAGCCATGGTAAACGTAGGTCCGCCGTTGTCGTTTTGTGTCAATATTTGCCGTGAACTGAATGCATTATTTTATTTCAACCCATGATATTTCCGCACACTCACAAAGATGGAGCAGGCGGGTCGGCTCTGCCTGGGCCGATATTGAATGTTGGACAGCCAAAAAAAAATCGGGGTTTGTAAATAGCAAGAGGCTTTAAACATCCTGAAATCTCATCCGCCCTTGAAACGCTGAACATAGCGGGGCTATCAGCTCGGTATTCGTAAGGAAAGCTGCGTAAATCAGGTAATGTACGATTGAAGGTTCTAGTTTGCAAGAGTTTCGTTAGATATACTCTATGGTCACTTACGGTGAACCTTGTGGATATCTGCCTGGTATTGATCCCCCAACTAGCTATCTACATACTGAGCTAATGGTATATCAACAAAGCAGACATCTCTCATCTCACCGTCGTCCAAATATAGCTTCGGCGAATAAGCGCCATCCCTGGTTACCGACATTATAAAACTTGTTGTGTAACTCTCTGGTGTCGCTACACATATTGACTGTCTAGGGAGTGGTCGTGGACCCCGTCTAGTCTGTAATGGGCTAAATTCAACCAGACAGCCCATCTAAGTGCAGTGTGGCTTGAGGTGGCCAAGACAAGGATGCTTCTAGCTGGGACAAAGAAATTCGTCCACCATTATTCTCAAAAACAAAGAGCAGTGTTGCAGTACAACCCATCGCGCTCTAGGCTTAGAAGGAGTGAACCACTGCGTATTAGTGCACTCTCCTATGCGGGTTATGCGGAGGAAACATGGTGTTCTTGCTCGTAGACCATATTATGCAGTCCTTAATATACAATCCAGTCCGAAACAGTATACACAAATATATATACAAGTCATGGGGACACCAGCCTGATCCCAGGTTAGAGCACCGGTTCCCGAATTCGTAGATCTCTGATGGCCGATTCCAGGCCAATTCTGCACCTCAGTTACGATACAACCGCAAGGCCGATAGATTTGGCTTGGAAAATGATGGATTTGCAGAGTCCTTCCAGGGACAGGCCAGACAATCGCAGTTCTGATTGCTTGATTTTGGCGATCTCGTAGACATGCTTCAAGCTGACAGTGCCCACTATTTCATGACCAGGACTGCTCGCTCCTTTCCGTTTGCCCTTCTTCCCTATGGGCAAATCTGCTGCGTTGCGTAGAAGCCAGGAGGTCTGTGGCGTTCGAATATCGAAGTGGAATGTTCGGTCGGCGCGTACGGTGACCCGGGTGGGCATTGGAGTGCCGGGTGCTATGTGTTGTGTTCGGGCGTTGAACTCCTAGGCCAATGTGAGCTCGACTGATGCTCCCCCAACAGAGGGCATACATGGGATGGCGACTATGCTGACCTTGCAAAAGTCCATCGATTTGATACCCTTACTACCCAGTGCAGGGCCGACTGGCGGACTCGGGCTGGCTTGCCCAGCTCCCACGATCAGTTTGACAATTTGGTCGGCGGCCGCCGCGGCGCCGCGTTTAGACATCGCTTCGATTTCTCAGAACTGTATTCGGCGGTTCGTTAGGAAGCAGTTGTAAAATAAGGTGCGAAGCCTCGTTACAAGACATTTCACGAAGACAAAATCAGAATCCATTCCCTGCCAAAATCAACTAACCACAACAGGAATAGCATCACAAGAGCCTTGGCGGGGCGGCAAGATGCTTGTTCCCAGGCTTTATCGATAGATCACGCTAGGGTGAAACCAGAGCTATGTCGTCTGTTATCTGATTGATCACCCCGCCGAAAATGACCCCACCTAAGCTTCTTGAGTGTCCTCCACCTTTCAGGGACCTTGACCTCTACTTCGGTTTCCCATCTCCCTACTCCTGCATATTTACCCAGTCAGGCATCCCAGGCACCTCGATAACGCCTGAACGAAGCATCCCAACGCTCGATTTTTTCCGCAGCCAAAGACCTTTTGCGACCTGCATCTCCCCTTCCATCAACCGGTTTTATAGCGGTATTCAGTCCGCCAAGTCAACCATTATGTTCAACTGGGCAAAGCAAACGTTAGCGAACAACCCACATATGCTTTTGTTACTCATCTCTTAGCTAATATCCTGATACAGTCTGGCGAATGTCGTCGGCACTGAAGAGCCAATATACGGCCCATCGGCCATCAAGTCCGTTGCCGAAGATGCCAAGTCCACACCCTATACCGAAATAACCAGGGATGATCTGAAATGGGTGGCTCTGGACCAGACATCGGTTGAGACACAGGTGTTTTACTTCATGAATGACAGCGGACAGATCGCGCTTGCTCAGATCATATATAGCAATGTAGCGTATGGCTCTCTCTCACTACTTGCACGCTTTCGTTCGCAGCTAACATGCGATCCCTGAATAAAGCGGCATCCGCACCACTGTTCAGTTCAACTCCAAGGTTTTTTACCTCGATGGGTCAAAGCCACACCTCTGGTGCTCCAATCCTTTGACCGACTACGATTTCAGCGAAGACAGGACTTCGTTCTACGCGAAAGACTGCGCAGTTGAGTTGTCGGAGGATGGGAATTCATACACGATCAAATCGATGAATGATGAACGATCGATTGTCAATCTGAAGCTGACCAAGGCGGCTCCTGGGTTTGTGGCTGGCAAGGATGGCAAAACCCTGTACGGCACTGATTTATCCAATCCTTGGGGGTCTATGAGACACGCATTCTGGCCCAGGTGCGAGGGCGAGGGAAGCATCGTGACACCGAACGGTTCTGTCGACTTTAAGGGAAGGGCTTTTTTCGTCATGTGCCTCCAAGGCATGAAGCCTCACCATGCTGCTGCCCAATGGAATTTCCTAAATTTTCATGGTCCAACCTATTCTGCTATCCTTATGGAGTTCACAACTCCACCCTCGTATGGGACCACGGTGGTAGATGTAGGTGGTATATTCAAGGATGGTGAAATTATTACGGCCGGCGCTACCTGCCGCGCAACGCACACCAAAACAAAGCATGATGAAGTGAATGGCTGGCCTGAGCCTACCGAGGTGAAGTACGAATGGTCTGGAACGACCAAGGACGGAAAGCCAGTCGAGGCCATCATTGAGGGCCCCACTGAGAAGCAGGATTGTATAGACGTTATGGCAGAGGTTCCGGGTTTTGTCAAGACCATTGTTGCTAATGCGGCGGGCACCAAGCCATACATTTATCAGGTGAGTTAACGGAAATGACAAGTGCCAATACATGAATACTAACCTGAGTAACAGTTCGCTCCACTCAAGCCCGTTACGCTGAAGTTGAAGATCGGCGATGAGGAAATCACAGAAGAAGGCCAAAGGTTTTCTGAAGCCACTTTCATATCCTCTATTGAAGAAGCAAAGTAGCGACAATCATGATGCGGTAGCTATAGCAGTACATAGACTCTTGTGATGGCCATGTATGGATCGAAGTAGTTGATGATTTTATCTAATAGCGCGAGCTGTCTCTATCAGTACGATGTTCTGGAAAGAAGCGCACTTCGTGCAGCGGAGATGGGTCCTACGGCGTTCGGCAATCATTTAAGGGATAGCATTGTCACTCGTTATGGGAGCATCGTGGAATTTCATCAGATATAAAACGATAATAGATTAGATAGCACAGCACGGCACTGACTCCAATCCATAAGTCAATTCAACGAGAAGATTCGAAGCGAAGAGCAAGGTACAAAGGGAACATACTATAACAATCTCTCGGGGCTGTTGTTTTTCTCACCTGTGGGTTGTGTATCAGATCCTGTGGTCATTCATCTCTTGCTGAGCTGCCATGTCGCTGTTTCAAAGTAGTATCCCCATCTGAAAGCGTATATACCCAAAAGGGCATCAATTATCATGGCATATCCCAACCATGAATGAAACTTGCCCTGGCAGCCAATCAAACAGCGCGTACTCACAGCTCCCTCTCGGGGTTGCCTTTGCACGATGCAACCGCGTGGGGGATCCGTCCACAAAACCTCGTCATCCCATGATTGGTACGCAATATGCAGTACATATCCTTGTATCCTTATGAGCTGAACAGACCAATGGGGGGAGACCTCAGCCTTAACTCGGCCGGCCTGCATTCTGAGCGAGTACGCATACGTGCAAGGTACCTGTACCTTGCTTGGAGGTCGTCGAGACGTAAGCTGACCAGTCGCCGTTTCTGCACTTTCCCCCCGGTTTGGGCGCGAGCGCCGGGGTAGCACAGCTCCTGCGCGGGCGCACCGTTGGCTTGGGATATGGTGGCGTGGTGTGGGTGGGCTGGTAGGCAAGGTAGGTGATGCCCAGGTAATATCCCGACGTCAGCGTCGCAGCGGCGCAGTGTGGTGCTGGATGGTGTGAGAACATTGAAGGGTGGGATGCCGTTACAACGGGCTCCTCTGCGGCTGGATCGAGGGTACGTATGATACCTACCTACCTAACTTACATACCTAGTACTCTATACCCTGAGACATACTTGCTAGAGGCTCCTTCGACATGGGCTGGATCGGCGCTTCTTCTCGAATTAGATTCCCGACGACTCGGTTGCCTGCCGCCACACATCTTTGTCTCGTGCCTACCGTAGCCATCGGAAAGAAGAACCGAGAAGCTGTGCGTGGCTACTACTGTGACTCGCACACGGGGTAGCACAGGATGCGCCGGGATGGTGAGACCCCGTGGCGCGAAATGGAGTCACCGGATGGATGATGGGGAGGCGCTAGAGATGTACCGTATTTGCGTAGATACTTTGCTCTCTATTCCGGGCTGTGTCACGGAAAGGTTCATGCTGATTGACAGGTGACACCGAGGCCATGTATGGAAGATTCCCCGAGTTCCAACGCGGCTTCGCTAGAATGGCACCCGCACCCGCACCCATTCACTTTCGCTTTCGCTTTCGTCACTCGGCGAGCTCGACTGTTTCGGTAAATATCCGAACGGCGACGCCACGAGGATTGAATCATGCCGGCAACTGAAACCGTTGACCGTTCTTGCTCACCTCGGGTCAGCCGTGGCTGGCTGTTGAAGATGTCGTCTGATGGTAAACGGTAGTGAAGACACAACGCACTTCTTTAGAGGTAGTGGTGATCATCTGATTCTCACTCGGGTCACGTCCACGCCAGGAAGCAAAGCTCCGTACTTGTCAGGCGAAGCATACGCAGTACTCCTTCGATTAGTTTTAGCATAGTTTGCTTTTGATACCACGGTAGTAGACCATGGCTCCAGCCCGCTCGGTCATCGCCTTGTCGTCATATCAATAAACTAGAATCTGCTCCTTTACTCTGCCCCATCTTTATCACGATGATAGGTTCTACGGCCCGGACTCATTTTTGGGCGAGAAGGATAAACACTAGGAACCGCTCTTCTTTTTTGAAGTTTATGAATACTTGATATATAAGAATACACAGAGAAAATAGAACCGAACTCACAGCCTATGGCACCATCTAGGTGAATGGGAGTACATTGGTTACAGGAATAAACCGTCTCTGTTCTTAGAGATATGAGCTGCCAAAATAGCTGGCGAGCAACGTATCTGTCCGGCGTCTCGTCCTCGGTGCCATTAGCGTCGCTGTGCTGGATGGATAAGCCAGAGCAAAACGTCAGTCGTCAAAACTGGAGAACATCTTCTTGTAGAACGACTCGATCTTCTGCTCACTGATCATTGAACCGGGGGGTGAGACTCACGCTCACGAGCATGGTCTTTCAGGGCTAGAGATATCACCCTCTTGTTCTCGATATAACCTATGCTGATGGGGAAAGGCACAAGGCTGGTAGGGCTTTCGACTGCAGTCTCGAATTATCTGAAGCACAAGAATAATGATTTTACTGCAAGGTGTTGAGTTTGGTGCCATCTCCGTAACTGGCTTTCTTGGGGAACCATGGAATGTCTTCATCTATTAATTTTCTCATAACTCTATGTTTAAAAAGGTCATCTCTGTAAATACCGTACCTTGGAGTCATCTATAACAAGCGCTCGTCTTAGTGCTTGGAATTGACACTTATTGGAATACATAATCTATTATGGGTGCCTAAGATCGTGACCATTCGGATTCTCTTCTGTTCAGGTGGCTTGGCGTTGAGGCCGTATACACATTTGGCTACTAGGGTGAACCGCCGACCTTGCCCTCTATGTCTCAGTTAAGCGAGGGCTGAATAGCCTCACGTTGGACATCAGCAATAATATCAACAATATCGCGGGATAATGCATTTCAGCGCGGGTGATGCGTTCAGAGGTTCCGAAACTTGCAGCCTCGTATTCAGGACGTGTAACATCATTGCTGCCGATGATACTCCGGACTATAGAAAGACTTTCATCTCACTCTGATCGGCTAGCAAAGCTCTACGGCCTCACCAGGCCGATATTTCAAGATGTGGTTGGTAAAGGCATGAAAAACTTTCGGCTTGTTGAGCGACTCTCTCACGTCTCTGTTTCCTTACCGCGTTCTTCATAGGTAAAACTATCCCTTGCTATCAATAGGATTTGAGGTGTACCTAACGAGCATAGGCAGTTGTCTGATTCTGAAGATAATTTGTGTGAATATTCGGATGTACAAGACGTTGGTAAGTTCTGCCTCACTAAGCATCCTGCTTTGCCTTGTGTCTTGTTTTAATCATGTACCGGTGGGTTTCTCTTGCCTTGCTACAATATCCGAGAGGCGATATCAATGATAGACAATTTGCGTTACCGCCAATCCCAATATCAGACAACCGTAGCATGTCTTATATCGTGTTTCTCCCATTTAGTTTCCATGGGTAAAAGTCTGCACAGCCTTAATGAGAGGAGATGACTCAGCCCTATAATTTGGATACGCCACTTATATGCATGCAGGTAATGGAAGGTACCCAAGGTATGTACTTACCTACAGTACCGGTAGTAGGTATGTTCCCAAGAAGGTGCTACCTGCCCCCCGCTAACCCCACAGCCCGCTCCTGCGGGACTCAACTGCTTATCTAGTGGCCTATCAAAGTTCCTTCCCGCCTTAGCCATCTACAATTCACGCCTCCACCCAATTCTTATCTATCAACCAGTCTCACTATCACGAGCTTCCAGCCCGTTTTAAACACAAGTGAAATCCGAACCAACGGCAGGGGCAATTCAGCACTCCGACCCGCCATGGCCGGAGGCAAAGTAGATCCGCGCGGCGCGAAGGGTGCGAAAGGGCTGGGCAAAGGATTGGGTGGCAAGGGGGTAAGCTCTTTCCGTGCTACCTACTGGATAGGCTATCTTGCGGAGGTAGTCAACGTTGTGTGAATGCGTCCGCTGACCTGCGCCGCGAATGTGCAACAGGGCATAAAGCGACACCGGTACGGAGCTCCGATTTAGGGATGTATGTTGCGACATCGATTACTAAAGTGGTCCCCCGACAGCAAAATCCTCCGTGACAACATCTTGGGCATCAGTGAGTGCACTCCAATCAAACCATCGGTAGAGAGTTCACAGTCTGTCTGTCTTGCACCGCAGAGAGCTAACACGGTCTCACCCACACTACAGCGAAACCCGCAATCAGGTACGCCCTTTGATTCGTATGAGCAGTAATGCGCTGTTTTCTCACCACCTCATCTACGTCATCTGTTACCTATGACTGGAAACCAATACGCTCAGTAATTGATATTGATGCCCTGAACAGACGTCTCGCCCGTCGTGGTGGCGTGAAGCGGATTTCCGCGCAAATTTACGAAGAAGCTCGGGTTGCCTTGAAAACAAGGCTTACGGAGGTATTATTATTATTATTATTATTATTATTCCCGAACAAGGTCATTGTTGCAACCAAAAGTCTCACATACACAGAGTATCGTCAGGCTAAGACGGTTACAATCAACAATGTTAGTTTTCCTTTTCCCGTTCCTCCACTCTACCTTATCCGTTCATTCAGCAATACCATACTCCCCTATTAAGCAACAAACATGTTTTCTTTTATATATTTTCTCGATTTTGTCACTGACAAGAGCAGGTGCTGCATTCCCTGAGACGCCAAGGCCGGCCGATCTATGGGTTTGATGATATTAAAGTCTGAGTCCACAGCGGACCCGATGAAGTCTCGAAGTCACACTACGGTATAACCGCGGCCTCTATCGTCCAATCTGTATATGGCATACGATCGAATCAAATAACCTGTCATGCATTTGTCTGGGTTACCTCTACATTGTCGCTCGCACAACCAATATGATGACGGGAGACTCCGGCGCATATGCGGCGAGCGATGGAAGACATGATTGGCCCATGTTTTACTACGATACCGTTTAACGAGCAGGACATGATTTGAAAGGGTATATGCCTGTATGCAATGTTTTTTTTCTAAGATGGAATATGTATTTTCCCCATGGTACCTAAGCAGACTTGATTGATACCCTCCCCTCTGTTATAGCATAGTATAGTCTGCATGCACGCATCCCATCATCACACGAATGGCATAAGTTTCAAAGTTGTTAGATTAATGGTTTTCATTGTCTATCCTCCAATGACGTAGTAAAAACGACCGTTGATGCCTAGACTTAGGTCGGTTGGTCTCGCCAAAAAAGGGGAGGAAGATGTGTGATGTAGGCATTTCTAAACCTGTCTCCGTGCAATAAACGAGAGGACCCCGGGGTATCCTTTTAAAAATCATGTCGCTCTACGCAAGCCCGTGATGCACCTGAATGGGAAATCCCGGGTCCAGAACGCCGTTATCAAGAGGGATAAGGACAGGTGAGCTGAGAAAGTCCGAACAGAAAACCCCTTCGACCCCTGCTCTGCCTCTTTAAACTAGACCGCTTCGATGGCCTCCCCCCTTTCTATTATCCCCAAGTATCAACCCAGCTCTGCTTGTCGCTTTGTGAATCTGCGATGTGATGCGCCGTGTTACTTTCTTTCGCCCTTCCACTGTCTTTGTTTTATTTTGTTTTTGTTTTTTTTTGCTTCATTTCTCACCTTCCACTTTACGGCTTTCTCCTCCTCCTCGCCCCCTCCCAGTCCGCAAGGACTTTCTCGAGACTCTTCGCCGCCTTGCGCTCGCTGCGCCGGAACGGCGCATTGAAGGGCTCGGGGAGGACCATTTTACTGTTCGCATGCTCGGCGGCAAAGCCAACCTCGGCGTCGCGGCCGCAGCGCTCTCGGGTGAGGCGCACGGCTTCGTGTAGCAGGTCACGCGCGACGCCCTGGCCGCGGTACTTCAGCTTCACGGTCCAGGCACGGATGACGCCCCGCCCGCCGCGGAGCAGCGAGGTCCGCGAGCGCCGTCTATTCCCGCTGCCCGAGGCATGCGCCGAAGAGGGCGATGGCTCGAGACGCAATACCAGGGCCCCGATCAGCTGCTTACCAAATCGTACGCCCAATACGAGGTCCTGCTCCGATGGGGGCGGGTCGGGTGAAGAGGTCGGGCTAAGCCATGACCACCGGAGCTCTTCGGCCGCTTGGATGTATTCCCCCGTAAAATACCGGATTCCTAGGAGATAGGTCATGATTACTCCGCATATCGTCAAGATCGAGGTTCCGAGATCCTGTTTGTATACCCATCCGTATCGGTATGCGCCTGCTAGGGCGGCGACTAAGGGCGGAAGAAGGTAAGGGTGGAATATTAAATGAGCAGAGGACGTTTGCCGTTGCTGCGCGATAGAGTCGGCAATTAGACGCAAGGCTTCCTCTTTTTCAGTCTGGGTCTCTAGGACGCTTGTTGTCAACGGAGGTAGGTTATCGGGAACAGCGTCAATGGGTGACTCAGCCGCCACGAGCGGGGCGGCCAGTGGTGACGTTGATGTTGTCGAGGAGATTGGGTCCGTGATAGGGTCCATGATAGGCGATGACAACCCCGAGGAACTGGCGACTAAGTTGGCTCGCAAGAAGATGAAGAATGCTGGTCGCGAACGAATTGTTAGTCGCGTGCCGTTACAGGGGTTCTATATTATATGCATAGGCGTAGAGCGGTACAAGAAACTATCTTGAAACCATTGGGCGAATTAACTTTAAAGGTATGTATCCCCTTGGGAGATGCAGAAACTTAATCAAGCAGCCGAAGGAGAGGATATGGAAAGGGAGACGAAATGGCCAGATATTGTATTCTCCTTCACCCGGCTCAAAAGGAGAAAAAAAAAGAAAGCCCGACAAGAAAAATCGCTAGTTCCAAAATCTAATGGAAGATAAAAGACGCTTACCGGTGCTGGTCTTCAGACCGGGCACTGCGCTCACCCGTTGTATCATGGTATCATGGCGACAATATGCATTTAAGTCTAATTCGCGTACCACGTGGGCCATGCCGGCATAATGACTGGTGAGCCAGTCTATGTAGGAGCCTCACGGTGTGCGCGCGTGGCCAAACAGTGCTGGGCGGGTTAAGGTCGTAGTGCACCAAGGGCGACGGTCGGGGTTTAATTGGGAAAAATATTGCAATGTAGGATTTGCACTCTGTATCCGAATTGCTGGTATCCCGCACACCAATACAGAGAGAAGCGAGCCAGCCAGAACACCACAGTACAAAACAGCCGCAAAGGACCCTGAAAAAAAGACAAGGGGTATTGTAATAGAGAAACACCTTCAAAACCGGTTGTGGATTGCGGGGTGTGAAGACCCTTTTGTCGATGCGATCAACGCTAAGAGGGTTTGAATAATGGGTGGGTATATATGATAAATAGTATATAATTGGAATTAAAAAAAGGTGGTGAAGATGGGATTAGAGAAAAAGGGAAGTGGTTAAGAGAAAAGACGATGATCGACAAGAAGGGTCCGTTGCCGTGGTTATATGGCCGTCTTGAGAATGGTGCTGCCGCCGCTGCTGCTGCTGAGACAATCCTGCAGTATGATGCAGAAGATAGACCCAGGGAATCTACTGATATGAACCTAGCTCCAGTGATACCAGACCAGTGATTTCTTTGTCCCCGGGGTGCCGGGCAAGAAGACGACGGGCGAGATGACGACAAGGAGGGCGAGAATTAGCTATCTCTATACATAGATAAGAGACGTGGGAGCGAATAGGATGTCAACGTTTCGTCGTCCCCTCCAATACGGCCACCGCGGTTTGCGTCTCGGTAGTGAAAAGGCTCGTTACTGGTTTCTTGGAATGTGTCGCGTGCGACGGGCGCTGGGTTCATTCGAATCAAGCCGCCTTATTCCTTTCTTAGTCAAGAGTCTCGATCGTTCTGCGGTTATCGTCTGATCCAGGCATAGGGGAGCTATAAAGGAAGCCATAGACGCCTCAACACACACTAGACAGAGATCAAGGAGAAGGCATATTCGACGATGCTTGCTTGGACTGCGCTATGGTAGAGCCGGTGCTCGCCCAGCCCAGGCCGTCGTCTACACTATATATGAAAAGTCTTCATAGCCATGCGATATCCCACCCCCGGGCAGCGTCTGGGAATTCTGGGCTCTCTGAACTACTACGATGCATGGCATTGCCGAAGATGGTAGGAGACGGGGTTGGGGGGGCTCTTCAACCTTGGCTGGGCCAGTGATAGTAGACGGGCAGAAGGACGGAATGGTCTAATCGTCTAATACTGGTCTAGGGGGGCCCTCTGCTGCCGGGCGTGGAAGCAGTATGCTTGTTCCAGTTCGACCGTCGATCTTCTGATCGGCCTTTGACAATTGCCAGAATACAGGAGTGCTGCAGGAGGGCGGAGGGGCAGAGGCTAGTCGCGCACAGCATGTTCTTATCCTGGGCATCCTGGGCCGTCGCAGAGCAGCAGATCATGCCTTGAATGCCGCTTGGCATCCCATCCCTCCGAGTGTCGTTGCGCCATATGTGGTCGCGGGGTTGGAAGCGCGAAATCCTGTCCGTGGGCAACGTCATGAGCGTAGCCAATTGGGAGGCCCAGTCGTATCAATTTGAAACAACCATTCCAACACATGACAGACGGCTTTGAAACAGCGACAACGTAAGACCGCTCGTCAGAGCATCCGCCGTGGCAGGGGGGCTGGCCCTAAGCAGAGCCTAAGCAGGCTGCGATTGGTTGTTTAAAAGCGCGTTAGTGCACGCATCTGCATTGCCTATCTGCTGCGTACGTGGACTGGAAGCAGTGTGCTTTCTTTGTAAGTCTTAGTAGCTACCGACCGGTACATTGAGTTTACAGCTGGTTGCATTGGCCAGGCTGGGTAACGCGGAAAGATTGATGTAACGATTTCATGGAGTGCATCGAAGTCATAGCCTTTGTTGCAACGACCAATGCAAGTGCCTTATCACTATCGTTATCATCAGGAGGGGTAAGGTGATGTTGACAGTCTGTAGGTAGGCACTATATGGGTGAGACATGCATCAAGTCTTGATAACCCCACATCCTACCCCGTTTTCTTCAAGAACCTGCCTGCTGGGTAGGTATTTGAGCACACTTGCCGTTCAGCCATGCAAATGGCACCGGCATCGTATCTCTCTGTGTTACCAGAGTGCTACCGTCTTCATTCATGTCTTAGGTAGGTAGGTAGGTAGGTAGTTTATATCAGTGGTGGGTCATTAACGCCCTCAACACTCACCCTCCCAGGAGTAAGATACTTGTGAATAAGTGTGTAGGTAGGTAGGTACTTACCCCGCGACACAGCAAATGAGGGTAGTAATCCAAGTAGATTGCCCTCGGCGATCTTGAACAAATGAGAGCATTAAATACGCACACGTCTATGGATTTGAGGTGTATTTATATGTAGTTAG
Source organism: Xylaria arbuscula (assembly GCA_022385695.1). Classification (NCBI taxonomy): domain Eukaryota; kingdom Fungi; phylum Ascomycota; class Sordariomycetes; order Xylariales; family Xylariaceae; genus Xylaria; species Xylaria arbuscula. The sequence continues at coordinate 553,924 of MU279355.1, read as the reverse complement.
GTTCAAAGGAATAAATAATACCTTTGCAGTATAGGTTCCCGCTGGTTGGCTGCCAGCCGGGACACTTCGCTTCTGCGCGACTCGAAACGAGACTGGTGGTTCTCTATTCCAGCCTTTCTCGTCAGACGGCAATAGACGGTGATGTTCTCATGAAAAGGTCTCGGTTCTGAATTAATGTGACAGGCAGCTACCGGTATTGTTTGTATCGCGCGATATATGGATAATTGCGTTAGTTGGTAATATTATCATTTCCTCCGAGTACATCGGGTATTTGTTCTGGCTAACATCGACCGCTCCTGTAGATATATCAGTTAGGCACGAAATTTGAAGTATAAGAAATCGAGAAAACTACTCGTCCGTTGATTTTCTACTATCATGTTGAAGCAGATACCTACCCGAATTATAACTATAAGTAGGTATGGGCAAGGATCCCGTATAAGTATAGTGATTGGCCAAGTAGGGATATGCTACCTACAGAGTGCTTAGAGATATGGCATCGGTTGGTACTGTTCAGCCCACTTCCCGGCACTCTTTACTTTAACCTTCTAGTACGGTATATAGTATTCAAGGTTACGGGACGGTTAAGCGTTGTGCCTTAGCCAAGGTGTCTCCTTGTTGATTTGTCGACTTATTAGTAGGTACTTTAGGGTTAGCATTGGGCAGTACCTACACACATAGATGGTTTAATGTTGTAGATGGGATGGTGCACGGCTGGAAACTCATCGTGAGGGGTACCTACTTAGTAGGTAATAATATGCTATATAGGCACCGCAGAATCCCTCGTACCATCCATCTCACACTTGAACCAAAGTCCTACCAAGCCTCGGGTTAGTATATTCACACCCACAGGTGCGCCTACTCCAGGAATGCACCATGGATTGCCTCCCCAGTACTGCTGAATAGATTGTCCTGTGCATATTCGCTTCTCATTGGCTTCGGCAGGTCCTATCTGGTCCTAGGCGGAGTTGTCGAAAATGCAGCAGAGGGCCATTCCCAATGTGGGCAGTCAGTAGTGGTGTGGTTGGCCAAGTCAGTCGCAGTACCGACCTAATACAGGTAATTAATTACCCAGCCTGGGGTTCGCTACAGCCAGCACTTACAACACCAGCCACACGATGTTGTCGGTTGTAAGTCCCATTCATTCAGCTACATACTTACATACCTACATACCTACTTAGGTAGCATGCCACCTTCTTTACCAAGCTACTCTCTCGTCCAATCTAACCGTTACTCATCTGAATCTCCTCTTCGTCGTCAGTTGCCTTCGCAGTGGAATGCCATGGACAACAAGTCGCCGATAATGGTAATTGCATTGCTACTTATTGATCCCAGCTGGCGCTAGGCACCATGTCGGATGCCGCTCAGTGATGACCTGCTCGTTCGAGGATACAGAGACTCCCTCCATCTGGGGATTAGAGCATCTTTCAACCCTCTTTTGCTCCGACATCGAGGCCGGGCGCCATCCTAGAGATCAGCTCCGATATAAAAAAAAAGGAGACTGCAATTGGGGTCAAGATGACGACGACATTGATCGGTTTCACTTTCTGCAGCATGCCTGCCAAGTCGTCGTCTTCTCCGGCCACAGAGTGCTGGAGTGCGCGCTGTCTTGACCGTCGCCGGCGTGCAATACGTCCAAAGCCGAACAACTCATTTCAGGCCCGGATATCAATTTAACGCGCCGTCGAATAGCTTCCAACGCTGCGCTCTCGGTTTTGTTCGCTCCGGAACCACCAGGAACCACCAGTATGGGCAGCCTCTGCTGTGATTGGCCAAAGCCCGAGTCCTGCAGTCAGCACTCGTTGCTGCAACTCAGCTCGGCGACAAGGCGCAATGATCCACCCCTGTCTGCCTTGTTGCCTACCCCTGTCCGCGTACCTCACCGAGTCGTTTGGACCCCAACTCCACCAGCTTGCTCATCCTTTGCATCATGGTGCGCCGCGAGCGACGGTTGTAGGGCACTGCCGACCATAGCGCACGGGATCGATGACAGAGGGAGCCTGCTCGCCAATGGCGCCGTGGTGCCCTGGCCAGCAGTCATTGCCGCGGGTCCTACGCCAATGTACAGGTACCATTCACCCATGTCCCAAAGTCCTACATTGCCATCCTCCATAGACTCGATATCTGCTCCAGATCTTTAGGATAAAGACATGGGTAGGTGGCGATCTAAATTACCCCGTAAAACACTTTTCTCTCGTCAAGCCTAAGTCCCTGCCTTGGAATAATTCTTTCAACATGCGGCCAGAAAAGAAGAGCTTTGCCACTACCGCCGAGTCCAGCGCCGTCGACGATGACCCCATTGACTTGGACCCACGGCCGGGTCGGCCATCCACTGCGCATTCGACTGAACCTTCACATGTGAGAAGGCAATCACGGGCAAGTGTGCGATCTGAATCCCACACTTGTATTCCCGTCTCGTGCGTGTAAGCTCGCCTATAAGCTGGTTAATGTTTTGGAAACACTCTACAACAATGCTAACATCTGCAGATCTCGGGGGAGCATGTCAGGCGATGACTGTGCTCGACAGAGGTTCATCGTGTGGGCTGCTGTGAAACGAAATAGATCCGTCCGCATGGCGGTGAGCGAGCGGCTGCGGTGTCCTCTTCTACGCTGTGGCGAATATTTTGATGGACATGAGGAAATGCTGAGACATCTTACACACTGCCAGCATCTTTCGACAGGTGAATACGTTTGCTATGATTGCATGCAGGTTGAACGCTTTAACGACAAGAAATGTACTTGCTGCTTCGGGCAGCCTACTAAGAGACGACGTATTATCAACATGGCGAGGAATTTCTTCTCGAACATTGGCAGCGCGAAAGTTCGGCGGGAAAGTTCTAACCCATCTACGCCTGATGCTCAGTCTTTTTTCCCTCCCAGCTATGAGTCTCTTGACGTGGACATGCACGACGAATTTAATCAAGCTCAGATGGAGGAACTAGCACTGCGAGAAGAAAGGAGCGGAGAAAGCGACCAGTTAGTACCCGAGCAACCACAACTAGAATTGAATGGCACGGAACTCCTTGAATTAGACTCGACGCCGTTACTGCCTACGGCAGAGCTTGACGCCATTAACTACAACGCACATCTCACCAGTATGCCGGGTCCATCGGACTCGTGTGCTGAGACGAGAGAGGCCCCGTTGCCTCCGATACCCAGTCTCATACCAAAGCGAGGACAAGCATCAAACTTTCAGACTCTGCGTCAGCTGGATGCAGGAACGTCGGGTAATGGACGACGACCTTCGTTGGCTCTCAATACTCAAATCGATCACTACAGGACAAAACCCCAGACAGCGTACTTATCTCCAAGCTCATCGCTTCGAACTAGCTCTAATGGCATATCCCCGATCACTCCCTGGAGCACAAGCTCTAAATCTTCAGCTATATGGTCTACGGCTTCCGGTCGAGATACTATGTTAGCTTCTCCGATAACACCTCTCAGCGCTAATGCAAACCCAACAGTACCGCAAGAGAACCCTGTGTTCAGTGCAGAGAAGGATATAGATCTGCTTGCGTGTTCGGAAGATCCGTGTCGCTATACACTGGGAGGAGTTCCGGAGCTGCCTGGAGATCATGAGCTTTCTTCTGCGATACCCCGACTACTGTCAGACCCTTTAATGTTCTCATGGGATCCAAACAACAACTATTCATGGATTTCTTCGATGAATACGGATATATCACTCAGTACTTCTGTTAACATGATGTTTACGGATCAGAACGCGAAGACGACTATGCCTCGAGACTTTCTCGCGTCCCAAATTTCGGGCTCCGAAGCGAAAGCGCTAGTGGAACAAGTGTGGGATGCTTTAGTCCAACACTTCTCGAACTCGATGTCGAAGCTTAGTCGGCTTCAACATAACCCACTCGCTGACAACTTCAGAGCATACACACCAAGGACAATAGCCTCGGACGGTCTCGCAAGATTTAGAAAGACTTTGAACCATAATTATTCCGCCGGGCCGGATCCCCTCGAATATCTCTGCTTTGTTCATTTAATTTATTCTATTTCACTTGTCATGTACCAAGACAGCCTTCTCACGCGGTCAAATAAGCTTTACGAGCAAGCTATAGCATATAGCTCGCTTTTTGACGCAGCACACCGTGACAACTATTACCAGATTGTAACAACCCTCTGGCAGCAGAATCCCCAAGAACCAACATCACGAAGGCAGATTCGAGATTCGACGAACAGATCAACAGGAAACAAGGGAAAAGAACCGGACTACCAAGCTAGTTCGATATCTGTTGCGAACCCTGACCCTTTAGTTCTCACTGGCCAAAATTTCCTGGACGGTCAGTAACTTCATTCTTTAACGTGGCATCGCGAGCGAGTGATTGGGGCTGACAAGAAACAGAGCTTGAGAATGTCATGGTAAACGGTAACATTCAGCAGCCTATCGAAGTTCTCAGCTCGGAGCTTTGGTCCTCTCATCTTAGCTCGAATCAGCCTAACTTACAAGGCCCCAATGCTTTTACCATTGCATCCGCATTCCTCGTCCAAGACTTGTATCGGAGGTATCATGACTCTGACAACTTTCTACCGAAATTAACAGCGATAGGGCAGAATGCTCGGGCAGGATATTACCCGACAATTCGCAAGCTTGAACTTGAACTCATACAAACAGGAAAGGTATGTGATATCGATAGTCTCAGTTTATTGCATTTCATACTAGGAGTTTCGGCTTTCTCTGGGTCTTTTGGAGTGTTATCTTCTGGATACGTTCAAATATGATCAAGAAATTTACGAATAGGTGGCTCTCATTTATTATCTCCACGCTAACTCATTGCTATAAGAGCTACTTCACGTCGAACGATATCCTAGATCAGTATATCATTCAAGTTCGTGTTCTATGCGACCAAATTTATTCCCAATCCGGAACTCGACCACGAGCAGAATATCATCTACTCGGGATCTCGCTCGTTGATAGTTTGATTCGAAGCGTTGCTCGTGAGCCTCAGCAACCGCAGCAAGGACAGCCGGAATATCCAATGATGCCGTATCAATACGATGATGAGTTCTTGCGAGAACTTAAACATTTCGACTGGAATTATACGATGATCCCCACCACGCAGCAGCCCGAAGGAGTTACAGATTTCAATACCCCCTTGGATTTAACCGCGCTTCATACAGTCCCTTCAGAATCAAGCCACTTACCAATAAGAAGTGACGCCTCCGAGACCCCCAGCGACGCCTATACAGTCTCTCCTGCCCCATTATCAGACACGCCGGCAGAAATTCCACCCTCGAAACCATACAGACCAACACCGCCAATCCCGAATCAGGGGGAAGGGGGTGAGACTTCACGTCCATCCCCATTAGCTTCGTCCGGGCAAAAGGTAGAGGCGAACGAACGCTGCGAAATATGTGGTTATAGGCCGAAAGGGGATCCCCAGTGGTTTAAAGGCAGCATGGCGAAACACAAAAAGATGCAGCACTCTACGAACCCGCCTGTTATTTTCAAGTGCCCCTTCCCAGGCTGTAACTCGGAATACAAGAATCGGCGGGATAACCTACGGCAGCACCAGATCGAAAAGAATCATTTCGTCGGCGACGAACGACAGATCAGGAGAAAAAGAAAAGAGCGCTCTTAGACGGAGGAGACTCGCGTGTGTAAACAATGTCTTCGATTTAGGTTTACTATCGAACCGACGTGCAGGTTCCGCGTCGCTACTTAGATATAATATTCGCTGCTGTGTCTCCTAGCGAGACCTTTTTTCAAGTTTTTACATCATCGCAATCGCGCCAAGCATTTGAGAATTCATCACGGATACAGAAAATGGAGGGCCTCGTTCCCTTCTCATGCTGCCTATATTCTAAGCCGTCTTCGATTATCAGGTGTCATCGCATAGAGGGACATAGAAGGAAATGAAGAGATACCATACTAATAGAGACGTTGGGGAAAGAGGGATAGGCCCAACATGATTAACGACTACCTAGACAATCGTTGTACCTAAGACCGACTCTAGCACATAGAGATAGAGAATCAAGCAGTTGATACCTACCAAGTCGCCTTGGATGTACATGTACGGGTACATCAGAGAAAAGAGCAGGGGGGATAGAACCGAAGCCCCGACCCTCCCGTGACCATGACCAAACCAGGCGCAAGCGAAAGACACAACGACAATCGTCGAGGTCTCTTCTCCACTAATGGACCTTTCCCCCCTTGCCTATTGCCCTTGTATCTATATGTGCATTCCCCTCGCCCTCCTGCTGCTTGCTTAGCTGGCTCACCGCCTCAACCCGTCCCTTGCCGTTTAGGTTATTTCCAGCGCGCGAAGCTCGGCTGGGACATTGCAACATGAGAAGACACCAAAGTTAATACTAAAACAGATGCGGGGCCGAGTTATGGAAGCTGCTAAGTAAAGTAAAAAAAAAAACCACCGCGGCATTAACAAGCGTTGCGGTGCAAGGTCTCCGGAATCAGAAGGAAAAAGGTCCTTGCATGGTAAGGTACGTACTGCTCTAGTAGAAAAAGTATGGGATGAATGGCATGCAAATGACATTGTACATTTACCACGCACGCAAGTACCTGCCGCTCCTCCTCCAAAAAAAGGAGATGGGAACGGGGGTAAAGGGGGGGCTTCTACTCCAGTCATCTTTTGGCGTGGTGGTTGTTGGTTGGCTGGGCGTATCTACAGTAGGTAGGTAGTGTAGAGGTGAGCAAATCTCCTCGTAGGGCTGGGTTTTCTCTGAGCTGGGGGGTCGCATTCGATGTTACGGTACCCGCTACCTAATTGGAATGGGCAGTTGGGAACAGGGGGGTTTTGGTTCACCTGCGGTTGGCTAACGGCTTGGCATTCCCTCCGGAGGGGAGGGGCCAGCCCTACGGGGCAGAAGGGGGTAGGGTACCTAGCGCACAGCACCTCTTACCAGCATTACGCTAGCGCTAGCGTTAGCGCTAGAAGCAAGGGGATCAGCGTTTCCCATGGTAGCTGGCTGTCAGACTTTCGGAGGGGTAAATTATCTCATTTGGCGCTCTCGTCGAATCGTGCTTGTTCGTCGTCTCCTTCTTTTTTTCATCTAGTGTGAAATAAATAAATCCTCCTTTACTCTACTTACACTACTACTACTGCGTACAGTACATTGTCCGCGTCCCCTGGCTATTGTTGGCTCTCCTCTCGCCCCATTCGTCGTCATCCTTCGGCCACGGGGCTTGGCACCGTTGTTTTCCGTTATCCGAGACATCAGCTTTAACACGTGGTTTGACGTGAGTACGTGGATAGACGACGGGGTAGATTCGATATGCGAGCCTTGCAGGATTTATTTTGGTTTGTTACCTACTACACCACTTTTCTTTTATCGTTCCCTCCTTCGCATTATTCTACCCTACGATACCTGCTCCTTGTGATAAGTATAACTACCTATAATACCGGTATGGGACTTTGCAATTGCGAGTGGGTTCCAGGCTACGCTACGCAGGAATGTATATATACTACTAGTGTGATGGTCCCGCTACCATTATCTGTCATGCGTGCGCGCGATCAACGGTTGGCGCTGCTCCCTCGTTGCATCGCCTGCTACTGCTGCTGCTTCTGCATGTCTCGTGCAGCGCAACGCATGGGTTAGGTCTCTGCAAAGTGACGAGACCAAATTTGAGTAATGTAGAGGCAGTGTTGGTCCGTTTTCGGTTTCATGCCGAGAGGCGGCGCCTGGGGCTGTTGGGAGGATTAGAAAGGCGGAGCCAACCACGGACGTGGGAAGAGGCACAGCGGGCAACTTAGCTAGGTTCGACGAGCATGTGTAGTGGAGTAGAAAGTTACAGGATAGGCAAATAGACAGACAGCTACATAGGTAGGCGGTAAGGGGGGTAGAGGCGAGAATGTGGTGAAACCATGCAGTGTCGTATGCTACGTAGATTTGGCATAAGTGGCTTCTAGAAACGCCACCTGATGCCCCGAACAGGAGAGAACCCGGAGACTACCTACTAGCTAACATTGCATTCTCGAAGCTTTACGAAACGGGACTTTTCACCTCGCTCTCCGTGTATTAGCAGCTCGGTAGCCGGCCCACCCGCATGGGTACGGCGCATGGAATCTACAATACTTTATGTACATATGGGCAGTGTACACAGCGTCAAAGTCCGCCGACCCGTCAAAGTCCGCCGACCCTCTAGCATGGATCGGCGATTGACCGTCCCATATGCTTCCCAGACTAGTATAATGAATGAACGAGAGACTCGCCCAGCTCGTAGTCCATCAAATCATCAACACCCGGCAGGGAACCAGGGAGGAAGGGTAGATATGCACTCACGGACCGTCTATCCCAGAAGATAATAAAGCATACATAGGGCTGAAAGAATCCACGCCTTGTCGAAGCGTCACCCCGTTTTCCTTCGTGAGACTGGACGGTGTAATGCTGCGATGTATGTACTGTCGATCCCCGACGCTGCGTCGTAAACAAATACTCGGCGAGGCCGGTTCGCGCGTACCCTCACTCACCGCAGGTTTATTTGTCTTTCTTACGAATTCCTTCTTGCCTTTACGACCTGTGTGGTATAGGTACGCATGTCAATATCAGGCTATGTAGCTCGGGTTGCACAAGATTGGATAGATAGTAGGTAGAATACTTCATTTGAAACAGATGAGAAGTATTCCGGATATACCTGTTGTCAACGTGGGTGAGACTCGAGATATCGGATGTTGAGGATGCTATCGTCTCGCCTAGTCCACTACAATTGCGACGTATATGCTGTGTTACTTCTTCTGTTGCGTCTGGAGATACTTTTGTTGGTGTGTAACACTAAGCTTGTAGATGGTGTTGGTCTATATTACTCCGGAAACACAATTCTGATATCACGTCAGACTGGCCACTTCAATGGGTAAGCGATAAGCGCAGAATCATGAATCTTATGTTTCTGCCAAGTGTGTGCCTCTACGATTCAACCTCACCTCTTCCCGACTTTACTTCGTCGTCCGCTGCTTGCCTGTCTATAGAATTATGAGTATTGCCGGCCTTAGTAGATTAACCTGTATGGGATTTGAGTGCGTACACCACAATCACATCCAGTAGACACTCTAGCCGTTTAATAATGATACCCTTTCCATTTGTCGATATCTGGGTACCGTCATATGGTCATAATCCGAGGGTTGACCAAGTATGACTGCCTTCAGCGCCTTAGTTATAGACGCATTATCTATATCGAGGAAGTCTTGCATTGTTCATTTGTGTTCCCTTCTGTTTTATCTTTTCCCCCCTCTCATCCTATTCTTACTTTGCTGGGCGAGGCTCAGATCCATTCCATGATACTCCCTTGCCAGACATGGGGGTCGGGGTGTTTGCGGATAAGGGGGTCTGGATTGTATTAGTTACCTCGGAATTTTGGGTATGCTCTCAAGAAGTATTACATACTTCTGAAACCGCATCTATAAGCATAATCGCAATCAATGACCCAATGTTCATATTGGACCAAGTCGGGTTTAGAACCGTGCTTGAATACGAAGTGGTCAATCTATCGAGGAACATCAATGGTTAGCTGGCCGATATCAATGGACGAGAAGCTAGGGGGCGAAAAGAGGAGAGGGGGAGGGGGGGGGGGGGGGAGGGATGAAAGATGTTTACCATCCTTATAATTTCCGCGTAGTTTCTTAATTCATAGTCCCAAAGCCCTTCAATGTCAATGTTGCTCACTTTAATCATGACTTTCAAGCGGACCAGTGAATTCCTTTCGGACCATGCTTTCAGCACATCTTCCAGGACCTGGAGCCAAATATGTCCGCTAAAATATCTTTCGCCGTCACCAAGAGATAGCTTTATTTCTACAAATCGGACGTTCTGGAGTGTGGTTTTACTAATTAAGTAGGTAAAAGGTAGCGGTTTGGGGTTACCCATGATCCACGGTGGGACTCGATCAATGATAAACGAGCGTAGCCGGAGAACACTCAAAGATTCGCGTGTGATTTGCTTGCAGAGGAGGAGTATGGTTGGCGTAGAGAGATCAATAGTGAATTTGCAGGATACACCGTTGTCATCATGTGCTCTCAAAGCGTCTACTTGTTCGTAATAGGCATCGAAAAGCTCACGACAGGTAGGATAATCGATAGCATATTGATAAATAGCGTTGCGAACCTCGGCAGGGAAGCTACCGAGGAAAGAGAAGCGGTGAGTTTTGTTGACCAGTGGATAAGTCAGAGCAGTAGTTGTATCACAGTATGTCGGAAGACAACTCAGGGCTGCACAAATCTCGCCATGCTGCGGCCGGAACAGCACGCGGCGCGGAGGCGGTATGTCGGCAAGGAGCCTTGTCCGAGCAACCGGGTCTTTGGATGCCTTATCAATGCGCCGTCGACCTCGACGCTGCATGGTAACCCAATCAATGTAGTTCTGATGAGCTTCGTCTTCACGCATAGCTGACGTATATTAGGATGAGAACCTAGAAAATTTGCAGAAGGAGGTCCGGACATGGAGGAGAGGTTGGGTTGTGGCCAAACGAACGAACGATGAGTCTATACGCAAAACCTATTTTCAGATCAAGAACTCCTAAGCGTGCGCTCCAAGTCAAACTTGATATGATTGGATAGTTATATGGTCACGACTGTTTGACTTTGCCTAGTGGGCTTGATAAATCGTAATGTATATGTGCATATGGAATGAAGCCCGGCAAACCGGTTACGGGCCGCTGCCTGGGCCGGTGAAATGGCGTTGAGAGCCTTTTCTTTGCTAAGCACACTGAAGTACACAGGAGGTTTCTTTAGAGCGCCCTGGTAGTCCAAGGGAACGGCATTGGCTAGTCTTAAGAGAACGAAACGGACAGGGAAACTCTGCTGGAGGACCCGGAGATGGCGGGATCTAAAGATGTGTATCGCCAGCCGGTGATGAGCGGTCAACGGCTGAGCCCGACTCACATGGTAACCTGGAATAGAGTTAGAATGACAAGCGGAGACACGATGGGCAGTATGCCATACCAGAGGATAAGTAGGCGAAGCCGGGGGATTGTGAGACGGAGTCTACGCAGCGGCATAGCACGCTGCAAGTCTCAACAGGTTCCGGAGGCTGAAGCCAGTCTGGAACGCGTGAGACACTGAGTGTTGCAAGAATACCTCAGTACGTATGTACATATGTAATGCACCACAGGTCACAAGCATATATCGACACTGATGGGCATGAGCCGAAGATGATACCTACTTACTGCCATGTAGGTTGGTAACGATGGTGGGAAAATATCTTGTTGACAGGTAGGTAGGTAGTATGTAGAGGTAGGTCTGTCTGTAGAGGTAGGTATGTATGCACGTACTGCAACATTGGAGAGTTCCTGCCTCCACCACCCGACTCCCTGCCTTCCTACCTACATACCTGCTTCTTCTTTCGTCATACCTACCCTTGTGAGACCAATAAAAGCCACTCATCACTTGATAATGTGGCTGTTGCCTGCGCCCATCGCTATGCCTCTCGGTGGTCTCGTATCCGTGCACGACCCGTCATGGCTATTATCTGGTACTCATACCCGTCATTATCGACATGTCATATTATTCAGAGCATGATGCCACATGATAGTCTTTGTGATATGTTGTAGAAAGTCATGTACGGCTTAGCTGGAATGACTCCCAATCTACATGTAGATGATAGTGCACTTGGTAACGTACATAGGTCTACACTGAGCAAAGTCCTGGAGTCTGATCTAGATCTGCCTGGATGTGCTACACAGTGACATTCGACATCCTGGCACACACTGGGGGTCTTTACCACATACGCTAGTTCTGGTAGCACGGCGTGGTCGCCCAGGTTATGATTGGGTCGCCGAAGCTAAACTTGCAGGAGATGCTATCAGTACACAGTAGGCGGAACTGAGCAGTAACTGATACCGATTGTAGGAACCATCATAGTAACCCATGCCTGATATTAGCCTCTACGAAGCCATATTCCTGTAGTTCTAATTAGGTAGGTACGTACATAGGTAGTAAAACACCTAATTACCTACATACTACATATACCTACCTACATAACCTGGCCCTGAAGACTTACCTACCTATCGAATAGACATCCGAAAGAGGCAACTAACAGCAACATGCTTCGTGACAGGTACCCGTAGATGCGGGAGATCGACCGACGTCCATTGATTCTGCTTCTTATATTATAATAATAAACAAATAAAAATAGGAAAGGAAAACGTTTACCCCAATACTTCCTAAAGCTAAGACAATACCAAACCCTAAAACCTTAGTCAACTGTTCAATGTCTTAGGTAACTAGTGGGAATCGAACAGCGATATACAGCATCTACTACGTAACAGCGCATATAGGTTCAGGTATCAACAAGTCCCAGACGTTTCGAATTCCTAAGGTAGTTCGATATATATAAGGATACATTTACATATGTAAATATATATGGTGTACATCATAATGTAAAGCGGTGTAAACGTACCTAGGTATGTACATGGAGCGTGGCTTATAGCACGACCACTGCCCCACCCCGACAATCGCCAGCTAAGGTAGGAGAAACCTGCTTGACTGGGTTTAGGCCGACCTTGTGGCCCGCTCTAGGATAGTCCACCTAGGGGTGCCATCAAAGTCTCCTACGGGTGTTAGGTCTTAGCCCAAAAGGAAGATAGCGTTTTTTAATTCGGGTATGCCGCTTCAAAACAAAGTACTGTAAGTATATGCTACAGTATATCTATGTAGGTTATTTGTTTAGCTAAATATATATCATGTAATAAGTTTAGTTTTTAACGGCGTTATTGCTATTTGCTTTGCTTTTAGCTTTATGATACAATAGCTGGCATTTTAGGCGGGTGTTGGTGTGGGTCGGTCGGAAAGTTGGAGGTAGGCACCTAGGTAGTAGATACTTGGATTTTGGACGGAGATACAGCTGGCTCGGCTGGCACCCGGAGGATAGGTATTTTGATAGCACGCACCTCTAGGTGGACTACTCCAGAAGCCCCAGACGAGAGAATTCCCACTTCTCTCTTTTCACACTCATACACCCACCCCTTGGAGCTCTGGCATTGTTGATCGATCGTGATATTTGCACACCCGCTAACCATCATTCGTACATTTCACATCTGCCCAACCACCAGGGTTGACATCACGGCCATCGTCGAGCCTCCCGTCCCGCTCCTGACTCGATCTCATTGCTGTATTACTGCACGTCGCGTCGTGCCTCTTCGGGGTCTGGTGTCGTTCCTTCTCCGGGTTTCTGCCTGTTTAGCGCCTGCGGTTCATATTTTTGTTGTTGTTGCTGCTGCTGCTGTTGTTTGCATGATATAGCTTCTTTACATTTTTCCTTTCGGACTTTATACGTCACAAGCTACCCGCCTTCGTCGCCGCCGTTACCGACGCCCCCAACCCCTCCGACGCCTTGCTTTGCCGTCTCGCGTCATGTCGAGCCTCGGCCAGCCAGGGTCTAATAACCAAAGCCATGCCGGCCTCACCTTTCCTCAGGTCAACGGATATCGACGCAGCTTCCACCCTTCCACGCCACCGAAACCCTCCGCAACCCCTCCTTATCAACAGCCGCAGCAATATACATCGCAGCAACCGAGCCAGGCGTATTCCCATCATCTGTTCTCGAATACCACGCCATCCCCCGTCCCCAACGTTGCGAGCGTCTCGAACCTGTCCAATGGCCCCTCCCGGCATACCCCGGTACAGACAGCCCACGCTCAAGCTGCGGTGCAGGCAGTTCGGCAGCATCAACAACACCAACGAGGCAACCAGCAACGGCAGATGCCGCCGCAGCCGGGCCCTTCCAATTCAATAGCGTATCTTCAGCAGGCCATGAACCAGCAGCCCGTACAACAAGTCCCACAACAAGTCCAGGTTCAGCAGCAAGTCCCTCCGCCCGTACAGCAATTACCTCATAGCCAAACTATACAACAGCAGGTTCAGCCGGTCCAGCCGGTCCAATCGCAGCCCGCCCAGCAGGTACAGCAGGTTCAACAGAGTCAACAGGTACAGGTACAGGTTCAGCAGAACGAGGGCAACTTGATGCCTCAAAACCAGCCTCATCATCAAGCACACCCGCAGCCACGCTCGCAACCGCCACAACACCAGCATCAACCACCGCATTCACAAGCTCATCACCAATCTCACCCACAAACTGTGACATTACAACCGCAGCCAACTCCTCAGCCACAAGCCCAGCCACCACCTCCACCTCAGCCAGAGACTAATGTTACATCGCAAGACACTCACCAGGATGACGACATGGAGGTTGATAGCCCGGATGAGTCTGGAGAAGGGGATGATCGCCTGACTCCTAAGCTGCTGGACGGCACGCCATTCGTACCTAGGTCTCCTATGGGTGCAATGATGTCAGCACCACCAGAAGGAGGTAGTTTTGCCAGTCTCGAAGCCATCCACAGATACGTACTCGAATACTGCACCTCAGTTGGTTACGCCGTTGTTATAGGGCGGTCGAAAAAGACAGTACCGGGCTTGAAGAAGGTTCTCTTCGTTTGTGATCGTGCTGGCAAACCTCCAAGTCGGGTCAGCCCGGAGCAAAGGAAACGTAAGACCTCTTCTCGAAAATGTAACTGTCCGTTCGGGTTTTTTGCAATCGAACAAAGGACTCAGTGGACCATTCGTTATCGACCGGACCAGTCACACCTGCAACATAACCACGGCCCGAGCGAGAGCCCCTTGCTACATCCGGCTGCGAGGAAGTTGGATAGCAAGATGGTTGCTGCAGTGAAGAGTCTGAAAGAGTCAGGTAATGATGCTCCGAAAGAGGTACAGTGTAGCCACGTATTAATAAGAATGACAGGTATTGGCGTTACTCAAACGCTCGAGATTCTCCAGCAACAGAATCCTCATGTGCCGTTACTTCCGAGGGATATCTACAATGCTCGTGCTGCTATCAATCGTAACCCTCAGAAGGTTGAGGCAGGCATTGCGGAACAACGGCCTGCGATCTACAGCAAACCCCCACCAACAGCTGAGGAGCGCATACGGTCCGACCTGAGGAAAGAGCTAGCTCGGGCGAGGGAGGAATTGACTAAGGTTCAGGAAGAGAGTAAAAAAGAGATCGAGGATCTTAAGGAAAGAATTCGAGAGAAGGACAAGATGATTACAAGGTTCGAAATGTTTATTGATATATGCAACGAGCGTGTTATGGTACAAAGAGAGCGACTGAACGATACAAGTGGACCGAGCAACAATAATGGTGTTTCTACAGGAAATTGACTTTGGGCGTTGGCGAAGAAAATGCATCGATTAGAACTGGGTAGGAAAATTGAGTCAAAGTGGGACGGGATTGGGATTGGGATCATCTGCGGCGGCACAGGCGTTTCTGGAGGCTCCTTAATGGGAATTCCAACAGTATTGGCATTACAAGCGATTTGGCGTTGTGCTACATGGGATACGGAATGGCGTGGAACCGGTTTCTACTAAAAGTAAAGATATGATGGACTGTACACGATTTTATGAACGAGAAGGAAAATAGAACTTGAGTTTTTTATTGTTAAAAAGGGAGAAGTTTTAGGCCGTGTGAGGCATGGCGATGATGTCTACAGAAAGGTAAAATATAGGTATGCCATATTTCTTTGCGGGGGCTACTGGGAATATAAAGCAACATTCAGAGAACGTGATTTTGTAGTAGATGATATTGAAAACTTATCCGGACTTCTAAGTTGTAAAGTGTACTCATGAAACTTCTGATGAACTTGGAGCTAAAAAGTGGTGAAACATCTATGCATGAATTATAAGTACTAAGGGCTATATCGTCATTTTCATGTGACAATGCGCTCGACAATGAGGTAAGTTTGAAATCTGAGATGAAGTACATGTAGGTACATACATGTAGGCAGGCAGAAAGCACTTGCCTGCTGCTGTGGGTGTGCAAATCTGCGGGTCTCAGGTACCATGGGGTCCACTTGAACCACCTGCCAAGCACAGTAAGCCAATCAAAACGCGACACGGGAAGGGGTCCATTGCTAAAGATGCCACCCCCTGTCGGGCTGTCGGGTCGCGACAGTTGCTGGCTCATCGCGTTAGAAGATTATTTGGTTGGTCTATGTAAGGAGCAGCTCTAACCTCATCACCTCAACACATCACCGCTCCCACCCCTCACGAGCGACCGTGTCGACTGGTGATATTGCATTGCAGGACATTCTCACAACAATCTACGCTCTTTTGCACTTTGATTTGTATTTGTCTATACCTATCTAATTTCAGGCCAACCTTCTTCGTTCGTCGGCGTCGTGTGCTTTGTCTTGATACCCCCGGTTTGCTCTCCCTGATATCGCGAGATATGTTACCGCTTTGTAAATCAGCGCAATAACGTCCTCGACCTACGCCCGCCGCCAGAATGGAAACTGCAGTATCGCCTCTCGGCTCTGAAGCCGCCGGAGCGAACGGCGTTTCTCCCCCTCTCTTCAACACCATCGACCCCAAAGTCATAGTCGAACATCTAGCGTCGGTTGTCAGCATCGCTCTCGGAGCTACCCGTGCTGAACTTGAGCGGCCTGGAAGCCTTCTCTCAAGCGAAACCTACTCAGACACTATTCATCGGTGTAGCCGTTTCGCGACCGACGCTCAAGTAGCCCTGTACATACAAAAGGACGCCGAGCCCCTGGATGACATTCCCGATGGGCCCGCCGACAATGGTGAGTGATCATCGCAACTACCTAACCTCACCATCACCGTAATATTCCTTATCGCTGACTCCCAGATTTTGTAGTACCTGTCTCGTACACATATACGATCGCTTCCGAGATCTCCTCGTCTCCGACCACTATAGCCTATCTTGCGCTGTTGAAGCGTCCTCAGGCTATCGATTCCTCGCTTCCGTTAACCTCACAAATTCAGATCCAAACACTCCCGGGCACCGCTTCCTTGGCTAGCCTTGTTGCTGAGCAAGGGCCTTCGACTTCTCCTTTCGAAATCCTCCACTCTATTGTTCATAATGCACTGGCGCCTTATTTTGATGCCAATACTAAGGTTTCTCAGGCCGTTAATGGCGTTAGAAATCGGGCAGACGTTGACGCAAAGACGGGTATCCCTGTTACTAAAAAGCGTATGACAGAACTTGAGCTGAGTTTACTACACCTCCAACAGAATGTGGAGATTCCGGAGCTGTCACTCTCTTTCCACCCTATTGTTCAAACGGCTCTCGATGACGCTGTAGCCCGTAGCATACGGCCCTCCATCGACTTGATTCCAGCCCACCTCCTCGGCGACAGCACTTTTATGAACAACTTGCAATCGACGGTCAACAGCTGGATTAAATCCATACAGGCCATCACAAAGCTGACTCGGGATCCTGTAACGAGGACAGCAACACAGGAGATTAACTTCTGGTTATCGATGGAATCTGCATTAGAGGGTATCGAAGCTCAGCTGAGGAGTGAGGGCGTCATGCTGACCTTGGAGATCCTGAAGCATGCCAAGCGCTTTCAGGCAACTGTGAGCTTTACGGCTGATACTGGATTAAAAGAAGCCATGGAAATGGTACAGAAGTACAACCAGCTCATGCGAGATTTTCCACTTGATGAACTACTCTCCGCGACTTCACTGCCCAAGATCCAAGATGCTGTTTCGCAGATATTTAGCCATATGAACAAGAAGATGAGGTTTAGCAATTACCCCATTGCCCGAACGTTGCACCTGGTTGAAGCTATCTCCGCCGACTTGGAAGACGTTATGCACCGGCTTCTTCCCGGATCCGAGCTAGTTGATCTAGAGTATAAAGATTTTAAGGGTCTCATGGCGATCGCTGATGAGATTTTTAAATCTTGGGATACTCAGATAAAGGAATTCACAAATATAGCTCGAGAAACTACCCGTCGAAGACAAGAGAAGTTCATTCCTATTAAGGTTATGCCTAAGCATAGTGAGTTGCAGGCACGACTCAAGTACATCGACAATTTCAGGGACAATCATGAACAGCTCCAGAGAACCATTATCAATGTCCTTGGTCCAAGTTCAACAGCAAATGGCCTAAGCGAAGAAATTGCTGCAAACGGTGTCGCTCTTGTGGAAGAGATAGGTGACGTTGACGCAGTTGAAGAGGTTAAACAAGCATGGGAGGCATTGAAGAATGTTGATCTGCTTGACGTATCTCCCGAAGGAACACAAAGATGGGTTAAGGCTGAGAATACCTATAACGAGCGGACTTCGAGGGTGGAAAATTCCATCATCGCTCGGCTGCGCGATCGACTTGCGACAGCGAAGAACGCCAATGAGATGTTCCGTGTCTTTTCTCAATTCAATGCTCTCTTCGTCAGACCTAAGATTCGAGGAGCCATTGCCGAATACCAAAACCAGCTCATAGACAATGTGAAACAAGCCATAGCAGGTCTCCATGAGCGATTTAAGCAACAATATGGTCATTCCGAAGCGCACGCCATGGCGCAATTGCATGATCTGCCGCCAGTTTCAGGTGCTATCATCTGGGCTCGTCAGATTGAACGACAACTCGACGGTTATATGAAGAAAGTTGAAGACATCTTGGGATCAGATTGGGCTCTCCACAGTGAAGGACAAAAGCTTCAGACAGAAAGCGAGCTTTTCAGGAAGAAACTGAATACTCAGGCGATCTACAAGGCTTGGGTTGAAGACGTACAGCGGAAACAAATTTCGATCTCAGGCCGGCTTTTTAATATCAACAAGATAAGAGCTGCCAATAATGCCCTGGAGTTGTCTGTCAACTTTGACGCACAGATAATCGCTCTATTCAAAGAAACTCGAAATCTTGGCTGGCAAAACTTCAACGTCCCCCATGCCGTGAACAACGTTGCGAAAGAGGCTAAGCGAGTCTATCCTTATGCTGTTAGTTTAATGGAGAGCGTAAGAACGTTTACCCAAACAACCCGGCAGATTTTAGATATGTCGGAAGTTTCAATTCTACTCAGTGGTTATCAGAGCGATGTTCACGTCTTGATCGCCAAGGGCATTCCGCTCAAATGGGAAACATTCGTCAATACTTGGGAGGCGTACCAGAAACCAACACTGCTTCCGAATGGTACTCTCGAGCATGCGGGCGGTCGAGGTACGGAGAGTAAGCACGTGCTGTTTGTTCGCGAGTTCGCGGCAGCTGCTTCTTTACTCCAATCTAAAGCTGTGACCCTCATAAACATCCACGTCAACGTGCAGAAAGCCTTGGCAGAGCTGGCTACTTGCCCATACGAAGCGTCTGAGTTTGAAGCTCGGTTGCAGACCATCCAAGCTGCTGTGGATCAGCTGAACCTTGAGCAATACGTCAATTTAGGTTTCTGGGTTGAGAGGATGAACGAGCGGATTAAGAGGACGCTCCTTACCCGCCTACAGCACGCTGTCTCTAGCTGGATCGGTGCATTTCAGGACGATACACCCATCAAGCAAATCGAGGCTCATCGCCGAAAGCAGCTAACTCCTTCAGGGGAACTACTCGAGTCAAATGAACCCACAATGATACCCTTGATCCATGAGATCACCATGCGTAACCAAGTTATTTATTTGGATCCTCCACTGGAACATGCTAGGGCCAGTTGGTACTTACAACTGCATAATTATATTGGCGTCGTATGCAATTTGCCTAAGATCAAGGCATCTAGATATCAAATGAGTTTGACGCTAAGCACTGTTGTTCTCGAAGAAGCGCGTTTTAATGATCTGCCGAGCGACTGCACTGATATTCTTGGTAGAGTTTATACGTCTATTGAGACTAAGCTGCAAGGAATCAGTGGATATGTTGACAAGTGGCTTCAATTCCAGTCACTTTGGGACCTGCAGTCTGAACAAGTCTACGAACTTTTGGGCGATGGACTTTCGAAGTGGCTACAGTTACTACAAGAGATCCGGAAGTCGCGCGCGACTTTTGACACGTCGGAAGTTAGCCGCACATTTGGCCACATCACTATTGATTACGGCCAAGTTCAGGACAAGGTCAATGCGAAGTATGATCAGTGGCAACATGAGATCCTTCTAAAGTTCGCTGGGCGCCTTGGTACTCGCATGCGAGAAGTGCACGCCGAAATCGAAAAGGCTCGACGTGATTTAGAGACACAAAGCCTTGAAGCCACTTCGACTGCACAAGCTGTGCAGTTTATTACAATTGTGCAGGCTTGTAAGCGACAAGTGAAAGCCTGGGCACCAGAAGTCGAGACTTTCCGCCAGGGACAATCCACGTTAGTTCGAAATAGATATAACCTGCCCAATGACTGGGTGGATGTCCAACAGGTTGATTCGCAATGGGACGCCCTTAACGAGATTCTCGGCAAAAAGGCCAAGTTAGTTGAAGACCAAACAGATGCTCTTAAGGCCAAAATACTGGCCGAGGATCAGGTAGTGATGGAGAAAATTGCTGAAATCGGTGGTCAATGGAACAACGAAAAACCCGTTTCAGGTACAATCGCGCCCGATGCTGCATCTGCCACATTGACATCCTTTGAGTCTCGCATCACAAAACTCCAGGCAGATTTCGAAATGGTTTCTAAAGCAAAGGAAGCCCTCGATCTCCCCCCAAGTCCCGAGTCTTCCCTCGCCATGGTTCTGGAAGAAGTCCACGACTTTAAATCCGTCTGGGCCGCGCTCTCTACAATCTGGAAAAGTCTCAACGAACTCCGGGAGACTCTCTGGAGTAGTGTACAACCTAGAAAATTACGAGGTTCTATTGATAGTCTTATCAAGATGACGAAGGAGATGCCTAGCAGAATGCGTCAATATGCTGCTTTTGAGCACATCCAGAACATTCTTCGTCAGCACTTGAAAGTGAATAGCCTTTTGAGCGATTTGAAATCAGAGGCCATTCGAGATCGCCATTGGACTAAAATCTGGAAAGACATCAAACCTGGGCGGCGTTACTCCCCTGTCTCGATGACTCTCGGTGATGTCTGGGATCTGAACTTGGTTGCTACTGAGGTTATCGTCAGAGACATCATCACACAGGCACAAGGCGAAATGGCATTAGAAGAATTCCTAAAACAAGTCAAGGAGACCTGGAACAACTATCAGCTTGACTTAGTTGCTTACCAGAACAAATGCCGCCTCATCCGTGGTTGGGATGACTTATTCGCAAAGTGTAGTGAGAATTTAAACTCATTACAAGCCATGAAACACTCACCATATTACAAAGAGTTCGAAGAAGAAGCCTCCTCTTGGGAGGACAAACTAAACCGTGTGCATGTGTTGTTCGATGTCTGGATAGATGTGCAACGTCAATGGGTTTACCTAGAAGGTGTTTTCACCGGTAATGCTGACATTAAGCATCTGTTACCTATCGAATCCTCAAGGTTTCAGAACATCAACAGCGAATTCATGACGGTGATGAAGAAAGTTTACAAACAACCAATGGTTATGGATGTGCTAAGTATCACGGGAGTACAGAAGTCATTGGAGCGTCTAGCGGAGTTGCTAAACAAAATTCAGAAGGCCCTTGGCGAGTATCTTGAGAAAGAGCGTGTTTCTTTCCCTCGTTTCTATTTCGTTGGTGATGAGGACCTTCTGGAAATGATCGGCAACAGCAATGACACGCTACGCATCGCTAAGCACTTCAAGAAGATGTTTGCTGGTCTGACGGGCCTCGTTATGGACGAGGAATCCATCATTTCCGGATTTACTTCGAAAGAAGGCGAGATTGTCCGCCTCAAGAAAGAGATCTCGCTTGCGAAAGTACCAAAAATAAACGACTGGTTAGCCCTGCTTGAAAACGGCATGAAGTATTCTCTTGCTGAACTTCTAGCCGAGGCTGTTGAGGCATATACGCCGATTTTCGAGTCGAATAGCATCGATCATTCAACCATTAACGAGTTCATGAATGCATACCCCAGCCAAATCGTGGTGCTTGCGACGCAGGTTGTATGGACCACAGCAGTTGAGACCACATTAGCCGCTGGAGGGGGCGCACTGCAGTCGTTATTTGACCGGGAGGTTCAGATCCTTAGACTGTTAGCAGAAACAGTCCTTGGTGATCTCGAAGTCATCCAAAGAAAGAAGTGTGAAGCTCTCATTACTGAGTGTGTCCACCAGCGTGATGTGATTGAGAAACTTGTCAAGCTGAACGCCACTTCAACGACTCACTACCTGTGGCTGCTGCAAATGCGATATGTTTATGTACCGGAGGGTGACTTTATGCAACGCCTCCGTATCAAGATGGCCAACTCGAAGCTCAATTATGGTTTCGAGTATCTCGGTGTCCCGGACCGCCTTGTACGAACACCCCTTACAGACCGCTGCTTTGGCACTCTTACCCAAGCACTTGAGCAGAGGCTTGGTGGCTCGCCATACGGCCCAGCTGGCACTGGCAAAACGGAGTCGGTAAAAGCTCTGGGTGTGCAGCTTGGTCGTTTCACTCTTGTATTTTGCTGTGACGACACCTTTGATTTCCAAGCCATGGGCCGCATTTTCCTGGGTATTTGCCAAGTGGGAGCCTGGGGATGTTTCGATGAGTTCAATCGACTAGAGGAGAGAATTCTCTCTGCTGTGTCGCAGCAAATCCAAAACATCCAACTTGGACTTAAGCAAGGCGCCGAAGATGACTCGGCTCAAATTGAACTCATTGGGCGCCAGCTCCACGTCAATGCAAACACGGGTATTTTCATCACAATGAATCCTGGCTATGCTGGTCGCTCCAATCTACCTGATAATCTTAAAAAGCTGTTCCGAAGTGTGGCCATGTCGAAACCTGACAAGGAACTTATTGCAGAAGTCATGCTTTACTCTCAAGGTTTCAACCAAGCTAAGCACTTGTCAAAACAAACTGTACCGTTCTTTGACCAATGTTCCGCAAAACTATCGAAGCAAGCCCACTATGACTTCGGACTTCGTGCTCTAAAAAGCGTACTTGTGAGTTCGGGTGGTCTTAAGCGCGCTCGTCTTTCAGATAGTGAGGCTGTTGTTGGCAGGGAAGAAGTTGTCGAGCCCGAAATAATCGTTCAAAGCATCAGAGAGACTATTGCACCTAAACTGATTCGGACCGACGCTGAGATTATGACCAACATCGAGTCGGAATGCTTCCCTGGTGTCCAGTACGTGCCAGCTAACCTGGCGCAACTTGAGCAAGCTATCCGCCGCTTGGCGTCAGAGAGACATCTCGTAGTCAATGATTCCTGGATGATCAAGGTTCTCCAGCTCTATCAAATTCAAAATATCCATCATGGTGTCATGATGGTTGGCAGTTCCGGGACCGGCAAGTCTGCTGCTTGGAAGTTGCTACTAGACGCAATGCAGCAAGTTGAGGGGGTTGAGGGTGTTTCTCACGTTATTGATTCCAAGGTCATGTCAAAGGAGGCCCTATATGGTAATCTTGATTCAACTACTAGAGAATGGACGGATGGATTATTCACTAGTATTTTGCGCAAGATTGTCGATAACCTTCGCGGAGAAGATTCCAAGCGACATTGGATCGTCTTCGATGGCGATGTTGATCCAGAATGGGTTGAGAATTTAAATAGCGTGTTGGATGACAACAAACTTCTCACACTCCCCAATGGCGAACGTCTCAACTTACCACCAAATGTCCGCATCATGTTCGAGGTGGAGACACTGAAGTATGCGACACTTGCTACTGTCAGCCGGTGCGGCATGGTATGGTATAGTGAAGATACTGTTACGCCGAATATGCTTGTTTCTCATTACCTGGACACCCTAAGGTCCGTGGCCTTCGAAGATTTAGATGAGGATACTGCTGCTGCTGGTCAGAGTCCTGCCAAGGCCCTACAAATCCAGAGTCAAGTTGCTGACCTACTGAATGCCTACTTGACGACCGATGATTTCATCATTAACACTCTCAAAGAAGCTGAGGCATTTAACCACATCATGGAGTTCACCGTTGCTCGTGTACTTACAACTTTGTTCTCACTGCTAAACAAAGCGGTTAGAGACATGATCGAATACAATGCTTCGCATGTCGATTTCCCCCTGGATCCTGAGCAAATCGAGGTTTATGTATCCAAGAAGCTTCTGCTCGCTCTGGTTTGGGCGCTGACCGGTGACTGCCCACTTAATGACCGTAAGACCTTTGGCGACAAGATCGGAGCTCTCGCAAGTTTTGGATCTCCCCCTCTAGACGGGTCTAGCTCTCTCATTGATTTTGATGTTTCGCTACCTCAAGCTGAGTGGACACCATGGCAGAATCAAGTTCCAGCAATCGAAGTCAACACCCACTCAATTACTCAGACCGATGTGGTCATTCCAACCTTGGATACTGTCCGCCACGAGGACGTACTTTACTCATGGCTCGCGGAACATAAACCACTTCTCCTATGTGGCCCTCCTGGTTCCGGCAAAACTATGACTCTTTTCAGCGCTCTTCGTAAACTTCCCAATATGGAAGTCGTTGGCTTGAATTTTTCTAGTGCCACGACTCCAGATCTTTTAATCAAGACTTTCGAACAATATTGCGAGTACAAGAAAACCCTAAATGGGGTTATGCTGTCCCCCACACAGATTGGTCGCTGGCTTGTAATATTTTGTGATGAAATCAACCTTCCAGCTCCGGACAAGTATGGCACACAGCGAGCTATCTCATTTCTTCGGCAGTTGGTTGAACAAAACGGTTTCTGGCGCACATCTGACAAGGCCTGGGTCACTCTTGATCGGATACAGTTCGTTGGAGCTTGTAATCCCCCAACTGATGCTGGACGTACGCCCATGGGTGCCCGTTTCCTTCGCCATGCTCCACTTATCATGGTTGATTATCCAGGAGAACTATCTCTACTACAAATCTATGGCACCTTCAACTTGGCAGTCCTGAAGATAATTCCTGCACTACGAGGATTTTCCGAGCCACTCACACAAGCTATGGTCCGATTCTATCTGGAGTCACAACAGCGCTTTACGCCTCAAATCCAGCCTCACTACGTCTACAGTCCCCGTGAACTGACGCGGTGGGTTCGTGGTGTATACGAAGCTATTCGTCCTCTTGAGACCCTCTCTGTCGAAGGACTCATCAGAATATGGGCCCACGAGGCTCTACGGCTTTTCCAGGACCGTCTAGTTGCCGAAGAAGAACGACAGTGGACAGAACAAGCTGTACACAGAATTGCGTTGGAATATTTCCCAACTATTGACGAATCCAAGGCATTGGGCGGTCCTATTTTGTTTTCGAACTGGCTGTCGAAGAACTATGTCCCTGTCGATCGCGAGCAACTTCGTGATTTTGTCAAAGCTCGCCTCAAGACATTTTGCGAAGAGGAGGTCGATGTCCCTCTTATCCTCTTCAATGATGTTCTTGAGCACGTTTTGCGCATTGATCGTGTCTTCCGGCAACCGCAAGGGCACCTTATCTTGATCGGTGTTAGTGGAAGTGGAAAAACCACCTTATCGAGATTTGTTGCGTGGATGAACGGCCTCAAAGTTTTCCAAATCAAAGTTCATGGTAAATATTCCGCAGAAGATTTTGATGACGATCTTCGCGAGGTGTTGCGCCGCTGTGGCTGTAAAGGAGAGAAAATCTGCTTTATTATGGACGAGTCCAATGTTCTGGATTCAGGCTTCCTAGAACGAATGAATACATTGCTCGCCAATGCTGAAGTTCCTGGTCTTTTTGAAGGAGACGACTTTGCTGCATTGATGACAGCGTGCAAAGAAGGTGCTCAACGACAAGGGTTGTTATTAGATTCCCAAGAGGAGTTATACAAGTGGTTCACGCAACAGATTGTTAAGAATTTGCACGTTGTCTTCACAATGAACCCTCCTGAAGACGGTTTATCATCGAAAGCCGCCACCAGCCCAGCCCTGTTCAACCGATGCGTACTGAACTGGTTCGGCGACTGGTCCGATCAAGCACTTTTCCAGGTAGCCAACGAACTAACACACTCTGTTGATCTAGACAGACCAAGTTTTGTAGCTCCTGATAGCATCCCTGTTGCTTATCGCGGTCTCAACCTACCACCCTCACACAGAGAAACCATTGTCAATTCTATGGTGTACATCCATTACTCTCTTCACCG
The DNA here is from genome assembly GCA_022385695.1 of Xylaria arbuscula. Classification (NCBI taxonomy): domain Eukaryota; kingdom Fungi; phylum Ascomycota; class Sordariomycetes; order Xylariales; family Xylariaceae; genus Xylaria; species Xylaria arbuscula. Next base: position 528,123 of record MU279355.1, on the reverse strand, counting down.
GTTCAACAGCAAACTCCAAAAACAGCAGGGCAAGATCACATTCCTCACTCCACGTCATTTCCTAGACTTCGTTGCTCAATATGTCAAACTTTACAATGAGAAACGAGAAGATCTCGAGGAACAGCAGCGCCATCTTAATGTTGGCTTGGACAAACTCAGAGATACGGTCGAGAAAGTCCGCGATCTACGAGTCAGCCTTGCGGAGAAGAAAACGCAGCTTGAGGCAAAGGATGCAGAGGCCAACGAGAAGCTCCAACGTATGGTCGCTGATCAACGCGAAGCCGAACAACGCAAGAATACATCCTTAGAGATCCAGGCAGCTCTGGAGAAGCAAGAAGCAGAAGTGGCAACCCGAAAAGAGGTTGTGCTCAGTGACCTCGCAAGAGCGGAACCGGCTGTTGAAGAAGCTAAGGCTAGTGTTAGCAACATTAAGCGTCAGCATTTGACAGAAGTTCGATCCATGGGTTCGCCTCCACAGGGCGTAAAGCTAGCCATGGAGTCTGTTTGCACTTTGCTGGGGCACAAGATCGCTGACTGGAAGAGCATTCAAGCCATAGTTCGACGAGATGATTTTATTGCAAGTATTGTCAATTTTGACAATGAAAAGCAGATGACTAAATCTATGAGGACGAAAATGCGAACTGGCTACTTGAATAATTCCGAGTTCACGTACGAGAAGGTCAACCGTGCCAGTAAAGCTTGCGGCCCATTAGTTCAATGGGTAGAAGCACAAGTCAACTACTCTGAAATCCTCGACCGCGTTGGGCCATTGCGCGATGAAGTCGAACAGCTTGAAGAGCAAGCGCTTCAGACAAAAGCCGAGGCAAAGGCAGTGGAAAATACGATCACTAGTCTAGAAGAGAGCATCGCTACGTACAAGACAGAATATGCCGCACTTATCAGCGAAACCCAGGCCATCAAAACTGAAATGTCTCGCGTTCAATTCAAGGTCGATCGAAGTGTGCGATTACTGGATAGTTTGTCTTCGGAACGAACTCGATGGGAAGAAGGTAGCAAGTCATTCGAAACCCAGATAAGCACATTAGTCGGCGATGTTTTAGTCGCTGCAGCCTTCCTTGCTTATAGCGGTCTATACGATCAAACATTCCGCAAGTCAATGATGGAAGACTGGCTGCACCAACTCCACCTTTCAGGTGTGAGTTTCAAGCCGCACAATCCCATGACAGAATACCTATCTACTGCGGATGAGCGACTCTCTTGGCAAGAAAATACACTACCCGTGGATGATCTTTGTACAGAGAATGCTATTATTCTCAAGCGTTTCAACAGATATCCACTTGTCATTGATCCATCCGGCCGGGTAACTGAATTCCTGCAGCGAGAATGTCAAGACCGCCGCTTGACCGTCACTAGCTTCTTAGATGATTCATTCACTAAGCAGCTTGAAAGCGCACTACGATTTGGCAACCCAATTCTCATACAGGATGCCGAACATTTAGACCCTATCCTCAATCACGTGCTAAATAAGGAGTATCAAAAGACTGGAGGTCGTGTTCTCATCCAGCTCGGCAAGCAACAAATTGACTTCTCTCCCGCTTTCAAGATATTTCTATCTACGCGAGATCCTTCTGCCACATTTCCACCAGATATCTGCAGTAGAACAACATTCGTCAATTTTACGGTAACTCAGAGCAGTCTTCAGACCCAGTCCCTTAATGATGTTCTGAAGTCTGAGAGACCTGACGTTGATGAGAGGAGGTCCAATCTCATAAAACTACAAGGTGAATTCAAAGTACACCTTCGGCAATTGGAAAAGCGCCTCTTACAAGCTCTCAACGAATCGCGTGGTAACATCCTTGATGATGATAATGTCATCGAGACTCTAGAGACTTTAAAGACTGAAGCTGGAGAGATCACGGCTAAGATGAGCAATACTGAAGGCGTTATGGCCGAGGTAGATGAGATTACGCAGCAGTACAGCATCATTGCACGATCTTGCAGCGCTGTATTTGCCGTTCTCGAGCAACTTCATTATCTCAACCACTTCTATCAGTTCTCCTTACAGTATTTCTTAAACATTTTCCACTCCGTTCTTCATGGCAACAAAAAGCTTGAGAACGAAACGAATCACAATGTTCGCCGAGATATCATTATCCGGGACCTCTTCGTGACTACCTTTAAGAGAACGGCACTCGGCCTAATCCAGAAGGATCGAATCACTTTGGCCATGCTGCTTGCACAGGCATCCCCATACAAAATGGATAAGGGGCTCATCGATGTTATCCTTGATGAGAGAATTGAAGGCAAGGATCTGTCGACCGATTGCAACGACAGAGAAAACACCTTTACACATGCGAAAAGGCTCAGCGTGCTCAAAGACAAGCTGGACTTAGCCTCACCAGATGCCTGGGACAAGTTCTTCTCTGAAGAGTTTGCAGAGAACTTCATTCCCCAGATTTGGCATGCGGACACTGAACCATTCGACCAGGGGCTATTGTCACTGCTCTTAGTCAGAATGTTCCGTCTTGATCGCTTCGTACCTGCAGCTGAACGTTTCGTCACATCAGTATTTGGACCTGAATTATTCGACATTGTTGACGATCTAAAGGGAACAGTGGAACAAGTGTCATCAACACACCCCATTTCACTCGTTTCAAGTCCTGGTTTTGACGCCAGCTACAAAGTGGATAACCTGGTAGGACGAATGCATACCAGATGCACTAACATAGCTATGGGATCGAATGAAAGTATTGCAAGTGCTGATAAAGCTGTCAGCAATGCAGCGCAAGTTGGAAACTGGGTTCTCGTCAAGAACGTTCATCTTGCACCCACCTGGTTACAGTCTCTTGAAAAGCGCATGGAATCCCTCAATCCTCACTCTGATTTCAGATTGTTTCTGTCCATGGAATCCAGTCCGAAGATTCCCGTCAACTTACTCCGTGCCTCTCGTGTCCTCATGTATGAGCAGCCAGCTGGTGTAAGAGCAAACATGAAAGACTCCATATCCTCACTAGCGACTCGAGCTACCAAGGGCCCTGTTGAACGTACCAGGCTATACCTGCTTCTTTCGTTTTTGCACGCCGTAGTTCAAGAACGACTACGATATGCTCCCAACCTAGGATGGAAAGGCTTCTGGGAATTCAATGACAGTGATGTAAGTTATCCGACTGTATTTTACCTGAAACTTCCTCTAACTGTATAATTAGTATGAATGTTCAGCTTTCATTATCGACACATGGCTCGACTTTGTGGCACAGAATCGCTCAAACATAGCACCACAAAATATACCGTGGGAAATGATTTGTTATCTCGTGCGCGAGACATATGGCGGCAAGATCGATGATGAGGGCGATTTCGAAGAGCTGACCTCTCTGGTGAATAAGATCCTTACACCATCCGCCTATGACATAGGGCACAAGCTGGTAGAAGGGTCTGAGAAGGACGGGCAAGAGTCAAGCTTAGTGGTGCCGTCAGGCACATCACTACAAGAATTCATGGGCTGGATTCAAAAGCTTCCAGAACGCGAACCACCAACGTATCTAGGGCTTCCGGCCAATGCCGAGAAGCTGCTGCTTGTTGGGTTGGGTCGAAGTTTAATTCAGAACCTGAAGAAGGTGACAGAGCTGCTGGACGAGGGCGAACAGCTCTTGACGGAGACTGGAGAGGCTGATTAAGACAATGAAGACAGTGGGATGATGCGACTCCAGATATTACGGCCAGCACTTTCTGTATCTGCACGCTGAAACATTGTTTTATGCAGCTCGGGGAAGGGAATCTAAGTCCCATTGATAGATACCCCGTTGTTATTGTTTTTCACAATTTCCTTAGTTTCTGACGTCAGTTTCCAGGCTACTTCAGGTGCAATAAACATTTGTATTCTGATGTGTTGTAGTAAGACCAGTTAGGCCAAGTGAAGCTATTATGTCAGCTGTAAATTCAGGACGTTGCTGGAATGCATGTTAGGCTAAGATGCTTACTAGCTTAGTCACCTGCATTGTACGCTCGGTGTACCCAGGTCCTCCGGCCAATTAGAATCAGCCCGATGGTCAGAAAAACTTTCATTAATGCACTAGATATCAAAATGAGCACTAGGTACTAATATATTAAGTATTACCCACCATACTACCGAGTTGAGAGGAGTTATAAAGTCTCACTTAATTCACATACCTACCAATTAGTATACCACGGTAAATACCGTCTATTAGGCAATATTCAAAACAGAGGGCTCCTACCTACCGTATATGTAAGTGTTTTCATGGTCCTTTATTGTCGTGTAATACATTTTAAATACATGATTTTTTTCTGACACTTATTTAATAGGTAGTACCACCGCTATTGATCACAATCCAATAGCGTAGCTGTAGATACGCCGATGTACTACATCCTCACTCTATCAAGTGTTAGCGGTGTAATCTGGTACAGTACGTACCTGGCCCTCTTGCTCAGGTAGATTCATGCTGTGTACAGCGGTCGAGAAGTAGGTACCCAATGGACCTACTAAGTACGTAGAGTAGGGAGGGTCCACTACATTAGTGCAGATGCACGGCTTCTAGGCAGGGGTCTTATGGGTCTGCCTGTCTCGCATGCCCACTACCAGCACTCAGATGAGCCAATGAGAGGCAATGTAATGATAATCATGGTGAGATCAATCACACAACCGATTCCGGACTTGATGCCACCATGATTATCTATCTACATCTGCCAAGCCCATGCTCAATATCTTACCTAACCATGGTCATTTGCCAAACCTGGACGGAACCTGGAGAGAAGAGAAGAGGCTAGACACGGGGGGTAGCACAAGAAAGCCAGCAGCGATCTACACTTGGCTTGATACTCTGTATACATAGCAACTAACTGACTACCTTACCGACTCAATACGTAGCGCCATGTACCAGGCCCAATTGCCCTTGTACCCCTAGACAGAAGCCTGGACACACCTACACACCAACAGTGCTTTCGTCTACCAGTGGACTGGCCAGGCCCGTGACAAGAGCAGTGAGCAGTGAGCATTGAGCCCGGATCGGTGACTCGCTTACACCTGCCGACTCGTCGCTCGTCAAGCCACATACATACATCCATCCCACCAAGGCCAGACCACGACCGTCCCACCATCGTCCATCGCCAGCCCGTTCCTGCCCGTGTCTCTTCGCCTCATCGTCGTATGTTCGTCGTCGGCGGCCGCAGATCGTGGATCGTGGATCGCTGATCGTCCAACCTTCCACCGGCACCCCACGAGTCCACAAGCCCACATTGCCCTGCCGGCCCAGCCTGTGCTTGGCCCTCCTCGGCCTCTGACCCGTCGCTGGTCTTGCTGCTAGAAGGTAATCAGTCCTGCTCCGCCTCGCCTCCGGGCACAAGTCATCACTGTTGTCATCGCCGCCACCGCCTGCACCTCGACACCACCTCGACACAACCGGTGACACTGCCGGCCGGTGATACTAGCGGTGGTCCTACCCTTCCCTACCCTTCCTACACAGAAAGGTATCGAGCCAGGCGTATATCAAAGGGAAACTTCGAGCGTGGATGCAGGTATATATACCACGAGACCAGGCAAGTACTCAATTCGACAACATATACCAGCCCTTTAATGCACCCCTTTCTGTTCCACTCAGCCTCCTTCACACTGGTCCCTCTGTGTCTTTGCCTCGATCATGGTTGCCTGCAATGTCCCGCTTGACCATGACCACTCATATGTGTAAATCATCGGACATCGGTCGGCAGGAAATGATATGATGAGCTTGTTGATCTCGTTCCTGCCTGTTTTGGAGATGCCTTGTAAACCTCTTCGCACGTTTCTTTCAAAAGTCCGTCGCCATCCATGGCTACTTAGCTCCGAGGTCCTCTAAATCCGAGCACGGCCTTTTCTATACACCCCTCGCTCATTTTACCTTCGTGCTTAAATACATGCTTGAATACATGCTTGAATGCATGCTTGGCCGTCGTTACAAGCTAACAATGAAAGCCTAGGTTCACACCCCTCCACTTCGTTACCACTCCGTATCGCGGTCATCGCTTCTATATCGCTCCACGCATGAAATTGATGATAGGCGCCATGATGGAGATTGCGCCGCAAACCCAGCCTAGGCTTGCTAAGAACGAATCCTCGTCAACTAGAAGAGCGCTTCCTTCACGTCCCACCATATCAAGAGAGCCCAGTGGGCGACCCTCCGAGCGCCTCGTTTTCAACAGCACTTCGCCTGCAGATTCGACGAGTCCCGCCGCGCAGAGCACTGGCATCTCTTCAGAAGCCCCAAGTCCATCGTTGAATGGATCTGATAGGGTCTATTCGAAGAGTCCTTCTCCATTTGATGTAACCCGTCAAGGGATTCCTACCGCTACAAGCCCGTCTTCTGCCGGTATCAACCAGGGGGGCCAAGTATGCAGGTATGTACAGCGATTGCTCCAGCACCTCTGTGATAACTAATATATGGTAGCAATTGTGGGACCACACGAACGCCGCTCTGGAGACGCTCACCGCAAGGAGCTACAATTTGCAACGCCTGCGGATTATACTTAAAGGCTCGGAATTCCGCTCGTCCAACCAATCTGAAACGTCCTCCTTCTATAGTTACAACGGCGCAGCCCAAGGTTGGAGATAAAAACACATCAGCACCATGTTCACAGGGAACCACGGGAAACATGCCAGGTGCTACATATGTAGCGGCGGACCAGACTCCCTCGGGGTCATGCCCGGGTGGTGGACGATGCAATGGTACTGGTGGTGCCGAAGGGTGCAGTGGTTGTCCTGCTTATAACAACAGGATTGCGAAGAGCGCCCAACTTCAAAACCAGCTTCCCAACCCCAAGGCAGACAGCAGGTCCGAGCAAGGCCCAGCACCGATTGATATAAATGCGCAGGAAAATAAAGGGCATACTCAGAATACTACGGTAGTAATAGCCTGTCAAAACTGTGGAACAACCATAACCCCCTTATGGCGTCGAGACGAGGCTGGACATACAATCTGTAATGCATGCGGTAGGCGAAGCTCGCAAGGTTCTTACATTCTTCGCTAACCTCTCTAGGATTGTACTATAAGCTCCACGGTGTCCACCGTCCCGTGACAATGAAGAAAGCGGTAATCAAACGGAGAAAACGAGTGATACCAGCAAGCCAAGAGGAGGCCTCGGCAGACGCTGAAGATGCGATGATTATAGACTCGGTCGAGCAGCAAAGTCAGTATGCGGAATCCGAGACGGAACGGGGTAGTTTGAATGAAGATGGTTCCGTAAATCTCGGGCTGCGGCGCAAAACCGATCATCACCTTACACTTCTTCCTGAACCCATACATAGCGGTCAAGGATCCACGCCGATACCATCAACAGATCCCACATCCTATCACACATCTCAGACACTACAACCGTTCGGTGGTCGCGACTCGATGAACGACGACAATAGGTTACCACCATTGACGTCCATCATGAGCGATCGACAGTCATCTATTTCGCCTGCTTCTTTTCTTGGTCCGTCCAGTCGGAAACGGTCGTTCTCAGCAACAGATTCCGATGCTCCACTTAGCGAATTCAACCCCGAAAACACCAAAAGACTATCTTCGATCAAATCAATATTAAACCCAACCAGTGGGTCAAGCCCGAATTATGGCTCGATAACGGATGACGCATCCGACTTGATACGTCTGCGTTCCCCTGCAAGTACGCTCATGTCAGCCTCAAGCCCCAGCGGGTTTTCAATTACGGCAAGCATGATGCCAAGCATCCGTTCACGAGAGACAACAGTGGAAAACGAAAGGTCTAAGGCAGGCAAACGGGCAGCCCTGAAACAGGAAGCGGAACGTATGCGCGAAATGCTTGCGGCTAAAGAAAGAGAGTTGGCCGCGCTTGAGGATTAGTATTAGCTCAAGCTCTCGTTCTAGTCTCAGCAACCTTGTTTGCCTGTTCATACTGCATGATACGGGTCTAATGAAAATTATAGGAGCACATAGAAGTACGAATGATGATGGACGACCCTCATGGCATACTTATGGACATAAAATCACTTTCGTTCATGAATAATGATATTTGTGTGGACTTACTCTCCATACTTCGGCGTATATGGAGTATTTACTTTAGTCATAGGCAACCTTGAAGGGCTACGACGGGTATGTAAGGTTCCGGGGACATATGTCATAACTTACGAGAAGAGATAACGTATTTGATATTCGATATTCTTGGAGTCCAATGCTGAACTACGATATCGGAACCATTGCAGCGTATTTCCTTGCGCACGAACCAGTGGGGTTTTCTCATCTGAGTGCCCATGGACCTGGATTTTTTAACAAGCGAAATCATAGATACCCAATAAGCAGTGGATATGTGTCTAAATTTGTGTATAAGTTGACTCAATAGCGTACAACCGTATTGATCCTTGGGTTGCCATAAGACTTTTTCATTCGATAAGTGATTCAATATAAAACTGAGTCTTTTATTCTACAATACCTCGAAGTATGGAAAATTCGCAACTTTTAGGGAAGGGGGAAAAGATACCTCAGAGCAGTATTTTTTCACATATGAGTTGAGCTGGAACAGTATGTATCATTTTGAGTATCGCGCAGTTAACATATCGCTGATGACGGAACTGCTTGTTGCGATATCACTTTCCGGTTGAGTAAAAATGTTCCCCTCCGTAGAAGAGACACAGGGGCTTTGCGGCTGATTACTCCTATATAGGTAGCAGTGGTATAGATACTATGTCTTATAGGGCAATGCATCTAGAGTGGGAGAGTTTTAGCTGTTGGGCACACATCACCGTAAAACAGGCCATGGGTCCCTGAGTAGTGTTGAATTACGACGAAGTTACCTCACCACAAAATTTTGAATTACACTGAATTTGGAAAATTTACAGTAAAAATCGAAATAAGGTGAACGTAATAACGCCTGCCTTCCCCCAGTACCCGCAGAACAGGGCCGATTAATGACCGCTAATCCCCAAACTTGACGCCTGATGACTGAATGTGTCTCCTTGCTTGTTTTCATTGAAATTTGTCTTCACTCTGATCCCTTCAGAGCTTGTCAATTATACAGTCTCCCAACCAAAGTCCTCTACTCCGAGAGCCAGATCATAACTCCTAGTATACAGATGCGGGAGATAATTGTGCCGTTAAGCAATGCAAAATAGAATCGTAAGCGGGAGGAGAGACCGGCGCCTTCTATTCGCGAAGAGATCAAACTTGCTCAGCGCCCCAGCCCTGGTCAGCCTCGCGCATGTTGGCAGGTGGCTCGATCGAGGGTACGAATTCGAGGGCGGCGTAGGCAATGCCTGTTAAACCGATGATGGAGCCGGCTACGTAGCGAGTCCAGTGGTGGGAGAGCAGGCTGGAGCCGATAAAGATGTAGACTGCGGATTGTTAGCATGATTCGACTCCGTGATAACAGTGAGTGCAAGTGTATATTTTAGAACCGGTCGTAGGTGCGAGAGGAGCGGGTGTTGGGAATACGAACAAATTCCACGGCCGATGAAGGAGAACATGAAAGACGCGTAGCGCGATACTTGAGGCGGGATCTGAAATTCGAGGAGCCCGACGAAGGCGCCGAAGATTATAACGTAGATGCCGATGACGACCGATTGGCTGGTTGCATTGCTGTTAGCTGTCTTCCATTCTATTCGTCATGTTGTGACTTCCCAGATACATAGGTATGCATGAGTGCGTTCGGGCTATTGCAGTGAAGGGGAACAAGTCGCGCGGTGGTGGGATGGGAGACTGCGCAAAGAACGTACATGCTTGCGTTGAAGAATTGCGATATGCCGCCCAAGATCATAATCACACCTACGACGAGGTTGACGATTCGGCTGTGAGGCGAGCCATGTTAGCGCAAATGACGTTTATCCCTTACTTGCCGAATGCGAGCGCTACGATTCCGGGCTCCCGATCGCGCTGGGATTGGAGGACATACAAGGAGTCGGAGAAGTCCATTTTGCTAGATCGTTTCTTTTATTGCTGTGGCTGTCCTGGCTGTCCTGGCTCTGTCGACCGTGTCGCGTCGTATGGATACAATACAACGATATGATGATGCTCTCGATCCAGGTCGCGCAAGAGATGTCTTCTGAGGTTTGCGATCAAAATAAGTGACTGTATATCTGGCGTTACAGATTGCGCATGCACATATAAGTAGACGATGACGAGGATGGTTTGTCGATGGTTAGGCAGATATATTCGGGGAGCTGGTTGTCCGCTTGGAAGAGGCTTAGCTGGACCCAAATAGGGACTTTCATTCAAGCTCTGCGCAGCTTCGCGTGTAACAGGGGTTCGAGTGGGGCTGTTGTCGTCATCTCTGCATCTCTAACCTTTGCGGCTACCAAGCTGAACTAACCCTAATAAGAAGTAACCCTGTCAGTCAAGCCACATGGGTAGACACGACCTAGGTATCTGCACGAGGCTGCGACACAGGTTACTAGATAGGTTTAGCTCAGTACCCCACATGTATTGCGTAGTTACATAGGTACTTACCTAGTATATCGGAGTTATGCGGAGTATAATTAAAAGGCTCCCTGTCGTGTCGTACATGATCCTGGCCGTCGCGAGTAATTTCACCTCAAATTGCTTCTCAGCTTTTTCTCTCTCTCTTCCGCCGCCTACTCGAGTGAATGTCCACATCACCGTCCTTCTAACCCTCACGCGACTCACGCAAAAACAACGCTTTTTTTCGTCAGCTACTGACTGCTCTGCTCATTGACTGTGCCATCACCCGTCGCACAGTCACATCCTCACTACCCCTCGTTTCCCCTACACTACTTTATGCAACTAGAGCTTCCCAACGCCCCCAATCAGCCTCAACCACGACGCGCCTCCCAATCTTCCCAATCCCCCGATCAACATGGCCTCCAGCGCTACCATGCGAGTGACTCGACCCGAGGGTGTCAGCAACACCCGCAGTCTGTCGGCGACGCCAGCGATGCCAGTGATGCCAGCAATGCCAACCCGCTCGGCGTCTTCAACCAGGGTGTCCACCCGGAGTGCCTGGAAGAGCGGCTGCGTCGGTTGAGTGTCGGTGGCCACTCGTCCACTGAGCGGCGGCCGCTCGCCGGTCGACGGATTGCCGAGTATGAGAATGCATTGACGCCCTCTGTTCCTAGACAAGCCCTGGGCTTCAAGGTGATCAAGCGCGTCGACAACGAGACAGCTCGTGTCAACCTCGATGATTTCCCAAACGGTATGCATTTACCTGCGTACCCTTACAAACGCTGTCATACTAACTTAGACACAGAGATTCTGACGCATATACTCTCTCATTTGCATCCCGACTCGCACGCCTCCATTGCTTTGGTGTCTAAACGATTCTACTCGTTAATCACTACTCCTCACGCGTGGCGCATGGCCTTTCAGCGATTCTTCCCCGGTCAAGATGCTTTGGTCACTGCGAATAATCCGCGGGGCGTTGCGTGGGGCGAAGAGGATGGCGATATCGTCCAGTCCAAAGTCCGTTATTTTACCCGCCTGACTCCGCATGCCTCTTGGCGCAGTGAATACCTTTTGAGAACCCGCCTTCTTCGCAGTCTTTCTAGAGGAAAGCCCGGAACGAGCATCGGAGGGGTTGGAACTTCTACACGTGCTATCCACACCGGCAAGAAGGGTGCCGCAGTTTTGACCTACAATACCAAGATTCCTTCAGTCGTGACTGATGTCCATGCCACGTTCAAGCCCAATGGCAAGAAGCCACCACGAGTCATTCATGGCGCCGCCGACTTGGGTGTCGTCAGCGCAAGTGATCCCTCAGTCGGAAAGGTAGAGAAGTGGGGCCTAGACGACCCCTTCACTTTTAGTCAGTTGGATGAGGTGATGCCACAGATTATGCCTTATGGCATGGGGGAGGGACCTGCGGTTATGCCTAATGTCATGGATGTCAGCCAGCCATACGGTCTCGTGGGCGGCGAAGGATTCCCGGGCGGTCGTGTGTTCCTCCGTCCAACTGGAGAGTATAGAGGAAAGTTTCTCGGCCAAGAAACTGGCTTAATAGCGGCCCATCCCGAAATCCCCAAAATCCCCGAGCTTTCTGAGGGTATATGCTCCGTATGGATTGCTAAGTCATCTTCCGTGCCTACCGTTACGCGGTCTATGGTCGGTGTCGTGACTGGGTCGTCATTGGGAGTTGTAACTGCATATGCCCTCGGCTATGATCCCTCTGGTCCACGATACGCTCCTGGTGAAATAAGCGCACGTTGGGTGCTGAGCCCTGGCGTGCCTATCATCGCGCTCAAGATTGACGACAGCTACAATCAGAAAAGGAAAGCTTTGAATCGTGTTTGGGCAGTGGCTCTCAATGCCTTGGGTGAAGTATACTACTTGACTCAGCCTCCACATCCTCCCACCAGTAAGACCAAGGCTGATGATAGCATCAAACTCGCTTGGCATGCTGGCCGCTCGACTTATTGGCACCTTGTGGAAGCTACTCGGCGACAGGCGCGTCCTGACGACTTGGGGAAAAACGTTGTTCGAGGTAGTTATTCTCCGAGGTCTCCCTCTGACGCTATGAGGTTGACGAGGGATCAAATGATTGCTGAGGCACGGGAGATTGAGAAGTTTTCCCACTATTTGCCTTCGCATTTCCGGAAAGTGTGCTATGGTTGGGACATGCGTCGAAGACTAGAAGTCGACTTCACTAGTGACGACGAATTGAGTGCAGGAGAGAGCTTCTTTATCGTTGGTTGTGCCTTGAATGAAGATGAAACCTGGACTTTGAGACGCTTCACCCGCACTATCGCGTATCAACCCCACCCCGCTGCAACACGTCCACAATCCAATGGGTCCTGGCCAACAACATCACATCAATCTATATTTGGTGGTGGTAGTGTTGGGTCCGACTTGCGAGCTTTTCCTCCTCTGACTGAGCAAGTTTCGCCTCCCGGCAGCCAATCGCCTTCATCTTCGTCGATTCCTACTATGTCAAAAGGGCTGGATGGCTGGATCGAGACTAAGTTCTCCTCGAAGGAGATTGGTAGCGCTACCATTACCGCAAGTGCCGTTGACTTGTCATTGGAAGCACTGGTTACCTCGTTCGAGGATTCTGTGAAGGATATATCGGGCTCATCAACCAGTGGTCCTGTGACTCCATCTGGACAATCACCTTCAGATATACCTGGTCGGAGAGCAAGATTGATTGGATTAGGCACCAACACTGGGAGGGTGATCCTCTGGAATATGCGAGCTCGCCATACAGGCGACGGTATCTTCCCGATTCGTGTTATTGAAACGGAATCGCCTGAAATCTCGTGTCTAGCTCTCTCAGCTCTCTACTTAGTCCATGGCGGCAGCGATGGGCTGGTTCAGGCCTGGGACCCCTTGGCTTCCACTTTGGACCCCATTCGCACATTGAATTCCCGTTCTCACGGTCGCATGCCCCGGCATGTTCTTATTCCAAATCCAGCCTTGAGTGACGCGAGATTCTCCGCTGTCGGGGCCATTTATTTAGACCCGGACCCCACTATCCTTCACGGAATTGTAGCTTTCGGCACCTTTGTAAGATATTGGGCTTACAGTTCTTCGAACCATGCTACCGGTCGTAAACGGAGGGTACGGTACTCTGACGTACAAGGTCGTCTCAATGGGCGACGTCACGGCGGGGGTGTCAAGGGTTATATTGCTGCCGAAGCCGAAGAGCTTCGGGATGAGCAGCGTCACAAAGCACAAGAACAGGCTCGCCTTCGGTCTCGTTTTGGAGTAGGAATAGAGAACCTGAGTGAGGAAGAAGCCATTCAGTACGCAGAGATGATGTCTCAAGAGTCCTTCTTGCTGGACGAGCGACGGCGAATAAGTATAAGCGACACCGGTTCGGCTGCGGATGTGGATACAACCTCGACTACTGGAAGCATGGATACCATCACCCCTGATCCTAGCGTCATTGATACGAGTCCGCCATCTGGAAATACTGGCACCGCCGTTGAGACTATTAGCGAGGACGAGTACGAGCTTCAGATTCAGACTGCCATCCGACTGTCCCTTCTAGAGGGCGTTGACGATCTCGGCCGCTCTCCGAAGGACATTAGTTCGGGTGAATTTGACGGCCCAATAACTTTCAAGCAAAAGAAGAGCAAGCATTCTTCGTCTAGCTCGCCTTCATCGAGCCGTACACCTATGATGCAACAGGCCGGATCATCATCAGCAGCAACAGCGATTATGCCTCCTGTCACTGACGACGATTTAGAATTGGCACTGCAACTCAGTCTTGCCGAAGAGGAGAATAGGAAGGTGACAGTTGGCTTGGAGTCCAGCGAAGATGAATTTCCTCCACTTAGTGGAGATGGATGGGGAAAAGGGAAGGGAAAGGCGAAGTGACTGTCGCTGTCGAAGATAGGAGAGGATCATGGATATCAATTTCGCTTCTTGCACCGCCTGTTATTTTGATTCTAGCCATGAAGCTTAATTCTTTAATTCAACGTTTTGTAACTTAAATTTTTGAAGTTTACTTTTATTGGAAGATGTGGTGTTTACTGAGAGCACAAAACAGGGTTTAAGCGTTTGAACTCATTCTAGTTTGACCATTGTAACAGCCGGCCATTCAGCTTTTCTCTCTTGTAACCAAATAGGTAGAGCTCCATGCGTCGAGCTTAGACAACCTATGGCTGCAATCGCATAATTTGTTCAAGGCAGAAGACTGCCATTTAGATATGTGAGGAATTATTCAAGCGATAAAATGTGTAGCTTGCTTTTGTAGTAATATATACAGCTAAAACGAAATAATTTCCATCAGCAAACATGCCCTCCGTCTCCAGGGGGGATCAGATGATGCCTATGGTCTGGTGGTCTAGTGGTATGATTCTCGCTTAGGGTTCACCCTACAGCACTGCTTGCGAGAGGTCCCGGGTTCAATCCCCGGCCAGACCCTTTTTTGCTTGTTATAAAGCCCTCGTCACTCAAAGATTGAGTGAGGACCGTTTCTTTTCTCTCGCAAGGTGTGCAAAAAGAAAGGACTTTCTTTCCTTCTATTGCTTTTTAAGAGGAGCCGGTGGGTAATACTTTTAGGGAAGCATTTATAGGCTAAGTTTTAATTACCCCTTACGAGTTGTGAGTAGAAAGAAGAAACATGCCAGCCAGCCATGATGGGCTGTGTATTGCTTAATTGGTTGTTGGGCTCATGGAACTGTTTTTTAAATGATGTTGGTTGAGATGTGATTGCCAGTTAATGTGTTGTGTGGAAATTATTACCGTTCAGGACGGCTGCCCAGCAGTAAGTCTTTTCTCACCTTTGGACAATTCGTAATAAACGCAGAATGCCTAAATCTGGTTAGCCAAGACCAAGTTCCGCATGTCAGTCACCATTTGAAGGGAAATCTCAATTCTTTAGAGTATGTCAAATATGACGGCACGGCAAGATACGAGATTGGCTTTTTTAGATGTAGGTATTGAACACTTCAAGTCTCAGGCCGCCATGGTACTCTGAAGCGCAGATACGTCACTGTTTAAAATAAAATACCGGGGGTACTATAAAAGAAACGTTATCTATTTGAACTTATTGTCTCTAGGTAGACATTATACCATATACATGGCTGTGGGTACTGACAAGAACGGTACACATTCCTCAATCTTCGATTTCGCTTTGTGTCATGGAACTTGTGTCATGGAACTATCTATAAGTAAAACGCATGGGCCACGGGCCACCCCGCCACGCGATTTTTACGCGACACCGCGTATATAATCTCAGCGCAATAACGCAGCCATCTTTAATTTTTTTTTCTTTCAGTCATAATTAATCGAGTCGCCTTTTCTCGCTGAATCTTATGATATCTTTACTTTTTAACAAAGCCTGTTATTGGGGCGCGGTTTGCGATGTCAAGCTTGGCATGGGTGTTCGGCCAGCGGCCCGTAAGTGGGCTGTTTCCAGAACCACTTTACAACGCCGCCTTAACGGTATTCCAACCAAAAAAGAAACTAATCGAAACCTTTAGACCTTATCACTTTATTTAGAAGGTTAATTAGCATATTAGGCGGTTGGCTAGGCTAGGCTAAGCTATGCGCTTTGTTGGTAAAGTTTAGAAGTATTGCTAATGCTATGCTTAGTTTAACAAAAAATCGAAGAAAGTTAGCTATGTGTAGCATTGTGGCTTTTTTAAGCAAAACTTAACTATAAAAACTGCTAGGTTATATATAATTAGCTATTTAAAAGTTAATAATACAACAGTAAAAAATATTAATTTGTTTTTTAATTAATTTAAGGTTTTATAAATTGTTTATATATTTATTAAACGCTTGTTACGAGCCAACATGGGCGCAGGCCACTGAGAGGGGCCTAGCGGCGATATGACACCAACGAGGGGAAGGAACTGTACCAGGAGACAAGCCACAGTTCCCGATCAAGAGAGTCACGTGACGACTCACCCTAGATCACCCTGCAAGTGAGCTCACTCTGGAAGTGAGTCAAGTGAGCCAGTGAGCCCAGTGAGCGGGAGCACTCACTAAGGGAATTGGTGAAGGAAGAACTGTCTATATAATAGACCAACGTTTCCTTGTATTTAGTTGTAGTTCTTACTTCACAATTCAATCTAAGCATACAGCGACTTCTTGGAATAGCTGTGTGAGAGTAATCTCTTGACGACCACTTAGTTACGACCCGACCGTACAACGTTCGCACCCTAGGCACGATCTAATATGTGGACCTCCGAGTACTAACGCCCTTACAGACTAACGGTTTGTTACAACGCTGGTATAACGTTAATAAGATAAAAGTTAGTTAAAAGGTTAGCAATAATTATTAAATTATTTGCAAAATTGCTATATAGTTAGCTTTTAAAAAAGATATTAAAAAAAGCAAGTAAATTATTATATTAAAATGTATTTTAGCTAATAGTTATGCTTTTCCGCCGTTTATTATTTTAAAAAGTAAAAATGTTTAATATTAATGGTTTTTTTGCCGCAATTTTAGCTTGTAAAATAACTAGCTATTTAAAGCTTTACTAAAAAGGTAAACTAGCAACAAAATTGCTTTAAATTAACTTAAAAACATGTTTATCCTTTATATTTAAAAGCAGCATGGCAATAAATAAATGGTATTAATTTGTAATAGCCATAACTTTTATATAAATAACACTTTTTTAACAACCTGTTTGCTTAACAAAATTTAGCTAATCTTTTATAAGCTTTACTGCAGTTATGTTATTTAAGCGTTAAATATAAAAGTTTTTAAGCTTTTAAAAAAATAGCTTTGCAAATACCTATGTGAGAGCTTTTGTATAAAGTTAGGAATACCTCTTTTAAAAAAAGATTTTATTAAAGCTTTACGATTAGCAAAACTTAAAGTTCTAGTGCTTAAGATAATAAAAAAGGCCTGGGCAATAGCTGGGATCTTTCCGCACGATCAATCAAAGCTGTTATTTTTGAAATATGTAATATTGGAGAAAAAGGGTATTGCTAGGGCTAAGCCCGCGGGACCGCCAGCAAATAAGAGGCCTAAAACACCAGATTTCTCAGTATTTAATCCCAAATATTATATGGAGACACTCTTAACTAGCCAAAATCTTCGGCGAAGTTGCCAGAAATTTGCAGCCGATTACCCCGCTTTCCATATGCCGGCGCAAAGGTTGGTGACCCAAAAGGCTGCGAAGGCCTTCGACCAACAAGCTAAAAAGATTGCGTTTTTTGAAGCGAAAATTAAGACCCTTCAAGCCAGGCTAAAGAAGTCGATCAAAAAAAAGCGGAAGAAGGTCAAGCCGGCGCCGGGACGCAGGTTTACTATAATGGCAGACGTACGCCGGGTCAAAAGAAGGTTGAGGCATAGGGCTGTTTATGAGGACGAGGCAAGCGATTGCGAGGTGCCTGGGACTGTAAAAAGCCTTACAAAGGCTATTGCAGAAGATGAGTCGGAAGTAGAAGACTGTATTGAGGTTAAGAACACTTGAAAAAGCAGTTGCAATAGTTTTTTTGTTTAAAAAAAGGCTTCAATTGAAAGGTGGTGGTAGGCGGGGCAGGTGGCCCGTGACATCATGGCCCGTGGCCCCTGCGTTTTACTTATAGGACCAAATTCTAGGCATGGCGCGGGTCATGAACTAAGCTATATTCACTAGCGAGGGGCGATTCTTGCTCTCAAATGTCGCGAAAATCTGAGCGAATGAATCCAATATCCATCTACTTTAACTGAGATTTTCCAGCTTCTAGATTCTTATGAGTGTATCTTCTTGCTAGTGCGGATTGAAACTGGTTGCAAGCGTAATGGCAGTAATTTCAACATACAACAACGCCTACTCGAGCTTCCTTGTGCACACCAGTCCCCGTTACCCATGCTCCCCGAGAAGTTGTGTTACTCTCGTATTTGCCCTCATCATTTCTACCTCGCAACTCTATAAGTGCTTCATGGCTTATTATGCATCCACCATAACCTTTAATAATTCCATTCCGGTTGGTAAGGCGGCAGTTTTCTCCTAAGTCTTACACGCAATATGCGTATTAGTTAAATGGTAGGAGAATGTGGCTTTTCTGTAACTAACATATCGTGAGAGTCTGGGTCGCTTGCTTGAAAGAAGAGTCCTTTGACTATCTTTAACTGGAAAAAAAGCGATGTGAGTGAGCTGAGTGTGTGGGGAGTTCTGAGCGTGTCGTTCCTTGTTTCATGTGATTAAGCCGAATCGATTAGCACCTGCGATTTAAAAATATGTAAGCTTCGGCTATGTTGGATATTTGAACAAGCTCTCATTGGCAGCTTTGTCCGTGGTAGGTAACTAACATGGAAATTCCGTGATTGTCGGAGAGTCCAGGTCCCATTGCCACGGACAGCCCGGTTACTCGGTCGGAGAAATAAAATGAGAAGTTCGTGTATTGGGCGTAGTAAGCTGGCTGGCTGAAACGCTTTTCTTGGTCTATTTTACGATTGGGTCAGACAATTTTTAACAACAAGAAGTTGAGAGCAATAATATTCTGATTCGTCCAGCCATGATCCCCTATTCAGAAACCCAAGGGGTTGCAATGATTCAGCTTGACTGAATATGGACATCATAGAAGCACAAGGGCCTGTTGATGAAGATCAATTTGAATGTATATGGCATATATAATGTACGTATGAGGCTCTATAAGCATGATTAATCTAAACTTGCTTCTTATAGACTTAGATTTGCATGGTAAACATAGTGAAGAAGAGTAAAAGCAGCGTACAAGGTCATCTTAATTCAATGGTAAAACGGGGAGTAATTTTAATTTGTTCATAATATGGCACTTTTAGGTAATAGGATATAAACCCCAGCTCCAAAAGTATAATTAGCTTATATTGACATTAGTCGGTGAAGTATACATAAGGATGCTTGTTTCGTCACCCAGCGAAGGCTGGCTGAAACCCATTCAGAATGTGTCCTTTGGGCTAGGCGCTGTAAGTTCATGCAGCTGAACAAAAACTGGGGAACTATACCTCAACTCATCAAGGCGAACTCCGGCCACTCCTGTAAGCATTAATACTGTACTTTACCATGGTTCGACCTGCATTTACAGGAAGACTGGAGACATAAATGACGCTATCATGGAATAAAAAACCGGTCCAAGCGTGAGTTGCTCCGAATAGACTCTGAGTATGAAATATAGTTGATTTTGTGTTACCTGCGTTGGGCCCATGAGACTCATTCTTTTCATCATGCGAATTAAAATAAACATTCATCTAGAAGAGGTCACAAGATCTTAGTTTCAGGGACAAATGGTATCTAACCGAGTGACAGTGAGCCATACAATGAACACAAGTTGGATGACTTAAGGCGGTCTATCTGAAGAGGATATTTGGTCCCAATAAGCGCCTCTACTGCATGCATTGTTCTTTCGCTGAATGCATTACTCCGCCCAAGCGTGCTCCATGATTCTTCAACCTATACAGCGTTATTCAGTGTCGTGATACCCCATTTCTGATCAGCTCGCCACATCCCATGAGACTCAGCGGTGAAGAGTCCAGTCTTCGGACCGCGGGAGTCGCGTCTAGACCTGTAGGAGCGAATAATACGTATTTGCTGGCGCTATTATTATTATCGCACATCAGGGAAAGGCTCAGCTATCGTAAGTGAAGATTCTACATGGGGTAAATACCATTATTGCCAATGAGCTGACATTGCCGTCTTGATTCTGGGCTCGAGTTTTAAATCACTCTCAGACGTATAAGAAGGACTATTGCCATCACAGGAAGATGCAGAACTTGACAATCATCCACAACAATATCAACACAGAAACAGTTCATTTTCAACTCTATCTCCAGTCAACACTTCTTTAATATGGCACCACAAGTCCCAGAGAAGTCCGCGAACTTCTATGATAAAGCCAACTTCGAAGGCGCCAGTCATAATTACGCACTCAGTTCTGTCACCCACTTGTATCCCAAGAAGATTGCCGATGTATACCACTCCGTCAATGTCGGCTTGGGAGCCAAAGTGAACTGTTGGCACCACCTCGACTACGATGGCCGTCACGGCGTTCTCGAGGGTGAGGCTGCCACTCTGGTCAGCATTGGCGACCTCACTTGCTTCAGCGTCGACAAAGATGATACCCACATCATCCAGTTCAGGTTCGTCGATAAGACCGGCGGCCAGCCTAAGGACTACAGCCTCACCCTGAATCTGGCTGGAATCGGCAAGAAAATCCTGTTATCCGACGACGGCCCAGACTTCAAACTCGCTGGTAAAATCAATGCGTCCGAAGGAATTGTTACTACAGCCATCTATCTTCGCAACGAGAAAACCGGCGTGTATCTGGCCACCGGCTCCATCTACTTTAAGTGGAACTCGGAGAAGAACGAGGTTGACATTGACTCGGAGAAATTCTGGCCGAAGCAGTTGACGCACGAGAGACAGGGGCAGGCCAAGTTCTTGGTCACTCTTGTGTCCAACAAGCCATCCGAGGAATGATGGCACTCAGAGAATCCCAAGAGCTTCTAGAGCTTATCAATTGTGTATGGGTGAGGGAGCAAGAGAGAAGCATACGAATTCGTGTATCTAGAATCTAGTTGTCGACCAACTAGTTCATTGGGTAGAAAAGCAATGTCAAGACATAGCATATAAATGGTATCCTCAGGTCAATTCTCGTCATGAAGTGTTGATTTAACTATATTACTGAAAGACTGTCCTATTTATAAAGTAATACTGAGGGAATATTTATTACTATCTCTATCTTGTTAAACCCTTTCCCTTCCTATTTGATTGTAATGATGTTGTACTCAAGGACAGAGTTATATATACAAAAGCATAATTAGCTAAGCCACAAAGTGGCTGTTCCGGTTTACTTCTTGCTCCACTCAATACTACTACCTCAGGTGACTAATTAAGGAGTCAGACCCCTCCTACCAAGTAGCACTACCTTGTTCAGCGCAGTTCAGCCAAGGCAGATTTAGCGATCACTAGGTTGCAAATTCCGAAAGGTTATAAGTAGGTAAAACTCAGTTCCGTTCATATTGGACATACAACAGATGTGACCTCTCCTCTTGACTGGCTATGTTCCCCCACGCTTCATCTTACCGGCAATTAAAGAATCTGAAAAGTCACTATGGCACTGAAGCTGTGGCAAAATGAACGGCTTAACCAATTACCTGCCGAGCTGACTAGCCTTCCAGCTCATGTACGCCTTGTGATCGCCTTGCTCCTCCTTGGATTTAAAGCCGGTCTTCTCGCATTGAGAGACACAGTCCTCTCTAAAGTCTGTGCGTCGGTCTTGTCCAGAATCCGATTGTTCGGATATCATACTCCAGCTAGCTTAGTCTTTACTTTTCTTCATTTGTCCCTATTTTTCTTCGGACAGTCCTCATGGCACACAACTGCCACCACACTCCAACGGTTTGCCAGCCGTGATGGTGCAGACAACGATCTGGTTGAACAGTTCTCTGTCGATGTATTGGACTTGGTCGCTTATGTTTCCATGTCTTTTGTATTCCGAAATATTTATGCAGTCTGGAGTCTCTGTTTACGGTGTTTGTTTTTTATCTCTCCTCTGTTTGAATTTATCGGCCTGTGGTTTATCATGGTCGATGATCCAATACAGACGTTGGTCGCTGAAGTAGCTAGAGTTTGGAACATGACTTCACCAATCATTATCACTTGTCTCGGAACACTCGGGCATTTCGTTAGGGCTATATTGCGTAGATGTGTTGGGCTTTGGGGGAAGATCAGCACATCTATGGCCGTGAATCGAAACCGAAAGATGGCAGCCCACGTGGCAACACTAGAGACTTACCGGTACTCTGCGCTTGGACCTGGGGAGATTCGTCTGCTCAAGCTTCCCAAATCTATACCATGGAATCCCATTCACTGTGAGCTCGCGGCCATACAGATAGACAAAGTGCCCGAGTTTGAAACGATTTCGTACACTTGGGGTACACAACTAGTCGCGAAACCATTCATCTTGAATGGGAAAAGATTCATGGCATCCGAAAGAGTTTATAGTATACTGCACGACAGGGCATCGTGCCTAAAAACGAGGTATATATGGATAGACTCCGTATGTATTAATCAAGATGATGAGGATGAAAAAAGCTCCCAAGTCCAGTTGATGAGGAAGATATATGGAGCATCGCACCACACTATCATATGGCTTGGCTATGCCCCGGATGCCAACGACGCCATCGGGCTCCTTGCCCATCTTCGTCGACGAATGAACTTTGACGACCCCGCCGAACGAGCATCCCGCCCCCTTACGCAATTGAACATTGAGCATACTAGCTGGCCTGCTCTAGTTCGACTTATCAAGCATGATTACTGGTCCAGATGTTGGGTCATTCAAGAGATTGCAGTATCCAAAAGTGTGATCATATCATATGGAGGAGAACTTATAACCTGGGACTACTTTTCATCCCTGGTTCAGACTCTTTTTGATACTGAGCCTAACACCGTTTGGCACATATCAAAAATATATTGGCGCAGCCCTGAGTCCCCTGACCCACTTCCAATAGATGCTGGTCTACAAATAGCTTCTGTAGGGCGCGTCAGAGAAAGTATTAGGGCAAAGCAGTCGATAGGGCTCTTCGAGCTTCTGATTGCCAGTATCAACTCCACCGCCACAGATCCTCGAGACAATATCTACGCCGTGCAGGGAATTAGTACGGCGGCAGATTCCGGCGACATTTTGCCAGACTATAGTTCAACAATCGAGCGCCCATTCCTGGAGACCGCCAGTTATTTACTGCGACAAGATTACCCTTCACGAATACTTCATCTTGCAGGCATTGGCTTCCATCGTAGTGCCAAGATACGGACGTCCTGGGTCCCGGACTGGAGCACGAAGAGACTAGCCAGAATATATTGGCGCGGTCCCTCATATTCGCCGTATCGCGCTTCGGGTGCCGTCGACGAGGAGCCAGTCATGACTCTCAACCCCAAAAACTTGACGCTAGCTGTTAATGGAATCATGGTTGATTATATCGAAGAACTAGGCCCTCAATTCTTTGCTGCCTCAGAAAATGGCGTTCCAAAGACCACCGGGTTTCCAGCGGTCTACGATGACTATACCAGTAGTCGAAAGATGGTCGCCAACAGTACACTGAGTGAGCCGTATATTACAGGGATCTCCTTGACCGAAGCACTCTGGAGGACACTCCTAGGGGATAGAACGCCAGCCGATTCTCGGCCTGCAGACTCGGTTTTCTCCGAGTACTACCAAGTTTTGGCGCGATTTATCGAAGTTATGCACGAGTTCCTGGGGCCAGACATGCAACCACGGGAACTCAATGTTAGTGCTGAAGAAGAAGCAACGCTAATGACCTCTATAACAAGGGATTCGATAGACATGGGTAGGCTCATAAACGTGTCTAGACCACATTTGCGAGAGCGCATGATTGCAGTGACCAAACGGGGATACTTGGGGGTCGTACCACCATACTCCAAGGTTGGCGACGCGGTGTTTATCATCTCTGGCGCACAGGTTCCCTTCTTGCTACGGCGTGGGGCTGATAGTGAATATGCCGATGAGTCGCGAGGGAGGAGGTGGCAGCTTGTTGGCGAGAGTTACTTTCATGGCATGATGGATGGAGAAATGACAATGGAGGGACATGCGGAACAGACGATAGAACTATTCTAGCAATTTACCTTGGGATTACAAGATGAGGTTAACGGGCTTGACATTTGAATTTTCGTGATTATCTAATAGCCTTGCTTCTGCGCTTGATGATTATATATATATATATATTATAAGCTTTATTAACTGTTATATATTAGCTTAGTATTTAGTCCCAAGCTTTCTTGCGCTTATTAAAATAGTGAACGCATGACACGCCTAGCGAAAGTGATATGGAGGACTCCATTTCTAAATTCCAAGCCTCCAGTCGTAGAGGCTTCCATATCAACACTTCTACAATTGCAAGCTAGCCTTGGATTCTGGATGTATAATTCTAAATCATTACTGTCTATTCTAGTCTCTAGGTAGATGCTCCTCAAATCACAATAGTTTGGAGCCTCCAAGCACGGCTCCTAGAAAAGACCCTCTGAGCCATACCTCTTGCTTACTGCCTGCAAACTGGCCGTGTTCTCAGCACCACTCGACCCAACCGGATATTGGAAATCACCAGCGTAATTAAAATATACGAAACCAAACAAACTCCCAATCTCACTGTCTGTGCTCGCATCTTCCCCGTCGCGCCTCGCATACTAATGAGATTAGTTCGTTGTCGCTCTTCCTCAAATAAGTCAGTAGCAGAATTGATATGGCGGTTTCAGAAAGATCCAAACCCAGACTCTCTGGGCACGATGGTATCGGATTGCAAAGTAATCTATATATTTTTGTTTAGACTAGCCTAATTGTGATGATCTATCTTCCAGGCAGTTACAAGCGAGGCATGAATATCGCTTCGCTACTATTCAAACAGTGAAATCTCCAAATTCCCAACGATGAAGCTCTTGATGTTGTCGTTGACCATCATTTTTATAGCAACAACAGATCTAGTGGAGAACCATCTTACATGTGGCGAGAACGTGAGATCAAGACTTCTTATATCTTCTGCGAGAAAAGCGCTGTCTTCCGCACTGCTAGCGGGCTCATTGTTAAAAATATCCACGGCGACGCCCGAGATGAGAGCTTTACGAAGAGCCTCTACAACAGTATCTACAAGTTCAAAGACAGAAGTTGACAGTACTCCTTAGTTTTATTATGTGGGATGATCATGGAAACGGGGATAAAGCAAGGGGGAAGAAGATATGGAAAGGGGGGGGGTTAGGGATCGGACTCTAGTCCGCGGCACAGTGTGCCAGGATATGGAACAAAGGAGCAGTGTGTATATAGAGCGGGTGATAGGGCCGTTGGGGGTAGGGTAGGGGCTATTAGGTGGGATGGGGTAAGGTTGTTAGTATAGTTGCCTGCCAGGCGTACTTTTCTCTATTCGAGGGCGTATTTCGCGACCAATCGGTTTACTCGACTACGCTGTGTTGCCAGCCGATATAGCCATTTTGGGCCCAAAATTAAACTCCACGCGTTAAGTGTTCGGTCAAGGCGTAGTGGGTGGTTAGTTACGCGGGTGGGCTGGTCGAAGGGCTGTTTCGCCAGGCTAACTAGGCCTATATCGCGACCAATAAGTCTACGCAGCTGCACTAGGTGACATGGAACCCACTGTAAGTGGTAATATAGAGACACTGTCCGTTTTACCTGCCACAGGAACAGGCTCTTCCACACAGCGCCAGAAACGGGGCATAGCGGGCGCTAAGCCCTACCATCTAGTCACATACCCCTACTAAACCACGTAGGTGTTAGTGCCACCTCTTTCTTTTAAAAGGCACTTTAATATGCCTTGCTTCTCAGGCTCGTTCCGAAAAGGCGTTGGCGGATCCCATAGGGGGCCGGTCTCCTGTACATAAGCGTAGGAGCCGTAACGCTTAACCATCTGGTAACAGTAAGACTTAGGTAGGTAGGTCAGCGATGCCTGCATTTCAATTTGCGCCGACGCTGGCTGTCTCATATAATCACTTGTCCAGCAAAGCTGAAGTTGAGATGACCCCTTGTTTCCAAACGAAGCCTTCAAACTACCTTGGTGTCATTTAGTATGCGAACTTGTTAGACGCGCATAAGCGAAGTAGCGAGCAGCAGCAGGAACCCATGTGGAAGACACTAGAACGGCATACAGTGTTGTATCGTCACAACATGGATGAAACGTTTCGATCTCAAGGCGTTCTAAACAAAAGGGTGTTTACAGGGGTTTTCGCTAATGGCCGTCCAGCTTACCGCACACTTTTGCACCTGCCTAACTCCTTATTTTTGTGAACCAATAGAAGCGAAAAGAGGATCCGGTTATTAAATATAGATACGTTCTCTCCACTATCGACCTAGGCGCGGAACCAGGTTGAATTCCATCTTTGCATGAAGGGGCTTGCATCGGGGCCGCTTATAAAACTGCACTGCGACCAAGACGGCCCCGTAGGACTATGTGCAGCCAATTTGAACATTGGCCTATATTATTTATGAAGTGATCTAGCGACTCCCTTCGTAATCGAGACCTCACTATTTGAATCATGGCCATCTACACTGATTTCCCGTAGCGTTCATTCCTGTCCTCAATGAGTGACCAGCCAGGGCTCGAGGTCGTTGTGCCTGGAGCTAACCCGGAAGTCGCATCGCAATCCCATTCAACATCACAAAACCGCTATGCATATTCGGATACCTCTCCTGAAGTCGTGCCGATTGAGCTTCTTCATCGTCAGTCGCATAGACCAGAAGCAATCTATGCTCTCGAGAGTGAAAAGGAATTGATAACTAATGCTTCGGAGGAGCGGAGTCACGGACTTGCTAATCTAATCGAAAAGTCTTTCAAGGGACGCCATGGACGACTTATTCTTATCGGTATTGGCATATTAATATTAATTGTTGTTGGGGCCGTCGTTGGTGGTGTAGTCGGTAGTAGGCGTAGCGACAGCGTCTCCTCAACAGCAACACCGGGTACGCCGACATCGCCATCTTCGTCGTCGCCGACATCTGCTGTTACGTCTTCTCGTCCAATCCAATCAAACTCCGGTTTAGCCGTGGCGGGGTGGCGTACGCAAAACGATTATTTCGATTTCCGTGTTTTCTATCAAGATCAAGATGACGACCTTCGATTTTCGGAGTACCAAAGCGACGGTGCCGGCTGGGGAAATTCAACAAAGGTGGACAGAGAAGATGTCATGTTGAATACGACTCTTGGAGCTACTGTAATACTCGAAATGAACCCAGTACGCCCCTTGAATAACCTTTGAACTTTAGGGCATCTGTCAAAGACACTTGACACTAACACATATACCTAGCCGCAGTACGAGCTTTTCTTCCACAACACTTCATCTCTGGTCACCGGAAACAACTTCCGTGATCGTGTAACAAGACTCGGCGGCGACTTTGATAGCATTGACAATTACCCCCTTCTTGCTCACACGAGGTCGAGACTAAGTACATACTGGCCATACATTGTTCTTCAGAGGCCAAATGGGACTCTGCAGGTAGTCAACTGGATTGGAACGGATCCCACACTGTGGAAGAACCAGTCCTTGGAAATCGTCGCATCCGAAGGAACATCGTTGGCTGTTATTCCGCTATCGAGTTCCTACCAAGCTCCATATAAAGCAGCGCTGGTATATCGGAGGACCGACGGCATCTTAGCTCTTCATTCATTAGAATATGGTACAGCAGGGAGTGGATTGCAAACAGGTTGGTCGTAGCTCATCTTCCCACTAGACCTGTTTTTTTGGACATTTTTTGCTAATTAATGGGCGCTTGTTAGTTGAGATTGGCGGATCGTATGAGTCGTCATTTGGTGCTTTTGCAGTAGCCCGAGAAAACGATCTTAATAAAGGTACCAATATGTACATCTTATACCAAACGGAATCGAACGATCTCGAGTATGTTTACTTTAAAGGGGATTCATGGGAACTTGGATCGTCTTCAGATGTCCTCAAAAACGCAGACCCCTCTACTGATATCACGTGTCTTACCGAGTCGATCTGGGATGGCCTGGCAGCCATGTCATCGACATATGATATGAGTAGATGCTACTTTTATTCCAGAGGACAGATTAAACAGGTGCAATTCAATGGTTCGCTGTGGACGGAAGCTGAAAACATACCGTACCCTTGATATAAGTGGAAGCCGAAGGCGTTAAATTATATTCTTGAATTTTCATATCGGACGGAGACCCATGATTAAAACGAGCGAGACCTTTGAAAAAAATTAACTGCAAATGATAACTATATATTTAAACATTTTATTTATATAAATACCTAATTTTATAAGCTTTTCATGCGTTACGTTGAAGTATATATAAAATATATGGTAAAATAATTAACCAGGGGGTGGTCCGGTTAACGAGGTGGCCCGGTCAAGTGGGAAATGCGTTATATATATTTAAAAACATTTTATTTTAATATATTAATATTTAAAACATATAATTATTTACATCATTAAATTTAAATGCGAAGAGAATACTACGATAGCGCGCCTAACTGTCATATCCGGGTTACAAGGCTATATGGGACCTGTCTCAACTGCTTATGAGACTACTCACTCCACACCCATTTCATTTCTGTTTCTTACCTTCTACAAGCTTTAGTCTTGTATGAGACCTACCATATGGAATACACTTTCTATTGTACTTGACCTAGTTATCTTCCCATTCGTGACACCAACGTAACTCTGGATACGGGCATGCCAAGCTCGTCAGTGTCTCAGCCGCAGATATACTGACAATAAATCAAGAACACCTTGATTTAATTGCTCCAAAGGTTGGAATCTATTTCATTGACATACATTGCTATTGTAACTTCGTTGAATTTCTTCGGCGAATAAGTCCAAGTTGACGACGAACTGTTCACGCAACCCAATTTGGATGCTATGCTTGAAAGCGTGCTCAGCCAGTCTTGACGCAACTGCTTCCTTATATGTCAGACTGGATCTCAGTGAATGAGATACTGTATGTTCCTGTCAGCTTATTGCTTTAATTGCGTTAAGTGATACGAGACACGAGCTAAGGTGGTGCCACTGACGAGCTTGGCATGCCCGTATCCAGAGTCACGTTGGGCGCGCTATCGTAGTATTCTCTTCGCAGTCGAATTTGACGATATAAAGAATCATATATTCTAGGTATTGGTGTGAACAACTCGCTATTAGTACCGATGTGTTGAAATAGGGAAGGCTGGTAAATCCTAGTCTTGCTAACGTAGTATATAAGGATTACCTTAACTGTCTTAGGATTAAGTGACTTTTTGTGCTATTAATGATCACGAGGTACATCTATCTACTTATATGATTCTGCGACACCTCTAGAATTTGTACGTAGTACTGTATGTGTCTCCACTCCCTTTGACACGATGTAACGATGTCAGCATTGCCTACATGTAAAAGGATCGTCTATCTAGTGTACACTACCTACCACAGCTCCCCACCATCACTAAAAAGCATGGTTATAGAGTGAAGAAGGGGAGGTATGTAATAATGAGGAACGTACGACGGGCCATAACCGCACCAATTGCGTTCAAGAACGTAGTACACAAAGCAGTTGAGCCTAGTGTACGCTACCTATCTAGGTAGGGTGACCCAGTCACCTGGGTGTGTTGCAAACCACCCTCTCATTGTAGCCGCTTCGACTCCTACCATAGAGTAGCAAGGGGAACGGAACGGAACCTTGAGCACATGGCTATTCTATGCACAGTATTCTCTTGGCACCCGACTGGCAGGAAAGCTACGGGTGTTTCCTCACCGCCGCAGCCTATCTCTGTGTCGCAGTTCCGAATTGCGGGCACTTCCAAAATTGACTTTCACTTAGGTATCTTCATAGTATTGTACGACTGAGGGAAATTCGAGCCATATGTATTAGCTGAGGCTGCTTTGTAGTGTATACATAACACGTCGTATTCTACTAAGTACAATCAAGTGCCATGAATATACGGTAGTTCCCGTGACCGGTTTCTTATTCGCGTTGGGTTGCGTGATCTCATCCATGATCTCTACTAGGTATGAGTGTACCTTGGCCACCGCTTCTGTCTTAGCTCTCTGACTTCACGGGCATGGAGTCACAGTAGTCGTTTCGCCAAGACCAGGCGCCGTAGCTAACAAAGCTTGATACTTAAAGGATCCGACCTCCGTCTATTTAGGGTCTAGACCCGCCATAAAGTCAGTGGTTGGTCGGTAATTCGGGGTAAACTAACGCGAAGCCACTGGGGTCTAGTGTAGTCCGGAGACCAATCTGGAGACGTGTCTGGGGAACAGTCCGGGGGAACAACCGCGGGGATTTTGGGGATATTTTCTCCGCGGTCCACGCTCACCGAACCACCCCAGCCGCCCGGTAAGCCGGTCCAATCTGATACCCCGACACGAGCTTCATTTCTTAGTTTCAAGCAGTGTATACGTCACTTGTCTAGACTTTTCCCTTGCGGAGATGCCCTGACCCCATTTGTTTCGTTGAAGAATGTGCCCCAGGAAAGGTAAGGATGACAATTTGTATGTGGTATGTACTTAGTAGGGAATACTCAGCAGGGCTAAGAGCCTAAGAGTCGGAAAATACGACTAAATGATACCTAGTCTCCGTGTCTTTGTGTTTCCCCGCATTCGGCCCTTCACATGGGGCTCACAACGAATCAATCTCACACGTTAGACAAGGACGTGATCCTTGTAACACACGCCGTACTTAGTATATTGCAGAACTCGAGAAACCGGGGTATCTTTCCGCCTTTCATTTTCGTCACCATCCAGTAACCATCCAATCTCAATCGCACCCAAGCTGACCACTCACACAGTCCTGGAGCAACCAAAGACACGATAGACACCCCGCAACCTTCAATGAACAAAACCAACAGCATCGCACAACGCAGACCCAGTAATTACAAATTGTTCTCCTCCCATCGTCGTCGGATAACTAACTCGGTGACTTTTCCCTTAGAAGTAGCTACTTCCCTTACTTCCTCTTCTTAATTGGTGCGTGTATGTCGACCTCGGGAGTTTCTTGAGAAGCTAGCCGTCATAATCACTCTGTACCACCTAGATACCTAGTACAACCTGCTAATTACCCCTGTACTACAGTATGTAGCTGAGGTCTAACGTTACAGTACCCACAAGATGCCCAGAATCAAGACATTTTATGTAAGAGATAACAAGGGTATACAGACTCAGTAGACTCCTACCATGTTTGGCCTAGTTTAGCACCTCGATATCAGATTGATGATGGCCGAAACAAAGGCTGTATTTTGTCTAGAACACAGGCATGGGATCTGCAGGTATAATAAAAGAACCTGACCTGCCCCCTTCTCACGTTTCCCTCTTGCCACTGCCACGGGGTCCTGTTCTTCCACCCTAACAACACGATAACATCGCGGGCACTTCAAGATGTCGGAGAAAGAGTTTCAAAGTGGCGCCAGCTCGGATGTCAAGGCCGAGCAGGGCGTCTCCCAACACGAACATGCGTTGGATCTCGACGAGAAGGCTCGTGTAGCCGATTACAAGGCGGACGCCGTCGAAGCGGAGAACGCTGAGCACAATATGGGCGTGCTCGAGGCCGTCAAGGCGTACCCTATGGCTACCTTTTGGGCTTTTGTCTTCTCTTCTACCATCGTAAGCACAACTGCCTCTGCTCTTATGCTCTTATACAGCACCCATGGTTGTCTCGCACGGGAACATCGCAGCTAATGCCATCTTCAGATTATGGAGTCTTACGATGTCTTCCTCTGCAACAACTTCGTGGCCCTGCCGGCGTTCAAGAACAAATATGGTGTATACGACCCCGTCACCAACGAAAAGTACATCACGACCGCGTGGCAGTCTGCGCTTCAAGTGTCTGGGCAGCTCGGTGCGCTTATTGGCGTCTTCCTTGCCGGCCCAATCACCAGCCGTATCGGATACCGTTGGGCGACATTCATCGCCCTCATGTTCTTGAATGCCTTCATTTTCGTCTTTTACTTTGCCGAATCGCTGCCAGTTATCTTTGTGTCTCAGATCCTCGAGGGTTTGCCGTGGGGTATCTTCATCGCCAATGCGCCGGCATACTGTAGCGAGATCGTGCCAATCAAGCTGCGTGCTCCTGCTACTCAGATGCTGCAGATGTTCTGGGCGATTGGTAGTATCGTTGTGGGCGCTGTCACCTACGTTTACAACCCTGTTCTTGACGACAGTGCCTTCAAGTACGTACTATCTTTATCGAGTATGAGAAAGTCGTTCACTGACGAGAAAACACCAGGGTTCCTATTGCGATTCAATGGATATTCCCAACCCCGCTCGCTATCCTTGTCTTTTTTGCACCCGAGTCGCCCTGGTGGCTAGTTCGAAGGGGGCGTCTCGAGGAGGCAGCAAAGTCGGTTGGGCGCCTTGGGCGCAAATCGAGGCTCAACATCCCTGAGAACGTCGCTATGATGCGTCGTGTCATTGAGCTTGAGAAGTCCGAAAAAGAGCCTAGCTACGTGGAGCTGTTCAAAGGCGTTGACCTTTACCGCACCCTCATCGTGTGCGGTGTCTACGCGGCACAGAACCTTACGGGTAACCTTATTGCCAACCAGGCCGTCTTCTTCTTTGAGCGTAAGTTATTCGTGCACTCGGTTTCGAGTATACACGTGTGTAGGGTCTAACCGATGTACAGAGGCCGGCGTGTCAACGAATACCGCTTTTGCCCTAGGTCTTATTACTTCGGGTCTCCAAACCGTCTTTGTCATGCTCTCTTGGATCCTCACTTCGTACCTCGGCCGACGTACCATCTACCTGTGGGGCTCCGCCTTCAACGTCGTCCTATTGATCGCCCTCGGTATTGCAGCCTCTGTTGGCGTCTCTGTCGCAGCCTCCAATGCGCAGGCAAGCTTAGGTCTCATCATTTCTGTCCTATTTACCTTGGGACCCGCGCCCGCATCGT
Source organism: Xylaria arbuscula (assembly GCA_022385695.1). Lineage (NCBI taxonomy): Eukaryota > Fungi > Ascomycota > Sordariomycetes > Xylariales > Xylariaceae > Xylaria > Xylaria arbuscula. The sequence continues at coordinate 495,459 of MU279355.1, read as the reverse complement.
GGGTCGTTATCGGAGAGACTTCGTCCATCCGCCTCAGGCCGCTGACGACTGGAATTGGACGCGCTTCGTACTACATCGTTGAGATTCCTCTTATCTTCCTGTCTAGTTTTCTGCTCAACCCTACTGTAAGGTTCACCCCACTCCCAATCTTGCCGTGATAATTGCTAATATGCTATCTTAGGGTGGAAACCTCGGCGGCAAGTGTGGCTACGTTTGGGGCGGTACTGGCCTGTTCTGCTTCGTCGTGGCATACTTTTGGCTACCTGAGATGAGAGGCCGATCTTACCGTGAGATCGACATCTTGTTCAAGCGCAAAGTTCAGGCTCGCCAGTGGAAGAAGACCGTTATCGATGCAGAGGACGACGAATAGTGAGATATGGGATTACAAAGGCTGAAGCAGGAATATATTGAATAGTTTTGTTGGTGATTGAGGAATAAAGTCCATTGTGCAGTTAAAATACTGTTCATACATATTCTTCACACATTGGGCAGCTTTTGTTACTGAATTGAGCATTGCAATTATAATGTCCCAATACAAGCGGAGAAGTTGCTGCTGCCAATCCAAAGCACCTATCTCCGAGATAAACCTACCCCTGGTAGCGGTCCGAGCATCCTACCCTTGGTTTTTTAATTTTGGTTGCCCTGTCAGCTTCTCCTAGAAATATCAACAATGATTGAACCCAATCAGGCGATAGTCATCTAGTGTAGACATACAACGCGCGTCTTCCCCGTCGTGCGTCAAGCTCACAAGACGATATCAGGATAAGGCTTCATATCTGGGAATTTACTACCGTGATGAAGTCCAATCCTCAAGCACCGATCAGCATGCTGGGACCAGGATCCGAGCCCGACCGGCAAGGTAGCCAACATCTTCAGCACGAAGCTCAAAGAGGAGCTCTTGGCATGCACCCATGTCATATTAGCTTGTTCTAGAGCTGATGCAAAGAATGAAAGCTGTGCAATTATCTCTGAAGCTAACCACAAGCTTCAAGAATATACTGAGAGTGCGTTAGAGGTACCCAACAGCATGTACGAGATTGAAGATTAGGCTGGAATGCTAACCCCCTTTTTCCGCTGAATTAAAGCCTTGCATGATCGTGGTTCACTTGTGGGTGGGTGGCCCCGAGATGGCATGGAAAGCTCTTATCGAAGTCACTGCATTATGTATATACGACTGGGATAGTAGCGATGTGAGGTTTTATGGAGAGGGTGAGGAGGACTGCGACGGGTTCCACGACAAGTCTGATGTGCTCATGCGGCTTATCTGTGAAACTCAGAAGGAGAACGGAAAAATCTCTTGGCTGAGGGATGGCAGGAAGGAAGAGATCCTGAGACTGCAGCAAAAAGCCCAAAGCTACAAGGATAACACATGGGGCCGCCGATACAAAGCTCAAGGTAACGAGCGAAAGCCGTTCGCATACCGATACCAGACGACCCTCGAATTTCTCGAGCAGCTCTGAAGATCAGATGCATTGTCCTAAGCGAGTTTTCTACCTATTAGTCTTAAGAAATTCACCCTTAGTATTTACAAATTATAAGAGCGGATATAGAAACTTGTATCATTGAATATTTGGGAACCGAGATTGGAGTCCCGAATAGTAGTGCTCTCCAGACGGGTCTCCGGGTATAGCTAAATTGAAAACCTAATGCAGGATATTTAACATGAACTATTCGCTAGAACTTTATATTATGAACAGACGGCGAGGGACGACGGCCTTTGACCGTGAGCTCTAAACATTTCCGAGGATGTCATACCACAATATAACCAGGACCTTTCGTATACAACTCCATGAGGAAATCAACAAAAAGGTAGAACTTCGATGATCTTGAGACCTTGATCACTGGCTTTTGGACGGAAGTGCTGGCGCTGTATTCTTCCAGCAAGCACAAGACTACTGCGTCAAGGTCTAATACTACCTTTGCGTATGAATTGCTCTTGGAAAATAACAGGAGGCTTACTGATTAGATTGCAAACCTCAATCTCGCATAGAAATTTTCATAAGATAATATCATATTATGTAGACACTACGACAGGAGTTTACAGTCGTAGGCGATTTCATGGCTTCTTATTCTGGGGTATGCTTTGGCCTCTATATTGTATGCAAGTCTGAACATTTAGATCAGGCTCGTATTCTATAGGGTACCAGAAACCTCACATCTCAAATAGCCAGAGAACCTTGAAACGGAGGACCAGTCACGGTAATCAAGTCGGAAAAGGGGTCTAAAGGGGTCTGAAAGGGTCTGAAGGGGAATATAATTATCACTATCTGCAAGTCTATCTAAGAGACACGACATGACTCGGCTTTCTAGATTCTCCGATCCATCTTTATCCTATACCACCCCGGATTTGGGAATAATCATTCAAGTTTCAAATCCTCGAAGGGGCCCTTCGCAGCTTCGCCATTCATAATGCCATGCACGTAAGCCTCGCCTATCACCTTCCATCCTAAACCACATCCTCTCAAGACATAAGGTGTATCAGCACCGGATAAAATCGAAATATGATCACCCTTTTGCACATGTTCGGATGTAATGCCCCAGTAGTTGCCCTTTGCAGTTCGAAAAATCCGCCTCCCTTATATGCTGTGTCGAAACTCCGACGGATGGCATCTACTCTACCATCAATCTCCCTTCTCTCCTCGTCATCCGGATCGACTGGGCAATCTGGATACCTACGTGCTATCTCAATCCACCGACGCACCTTTTCCCAGGTGGGGACGATGTCGTATTTTGACTGCCATGCGCTAAGACGTCCGATAGAGTGCTTGCAATGCCCATGCATTTTTTCTAAATGAGTACTTACTCCTGGAAGTTGCATAAAGATAGAGTTCTCCCATTCCACTTCCAATTCTGACACGTAGAACGCAACCAAATCATGGAACGCCTGTGTGGCCTCATGACCAGGCAGTTCGTCACAATACTTGCCGGCAATCAACGTCTGGAGCCAAGCCATAGAAAAATCCGTACCATAAGGAGAGTGCGCTACCGGGTATCTGTCAAAATGCTCAAAAAGATAATGGAACCCGTGCGTGTCTATTTCGCGATAAGATGGCCCGATATCATCGACAATTTCAAACAGAGCCCCTTTGACAGTCAAGCACTTCAACTCACGGTGGATAGTTGCGAGGGGCGAATATATAGATCGGATCCCTCCATCAGCTTGCCAAGTGCCGTAAACTGTTTCCCCTGTCGAAGACTCTTGAGAACGGAACTAGTCAGTCTCAGAGACACCTCGGTGGTTATCTAAAGTCAAGGTCCAACCGGTCCACTGGAGACCGGTGGCGACTTTTACAATTTCTTCGTTCTGGGTTTCTACCCCGGAAGCTTCGACCCTTACAGCGACGACGACAGCGACGACGATAGCACCGCCGACGACGGCAGCGATGACGGAAGCGATCAGAGCTCAACTACGAACTCGGAAGCGCCGTCATCATCAACGACGGTACCCCAACCAGCGGCCACGTCGGCACCGAGTTGGAACAACCTGGCCTACCCGGACACAGCCGGCGTCGCACAACCAGATCTCGGCACAACCGGAGGGGGATATATATCAGGGAAATGCATACGGAAGAGAAAAAGCACCACGGTGTTTTTTATCTCCCTCCAAACCGCGACAAATGGTTGTACTAACAGGTGACAGGTATTTCCTTCGAGATACTTCTATCGCTGTGCTGAGCATCCCAAGCTTTGACGAATACGGCGAAGCGTTGAACACTTTTCGGAATACCGTTCAACAGTTTCTCCAACAGGCACAAGCGGCGGGGATGACAAAAGTAGTTATTGATGTCTAACAAAATCTCGGCGGACAGCCGCTTCTGGCCATTGACGCTTTTCGGCGCTTTTTTCCTAATGTTCAAGCTTTTGCCGGCTCGCGAATGAGGGCTCACGACGCTGCGAATATAATGGGAAGAACTGACACTGACTTCTGGGATAGCCAGGACGTGACGAGCTTTTATTATCAGAAGCTCGCCGCCAACGAGTGGGTGGTTACAGATCGCATCAATGCGGAAACAGGTAAAAAATTCACCTCCTGGGCCGAATTTTACGGCCCTAACACCTACAACGGTGATAGTTTCTCAAATGTGGTCAGTAACTGGCATTTTCGACTTTGGAAGGGTTTGACCCTGCTGAACTAAACTTTCCCCTTAGCAACTGTACAACACATCCGATATGCTATTCGATTATGAAGCAACTGATGAGACCGCCAACTTCACAATCCCTGCGCCTATAGCCAAGGACTCACCTCCGTTTGCAGCGAGCGATATAATCATAGTAAGTCTGCCTTAATACCCTAATGGGACTATAGCCGTTCTTTTCTCACCCCCCTTTTTTTCTCTAGCTCTCTGACGGCATCTGCAATTCTGCATGCGCTCTATTCGTGGAGCTTATGCATCACGAAGCAGGAGTGCGAACCGTCGCCGTCGGTGGTTTACCCAAAGACGGACCTATGCAGACACCCTCAGGTAGTAGGGGCGCGCGACTATACGATATCTTCACCCTGGACGATAACATCAACTTCGTCTAGCTATACCTGCAGTTGAATGACTCGTCCAATGCTAACTTCCTACGAAATTGCACTGAAGCGAATGATCTCTTCATCCTCGACGCGAGCGTCAACCTGCGCGACCAGGTTCGCTCTGGACAGACCACGCCGTTGCAGTTTGCATACCTCCCTCGCCTCCCAGCCAACTGCAGAATTTATTTCACTCCCCAGACCGTGTATAATTACATCAAGTTGTGGCAATACGCCGCAAACGCCATTTAGGCCAATGCTAGCTATTGCGTATCTAGGTCTACTGGTCACGCCGACTCAATGTCAGTCGGTCCGAACGGTGCCAGCGGGTCTAATAACCAAACATCGGTGGTAGACCTCCTCAACGGTAGCGCTTCCAACCAGACCGTGCTCCCCCCAGGTCTCCTCCAACCGGAAGACCTCCTCGATGGCGCGAGGTCACGCATCGGGTCGGCCGGGGATAAGGCGCAGCCATGCAATCCTTCCAAACAAAATGGGGGCTGTTCCACCGGCCTAATATGCGAGCTGCAGATGCGATGCGAGACGGCGCCGTTAGAGTATGGATGCGTGCCGAAATGTAACAAAACCCAAAGGACGTGCAACGGAATATCTGGTCGTAAAGGCACTTGTCGCGCTATTAGAAACACGTCAACTAAGTTCGGCTCACAAGAAGTGTTTGTGGGGGGCTGCATAGCTTCGCCGCCTTGTCCGGCCCAGGCTCGGCGTTACCATGGAGTGCCACCCGGTGCCTAATTCCATATATTCTTTCATTCATTAAATTCAAACTGCCGGGGAAAACGTCAAGTGGGTCGTGGTAAATCTCTGGAGCTGATGTTATGAGGGCGGATATTCAAAGCAAGTATGTTGACTTATATAAACGTGTCGTGTCACGGATGTCTTCTTGCCTATTCAAATGTCTAGCCAACCTTTGGGGGGGGGGCAGTGTATGTGGTAAGGGATTACCTCTTATCTGCGAATCCAGGCAAACACAAACCACCCACGTGGGCTGCGTACTTACATATACTTAACACACCGCAGGAAGAACTCATGATGGATTTCCATCCTTGTATTGGCTTCTTAAGTTGTCCATACAGTATGTAATCGGTTTTGAGTACGGACCCTATTTGCCTAGCCTAGGTGCTGAGCTCCTATGTATGACCTGGAAAGCGAGCCACTGTGGGCTAGTTGTTGACGACTCAAAGTTATATCGCTACCTAGGCGCTTAAAAATACACGAATTATAGTTTTTGAGATTCGATCATCAGTTTGTATATTATAGACTATTTATTGCGTTTCAGGTGGTGTGAGAACTTTCGGATGCCCCCTCTCGCGAGATACTGGAGGGAATTTCCATGGATCTACGAAATATATCCTCGCAGTGACGAAATATGCTCGCGCCTTAAGATCTTACTAAGTAGAGGAAGGTAGGCATCCAAGTATACCTTTAATCACCTGGAGGAATACTACTATTCGTGCTTGGATCAATCAGGCACCAAAGTACGAAAATGTCAGCCTAAGGCACAGCCGAGGAAATTCCCAAGGCAGAACTTTTCAAAAAAGACATGACGCAGATTGAAGAACAGATTTTGTTTGTAATCAAGTACCAAAACCAGACCATAAACTGAATCATTTGCCCAGAAGTTTTGTTAGATATGTGGCAAGTATCTAAGTGGAACAAGGCTATACCCCTTGTTCAATTTCCCCATCTTAATCGACACCCTATGCTTGGACTGGATGTATTTACGCTTACATTTGGGGCTTCGATAACCCATTTAGGCATCCCGGTAATGTGAAAACTCACCGCTAGTGCTAGTACGTGTCAGTCCTACAATGTGCCTATTAGTCCAAAGATGCGGCCTGAAGTAAGGCAAACGTTTAAGATGTACATAAGTATGCTTTACTGGTTACCTCGGGCTCCTGAAATGAGCCCATTGTATCTCAAACATACAAACCCTCCCAAAGCATTATTTCCCTTTCACAAGTCATTCCATGAAGTTGCCTACTATCCTGAGTCTCCTTGGCAATTTACAAAACTTCAATAACTCAATTCTCGGTAATAGACGACTGCCGTCAACATACACAAAGCATACAACGCTTCGGATCGTACCCCTTTCACTACAATAACTTTCACTATGCCGCAAGACACTTCAAGCAAGACAACCAACACACCTGTTCATGCAGCTGCCTCCATGGCCAGAGCACAACCAGGACTGGTTTGGCCACAGGTTATCGAGCAAAGACAGCAAAGGAAACCTACATCTGCGAGTCCTGTTACGACAGAGCGTCGTTCCTCGATTTTATCACAATCTACCGACTACTCCTATCGAAAAGAGACACCCACGACCGAGCCAAAGACCCTATCCCAAAAGATCAGAAAGTTCTTCAATTAGGCGCGATACATTGAGTGGCCTGTTACCATGCAGTACCGTAAGCAAAAACGACAATGAACGGGTTGGCAACATTTCTAATGCGTACATACAGGAAAGTATCAGTGGCTAAGCCGTGTAATGGGTGACTGTCAACTCGAATAGCGGTGATACTTGTTTGTAATTCAAAGAGGGGATGCGCGTGCGTACTTTATCGGAGAAAGAATAAAATATGTTTCGTCCAAACGTTTGACAGGAAAGGAGAAGCCGGATAGGATCTACCCTTGGTGGTACAGGAATAGCTGGGAGCATAAGAGAGCATAATATATCTCATTTGTTAGTGCGTGTGTATAGTAGAAATCGTTTTACGTAAGATCATAGCAGAATCACTCGTCTCCTACATACACGGCGTTTTCTATGTCGCCAGATCTCCTCTGAGCCTAGGTCTGAGAAGGCCGTCATTTTCACATTTGCCTTAACCCATATAACTCTTATCACGTCGACGGGTAGACATTGACCATTCAACTATTGACAGAATATGAGTCTCCTCTTGCAAAAAGTCGACAATGTAGACAGTGTTAATGGCGTTGGCTGGCTGGCCGCTGTAATGATGGCCCAATATTCAATGCGAATGCAAGCCTCTGTAGGTTCATCGAGTGATATCAATGACCTCCCAGTAATTCTTTTGCTATGTGGATGATTGAGGATGCCAGACGCTACTCTTTCTTTTCATGGTATATGTATTTTTTCTAGCGGAAAGAAAATAGTCCATAGGCATCAGCGGAAATATGAAACTCGCAAGGCATCGATAGAGGTTACATGGTAGCCTTGGAAGATTCCCCTAAGTGTCAGGCTACAGCATAGTGTTCGGTCGGATTACTGCCTATATTGACAGACATAGGGGGTGAAAAACCCCTGAGAGCCCACCATACAGAATTACTACAGATCAACGTAGAGAATAAGCAATACTTGCTCAGCAACAATACGCGAAATTTTTTACGTCCAATTATAATAACTCGTTTAGCTCCAACAGCTTTAACGTTGAGGGGCTGCGCCGTTGGTAGGTGTCAAGATCCTCATGCTTTAGGTAAATCAAAGACACCTATTATTACGCGAAGGTCTCGAAACCTTTGCAGGCATCTACATGACTATACTATATACATATTTATAGAATTATTTATGCCTTCTGCCTTGTTCTTTTCTACGTTAGGTAATTTAACTGGGTAGCTTATCCCTCTGAATGCAGCGCCACTCCGATTTCGAAGTTGAATAACGCCCTGTCTACATTCAACAGGACAATTGTTCGGAGAATTACCTCATTAGGTTTAAAGAGCTGAGAAACGGCCCCGCTATTCCACCTTTGAAACAACGGGGCAGAGGCGTCATTCAAAGGATAGTATGTAGGATCCTGAGCACTTGATCTTCGGCTGATAACTAACACCTACCAATGGTAAGTTTTTTTTCGGTAGCATACCTATGTAGACGCTAATGTCATATACCTACTTCAAATTCCCACATCTAAGTTATGTATGTGCAATACACGAAGTACTAATATTTTGACTATGAAAAGCCTTGATAATGTGAGTTTAACGTTTAAGATTTTACCTCCTTATACTTATATCTCACATGAAAAATCTCAGAAAAGGTAAAAGGCAAATAAAGGATTCGATAGATGGTAGTAGAGACCTTGTCACCATGGACTTCAAGGATATCTAGCAGATGATGCCAATATGGTTCGAATGTAGGCTACAAATCCTCAATTTTCCTGATGAATTCATGAATGGTCCTAAGTGTTCCCTCTACCCAGCTCAAATGAGGCGAGTGGCCGGCCGGGCTTCTGTACAGCGTAAATTCTCCAGTTTTTTGGGCCTGGAGGGCTACCATGCTTTCCTGATACTCTTGAGGTAATGTCATGTCGCCTTCGAGTATCAAATAAGCGCATGGCAATTCTGCATAAGCATCATTAGATAGCTTTGTAGTCGGGACGGGAGATGCGGTGAGCGTAGAAGCCCACTCCAGCGCCTCATTTGGATCAAGGCCATTGAAAAAGAATTTGTCGGCGTCCTTTGGAGTAGCCAGCCCAGCACCCCCATGCTTCTACGGCTTGTTAGTCGCAGAAATTCAAGTTTAGAAGGGTATTCTCCGTTACCTACATGAAATTCCACGAAGGGTGGCACCAGAAAGGACCCATCTTTCGGTTGGAAGAAGCTATGGACTGATTCACCCACGGGAATGATAAATGCACCAATGTAAAGAATTCCAATGATGCCTCCGGCAAGGCCTTCGACTTTTCGCTTCTTTGCTTGGAGCTCCGGCCTTGCTGCTTCCGTGGCAACCCAGCCTCCAGACGAGTGCCCAATAATCAGGACTCTTTTCTGTTCTTCGCGAATCAATGGCCGCAAGACGCCCAAGACAGCGTCCGTATCCTCAGGGCCCTGGGGGTACCCGCCCTCGGGAGCCTCCCTCTCGAAATCTGGAGCGTTGGTATCACCGACATTCAGCTTTGTTAGATCGGAGCTAGGCAGTTGAGGACACCAAGCGTCAATACCGGCGGCCTTTAGCGACTCTACTAAATGCCTGTAAGGTGCTGGAGTGTGGTAGCTGCCATGGCAGATAACCACAGCAAGGTCGGACGTTGGTGACATGGCTGGTTCACATCCAAAAATAAAAATTTACTATTCAGCGTATCTAGCTTAATAAAGAAGGTCAAATATTACGTTTCCCTGTCAGCGAGCAAAAACTTCGGCCTTTATGTTTGAATAGTCTCTTCGGATACATTTTATATGTCGTTAGATGAAGTGGACCCCTAATCCTGGTGTCGAGCCCAATAGATCCCCTACCTATCCGGCACCGTTGGTGCCTATGCATGGGCATCGCGCCAGAGTCACAATCCACTCCTCTGCCCCATCATTATTCATTCTAGGCTGGCAGCGATGAATTGCTGATAGAGAATACAGTATGCATAGTATATATTGCATCCGCCCATCACCACCGATTTCGTTCAAATGCTCACCACTGCATCATGTCTAGCTATTCGGCAGCTATATTCCACTGTATTGTGTCGGCTATACCCGAGTCTATAAGTAGTGTTGGTGAAGCTCCGGCCGACGCTAAGGGCTTCTAAATATACCATCTCTGTCCGATTTACTCCAAGTTCCGCCCGACTAAGGGGCTCCGGACGTTCGTTGGACAGACATTTCCTGATAACTTGAGACCCGAGAGTAGTTTCTTCGTCACTGGCTAGTGGTAATTTGTATCTCTATTCGACATGGCCTACCTACATAGATAAGCTCCAGTGTCAGCATAGTATCGATATGTGCATCAGCATCAGTAGAAAGTATTTAGGTGGAGTCCCGGCGTGAGCTAGCGCGCCATAGCGTGGCTGTGAGCTGCGCCACAGACTTCTTCTGACGACATTTCCCCGGATTTCAAGGATTGTCCAATGCGGCTGCAACCACATACTAGGCAGGTACATGTACACATTACAGCACGCGCGGCTCAGTGCTTTCCCACTATTAGGGCCACTCCTCCAGGCATCAGGTTAGGTAAGTGGGCCAAGAGTGGGATACATTACCTGGCAGACATTACTTCAAGCAAATACACAACCCAGCGTCTTTCTCTGCTGCATCGTCTAGCCATTATTCACTATATACCGACCAACTAGCCATTTTTCAATCGAGCCCGCACACACCGAATCTCGCCAAATCCTTCCGAGTCCCCATTCGATCGGTAGTCCGAAAGGACGCACCCCCTGGCGATAAATCGTGCGCCGTCATCGCTTCAGATACTCCAAGCAAGGCGTGTCGAGATGCCTCCGCCGCCGCCGCCTCCACCGCCTCCCCCTCCGGGAATGGGAGGACCGCCGCCCCCTCCTCCTCCACCTCCTGGGGGGCTCGGACGACCTCCTGCTGCTGGCCCCGGTCGTGTGAGCAATGATGCCAACCAACTCCGTCCCTTGATCTTGGCTAACTGTGACTAGGGCGCTCTGCTCGGCGATATTCAAAAAGGAAGGGCACTGAAGAAAGCCGTCACGAACGATCGATCAGCTCCCAAAGTTGCAGGTGGATCGGAAGGAGGGGGGGGAGGTGGAGGCTTGCCCATTGGAGGGGCGCCTCCTATTCCAGTTCTGCCGGGCGCAATGGGTGGCCTGGCTCCCCCTGTTCCGGGGAATCGGGCGAGGAGCAATAGTGATCAGGGTAACCGCGATACTGGCGCTGGTGCTGGGGGAGGGGGGATGATGGACACAGCGCCCCAGCTTGCTGGTCTATTTGTTGGCGGCATGCCAAAGTTGAAGAAGCGCGGAGGCGGCGTCGACACGGGTGGTAAGCAAGCATTTATTGTCAAATGTCTCCTTCGCAGTGCATCTCTAACATCTATCTGCAGCGATCCAGGGTGCCTCATACTTGTCTGGTTCCGATCCGCCCTCCTCCTCAGCGCCCAAAGTCCCTTCAGCACCGCGTCCACCAGTTGGGGCCGCACCTGCGCTACCAGGACGTGCAGCTCCAGATTTCGCGAGTGGTCCCTCGTTAGTTCCCACGATAGCACAGCTTCGAAAGACATCCCACAACGCACCACGACCTCTCTCATCTGCGTCAATGGTCTCGTTGAAGGGGCCACCTCCCCCGGTGGGCAAGAAACCGCCTCCACGACCTGCGACTAAGAAACCTTCAACCCTAGCGGCAACGGCACCGCCTCACCCCCCTCCACTACCCGGCGCACCAGCTCCCCCGCCACCGCCGCCTCCGTCCTCGGCACCGGCACCGCCTGTTCCCCCATTATCAGCACCTGCTCCACCTGCTCCCCGGGCGTCTCCCGTGTCAGCACCCGCTCCCCCGCCTCCGCCTCCTCCTCCTCCCTCTTCGGCGCCAGCTCCTCCCCCACCGCCGCCACCTCCAGCAGCAGCCTCGCGACCGCCAATTACAGCCACCCGGTCACAACCCCCGCCGCCGCCACCACCGCCTGCTCCACTACCAAGCAATGCGTCGTCACCAAATATGGCAAATATTGCACTGCAAGCAGCAATGCGCGTGACAAGCGAGCGATCTTCTCCAGCAGCAGCACCTCCGGCGCCACCACCGCCACCGCCTCCAACTTCCGCTCCAGCACCACCCTCATCAGCTCCTCCTCCGCCTGCCGCGCCCTTAGAGGTGCCTTCGGCCGCAGTTCGACCGCGCGCAAGTTCGAACCTACGTTCTACCATGTTAGATCCAAGTTCTTATACCCTAGCCCCTATCAACGGCTCAGGAACGAAAAGTCCAAGCCCCACGGGCAGCGCAATCGCGAGTCCCGGTCTAACCGGGGGTGGTGAGCGCTATATCGTCCAGGACAGTCGATGGAGATTTGTCGATGAGAGCATGCTGCCGAAGCCTCGCCCATTCCAAGGTGGTGGAGCCAAGAGGTATCGCGCTAGCCGAGGCAGCAGCGTTCCTTTAGATTTGAGCACACTCTAGGGTAAAGCACGCTCATATTCGCTCAGGTCGAAGCTCCTCCGGCACAAAAGTGCTTCTCGCCATGGGCAGCAACACCCTGGCCCCTCAAAGAGAGAATCGCGGCTCTAGGTTAAGGGGATAACGAATAGATTTTGCAGGGAGATAGACGCTCTCAAATGCTCCGAGCAGGTGCCGGGTCGCGTCTTGCTAGCAGGTTATTAGCAGACCCTATCTTTAACCAAAGGGTCCAAAGAAAAGCATTGATGTAAATAGACTTGATTGTAGCTTTTCAGATTAGGCGTACAGGAGAGATCAAGTCTCTTTTGCACGAATTCAAACATAGACGAATCACGAACATGTTTATTGAAAGAATTTACTCTTATAATGTGTGAAGGCTTTTGTAGCATACTGTAGAATCGGAAAGCGGAATGTCTCCGTCACTTACATGGTCGGCGAGTTATGCCTACCTTGAGTCTTACCTTAAGAAGTAGTATCACGAATTACGCAATCACAAACTGACATAAAGTCCTGCACCTCTATTTCATTTGAGGAATGCAATCTCAATCAATTAGCCTGTTAACTGCTAACTACCGGCTACGGTCATACCATCACTCAGCCTCAGCTAGGTTCGAGTGATAGTCATGCCTGCCCATTGCACGAAGAGTCGTTATCTACAACCATGAAACGAAACGAACTGGGTTGGTGTCTGCTATGGCATCAGGAAGAAGACGATAGACAATGTAACGACTTTTGCCCTGAAAGCAGAGGTATGTCCGTCCCCAACCTCGTACGTTTATGCCGAATGTGTGATAGAGGGTGCGATATGAGGTTGTTAGATCCAACCTTTGACCTGTCACAGCCTAGTCTGGTTTTACTTAACGCCAGATCAACATCAGCATATAACAAGCCGGGGCGGGAATGTAAGGAGACGTGTGAGGGCAGAGGTATGGGTAGTTGAAAATGCGAGAGAAATGAACAACTAGCGATTCCTTCAGTCAGCGAATTGTGTCGGCCGAAGATGAAGCAAAGTATGTGTGGTTTCTCTCTGTAGTGTACGAGTGAGAACGGCCATTGGCGGTTCTAGCGTAAAATGGGTACGGGTAGATCAAGAGAAATGGACATAGCCCAAGCTGAATGGAGACTATTGGCACCCGTGAGATGATGAGTTACCAGAATTTGACCGGGTCCTGGTTCTTCTTTGGCTTTCCCACTGCGACAACTCCATGTAGCTCTACCTGGTGGTTGTCGTTCCAGAAACCCACACCATCCATATTTGTAACCATTTTGGCGGCTTTTCGAATAAGCTCTTCAACGTACCCAGTCTCTATGAGCTCTTCGGATGTCCATGCGACTTCATTGCCAAGTTCTAGCTTTCCGTTCTGCTTGAATGCTTTAGAGAAGGTGTCAGATTTCAAAACAGCTTCATACCAAACAGACGGAGACTTGGGACGTTCGTCGTCTTTGTAGCGGGCAAACTTGTGGTGGATGCATTGTTCAACTTCACTTATGCTTAGTTGGCCCATTTCCCAAACTTCGCTAATATACAACTGCTGAACATCTTGACGGGGGTTGGCCTGAATAGAGCAGGTTTTTTTGGTGCTCACTTCATGGATACAGCAAGCTTGGTTACGAGTGCGAACCACAAGGATTTCAACATTATAGCTCTTGTTGTAAGATACCTCTAGTTCTGGAAGCCGATCATTATCATTGGGTCTAGGTACACAGTTAATTAAATTTCTAGTATGGCAGGATTATGGGTTCTGACATACATGACTCTCAGTGAACTCGCTAGATCTTCTGCGAAGCGGTGGTAAATGTCGTCCAAATCCTGCGATGCTGAGAGCACAAGTCGGAAGTCCCAAACTCGCTTGGTGCAGTGAACCATGAAGCAGTTCTGATCTGGCTTGAACTGTTTCACCGTTTGAGAAAAGTTCGCCGTGTCTATCTCGACAATGAAATTTAACTCTGCACCATGCAGCGTTCTTCGACAAATAAACTCGAATGTGGACGACCGCCCATCAATCGGACGCCGCCACATCGGATTACCGCTATCGTCGCTCATTTGAGCAATATGGTTTGCATCCGCACCCAAACTGCTCAAAACTCGGGTGAAAAACAACCTCTCATTTGCTTTATGTCTTTTGTTGAGTTCAGCTCGGATGCGATTCAGCGGATAATGTTTTTCATCGTCATCATCCCCTGGATCCTGAATTCGAGACTCTTTGACGTTCAGAAAATAGAATCGGCCGAGTTCGATTCTAAAATCGACAATACCTGACCACATTCTCAAGGGTGCCATAAGGTCTGCCAATAACTTGTTAATCGATATGAACATATTTGGGTCGAACTCAGGAAATATATTCTTCTGGACCTTCCGTGACCCTGCTTTCTGATTCATTGTCCTATGAAAAGATCGAGAATCGCTTTCATTATTCTGGGAAAGCCGAGGTTTGACTGCCTCAGCGGGTAGTGGAGCTTGCAGTTCGAACCTATCATTTTGGTCTGTATCAGGTGTTGATGTCGTTGCTGGAGAACCTTGGCGGTATTGTTGCCAAAGGAGAGCGAAAGGGCAGGGCTTGTCGACCTGATGCGGCTCGAAAGCAGCAGATGACGAAATGTTATCTGGGCGATATCTCGACTTCATGGGCTGGTCCAATGCCTTATTTATCACTGGCTCATCTAAAATGGGAAGATCCACTTGACAGTTCGAGTTTGAGATAGGAGCCGGCCTGAGATTGCAAAGAGGTGGAGGATCGACTCGGTCCCGCGGAATAGATTGCTGGCTCCGAAGTGTGCTGCCTGGATCGGTCTTCTTGGTAAGATTCGGGATTGGAAGACCCGAAACCCAATCTTCGATCGCAGGGCGGATTATATGTTGATGAGTTATCTGTTTTGATCCCGAATGAGTGGTCGAAATATCTGAGGACCTAAAAACTGCATCTTTAGCCCGGTATTTCCAGTTATTGGATCTAAAGGCGCCGAATTCTTCTCTAGCCCTCTCTTCCTTTGCGATCGGTAGGAGTCCGTCAGACAAGCTTTGTGCTTCTTCCCAAGGTATATTATTTGGATTGAGTCGCACAAGCACACCCTTTTTGAAAATCGTGGGGTAGCGCCTGTTGGGCCATGGCCAATCGAAATGGTCCAGAATATAGCTTCTTAGAAGTTTGTCGTTTCCATCTGCCACATATCTGTACTCGCCTTTCGTAGATCCGTCCCCTTCGCTATAAAGAAATATTTCAACAACCTGTGTCATATCTTTTGGTACCAGGGACTAAATTGTTAGCCAGACAGCCTCCGTGAGCTGAAAGATTCTGTTCGCAACTTACGAAGAATCTGGCCAATGTATCCAGTTTCCGCTTGACTACCGTCACGCATTCGGTTCTAGATGCACCAACATAAACTGTACGTCTGTCTGAGCTGGCGACAATTACAGCACCAGTCAGTTTCTGTAACTCGAACAGCGCACTTTCTGGGAGCATTATGTCTGTTATAATCCCCTTCTCAAACAAGGTTCCAGGGATTTTCCAAGTGGTTCTGGTGTCGCACATAGCGATATCGCGAGGAAATGAGTATTTGCTAGGCAATTTAACCTTTTCTCCTGGCCGGTCATTCTTCCGCCAGTCTTCTAGGGTGGCGACCTTGGTACTTGTTTCCTATACCTGTGTTAGGCATCTCCAGATAATACACGTGATTACATGGGAACTAACAAGTCCTGTCCCTGACTCGTTCTTGACTAATTGGTCAAGGGAATCCTTCACAAGAGAGACAACTTTGACTTCATTGTACGACGAGCATTTGACTCTGAATCCGTGAATCAGGTAGTCGTATTGGACCTCAAGATTCTGTTGGCGGGTTAATGACAAGTCCAAATCTCCCAAAGGACGCAAAACAGATTAACGAGATAAGATTACCTCATCATGCCTGTACAAGAGTTCATAGAAGTCATCCAATCCCTCTGGCTTCAGAGCCCAGTTGGAACTCAAGATGAATTCCATTGGTTCCGTATCGTGAAGACGAGCTGCATCTGTCCTGTATGTGACCTCGGTGGTGGGCCTTGCGGACCATTCTGGGACTGCCCGCTCCAGGGTATTGGCCATTGATGCCATCATGAAGTGGTTACTTTTACCTTGTGTTAGTTAAGGTTCAGGAGTAACTGCGCCGTGTAATCACGTTATAGATATCTTGCTGTGGACAACATAGGAGAGATTGGGGACAATGACACACAGTGGTTTGTAAGATGGAGCAGGACAGGAATCGACAAAAGGAGAAGGATAGTGTAAAGAAGATCAATTTCGGCGTACTGGTCCCTCAGAGCAGATCAGTAGTTTGGTGTAAACAGCATCAAACTGCGCGGCTACACGAATCCTGACCAAAGTTCGCCTGCAAGTTCATCGGACCAGGAACATTCAGTCCCAGGTCATCGTGTGGTACAAGTGACAGAATGAAAATGGTGTGTTAAAACTTGTGATGTAACGAGAAAATGTTGTACAGAAAACAAACAGTCAAACTGTACGTGAGTTTGTATAAGAGGGTTGATTGGTGAAGTAAATGTACAAAGGGTGGAAGAAGAGAGCAAGTACAAAAGAAGGGGAGAATAGAATGGCATCTGTAGCCTGGACAACCAGGTGCCTGCACCTTGGCCAGAAGCCGTTAGATCTGGGCAGCTACGGCAAGTTAAATGGGCAGACACAGGCGGGTGAAATAAACAAGAGTACACACATTTGGCAGAAAACATACTTACAGCAGTCGGCTTTCCACGGGCTTGCTGGTCTAACAACTGTCTGTTTGTGATATGTATTAGCACAGATCCTATCCTGACAAACGGATGCCTCACCTAGTCGGTAAGAAGACGAAGGCATAGAGTCCACGGTAATGACGCCAAAGGAACTTGTGTAGCCATATACGAGGAGAGGAACAAGAATCGGCAGTTGGCATATGAGGCTTGTAGGGATGGGGGTAGAGAAATCGGATAAGAGGGAGAAGAGGAACTTCGAAGTAGTATCCTGAAGTCGGCGGTAGTGGATTTGGGTAGGATATGGGAAAGGTGCACTGCGAGGCACCTACATGTAAGATAGGTATGTAGGTAGGTTGGTAGGTTGGTAGTTGCCATCGGACAGAACTGCAGTACTCATCGATTAGGTACACAAGAAACCAAGAGAGTTGCAGAAGTTGAGGTGTCAAATGTTTGCACCTGCTTTAAACGGATGATCTACTTTGTGGGTTTGGGCTCCTTTGTGTTATGTCGGCAAGTGGCATATATAACTTGGTAAACCTAGCTGCCTGTTCGCGCCTACCCTCAAACAATCTGATACCTACATACTTACTCATTGTGGTACTTGTTGCAGACGGTAGTGTTTTGCTGCGTATTATGTTCCTACTCTGGTTTACTCCCCCTGCGGCTTGTTTGCACGACGACCTGGAAGTTACATATAACACAGGTATACACAGGTAAATATACGCCTCATATGAAGTTATGAGTGGCATGTCAATCTTACCATGTCTGAAAAGTGATGATTTATGATATAGCATTCAAGATATAAGATATGTCTGTCTATAGAAAAAAAGAATAGCTAGCCTCGGTAATGAATTATATTCATTACAGCATTTATTCCAGAACACTTTAGTTGTATATCTAAAAGGGGCACAAAACATTCTTCCATGAGCAAGGAATTTTGCTGAGCGTGAAGCATCGAAGCCATAGGAAGCTCTCACCGACTCAGCCATCTGTGTGCGCTTGCATACATGAGAATATTAGACGATACAGGCCCTATGTTATCAGCTGGGAGGAGATTTACTCGTCCTATTTTCACTGAACCACTTGTCTGGGCTCGGATTGGCGTGTTTCGCAACTCTCGCTATCGTAAATAGGAGCATTTTTTTACTTGCCGTTGGGTATACATATAACCAGGGATCTTATCTCCCGCTTAAGATTCTAGTACTGCCTGGGCACACATGAGACCACACACTATCCGTACCCAGTCATAAATGGTATAAAGAGTTGGTGCCAGTTTAATATAACTTGAATAATAATAAAACATAAATTCTCTCTAATTGAAGGCCCGAATGGGTGGGTATATGCAACATTGATCAGGAAGAAAGTTGAAGAATCATCGAATGTGAAGTGTGTTTGTGTTCGTACAATTTGATCATAGATTTGCCTAACCATCCAGTTGCCCTTTCGAACCGATCGGTAGTTACCCCTTTGCACACAGCCTTATCAGGCTAGCAAAAGCAGATTCTAGTGTCATTAGGTTCGTTTTTGCCCGTTAAACGCCTTTCGCCATACCGAATGTTTTGTTCCATGTTATCCAGGTTGATTAGGAGGTAAGGAGTCGCCAAACCATTCTATCCGGCCGAGCCATGCAGTCCAAGTAGATCAAGTCGTGTCCCAATAGTGTATTTGTAGTGGTTGTGATTAATTGTGACGTGAATTCCAAATTATCGAGCATTCAACAACAGTAAATGATGTTGCACCCACTCGAGAGCAAGAAAAGACAGTAAGAGGAGTGTCTTATGTGGATGAGTTGACGAGATGGCCTCTTCATTCAGCCCCCTTTACGTTGCGCTTTACGTTGAGCGCCCACTTCAGTTGGCCCAGCACTTGTTTTGACTCTTCTATCGTCTTCGATTGTTTTTCTTCCCTCTTACGTGCATTTTCCTTGATAGCTTGCAAAGCTGCTTCTTGTTCGCGTTTATAGTCTTCGAACTTTTGGCTGATTTCGTCTCTCTGCCGCATTAAGTCTCGGATATTGACGTCTTGTTGATCGCACAGGTCTCGTAGGACGTTGATCTTGGCATCGTCCTTCAGTCTCTCATCAGCTAACGCCTTGATGCGTCCGTCCATGGTCTTCACAGCACGTTTGACCTCTTCACCCTGGTCTTTCCAATGTGACGAAATAGCGTTGTATCGTCCCTCGACCAACGAGGCGTGCGAGTTAGCCTCTTCAACTTGAATCTTTGTATCACGGCGAGTGCTTTCCATTTCGACCCTCCATGTTCGTTCCTTTTCTTGGGCATCCGCAGTACGCTTCTTCTCTAACTCAACGGAGCTCTGTAAGTGTTCGACTTGACGCTCTTTCCGACTCAGTAGGGTTTTCGTAACGTTGGCTTCCAGCAGTCGAGACTCATACTCTGATATCATCCGCTCCATCTTATCTTCCACTAGTTTCGCGGCCTGTTTCGATTCATCCGCCTTCAGCCGCTCAATCTTCAAGTCACGTTTCAGGACTTCGTTGTCGGACACCAACTTATTTATCACTCGGCCTGTCTTGCCAAGCCCGGCTTTTCCAACAGCACCGTCCCATTGTGGCGACCCCTCGCGGCCAGTGACATGATCTTCGCCTAAGGATGTCGTCTCTGGGACTTGAAGGGATAACGAGTTGTCTACTCCGTTTTCCCTACCCCTCAGGGTCGCGTCGTTGGACGACATTTGTGAGCTTACGTTGCGGGTTCTTCCCAGAGAGGGATTCGAATATTTAGACCTTGGACTCGGTGTAGTTGGGGCAGGAGTTTGTTGCGTCTGGGAAGCGTAAGAAACACCGGTAATGTTGCTGTTCACTGAACTGGCCAGGCCACTGTTGCGTGCAGACGGGGATTCGGAAGAGGCGTCCGACGAAGCGTCAAAGCTCTGGACAGTTCGTATGGTGGAAGCTGCGCGGTTATTGCTAGTAGGATCGTGAAATGCGCCGTTGGAGCGTGTGGAATTCATAGCGCCGTTCGAAGCAGGCGAAAGCTTTGATTTCGGAGCTTGGTCTGAAGGAGCATACAGATAGGTGAGTGCTGCATCAGAGACAGAGTTAGCTAGAAGACCGTGCCATTGTTTTCTGGGTTAGACAATGTGTTTCATTCTGCGGAGAAGCGCAACGTGAATTCGACACAAAAAGACCCCGGGCACTAGGAAATCGGATTGAGGCGGATGTAAGGGAGAATCGAGCAATCGGCTTACGGGTGTTGGTCTCTTTAGCAGCGTTGGAAGCAGGGGTGACATTGGTTGATGTGTGAGCTGAACGTGTTTTCTGTAATCGACTAGGCATTTCCAAGCAAGCGGCGGCGGCAGCGGTAACTGGTGGCTTGAAGCGTGGGCGCACTCCGGGTAGACGGGGACGGAGACTTCAGATGAGCTCGTCAACGGGCTGTTCGATCGATAGCGTTATGCTGATCGGAGCAGTAGTAGCAGTGAAACGGATTTGGAAAGCCAGCATGTATTGTCTAGATAGCAGGAGAGTTGTTGAGTGAGTATATCAAGTACGCATTGGAATGTAATTTGGTTGGATAGCGAGAGATTGCTGATGATACGGAGAAATGTTTCTTTGGCTCTTCTACGTAAACACAAATCGCATCATCAAGGTGTGCCGTGATAAGAAATGCGAGTCGGCACCCATATTCTGGGTACTCCTACGTACACACGGAATGGGGTCGTCGCCTGTGGTCGGGGATCCCAGCAATGTTGTGGTCGTACCGGGCGGGTGTGTGTTGTGATGTTGACGGTCACGAATTTCCACGACCACTAATGAACTGCGTTCCATCCCTGATGCTTGTGGTTTGTAACAAGTTGACAGCGGACCACAGCACTAGCTATATGTGGTATACGGTACCTAAGGGACTTACCTACTGTAAGTTAAGTGCTGCATCCTCACGTCCGACGAAGTACCTGTGCAACATATGTATCTCTCAGCCTGGCTGGCTGGATTAGGTACTTACCGTGCAGCGGGTACGCATCTTTTATTTTTTAAAGTACGTGCATATGCCCGGCGGATACACCTTACTACATCTTATTTTCCAGGCTCTACTCAGGTAGCGCAAATCATACTAATGATAAGAGTTTAAACTCAAACGAAAAGCAATTTTGTTAGCATCTGTTTGCACAACGGTAAAAGTACAGAAAGGGAAATATACCTAACCTAATCTTAACCCTTTGCTTGACTCGCTACCTCAGATGAGTATCGCCAGACCCTTGCTCTTCCGAATGCTGTCATGTCCCTTGGGGGCTAGTGTAGATCAAGGTCGGCGCATTCAAAAAAGCGACGGTTCAAACCGTAATCTCCATTTCGCACCCCCAAATGATCGCAAAAGCCCATTTGTCCATGGTGGCTAACGTGAGACGTGCTATAAAACAAAATCATCAGCAAGATTTCCCGCGCATATTCTAACACAATCCATATGAACAGTGGCCGTGCGCCGGCAGCCAAGCTAAACTGCGGCTTGAAGGCTGCCGTTACTTACGAGGTCGGGTGGTGGTATTTCTTTTGTTTATGAAACCCTCGCGACCCATGTCTTACAGCATTGCTGTGCTGTAGTTTCGCTTGCTTCTGCCCCCGGGCTGTTCAGCGTTCGGTTGTGGAGGGTGGGGAAACCGTCCGATTGATTCCTCGCGGCCCGGCTTGGTCCAATTCGTGACGATGCAACCCCCTTTACCCCTGGCTTGACGCGCCCTGGCGGCGGGACGAACCTTGAGCGAACGCACCTCTGTTGCCATGGCCCGTGGCTTCGCATACGTCACTTAAGTGGGAATTTTGCACATTACGCTTTATCTGCGCTTGTATATATAAGCAGATGTATAAGCTGCAGGCTGAAGCGATTTGCGCTCCAGATAGTATCGTGAACCCGTAGTCCAGGTAGTTCAGAAAACAAACGAGGGGCTCATTATCGCTTTGTTGCTTTAAGACATCCACGTCCGCCTTATCCCAAACACCATGTTCGAACATGGATGGACGGATTGTGAGAGCCTCTGAGATGAAGTCCTCGATGCTCAAGTGCGCTATCAGCTTCGGACGAGAGCTATGCATACATGGATGACAACAAAGTTTCTGAGAACCCGACTGACATTTTCTACGTGCAGGTGTAACAGACCAAAGTCGACGCTCTTGGTTACTAAAGATTGTAACGGTACGGTATATTCATGTTGTACGTTCAACCATCTACTTAAAATGGCCAAACCCTGAAGCCACATTTGTGTTCAATATTTTGAATGATTTAATCTACCTATTTACGCACACTAGGGTGCAGAGGCCCAAGGCGGGTTGACTGGGTAGTTCTGACTAGTCCTCAATCAAAAGCGCTCTCTGCCCTTCCCTGCTTTCGGTACAAACCCTTACCTGGTATCAAAGAGTATACAGGTAGTCTCCTTTTCCAAACGCCATGCCATAGACTAGTAGCTGTCATCAAAGTTAGACCAGGACTCCCTAAGAGCCGCTCTCTGCAGTCCCATCCCTAAAGCATTATTATACACCATCAAAACTATCAGTCTCGTTCTGCTCGCTGGGCAAATTATGTCGCAATAGCCGCGCCGTTGACTGCTACTGGTGTGTTACCCGCGCTTTGTTGCGCAGCGTCTACGAAGCCTGGACGCCATCTTTGCAGAAACTTGGCGGCAGTAGGCCGTGCATCTTCGTATTCGGTCCAGATGTCCTGGATCGTATTCAGGGCAATGTCCCTGACAGGCGGACGAAACATTACAAGGTAATACAAACTTGTCAGAGCGAGATTCACGAGGCTCGGATCTCGACATAAAGTATTGACTCTCGCAAGTATTGAAACAGTGAGCTCAGGCAATTCGCTGAGAAACCGCGTTAGGATTTTGTCCTGCGAATGAAGGTACGGGAGAAACGCATCGATCAGACGAAGTGTCCACTTCTCGTAGTTTGCTGGAACATCATGAAGTTGATTGGGGGAAGACGCAAAACGTTTCTGCACGCGCTCTTTATACCACTCCTCGCTCAACCATGTAACCGCTACGTCAATGCGTTTTCTGAAATCCTCGAGCACATAGGCGTAGAGCATCTCCCGGACACTGTCGCTCATACTGACAGAAGGCAGCGTAATAGGACTGTCTTCTTCCTTGACTGATATTTCATCAAGACCAGCGTTCGCGCGAGTAGCTAGACGGGTTATGACGGTTATCCAAGAGTCTCGATCATAAGAACTAGCCGCTAATCTGTGTAGGCCGGCCTTTGATTTCTTGGTAGCGGGATCTTCCAGAGTTTTCATCGTGTCAAAGACGCGTGCAATGGCACCTTGACCCGCCCTCGCAGCTTGTTCTGGATCCAAGGTGGGAGGAGGAGGAAGTTTGAAGGCCGGCAAGGCTAATGTCCCTAATACGGGTGCCTGCAAATCACGTCTTTCATCTGAAGGCGAAGAGTCGAGTTTGTTCATGAGTTGTTCGGTATCCTCAGCGGCATAATAATCCGGTTCGTAATCATCATCATCTTCCTCTACATCTAAAGGAGCTGTTTCAGGGTTGATAGGTTGTTGATGAGCTTCATGGAAAGCGACTAAACGTGATCGGACACCCTGTAAAGAACATCAGCACAAGCAAAAAATAAATAAAAAAAGAGACCAGCGCAATTATCTCTTACATTAATGGCCCGTTGGAGGATCTCGGCGTCGAGTTGAGCAATAGTTCGAACGCTGATCTTGGCGGCGAGTGGCGCTGGAATAGTATCGCTCACGTTGAATTTCTTCAAGCCGTCAGTGTTAGTGAATGTGAATACATCCGCCAGAGTGTTTTCCCCATGTTTTAATGGGGTGATTTCGATCTGAGGCTGGCTAGACAACGTTGCGGTGCGTTGCCGTTTCGCTTCCATGGCACTAGCCGGATCAACCATAGCACGTTTTCGCCCATGTTCGTCGAATATCTCAGCTCGAGACCGCGCAAGACGCTCAACATATT
This sequence comes from Xylaria arbuscula, assembly GCA_022385695.1. Taxonomy (NCBI): domain Eukaryota; kingdom Fungi; phylum Ascomycota; class Sordariomycetes; order Xylariales; family Xylariaceae; genus Xylaria; species Xylaria arbuscula. Next base: position 471,484 of record MU279355.1, on the reverse strand, counting down.
GCTGCATACGGCCAGCGAATGGGTTGTGGACATCCCTGTTGGGTTACGTTAGTATATGAATCGATAGCTTGAGTTGAAGAACTGACCGTCTATATAGATGCGTGAGCAGCATTCGTGTTGTTTTTTCCATTGATTTTACCAGAACCTTGGTTTTTGGTGTCAAAGGACCAGCTGTTGCTAATTTCAACGGGTTAAAGTTGAAAAGTACAGAGATGATGCGGCTTGATGTCTTCGGTCGGTGGCGGATTAGGATAGACAAAGTATTGAGAGTTGCATCAACTAATAAAGGGTCACTTCAGGCATGATGTAAACTGTCAGTGATATTGTTCCTTTTTGAGTTGAGAAGGGAAGAGATGGCTTTACCTAGTCTCATCTTCTAACACACTCAACATTCTATCAAGCAACCCAAAGGCCTCAGCTTCCAGTTGATCACCATCGAGTGCCGAGTGGTTGGGCGGTACCATATTGCGAGAGATGTCAAGGGCGTCGCCGCGCTGTAGTAAGGGTCAGTGATAATTGAACAACAAACTGAGGATAGGTTACGCACCTTTGGCTCAGGGTTAACACTGGAGGTCTGCGCTAACACCACCCTCTGTACAAACTTGATGCAACATATCCGGACTGTTATAGGAGCAGTATCCCAGATGTCCCTTATCCTCATCTTGATTGCAGTCATTTTCTCCCAAGTGGGGGAGTCGTACGAGTTGTTTATTCTAACGAAGGCACCAAGGTCAGCGATGGGCCCCTCTGGGAGAGTAGTAGCAGGCAAATACTGGTGAGCAGATAGAAAGTGTTGGTGACGACAGTCAAGACAAAAAGCAGCTGCACGCAAAGTCACAGACTAAGGTGGCGGCAAGGTCTACAGACAAGGCTACAATATCGAGGTGATAAGGGGTACCTACATCCACCGCATAGCCAGCGGATATATGCTGGCCGCAGCTTGTATCACACCACGCAAGACCACGACATCCTGGTTTGGATCCTCTACCAGCGATTTCAATGTGTCGAGAACCAAAAGAGACAAGGTCTCCTTGTTGCTGAGGGGGACGGCGGGAGTGGCAAAGGCCTCGGCAAGAAACTCGGATCCCCATCTCCGGAATTCGACCTGAGCGGAGGGGCCAATGATAGGTAGAGTCGCTTGGATGACCTGTGGATAGTATGAAACATCCTTTAGAACCAGCTTGCGCGCGCCTTCCAGTTGGCGTATCTGGTCGGCCACGGACAATTGAGGAGTGGCCGCCATGTCGACGGCATGCGTGGGACTAACCCGAGCTACGCTAGACAACCAACCTGAGGGGAATGGTGAGGTATGGAGGGAACTACGGATGGTAATAGATGGTATGCCCAGGATACATCAGCTGAGATTGCGGTCTTTGTTGTTGTAGGGTGCTCGATGACCAGAGTATGGAGAGGAGGAGAACAAGGAGAGGGACAATGCGACGGGATTAATTGGGATTGGGAGCAACCAGTCGAGCTCCAGGATTGATGCTCGCAAGGAGGAAAGTCAGTTTGTGGTAGTAGAGCAGCTGCGGGCTGGCGTGCTGTGTGTTGTGTAAGATTTGAGGTGCGGCGACGCGATCGACAAGAGGTTGTCGTGAAGGCTGGGCGTGGGCGGTTCTTCCTGTCCCTGCTTGGTGATGTCAGTTGGAGACCGTCTCGCAACCCACCACAACGACCGTGGTAGCAAAAGCTGTGTCGCATACACGCGTCTGCACCATACACCATTCAGACTTACCAATCACCGCAATGTCATCTGTTGCGGATGCATCAAACCAGACAGTGTCTCAATAGGGTGTGCGATGATAGCGCCGTGATGCATCACCATTGGGAGTTGTTGGAAGAAAATGCAAGAGCTATCATACAAGAATGTGATGGCCATGGCCATAGATTCAATTGCTATGGATGTTCCAAGATTTGAACGCGAAGACAATGAAAGCTGTAGTCCACTAGTACTGCAGGTACACACTTGTACCTAAGTCACTTTGCTTGTACTTAAGCTGCTTTGTTGGTGGTGGATGTAGCCTGCCGAGTTTACGTTGGGCAAGTGCAGGTACTTAAAGACACCTAAAAAGTACTTGGCAGGGGCACTGGGAAAGGTATTTGGGTGCAGTGAATAGGTAGATCCTGTGGCGTCAGAAAGTGGCTGTGCTAATTCATGACTTTTGGCCGGCACTCGGTATTACCAGGAAGTAGGTAGTATTGTACGAGCATGTAATAAACCTTAGCTGAGATGCCTACAGCATAGCCAGAGACAAGACTACCCCGGGCCTTTATAATAGAAGTCACAGCCAGCACTAAGAGGAATAAAAAAATACAAATATAATTATTAGATTATACTCCCCAAGTCTAGCCAACAATTAATAGGGGCATGAATTCACACAGCCTTTAGCAACATTATAAGTTATTGTTTGATTATGATAGCTTCAGAAGTACCGGCAGGTACATCATATAAGTACTATGTAGGTGTTACGCTAAGAGTTAGGTAATATACTGTATGGCAAGCCATAGAAGTCGGCCCCAGGCGGATAGAGGCTCAATAAACTTCAAGGTACATTTAGGTACGTACCCATGCTAGCTCAGGCTTGAATTCCACCAATACTACCGGGTACAACTGCTAAATTAACCACAGCAACATCATCCAACAACCATACCATCCGACTGACAAAGGACAGGAATACGTTCAAAATGCCACCAGGGTAAGTACAAAGCCTCGCCTCGCCTTGATACTCCACATCTCTCAATATTCAGTAGGACAATATTAACATTATTCCAATGCTTAGATTCGGCACCTCGTCGTACTACGACCGCCAGTCCCGACAATCGCCTGCGCTGATTCGAGCCCGGAAACCGTACCTCGTCAAGAATGCTGTCGTCGGTTCGGCTGTCGCTGCCTTTGCCTTGGGCGTCTGTAAGCAATCCACCTACCAACCGATATATACGCCGCCATAGACACAATATATCGTCACAAGACGGAATGCTGACCGATGTGCGTGCGTTGTGATCAGACATCTATACTATTCGAGCCATTGGCCAAGACGAGTTCGAAGATGTCAAGGTTCCTGACGCGCCTGTACAATCTACCCAAAAATAAATATAACTCGTAAAAACAAAATAATATTGCGACAAAAGATGGCGCTTGAAGCGTAATAGTTAGCAATTCGTCAATGTACAACATGTATGGAGGTCTGGTATCATATCGATAAATCGGTCATCAATCAAAAGCAGTTAAATGGTATCATGGGCCCAAAGGGAGCCTTCCAGCGAGTCTACTCCCTGTCAAAACGCCACGGGAGCTTGTGTATTTACAGAAACAGCGATCAAAACATCGCATTGTACCATAAACAAGGTAACCCATCTTGTATCCGTATTAGATAACCTCCAGACGCAACCCTCTCAAAGCAAACCGATCCCCACAACGCCTATAGTCCACTAGAGCTCATGACGCTTGATACAAAACAGCAATGCACCTGGTATCATGAAGTATAAGATGGCCGTCATCCGCAATTTGTACAATGCAAAAATGCTCCCTTGCCTTGCGCTAAATATGTTTCATCGTGGTGGGACCTATGAGCTCACAGCAGTGGCCCCGGGGTAGCTACGAGGATGGCTGGTCTCACTCGTGCTGGGAGCCACGGCCCCCATAGCCATAGCTCTCGTCTGTTCTAGCAAACTTGCCGCGCGTGTGACTTCGGGTGATGTGGTTGGTTGCCTAGGTGTACTTTTTGATGGCTTGGCATGACCGTTAAAAGGTTGGGAATCCGACGATATCGCGAACGGATTTGACTGGTTAGAGACTCGACGAGGCTCTGCTGAAGCGCCTGATAGGGCAGTAAGCGCATGTGCATCGTGTTGACCTGAGTGCTGTCGCTGTAAAAGGTGCGCATTTGACGGGTGATTTGGGTTGGCCCAGGGGGTCTGTTCAAGAAATTGGGCTCCAGCAGGTCCAAGGGCCTCCCCGAACGGTATGCCCCCGTAATCAGCATAGATTGGCCTAGGCAGCGGATGCCGCGGTGTATGATGTTTATTTCTCTGCGCCATATGTATTAGCGGTTTGTCGCAGTACCGAGAAGCCTTAATCACCTACAGTAATAGCCTCGAGATCGTCGTCTAGTTCTTGAAGGTTGGCACCCTGCATGTCAGGGGCAGCGGGCATGCCCTCGTATTTGGCAATGCCGGAGAGAATGGAGACTTCCTTATTGTACGAAAGGGCGTCCCGTATACGTTGGGCTGGATTTTTGGGGAATCGAATGCCGTATTCGGGGACGTTATTGGCGTTTTTCCGTCGTTCGTGTTGTATATCATACCAATGCTGGCCAAGCTCTGCCAATATCCTCTCCCGCGACTCTCTAACTGCTTGGAAAAATTGAGAGTGAATCTGAGCCCGTCGCGCCACTGCCCATCTCTCTGATGCTTCTATCTTGAACTCCAGCTCGCGATCTGCTATGCGCACTCTCTCATCTCTCCGAGCATCAACGCAGCGCATCATAGAAAGGTAATCTGGATGTGTTGGATTATCTGATTTGAGCATCGCTTCTTCTCTATTCAACTGCTCTAGTCGTTCTTCATAGAGCCTAGCGAGTGGTCAGCATTGAAAACCAAGGTGCGTCAAGGCCTGGGTCTCACTTTTCTCTAAACGTCGCAAAGCGTTTCTCAATTCCGCTAAGCTGTTCGAATGCAGCCTTTTTCCTTTCAACTATAGCGGTGGAGTCAGTGTCTCTGTCCAGGGAAGTTGCCAGTGACCTTTCCATACGTTCTTCATTTTTTGCTGCTGCTTCTGCCTCCTCATCCACATCAACCTCCATGTGCTCGTCTTCGCTGGGATGCGCTCCGTCTTCCTTAGGGACTGTACCATCTAATGATTCCCCAGTAGGCATGTCTACGTCGACTGCCTCATCGGCGCCTTTGAGTCTCTTTGAGCTACTTCGAGTTTGCTTTTTAACATTAGGAATTTGATCTGTTTGGGCTGGCTGGGCAGGTTCATCTGGCTCTTGCTCTCGCTCGTCGTCACCCGCCATCGTCTCCACGGCTTCGTCAGCAGAGTGCTCCCCGCTATGCGTATTCAAGGATGGATCATCCTCATCTACTATCGCTGGGTTACCGTCTACCGCTGGTTGATCTGTGTCGGGGAGGGAAGCGGCACGTTTCCGGAGGGGCTGGTTGGTCTCGGTGGCTTCGATGGGCAAAGACCGCTTGCGTTTCCTACTTTCAGCTTCTTGCGTCGCAGCTGCTTCTGCTAATATATCTAACGTAGGCGAGGGCAGCTTTTCGAGTATCTTTGTCGGCTGCATGGGGGGGCTTGAGGCCATTGAGACATCGTCGTCAGACAAGGACGTATCTTGATGATCGCTATCGCGACCGGCTGCTTTAGCTTCTTTCCGAAGCTTGCTTGGAGTGTGTTCATACACAGATGCGTCTGCTGACTGGTCGAGAATGACATCTTTGTGCCGTGTGACCTGCTGGGGGGTGTCATAGAGACGTTCCGTCTCCGCTTCGGTGTCGTTCGCGTCAGACTGGTTGTCGGGGAAGCTGAGATTATCGTGTTCGGTGTTCGTCAGGCGTTCCTCGTCGTGTAGGTCGTGGGGATCGTCATCTTTGTCCTCGACATCGCTGAGGGGACTCGACCCGTCGTCATCGGAAAGTGGTTCGATTTGCGGGGGGGGAATCGAGAGCGGCGGAGGCGCCGTGTCGCCCGTTGCCATTGTGAAGTAGAAAATATAATGAGTATGTAGTTTTCGGACAGGTCAAGAGAAGATAACGGTTGTAGGCTTATTGCGGCTTCATGGGGCCGCTGGGCAGAATCGCGGTGTTGGGAGGCGCTCGGTCGTGTTGAGATTTTAGAGAGCTTTGAAAGAGAAAGAAGAAGTCGAAGGGAGGATGAAGATAAGCTCGAAGGTTCGGTAATTTTAAGCATGAGAAACGGATACAGCCAATGCAATGTATACAATAGCTTCGCAGACCGAGAAATCTTCAAGGCTTGTCGTGTCGGCTGCTGCAAACACACAAGAATGGTGAAGGTGAGCAGACGAGGAGGAGGGAAACTTGGATTGATCACGTTGCGCTCACTAAGGGAGAAGAAGACCTAACCAAAATCCGGCGCTGGCTGCGCGCCCCAATGACCCCAAGCGCTACCTACATAGTTACGTTACGGCATTTGACGGCCGAGAGTAGGAGGACCGCTATCGATAAGGTTTCGGCCCAGTAGGTAGGTTTATACTAGGTAAGCGTTTATCCGATGATAAAGCAGGTACGGTATCTTGAGCAAGGTCCCTGGCGGGCACTGTACCTAGGTAACCTGACTTGAGCGCATTAGGTTAAGCCTGATGCGATAAGATAAAAAATACCTGATAGCTTGTATTCCTTCTAAAGATTACAGTGCTGCAGCCATTTTTTTCTATGCGGGCCAAGCAGAGCTGAACAACTTCTGGCAATCTGATTAACCGTCGCTACGCGCCGTTAATAGACAATCAACGGCTTACAATTCAGAAGCGATGGCGAAAACGTGAGGCAAATGGAATCCCAATGAAATTGTATTATGGGCCAAAATATTAATTTTTATCGCAGAAAACCCAGTCTAACAGCTCCAAGCAAAGCTCAAGACCCCAGTCTGAATGCTCTTTTTGCAAGCAGTGTAAATACAAGCTTTTCATACCACCATACGGCGTTTCTTAGGCTGACTATTTCGTAGCTAGGTCCAGTTGTAGCGCCTTCGAAAGATCGCTATGTCGAGCTACTACCCAAGAAGGAGCGACTTGCTACGAAGAAATCGAGAGTCATAGCATCCGCTGTTGAGCCGAGCGAGGATGAAGGGGATGAAGGGGATGAAGCTGACGCCGTTCTAAGCGAACTAGAAGACGACGACAGCGCTGTGGACGGGGATGAGATAGGCGAAGAAGAAGCAGGATCTGATGCGAGCCAAGAATCGGCGTCTGAAACAGAAAGCCCTGCCGAACCATCGAAACCTGCCCGCAAAGAGCGTAAGAGGAAGCGAAGAGATGAGCACGATGATCTAGAAGGGGCGTATATGCGAAAACTAGCCGAGGAGGAAGAGAAGGAAGAGCGGAAAGAGAAGCGTCTCAAGGGCGAAGCTGGTCAGGCCGTCGAAACCTCTACCTCCAACGAGGTCAAAAACGCAGAGGCCGAAGAATCTTCGGAGGACGATACCCCTCTAGTTCACGAGTCGCTTCAGAAATCGGATGAACACGTCGATGTTGAACTTGATAAGGCCAACCGTACCTTGTTCCTTGGAAACGTGTCAATCGAAGCCGTTACCTCTTCCAAGGCGAAAAAGCTTCTCTTGTCACATCTTGAAACACCTTTATCCGAGCTCGATTCCTCAACCGGCTCGCACAAGATTGAATCTATTCGATTTCGGTCAACCCCCTTTTCCACCGGCGCCAGGCCCAAGCGCGCGGCTTTCATCACCGGGTCAGTCATGTCGGCTACAACAAAGTCCACGAACGCCTATGCCGTCTACTCGACTCCACTGGCATCCAGGACTGCTCACAAGGCTCTCAATGGATCGGTAGTCTTAGATCGGCATCTGCGAGTAGATAGTGTAGCTCATCCTTCTACAGTTGACCATCGGAGATGTGTCTTCGTCGGAAACCTAGGCTTTGTAGACGACGAGACAGTGGTTAATACGAACGCCGACGGGGAGACTGTCACAAAAAAGAGGCACAAAGTCCCCGCTGATACAGAAGAAGGACTATGGAGGGTATTTGGAGAGCACGCAGGGAAAGTTGAGAGTGTTCGCGTCCCGCGAGACGACAAGACTCGTGTCGGAAAGGGCTTTGCATACGTTCAGTTCTACGACGGCAATGATGTTGAGTCAGCTCTGCTCTTGAACGGAAAGAAATTTCCGCCTATGCTGCCGCGAGAACTACGAGTATCTCGAGCTAAGGACCCACGCAAGACGGCCCTAGCCATGGATCGCAACACGAAGAGCATGGTTAAATCTCTAAAGGGCGCAAATACCAAGGGCAAACCCATGAAATATACACCAAAGATCACTCCAGAGCAGCAGTCTCACGCAGGTCGTGCAGGAAGATTATTTGGTCGCTCTGCCGCAGCCAAGCAGCAACGCGAGCTCAAAGGTGACCGTCGGAAACCCCGAGTCAGGGGCGACCAGCCACAAGAGAACAGTGATGGAATTAAGCCCCCAGAGCAGTTCATTTTCGAAGGTCGGAGAGCCAGCGCCAGAGACGGCAAACCCAAGGACTTGAAGTTTGGTAAGACAAAGGGAAAGAAAGGTGCGGCCAGAGCTAAGGCCAAGGGTCGAGGGGCTCGCAGAGCAGCCGAGTGGAGGAAAAGCAAGCCGTCATAGGCTAAGTCGTAACAAATCAGCTGTTCAACCGCTCTTGACCAATAACAGTAGTAATACCAACTCATGAAAACATACTCGTTATATTCATCAACCTTATATTACCTTAAATACACGTGTGCATCCATCCATACACCACATCGTTGTGGACATACGTACTGTTGGTCCCAATGCCGTAATAACAACAATTTCTTGGTATAGTACACTTCCCAGGGCAAATCCAGTAGAGTGTGTCTACATACTCCTTCGCACCTCACTGCTCCCTCTCCCTTTGACATGATCAGATTACATCACAAAAACCCCAGCAAACCCAACCATTCCTGCCACCAGACTGACAAGCAAGACACTTCTGGCATCTCGAGCCGCCGCACCCTGGCCAACCGGAACAGTAACACCGCTGCTCTGACTAGCAACCGAACCAGTCTGACTGGCCAGATTCGCGGCGGCCGCCGCAGATGATGATGCTGCGCTCGACCCGCCAACGGCCGTGGCAGTAGCCAACGTATCCGTCAGCACAGTGGAGCCGGAAGACGTCTCCCCGGGAAGAGCCTGCAGACTATCCTGCGAAGCCGTGGCGCCGGCCCCAGGAAGCTGCTGCAGCGAGTCCGAAGACGCACCCTCACCCCCCGCTACGCCTACACTGCTGGCAATAGACCCAGACCCTGCTCCGACGCTGCTATTGCCGAAGAACACCGCGCCGCCCGTAGACGTAGCCGTGGCGAACGTCGTAGGCAGACCGACTAGCGATCCGGAAGAAGCACCCGCAGTGCCAGGGAGGGATTGGAGGAAGGAGGACGCCGTTTCCTGCGCCGCGACGGCGCTCTTGGCAGAAGCAGAGACGTTCGCGAAACCCGCAGTAATAGAGAGAGGGGCCGTAGATGCCGCGAGGGCCGTCCCTTCAGAGACCAGCAGCGCCGCCGAGGTGGAAGAAACGTCTCCTCCAGCCCCTATTGTTTGGAACCCGCCGACGGACGCAGTCGTACTCGCCACGAGGGACGAAGAGGCAATGGATGATGTGTCGACAACGGCAAGCGACGAGGTAGAAACCCCGGCTTCGGACCCGATCGTTTCGAAGCCCGCGAGGGATTCGGTGGCTACCGCCGCCGTGCTCGTCGCCACTCCCGCGGCGGCACTGCTCGTTTCCGCGATGGTGCTCAGTTCTGCCGCTGTGCTTGAAAGTAGTTCCGCAACCGAGGTCGTTTTGGCACCGTCTGCGGGGTTGAGTAGCTGGATGCCTGTGCTCGAGGCGAGGACCGCCGTGGTTTGCTTTTCTCGGGCTTCGCGTTAGATATCCTCTCCAGATGCGCCAGGAACGAAGTTACTCACCTCAGACGCTCCTCCTCCCAGCGCGGCGGATGTCTCCGCAATAGCAGACGTCTCCACAGCCGCCGCGGAACTCTGGATCACGGACGCCGTGGCCGCTCCGGGAAGGGGCTGCAATCCGCCGTCCGTAATCTGGGCTCCGGGCAGCGCTGCCAGAGCGGCTGTCGCGCTTGCAGCTGCACCCTGAGCTATCCCTCCGCTTGCTCCTATTTCCGAGGACACATCCTGATTTGCATTGTTGCCGGCGCCTTGCTGTAGCGAAGACAGGGACGAGCTGTTGGATGCCTGTTGGACGCCGTGTATGTCGGCGGGCAGAGCCGGTCCAGCATACGCACTACTTGCGACCAGCAATGCCAGAGCTGTGAAGAGATTTGTGTGTCTCATGATGACAGGTATGTTTCTATATCGTATCGTAGCTGTGTTCTCGTAGGAGAAGAAGTCTCTTCACGGCTAGGATATAGAGAAAGTTCGTAACGCTACAAGGCGATATAGAATGGTCTACCCGTGACACGACAGTAGAATATTAAATTTACGAGTGAGTGAGTAAATGAGTGAGAAGTAAGAGCATAAGCAGAGAACGTGAGGATTTCGACTGCTCAAGAGTTATGAACGCTGACCGGCAGACGGGGATAAAAGAAGGACAAGGCTATTTAGAAAAAGGATATAGTCAGAAGAAACAGAGCGACTCGCGCCAGAGAAACGAAAAGAAGGTTGCCCAGCAGGGAGAGAAGATGGAGAAAGAAGGGAAACCGGTCTACGCGGAGACAAAAGAGATGCTGTTGAGTGAACAACAGGTCAGACAGATTCCGGGGATCACGACAAGACGGCAGATATAACCTGACGAGTCGATGCGCCCAGGCCGCGAGATCCTGCGTTTATCCGGTACATCATAATCATTCATGCAACCTTCCTCTATCAACTCACTTGGTGTTTTGAGTGATACCTACCTCTTTTTCTCCCTCTGGTTGCTTTCCGTGATCTGCGGCGAGGGGGGTTTGGGACTTCAATCATTGTGCCACTGGGGGCCCAGATGCTTGGCTCTTGAGGCGGCTCACTCTGAGCCCAGCTGTTCGTTATATGGAAAGTCACGTCACACAGCCTTTTCGACAGAAATGGAGAGATATACTACAAGCCTTATACTATTGAAGCAAAGTCCAAGCAATGAAGATCTACGTTTGGATGTTGAATGACACTCAGGGGTTTGATGTACCAAGAAAGATGACATATCAACCAGTAAGAGATATCTTGTAATAGCCTAAGTTTACATCAGGAAATTTGTAGATAATCCACGTTTTGGTGGCGCGACGTGCGAAAGTTATGCTTAGAAGGAAATGACTATATAATAACTCAATCATCGTAACATCTTTTTTGAATTAAATAAAGTGAAAACAATGAGAGCCTAAGTAAACACCTAGAGATCGAGGAGATGGACCCCAAATGTACCGATGCGGCTAAAGTCCAGCCGAAGGATCTGCGCCGACTCCTGAGAACACCAACTCTCGAATTAAGGGACCCCGACAGGTTTGAAACTTGATCTCCGTAACCCCCAACGGCTGTGTCTCAAATTCTTTCCCGTCAAATCTGCAGGAGCGCCGCTGATCTAGCAGCCATGAAGAGCGCGGAGTGATATTTTGTATATATTTATTTGACTACAATGTGGTATCCTTACGATCAGCAGCTCTTTATGGCTGCATCATCGTACTTTAGCAGGCCCGTTCTGGCCCTCGTTGGTCTTACACAGCATTTCCTAGTACCTGTTTTCAGAGCCTTTGACTAATTTCGCTGGGTATAAATGATTTCCATGCTGACTATTCGTCCGTCATTCTTTGAAGAGCCAGGTATAACAGATGAGCTTGTTGTAATCCAAGGCGGCGTGAATCGTAAAAATACAACTTCGTTGCCTCTAAAGCTAAGCTAATGTGTGACCCTTGTAGTTCAGTACGGCTTACCATCATGAACATTGCCTGAGCTCACCACATGTTTTTCGTCTTCAACACTTGTATACAATTTCCAGAAGTCCACGCTATCAGGCGAGGTAACCTCCAAATAAGTGATCTTTTCAAATGACCACAACCGTTACCGAAACGCCAAGACCAGCCAATTCCTAACAAACCTAAATGGTAAAGCCTAACAACACCTACATATTATTGTCAGCAGGCGTACCACCTCCGCCCTGAGTATCTACGCCGTGAAAAGCGTCTCCAAATGCCGAGTCTTCCATGTTCAAATCTAACCCCTCGCTCATCTCACCAGGTGTGCCACTGAATCCAGCCAAGGCATCACCTGCTGAGTTGAGGTCTTCCAACGAGCTAAAATCGTTGTGGTCGCCATTAAACCCCGCCGATGGTGTCCCGACGGCCGAGGGCTGCTTACTTGAAGGTCCCATCGTCTTAGGGAGCCCGTTATTTGAGCCAGTGTCCGTGTTTCCATCTGGGGTCACACCTCCTTTCGGCACCACAACCCATTCGCCACTGCCCGAACCGTGATCAGGAATAGCTCCGGCTGAAAGATCAGCTCCATCCATCTTGATATCAGCGTTCGGATTAGCAGATATACCTTGCTGGTGTTGCGGTTGAGGAGAGGGAATGTTAAGATTGGCAGGTGTAGCAGCGTTTGAGGGAACGGCAGACATCGGTGGCTGAGGTGTAGAATTGGCCGAAGCACTGGTGTGCATCTGGTCGAGAAGGCCAGCAGCGGTTCCACCCATGTCAATATCAGAATCACCCATCCCGAATCCACTCTGCTGAGAACCCGCATGTGAAGGTTGGCGTGACATGGCATTGCTTCCGTTCACGCCAGAGGCTAGGCCCTCGCCTGCCGAGGCTTGTAGAATAATGCTTTGAGGGGTAGGTTCAGGGGTAGGCTCCTGATAACCGCCCTGGTTAATTCTCCTCAAGCCGTGAATGACTTCTGCTCGACGATTGAGGTGGCCTTCCACTTGCGAAACAATTTCATCTACTTTTGTGATATGCCTCGGAGGCCAGCGACTTGCGTCATCCTCGGCTTCTTCTTCACCATCAAGACGCAATGACTCTGCACTTATATCGTCAACAGCGGTTCGCAATTCCTTTTCGGAGGCCGTGATCAACGAATTCTGCTTAAATCTTTCCATTTTTCTAGCATGATCAGCTTTCATCTTCTCAATTTCAGTTTTGGTAGAGTCGATTTTATTATTCGCTCGTTTTCGGAATTCAGCAGCCTTTTCGGGTTCCAAGTGTGTTGTCGCAGGCTGCGTTGGTGCTTGCGTGACAGTATTGGCTTCTTGCGCCTCAAAAATGCCGTCCGTCAGACCTGCAAGTTCACCCTTGAGGCCAAGGCCCAAGTCAGCAAACCCAATTTGGCCCATGCGGTACGCTGAGGATAGAATTTCCTCCATCCATTCGTGGTTTTGTTTATATCGGCTGATGCTCACGTCACGCGGCGTCAGCATGTCAAAAAGATCGCCGCGAGACGTGTCTTCCTCATCTTCGTAGTCAGCTTGCCCCAATGGCCCCATTGGCACCACGGGGCCGATCTGGCCATGGGCAGGCTGATTGGTCCGCGGGCGCTTGGAGGGTGGACCACCAGCCGTAGGAGGATGAGGCGGGTATGCTAGATTCTGAGGGACGCCACGGTTTGCGGCATACACGGGCTGTCTCAATGCATCTTTGGGCCATGGAATCTGTGGCCAGTTCGATCTGTCGCCCAACATGAACTCCTTGCGCTGAATTTGACCAGAACGTTGAAGATGACCCCGGGTCTCCATGATAGACTGAGTGCGACGATCGGCGGGGATTGCCTGAGACGGTATGCGTTCATTGTTATCAATGGGGCCGTAATGGACGATCCAGAGGTTCGGATCAATTTGGGGGGCGTTCGGATTGGGCGCGTTGGGGGGGATCAGGCGGAACCGCCGTCGGGAGTGTGTCGCAAAGGGCTCGCCAGGAGCAAAGCCGGCTTTGTGGTAGTACATCTCGAGGACCTAGAAGTTGTCAGCGGGCACAAGCAAGGGACTTGGGGGGTTGTCCAATGACGTACGACGCCATTTCCAACTTCGTGCGTGTAGTACGCCTCTTGAGGCGGCCATATGAATCCATCACTTGAGAAATGGGTGCCCATCAGCTGCAGAGGCTGCCACGTGAGGTAAATCTGTCCATTCTCGGGCTTGTCGATGTACGTCCAGCAGAAGGCGGCAGCATCGCGGGCGATCTTAGGCGCCTGCATCAGCCAGCTGGTGACTTCGTTGGGCTGGACATAGGCCTTGTAGGTATATCGGTAGGCCGAGAGCAGATGCACGTGGGGCAGAAGTTCTCGTGCCACCGCATAGCTGGGGTCATTCAGCACAGACATGGTGTTGTCTGCTCTGCTCTGGTTGCGACCGGGTCAGACAAGCCGTCTATGATCTGTGGCTCAGTCAAGCTAAACGAACGCGCGCAGCGGCGACGCTGTTTATCATCGGCTTGACGGGCTGCAGGTCTTGAGTCGGCGCGAAACAATTGCGCCAGAAGCAATGGCGCGGCGATGCTGGTCGTTGACGAGGCTGCAAACTAGACAAGTTATATGTAAGTAGGTGAAATTGAAATCCCACCGGCGCGGCAGGACGCGCGCAGCAGAGCTTCGGGGCCAACTCTCTGTTTTGGGCTTGGTGGCGCAAGCTAATTTGGGGTGTGGCTGGTGGAGAAATTGTGGCGGTTACTTTTCTTTCCCATTGTTTCTAATACATACAATAGGTAGGTAGATACAATAGGTAGTTCGTCACACCTGTTGTAAGCACATGCAATAGCTCCTCTATTCTCTCAACATTACCCCTGTGAGCATTCAATCCAGCTTGAGCTTTCATTTTTGCGCGTGCAGGAACACTGCCAACACTAATGAGACTAATCAGACGTGAAGTGCAAATAACACTGTCAAGTTCCAGGGAAACTCAACAACTAAAGCGTCACAACAGTTTAGATCACAGCAGTGCAAACACAAGGTTGATCATTATACAGTTTCAGTATTTCCCATCCTATCTATTAAAAAAAGTGAAAACCTTTGCCAATGCATACCATATCATCGTTTGATTTATTTGTCTTCAGGCTCATAAAATTCTTTTCTAGTCGTCTCGCCACTTTATGCCTGGTATGTCGAGGCAGATACGTTGCCTCCACGGCCAGTCCAGTTGACGTGGATGTCCTTGCCCTCCTGGTACTTCTCATTAGCAGACTCAGGCTTGATTCTGAAAGTATGAGCGCCGAAGTAGTCACGCTGAGCCTGGAGCAGGTTCGCAGGCAGGTCCTTAGTACGGTAGCCGTCGAACCATGACAGCGCTGTGGCGAAAGCCGGAGTCGGAATTCCTAACAGAACAGCCTTGGAGACAACATCTCTCCAGCCTGGCTGTGCCTTGTGGATAGCCTCGTTGAAGAAGTCGTCGAACAACAGGTTCTTCAGGTCGGTGTTCTTTCGGTACGCAGAAGTGATATCCTTCAAGAAAACAGAGCGGATGATGCAACCACCTCTCCACATCAGAGCAATTGAAGGCTTGTTTAGCTTCCAGCCATATTCTTTAGCGGCCTGTTGACGTCTTGTTAGTTATTGCGTTGAACAGATTAAAAGACGAGTCACTGACCTCTTGCATTAGCATGAAACCCTGTGCGTATGAAACGATCTTAGAAGCATATAGAGCCTGCTCGAGGTTCTCGAGGAACTGTTCCTTGTTGCCTTCGAAGGTCTGGGTGTTCCCAACAAACTTGAGCTTCTGCGACGCCTCGGTACGCTCATCCTTGATTGATGACAAGCAGCGAGCAAATACAGCCTCGGCAATGAGAGTGACGGGCATTCCCAGGTCGAAGGCGTTGACAGCAGTCCACTTTCCGGTACCCTTCTGGCCAGCCTTGTCCAGAATCTTCTCGACTAGAGCAGTTCCATCATCGTCGTTGTAGTACATGATGTCACGAGTAATTTCAATAAGGAAGGAGTCGAGCACGCCCGTGTTCCACTTGGCGAGAATATCACCGATCTCCTTGTTCGAGATTCCAAGACCTCGCTTCATGATATCATACGCCTAGAGAAACGGTGTTAGTTTCCTCGGTAGAAAGTTCTCTATCGCATCCTCGCTTACCTCGCAGATAAGTTGCATGTCACCGTATTCGATACCGTTGTGGACCATTTTCACGTAGTGGCCAGCACCCTCGTCACCAACCCACTCGCAGCAAGCCTCGCCAGAACTCTTGGCAGAAATGCTCTGGAAGATATCCTTGATGTAGGGCCAAGCCTCCTCGTTGCCACCAGGCATGATGGAAGGACCATATCGGGCACCCTCTTCACCACCGGAGACACCGGAACCGACAAAGCGAATGCCCTTCTCAGTGAGGTACTTGGTTCGGCGGTTGGAGTCGGGGAAGTGAGAGTTACCGCCATCGATGATGATGTCACCCTTTTCTAGGAGAGGCAGAAGAGTCTCAATCCAATCATCAACGGCCTTGCCGGCTTGGACGAGCAGCATGACACGACGGGGCTTCTTCAGCTTAGAAACGAATTCCTCTGTGGAGTGAGCACCGACGATTGACTTCCCCTTGGCTTCGTTTTCAAGGAAGCGGTCGACCTTGGAAACGGTTCGGTTGAAGGCGACGATCGTGAAGCCATGGTCAGCCATGTTCAGAATCAAGTTCTGGCCCCTAATAGCAAGTCAAGAGAGTCAGATTGGGGGATGGCGAGGTAGAGTTTGGGGGAAAAGGTGGAACATACATGACAGCCAGGCCGATGAGGCCGAGATCACCACTTTGGAAAAGTTAGCATGGTATCCAGAAAAGATCCAGAGGCGGCAAAGCGCAACGAGGAAAAGAAGCTCGCCTTGCACCACTAAAGGAGCTGGTGATGTTGGCCAGACGAGCCCTAAAGGACCCATGTCGTTTCAGTGACATGCGTCAAAGGAGAAGGGGAAAGCATTGGGAGGAGACCGGAATGATCGGTTTAGCAGTGATGCGATTGTCTCAAAAGCTTCACAACACGGGGATTACAGCCACCGCCGTCATCCACTCGCTCTATTGCTAGTTGTGCGTGCGGTTGGACGCGGAATGCTTGTAGCCAAGGGGGTAAGGTATAAACCACAGTCGAAACTTACACGGCACCAGACATGGTTGCGATTATGTGACAACTAGCTTTCTCGATAGACTAGGGACGACGAGCTACAACAATAAATAGCTGCGTGCGGACAGGTAGAGGTGAGGTTCGCGTTTGGAGAGAGAATTATGGAGGGGAAGGTGAGAGAAGATGACGGTGGTGATGGGGGGCAGAGGATGCTTTTCTATGGAGGGGTAAAAAAAATTGGGAACAGCTAATGGGAGGACGGCAATGGGGGGAGTGTTGACCGTGGGGACTTGCAATACCAAATTACGTCCTGGCTTGCAAGGAACAAGTTACTGTAGGTAATCAAAAAAGGACACCATTACTTGGTACATGCCTTCATGGGGAGGTACTGTAAGCAGCCAAATGAAGTGCCTGGTGACCTCTCCTAGCATACACGGGTAAGTACTACATCTATGAGGTAAGCAACAAGCGTTAACCACCTGCATGGCTGTCCTGTAAAGGAGGGCAATGGCGGGGTTACCGCACTACCTGGATTGCCTGGGATACATCACGGCCGTTGTACATGGGTGCCGCCAGGCTTACTCAGATCCACAGTTGAGCTGCTTTAAGCTGGCTATATGTACATCTGGCGCGTATAAGTGGGTAATAGAGGGAACCTAAAATGACAGAGGAGGGGCAGTATATTTGGAGTATCTCTCTAACGTTGCCGGTTACAGCAACACACGAACTCCTGCAAACTCCCGCGCAGGTACGCATTGACAAAACCACCGAGTGGTGTCCGCGCAAACCCACAACCCTCAGCTGTCGTATACCGGGCTATGCATGCTTCTGATAAGCCGTCAAGGCTCCCGTTGCATGAAGCGGGGAGCTCCGAGGTTGTCACAGCCCTATAACTGCGTAGACTGAGCGGTTTTAGTTTTTGTGGTTACCTAGGTCACGCTAGGTCGAGGCTGGGCGTCACGGTATTACAATACAGGCAAAACATACCCGTCATGTCGAGGAGTATTGCTGACGATGTAGGTTCGCGTACCTTCCACTAAAGGTGAACCGAGGGAAAAGTATGTCGAAGAGACTGAGACGATTTGAATGTAGTCTAGCTCCTCTTCGTGTCAGTTAGGTTTCATGAATACATATATCCGTCTTGTCCCCTAAGAAAAGTTCCCCCAAACTGTACGCGGCTGGTCAAGCACACAGTAATGGGAATAGTCATGCTCTCTTAGTACTTGGCTACTACATCGCCCACTCTGGCTACCCATGTACTCCTGGCGGCGGGCTGATTGGGTAGCCTTCCTAAACCTGTTCCTCCGGACAGGCACTCAAATAGACACGGCGGGCATACGAGCCATGCGTGTGGAATTATCACTCATCACAAAGCGTTAACTATATCGGGAAGCGCAAACACCCAGCACCAGTGTAAGCATCTGTCATTGCGGTCATCAGCACGTCCACTGCTCGAATTACAGTAGTAAATAGTGGCATTGGCGACGTCGGATATATATCGCTAAGTTGCACGAGCGTGGAGTTGGCTCTCGGGATTGACGGATACTCTTGCACAGGTGACCGAGACCCCCCAACCACGGTTAGAAATTCCCGCCGAAAATGTCGCACAGCAAGCATGATTAGTCTGCCACGAGGGTCTCAGGTTACAAGAGAGCGACTATGCGAAAACAGCGTTAGCCTGGAACAAATCTGAAGCAGACACTACCTCTGCCAACCAACCGATCTAGGAGGAGAGAAATTGCCTCAATAAGAATGACGGTTGAATCTTGGTTACATACACTAGGCAGTCTGATAGCTCGCTCGCTATAGGCCGAACATCAGTTCCTTCGAGGCCCGGATACCCGCAGAAAGGGCCGACATCTAATAAAGGGAGGTAGGTAGATAGCAGCGAGTGTGTTATATATCTACCTATTTTTTATTTTTTCACAAACCGGATTCACCAATGTCAAGCTTACCAATTGGTAAAATGTACCCATTCAAGTTGTAGTGTAAAGGCTTCTTCGGCGTTGACTGTGACATGTTACTTACATTGAAATAGATGACCCCCAACCCTAAGAGATTTATTAAATAATACCCCCACTCCCACCACCGCCCCCCATTTCTATAGTCAACTTAGCCACATTTGAATTGATTGCATAGGTGTCTATGTGGCTTATTGTATGTTTCTTATCTGATAAGCGCTTCTTCTATTCATGTCATCCAGCCTCAGCCTTTTTCGTCATTGAATCAACTACCCAAACAGCTTCCTTTTCACTTCCGCACCTACATTAAGATCGCAAGACCTCTATCTACCGGCCACCCCCTCCATCGTGAACGGCGCCTCTCGACACTATTGCACAAGCTTGAGAACAAAAGGAGTCAGGGGCTTTGACGAGTTCCTATTCAGAGGTACGTGTAGCCAAGAAACAAACATCATCGCGTCGGGCGCACAGCAAAGTTCATCATGTCCTATTCGGGTCCTCCAGGCTCGTCCTCGTCCCTCCCGCCGCGTCCTCCTCCATCGAAGGTGTCCGGCTTCAAACCCGCATTCCGACCCGCCGCTCCGCCCACTACCTATGCAGCCTCCAGCGCACCAAGCTATGCAGGCGCGCCTGCAAATGCGCCTCATTATGGAGCCGGCGCCCCGCCCTCCAACTACCCGCCGTACGGCACCCAGGGTGCTCCGATGAGCAGCGGCGCCTCTTACTCGCAACAAAGCGCATATTCGTACCCTCAACAAGCGCCATACCAGCAGAGCTACTACGGTGCGCAGCCGACAACCACTGCTAGCGCCGCCTCATACGCTACACCACCCCAGATACGAAACCCCTTCCCAGCACCTGGTCAGACGAGGAACGATGACTACGATCCAGACATGGCGGCGCAGATCGCGCAATGGCAGAGCGCGTATGTGAGGGACCCAAAAGATCCTGGTGCTGCTACCGGGGCGCCGGGTCGGCCTGGACCCGTTGCAAACGGCGCGTCCTCATACTCGGTAGAGGCGGCTAATCGGGCATCCGAGGCAGCCAATGCCGCAGCTGTGGCAGGCGACAAGAAGAAGACTGTTGTACGCGCAGGTGGTGGACAGAAATGGACGGACGACTCACTTCTGGAATGGGACCCCTCACACTTGCGCCTCTTCGTCGGCAATCTTGCGGGCGAGACAACGGACGAAAGTCTGTTCAAAGCATTCTCACGGTGGAAGTCGCTGCAAAAGGCGCGCGTGATTCGTGACAAGGTGACCAGCAAGTCAAAAGGTTTTGGCTTCGTATCCTTCAGCGACCCGGACGAGTTCTTTGCTGCGGCCAAGGAGATGAACGGCAAGTATATTCAGAGTCACCCCGTCGTTGTTCGCAAGAGTACCACAGAGATCAAGCCGCAGGTAGTCAAAGACAAGCATCACGGCGGCAAATGGAACAAGAATAAAAACAAAAATAAAAATAACAAGAACCGCAGCGGCAACGGCAGTGGCGCTGGTGGACGCGAGGACAGTTTTGAACCGCATCTGGGCCCTACAGGCGGTGGTGTTACGAAGCCTGGGGCAAAGACTAAAGATGGGCTGAGATTGCTCGGATGAGTTGCCATCTCTATCACAAAGAGATTATCTATCAAACTTGTCGCAAAAGGACGCGAGTCCGACTGCGTCCTGAACTGGGAGGACTATGAAAGTACCACAGCCTCAGCAGAAATGCGACGCATATATCTTAGAGCAGGGCCAGGGGATATGGACATACCTATACTAACCACGCGAGACCTTCAGCTGAAGACAAGTGGTATAAGAGGAGCTTATAAACTAATTTGAGCCTGTCGTATGCTTCAAGCTCGCAAATCCAAAGCGCCTAGCCTATAACATCTGCCAGCAACAGACTTTCGCCGCGGAACCTAGCATTTTCGAGAAGAGGTGCATAAAAGCGTAGCCTACAACAATGCGCTGAAGTTATAGCTATATATTAATGAATAAAGATCCCCAACTCATCTTCGTCAGCAATTTCCTCTGTATTGTGTGCATTCTGTTTTTCTATGTCTGCACTCTCGTTGTTATCATCTACCTATCCTATCCAGATATGAACAAACGGTCCGTTCGTGTGTCTATACATAAGGTCCGTTGGTCAACGGCCCAAAGCCCTAAGTAGCTTTAGTGATGTAGTTACAAAATTGTTCTATACAGCGAATGTCTAGCTCGCAGGTTATTTTTATCGTTAGCCGATGATCCTCTATTTTCCTTTGCCTTTGTTCAGCCACTGATTTATCGATGTTATCTTATTTTCGAAAGAGGTGAGAGAGAATCTCGATCAGCAGCGCTTCTTGCCTTCCAATGCTTCCTAATTCTGGATGAATATCAAAACAGAAATATCTATGTCTGATCTATTTGTGATCGATTTTTGCTCATATACATGTACGCCATATATCCTGTGAAAATGTCTAGTATGCAATGAAAAGAAACATGTTCATGTTTGAATCTTAATCGTCGCGCTGACGGTCTATCCGGACCGATCTAGCGTCCTCTTGTGGTTTAGGTGTTTTGGGTTTGGGTATCAGATCGCCGTCGATAGTGATGTGATTCCCCTCACTACCACTGTCCTCTCCATGTGTTAATAACGTGGCATCCTCTTCATCCGAATCGCTTCCCCGCTCAGTGGACGAATCTGACTGTTCCTGCTGATAGCCCTTGGTATGAACATCCATCTGCGCCTCTTTCCGCATCTTTGCTAACTTGATATAATTGTAAGCAATGATAGCAACGAGAGTGACTAAAAGCCCAGAGATATTGATGGGTGTGAGCTTATCATCAAATACCAATGCCGCGACGATAATTGTGACGACTTCCTTGAAAATACCGGCAATCGAGAGCGTGACGACACTACTTCGCTGCAGCAGAGCGAATTCACTGGCCGTCATGAGAAAGGCAATCGTTCCGGGAAACAGAAGGAGTAGTGGTGTCTTGAAAACACCCCATTGCGCGCTGAGCGTCTGAAGTCCACTCCAGAAATCGGAAAAACCCTCTACAGGTATGGCAATGAATAGTAAGGTCGCAAACATGATCGGTGTCAGGAAGAAAATACTTGAAAATGGATTTGAGGTAGCAGGATGCCTCAATAAGAGGATTTGTGTTAAACCCCAGCGAAAGCCGGAGAAGAAGGCAGAGGAGATGATGAGAAAGAAGCCACCGAGGTGAAATTCGACCTCGCCTGCGACCATCATAATCACGCCCGCGGTCATGGTCCCAATAATGGCCACGAGTCGCCACGTCGGTGTTTCCAGGCGGAAGAGGAAGGCAAAAACCAGGACGAAGGCCAAGGCAGATGATTTACACATGGCTATACGCGCATTAGCTTTTTGCTTTCTCTTGGGTCATTGGTGAAACCTACTATAGAATGTGAGGGTTATAAACTTCAACGATGTGTTCCCCAACCCAATATCGAGACCCGTAGCCGCGCCGCATGGTCCTATTCTCGTGAAATAGAAGAGTTTGGTCATGATGGGCCGATCGGGCTCCGAGTCGTGCCTTGACCGGCCTAGGTCGGAGCTGTGCGGCGCATTGTTCGGTCGCAGTGAAGGGATAAAGTACAATACTAAACTAGCTAGAGAAAACTGCACTAGCATGTGCAACGAAGTTGTAAATAGAGGAAAAGGAAAGTTGAGCTGGCCGGAATCAAACATCCACTTGTTATACTAATGGAGACACGTGTCAGCACCTCGAGAATGAAACGACAACGTTGGACGGGGAGAAACGTACCAGAGAAATAGACAAGGAAAACATATACCAGAGCCCTATCAGAACAGCATTGACGGCTAACCTTCTGACGACACTCTGATCGGCCTGCTTGCGCTCCTCGTCGCTCAGGTTATCTCGTGCAATCCTCTGGTCGAGCCTGGTACTCCGCCGCCGCTTGCTCTGCTTCCGCCGCTTGTCTTTGCTCGTTAAGCCGGTTTCCTCGTCGTCATGCAGGTCCTCGTCCGAAAGGGGGTCCTCGTCGTCACGGGCATTCGACCTCGAGCTGTAGATGGCCAAATCCTCCTCTGATATCTTGGGTTCTACATCGCCTGTGTTCTTGATACTGGTGGCACGTGGCCTCCCCGTCCTGCTACTTGGCCGCAGCGGCGTGTTCGGACTGGCGCTCAGCGTGCTACGGCGGCGGCGGTGGCCGGTAGGCGCGATCGCATCCATCTCGATATCTTCGGGACGGCGATGGGCGGACGCGGTGGACGAGGGACCACCATCGGAAGGCCACTCAACCTGGAAACTAGTGGTGGTGGAGGAGGCGGACGGCGGGTTAGACAGGTCTTGGGCAGCTGAGGCAGGGACGAGGACGCTATTCACGGCCAACGAGGCTGGCACTGGACGGCTGGACAGCGAGCGGCCATTCGAGGGCTGGCGTTGATGTTGCTGGTGGTTTGCACGCTGCGGCACCAACGGCGACTGCTGACTGGACAAAGGGGGAGGAGGCATGTTTAATATTATTAATAGGAACGGACGGCGGGAGCTGCGCGCGTGCTGTGCCGGATCGGGGCAGAAAACATTGACGAGCTATTGGATTTCCACTACAAAGTATGGCTTGGTATTGTACAGGAGCGGTCACGAGAGACCCGAGGCAAGCATGGTGAGTCTGATGCTCCAATGACGACCCGCGGCTGAGACGGAGAACGGGGAATGGGGAATAGGAAATACTGAGTAGGGAATAGGTGGAATTGGATGAAGAACCGATACGGCAAAGTCTGGGGAGTCAAGTCGAAAACGAGCTAGTCAGACTGCAGTAGTCTCTGACGGGCAACAATATCCAATCCGGAGGCTGGACGAGATCGAGATATTACCATTAACAACAGTCAAGCAGTAGACAACATGTGACAAATACATACATCTACACTTTACCAATTAGGAGGGAGGTAGGCAAGTAGATGTGTAGGTGTATTCATTCATATCCGTGAATAGTACACTACGTATGTGTACTGAGCTGCAGCCATGGGCTGTTTGATGCCAATTTATTTTACGTTGACAGCTACCGGCCTGCCACTCCATGCTCTCAATAGAGGCAGGGCAGGTAGGACAAAACGGTTTCGGCAGCATGGAAATACCCACATCCCTTTCCCTTTTCCACTGCACTATATTCTAGTGAGGTGGTACAGTACAGTAGTAGAGGAGCTTATAGGGGATACTAATACCTACCACTACCTAAATAGGGCAGTAATAGGGGACCCGACTCATGCGCTGTCGCATATGAAAAGCGGGTCGTTCCTACACTATAAGCAAACCCCTGTTTCCCCATCCGCCTCGGGATTCAGCTCTGAGGCCTCTCGTTCAGACGACCGGCTAGCCAGGGGTTGTGCCAGGGGTCCGAAGCAGTGTCCCGTTCCCCGGACACCGTTACGATGCCGTGACTGCCGTGGCTGCTGCTGAGGATTCGCATGGGTTCTTTTTCAAATAAGTAGTCGGAGCTTCTTCGCATAATTATATACGCTACCCAAGCAATCCAGTTTAGGGGGCTCTTGTGAGAGAAAAGACAGTTACGGTGAGGAAGTATATAGCACATCTACAGTACAAATGCATATGTGATCCTTGCGGTGCCAGGCGTACTAGCAGACAGGTATGTTTGTTACTCTACTCATCCACGAGAGAGCGACATAGTCGAGTGTACTCATATATAATATTCCCAGGTTTACTAACTCTTGTGAAGGCTAGCCGGTGAGAGGAAATACTCGCCACTACTTTTCCTCCGTCCGGACTCGCATAACATTAGGGACATCTGTCTTGGGATTTCTTGATATGCAATACTGCAGCTTGCCGGTCCAAAATTAAGAGTTTATTCAAGCAAATGATAGCGCGTCTCCTTTATCTGACGGGTTCTTCTCTAATCTATGTGTCATCCAGAGCTCTTAAGTATAATCTCTACTGCAAACACTTTTCTTTAAGCCCATAGTATATAATGTCTGCTGCTCATCAAGGTAAAATCTGCATTTCCTCCTTCCTATCCGGAGCAAATTCATCTTTGTATCGGTCCCAGAGTTTCTCCAACTCCGCCACATACAGGCCATGTAGCCTGTTGACCTCCTCGGGATCGACCGAGGACGATTGTCGTACTTTGATGGGAGCTCCAACGACAATATTGAGTGGTCGTCGGTATGGCATGAGACCCACGTCATAATTGAAAATGCCCCGCCCATGTAAGAATGGCAAGGTGAATTTCCACACCTTGAGGATGAACATCTGTATTCTGTGCATGAAGGGATGCTCTTGGGGCTGCAGCTGGTCGTATAGATTGTTCTCGCCAAAAGCCAGAACAGGCACAAGATCGGCTCCGCAGCGGACGGCCAATTTGATGAAGCCCTTGCGCTCTCTTAAAATCAGGCGCAGCATTCCTGGTTGGGCCTGTAGAGATTCTCGAGCTCCCCCAACGACGACGGTGACACCGCGTCCCATACCCTCGCCGTTGGGCCCGCCTTTGTTCAGAATGTTGACTATGGACTCCTTGGAAACGGACCGCACGCCCATAGCCAAGATGTATTCACGGTAAAAGGGGATTCGAAAGTTGGAGTCCAACGTCAGTAGACTATTGGTAATTCCCGGGAATTTCTCCGAAAAACCGAGAGCGTCAGTAGCAAAGGCCGCCCACGCTCCGTGAGAGATTATACCATGTGGGTGGTATCCAAATATGTATTTGCGAGTCTCAGGCAGCTCGTGAGTTTTATGCAATCTGGCGGGGTAATAATCGGCAAAAAAATGCCAAATGTAGCTCTTGCGAAGCCGTTCCCATCTGTACTGGAGGGACCCGTCCGTCGCTGCTTTAGAACTGAGAACGTGTAGTAGATAAATCAAGAGTAAAGGCCAGGCGAATGGGTTGGCACAGAACGCAAAGAAAAGCGAAACCATAGCAACTATGCTCAATGAATGCAGTAAAACAACGAGAGTCTGGCCTCGTCGTTTGAAAGGTACATTCCAGGGTGCCCATCTTATACCCCCGTTGAGACTTCGGGGCGGGGGGTTATGAATCTCTTCCATCCCCATGTCGTCGAGGTCGGGATACGAAGCGTCATCATCTTGATCCTTTCGATCATCGTCACCATTGATTTGGCCGTTTTGTGTCGAGCCATTGGCTTGTGGTAATGATCGATCTTCACCAGATCCTCGCTCCTCTGTATGCCGCGCTGATTTCTCGTCGCTGTTCGCAAAAGAGTCTTCTCCAGAATGCGACGTCTCGTGCCCAGCCTGAGATTTGATTTGCTTCGGGTCCAGGCTCACCAGCGTTGCCTTATCATCTTCTTGACCGGCCATCTTCTGGTCGGTGGTATTTTCAGGTAAAACACTTCGTCTGGTTAGCTGCTGTGACGAATTGGCCGTGGAGCCTAGAGCTCTCGGGATCTGAGATGGTGTCTGTGCGAGGGATAGATCGGCTCGACTAGCGGTTGCGGCGTTTGCTGGCCGTGGTGTCGGACTCTCCAGGAAGCTGACTTGTCGATCTTCTAGTGCTCGTTGGGTGGCTATCTTGCTCGACGGTGTCTTATGAGCCAGTAGATAGGTCTCGGGAATAGGGTTATCGTAACTCTCTTGGCTACTCTATTCAACTGTTAGAATATTCCTTCTTCCAGCGACTATACGTTTTATGGTGCTCTTACACTACTAGAACAGCCACGCCGGTGACACTTTCCGATACCTTTCCCACGTTCACCAACGCTACCCGGTTCTGGGTTCAAAGCACTCGGCTGGCTGCTTTTCCTGGAGACTGAGTCTCGGTCAACTTTTTGGACGACCTCATGGTGGCGATTTTTGCCCGGCCGTGGAAGTTTGGAATTTTGAGATGAGCCTGAAAGCTCCCGTCGCACGTCCGGTGTCTCGCTATACACCATGTTGAAGATTGAAGCACTGTTTGTCGAGAGACGAGTGCATACAGGACACGAGGATGGGACATACCTAAGTAAAACAAGCGAGGGGAAGGCCCGTCCGTCTTGGGCGGTTTAGGTTCAGCAGCGAAAGTGTCTTCGGCCATCTACTGCCTGGGTTGCGCCCGATTTTAGGTTAATCTTGCAGGCAGCCCCAGAAGGCAGTATAGGCCATGGAGTGGGAAAAACTAGAGCAGTGGTGATGGGCGCATGCAGATTAGGTGTACCCTCCTACACAAGAAGATGAGAAGGTAGAGGATTCAAATGAATCTGTGCGGCGCGGGGGATTGGAATAGCCTCGGTTTAACAAGTCGTCCTCTTATCTAGGCTGCCAAATTCAAAGAACCAAGCAGGGATTCTAGGGGTAAGTGTATGGAAATAATTGTATAAATACACGGACAAGTATAGAACGGCTGAGAATGAAAGGTAATAGGGAATGAGTGTAGAGCGCGGCGTATACAAGGTGAAGTTACATCTAATAGTAACATTGGGATAATGAATGACGTTGCAGTGCAGCGCAAAGTAATCCACGGATGTGTATTAACCCAACACATGCCTAGGCACACGGATACGTGGGTATTCGAGTGGCTGGGCGCCTCCTGCTATTTAAGGGTTCACCCCCACTGGTGAGGCAACTAGAGACAGACCCCAGCTCCAGAAGCCCTAGCTTCAGCGACCCCCAAATATGAGACCTTGGGCAGCACTATTCTGGCACCTTTAAACGGCCAACATGTGTGCGTTCAAATCAAATGCCCACAGATACCTACTTAAGTATACATATCTCCCCTTTATGTTAGGAAGAAGAAAAGAGTGCGCTCTCATCCAGAAAGCAGTTGCAGATAGTATTCCAATGCCTTGTTTGCCGAATTCTATACCCTCATACAGATGTGAAATGTCTAACCGATGATAAATGATTACTCAAATGACGCCTCATGGAACGTTCAGACTACCCGAGTGACGTTTCCATGTCTCAATGTTTTAGTTGTAGCTTCGCGTTCCATCCGACGATGCAGCGGATGAGGTCCCAGTCGCCGTGCTGACCAACCCAGTCTGTAACGACGATGCCCGTCGCCGCATCGCCCACATTCAAGCCAGCCGGTCCTTTGCCGGCACGACCGTGGCGCACACACAGATACTCGATGATGGCCGGGTTAGCCTTGGCCGCGATCTTTTCTGGCCAGCAGCTGGCGTTGAAGAAGTTGCTTGCGCTGAGGAAGTTGATGAAGAAGGGCGTTATCGGCGCGTCTTTGCGGTAGCCCTCGTGGTCCGGGAGGTAGCAGACGCCCTCGGCGGCGCGCTCGAGATGCTTGCGCGCGAACTCGATCTTCTTCTGGATGTTCGTGCTCTGGTCGATCTCGTAAAAGTCCTGCACACGAGCAATCCCGCTCCCAACGCGTCCGTCCTCGCAATTGTCAGGCCACGCGCTACCATCAAGGCCCCAGCCGCGGCCGCCCCATTCATGGTTCAGGCTCTTATCGTTGACGTGTCGCCGCAGAAGAATGATCCTCCCGCGAACCTCGCCTAGTTTGGGGATCCGGGGATCTGTGTACCATCGCTTCTCATTATAAAACTTTTCTTTAAGCAGTTTAGATAGCTTCTGATCCGTGCCACGCCCTGTACCTTCGCGCTTGACACTCATAATTATCGCTTCTGAAGGGTTTGCGTCTAAAAAGGAGTAGATGGTGTTAACCATGTCTTTGAAGTATTTGCTGCCGGTCAGTGAGATGGGAAATGCGCTGTGCACGAGCGTAAGGTCGGCATCATCCTGGCTGACGTTGACCCTGATGTCGAGAAAGCGAACGCCATTGTCCAGCTGCTCACGCACGCCGACGGCCTGACATCGCACAGACGGCAATGCAACATGACATGTCGGGCTGTTGTGAGTGCCGGGTATGGATAATGCAGTCAGAGGATATTCGTCGCGAACCTCTCGCATCCAACCGGAGAGATGAGCTGAGCTGAAAACGGAAAGACAGCCGGCCGCCTGGGCGTAGACCGCGGTGTACTCATTCGGTCCACCGTCCAACTTCTTCATCGTCGTGCTTTTCTGCGAAGCGCTCGGCACATCGACTTGGTATCGACGGCCTTGCGATTCGAAGGTTAGACGGAGAACCTCACGCCCGGGGTCCGCAGCACAGATATCCGTGGTACGGGTCTCGAAGGGCTGCAACGCGATAGAGACATCTTGATGGTCCCTGGCCTCGCCCACGATTTCGACATCAGGTGACACAGGTTCCGACGTGCAGTTGAGGATGCTGATTTTGCTCGTCAAGTTAGCGGCGAGACTTTTTACGTCGCCCACACGACCACCCAAAGTTGGTTGCCCCTCGAAGCGCTCGACGACCTTGAGCTCTAGGGTGTTGATTGTGAGGTTGCGGATAGTGAGATCGGCCATGGTAATTGGAGTGCAGAGAGGTTCGTCGTCAGACGTATCAAACGTAGAGCAACAGCAGCACCATTGGAACATGATATCTTATGTATGGACATGGCCGATTTCCCTCGGACCAAGCCAACTTTAATAGAAAGGATATGCCATGCGAATCATAAACCTGTATCTGGCCAAGATTGTTTGTTGGATGGTCACTGGGTCTAGCGCCCATGTGTCGGCTGTGGCTTAAGCCTCCCGGCCCAGTAAACAGGTAATCTGCACCCCTATCCCTGCAACCTAGCACCACTTCACACTCTAGATGAATTCTCGTATTTGGCCGGCCGTTGATTATATCTTATTAATATAGCCTTTTTTCTTTTATGGTGGTATTGAATATTGGAAATACCGAAGGGCGCCGATATTTACAAATAGACATATCAAGGTAGCTTGGCTATGGCACATATAGGTGTCCAGGAGAAAAGCTGTACGGCATAAGCTTTATTCGGGGATGATGTTTTAAGACACAGATCACAAGTAATCAATAGCACCTATCAAGCCGCCTAAAACAATTGTTGTCACGAGTATCCGATGTTTGGTTTCCTAGCTAGCATCCTGCCCTCGTCGGGTCAGACGTCGCACCATATCATAGTCACAATACATCTATCGACGTCAATGATTCCAAACTCATTATACTGCTGATCTCAACATTACACGTTCCTCTGTATCCGCGTGACCGAGCTAAAGTTGCTCTGCTCCCAAATATGTACTGCAGTATGGCCTGGCTTTGTTTAACATAACTGAACATGACTTCTGGCATATGCAATGCTTGACTCGAACCATCCACTAACAAATCTAACGAAGGCAGTAGTGATTAACGGATTTGTACCTCAGGGGAGATATATGATCAGGCAGTCTCTGCCACAATACTTTTTTCCGTCCCTAGACAGTAACGCACTGTAGCTCGTTTAGAACAGAAACATATTCTACAAGAATGACGAACTACGATCGACAAGCAGTCACGATTCTTGATATGTGTATAGAATGGTTTAGGCGGTACTTAATCACTAGAAACACAAATCGCTCAATAGTCACGCTGTAAATAGACACGGACGTTTCAAGGATGAGCTTAGGCGACAGGCCTGAGCATTGGAATGGAGAAATTTGAACTCATTGAGGCCACGGTTTGTTTTTCAAATAAGCATCTGAGCATATCAGTGTGAAAGGTACGCCATATCTCAGGGGCAGAGAGGTAATACATGAGAAATCTCAGACCATCTTCTTAGTCGGATGACTAAAAGTACTATGTCATAAATAAGCGTTTAATTTATAGATATTCAATCACGGTCAAATGGTTCAATATGATATCTAGCGGTCAACTACCCTTGAAGAGAGCACACATGACAACAGCAGAAGAATTTAGTGTATAGTTGCTACCACTGTTTGTGCCATCAATAGAACCGATATTGAGACCAAAGATAATCACAGTGGAAAACCTTTTCAATGTCCAATCCGAGTAGGATATGAGCTAGCTGTAACGATACTCATTATGGTAGATGCGCATAGGGGCTTGGAATATCGATCGCGAGACTCCTCTCCGACCGCCGAAAAAGCTGGTCGCGATGAAGACGTAGTCTGACTGCTAGTTGAAAAGGAGGCAGCCGCTCAGATTCACTGTTGTTTTCGTAGCGTTCCAGTAGCAGGCGCCAGACATAATTCCTGGATGAGGTGATATTATTGACTTAACTTTGTTGGCCATTATTGAATACAGAAACCAAACCTTATGGAACTGTTGCAGCGTTACATTGGAAGGAGGGGATTGCTCCAATATCATCGAAAGAAGTGTGATCCCGTAGCCAAGACGACATTGATCGTGACTCTCTTATTTTCAGCTAGCATTTACGGGCATGGTCTAATCCCCGTTACATACAGAAGACCGATGTTGTGACCGGAGGAAAGCAACCTGTAGCTCAGCACACAGAGTATTGGATGGGTTCAAGGCCGCTGTTGGGCATTGCCTGAAATCGACGTGGCGAAGCTAAAGCCCGTACATAGCTAGGAAGCACGATGCTTCCTAGAGTATGGAGCCTCTCAGGCAGAATGGAAGCCTTGGAGTCAGAGATTGAGTAATCAGATGCCTATTGAACAACTCACGAGAAAAACGGAGCCAAGCGGAAATGCGCAGCTACTATGCAAAATCACTGGATGCTACGGGGCAGAAATTTCTTGACCGCCGAGGCTGGTAATTGACTTCATTGATCATTCAGGATACAGTTCTTGTGTCTTCCCCCTTTTGGTTTCAGCTTGACACTTATGCTCACATGGTTTCCGCTTTGAGATTCATCGATCCCAATTCGTGCTAACTAAACTGATTCCCCAGCTGTATGTCATGACCTGCATATATTGCAACATTAAAGTCTTAAACATATGCACACAGGTACTGTCTACCACAAATCAGCAACTAAGGTTCTTAACGGTTGTCAGCTTCAATCAACGGCTTGATCGTCCTTATAATTGCCAGTTTTGTGGTGCTCAACCTATTCTATCCTATCAGGTAGAAGGCTCTCGTGAACCCAACGGTTTAGACGTACAACTCAAAGCCCGAGTACAACCGTCTGGATGAAGTCGGCGACTAGGCCAGGAGGAAAAAGGAGATTAGGCAAGAACAACAGCTTCATTGGGGATCAATAGCTCATATTCAGCTCATTTGATGCTGTAGATCACTGCTCGATTGATTAGGAAGCCCAGTGGTGTAGGTTGAGTTTGTTCGGGATTTGTCTAGGATAAGGGATAGAGCAGGCGGGTGAAATGGACGTCTGTGGTATAAAAGTAGCCAAGTTTCACTGCAAATACTCAACTGTATCAGGTTCTTCACCAGCAAGTTCGACACATACAAAGCGCTACCACCGAACTCACCGTCAACATGAAGACTACTTTTCTCCTTGCGCTCTTCCCTATTCTGGGGCTCACCAGCGCGGCCACACAGACTACAGAATCTCGCGCCGTTGCAGAAGATCATGCTTTGCAACAGCGGGCTTGTACGCCCTTCACATCAGCTTTGACGCTCCAGCCTCTCTGCTGCGATGTGACTACGCATTCTCTCTTCTGGACCAACAAGCTCCTGAATTTCGGCATCTGCTGTGTCCTCGGCGAAATCCTCGATGGATTCAGCTGCGCCGCACCACCGCCCAGTCCCACTGGAGGTGTCTGCTCGGGCGAATCTGTGTGCCCTAGCAAGAGCGGCTCGGATCTCGGAATCAAGTACGGCCACTGTTACGTGCTGCAAGCCTTGAGCGGGCTGTACATTGGTCACGACTACGCGGCGAAATACGAGGTCCAGGGCGAGAACCCCGGAGTCGTGTTCCGTGTCTGCGGCGACACGACTGCTTGCAACACCACCGTCGATGCCGTGGTTGGAGCAAACGACACTTGGTGGATGCAGGATCAGATGGGTGACCCGACATCAACTGGATTTGGCTGGCTGGGCGGCAGCGGTGACCTCTCAGTCCAGGACAGCTCAGACACGGCGCTGGTTGTTGGAGGCTCATCCATCTGCTACGGCGGCAAGTGTGCTGTCTGTATCACGTTCCCACCCGGCGGTGCTCATGCGCCTTGCCCGCTGAGCCCGGGGCAGTCTCACCTGGGCATCTCCTCGAACCCGAATAACTGTCAGTCATTTTTCTGGCAGGAAGTTGGCTGTCGTTCTGAGAAGTAATCAAATACCTGGAAAGGCAAGACTGGATACTGTTGCGAGAGAAGCAGGACTATTGAGAAGTGGTTAATGTGCGGTATGGTACGGGTATACTGTTATCAGTCATATTGGCGGGAATTAGATGTGAACGTCCACTAAAGGGATGAGAGCTCCGAACGTGGTATTTTTATTCCTACCTTAGGTACTTAGACTCCTGACGACTGCTTTCTCGGCGTCGTCTCTCTTAAGTTAGGTAGCTTTCTATTAATATTAATACTTTGCCCAATCACAAGCAATTACCGTAACTGTCAAGAGATGCCAATGTTAGTATTCACGGTTGTATGTTGTATGTAGACCTCAACTCATGAAAGGGTTGTGTTATATTGGTCTACTAGAGGTAGTACATGACAAAGTCCCGACTTTAATTAATTCCACCAGCCACGTTTGAGGGTGTGGCTAGATTAGACCGAAGCCTCCGATAC
Source organism: Xylaria arbuscula (assembly GCA_022385695.1). Classification (NCBI taxonomy): domain Eukaryota; kingdom Fungi; phylum Ascomycota; class Sordariomycetes; order Xylariales; family Xylariaceae; genus Xylaria; species Xylaria arbuscula. The sequence continues at coordinate 438,404 of MU279355.1, read as the reverse complement.
AAAGCACAGTGCAGCGGGCGCGGCACAGTGCAGTCAACTCAGGTTCACATCTCAGTTTGAAATACTGAGCATCGCTACTTTAAATCATGAATCGTGCTGGGTTGTACGTGAGGCGGATCCGATCCAAATCACCAATCTCGCAAAGATTTACCATATCAGCGTCTGCCGAAGCAACCCAAGTGAGCCGTGTCCATCCATCTATGAGAAAGGCCAAGTACTAACAGAATACAGAACGAAGTCATTGACAAGCTCAAAAATCATGTCGCAAATGCAAGTGCACGCACCCGCAACAAGACTCTGTGTATGAATGGCGTTGCTATCTTTTCATCTAAAGAGTTCACTAGCTGGGTAGAGGATGATCATTTTATGTCTGCATTTCTTGAAACGCTATTCAAACCAAGGAGCACTGGCCTAATCAGTCGCCCCAACCTACATGTGCTATCCGGTATCACGGATGGCCTCGATCCGCTTCACCAGTCTAGCGAGCCTCGCTCGGGGTTTGCAGTGCTCTGTGGACCCGTCAAGAATATTCTCCCCGGGCTCTGGCGCAATGAGAGCTTCGCTGGCACGGGTCCAGACGCGGCCGCTTGTGTCTCTTTCGTAACAAACCCTCTCAATGGAAATACCGGTGCCCTCGAGGTCACTCTACCACTAGCGAATACCGTGTTTCAGAACGGAAGGCGCTCGTCCCTGTATGCAAGCAGATGGGGTGTCAGTAATGAAGGGTCAGTGACCCTACGCAGGAAATATGCTAAAATAAAGCAACAAATTGAAGCAAAGGGTGACTTTGTGGACCATACGCAGTCTATGATACCTCTGCTGCCAATAACACCACCCAGAAGGATCCTCGCTGGCTTAGGAAATATCGTTCGCCAAGTTGAAATTGATGGCTCGGCGACACCGGCATCGAAGGAGCTCGAGGCTATTATACCTAAGATCTTTGAAGAAAGGAGCCAGGATGGCCGCATTTCACCAGGGCCAATCAGCGTGTGGTGCTGGGTTATCCCTCCTCATGTTATGGAGGCCATCGAATTCGACGACCTAGACCTTTTCAAAGCAGGTTCGTCTCAGTTCGAGACACACACAATCATGAATTCAAACGCAGTATTCTCAAAGTTTTTATCATCTGGATGTCGTTTGCACAAAATTTGTACGAAAATTCACCATGTTCTTCTGGCGAAGCTAATTATTTTACAGTGAGCGGAGGCGGGGGCTGGGGGTTGAAGCAAGGATTGCTATCTCTCGACCCAGAGACTAAATTCTCCCTGCCTGGTCAAGACGATGACATGGAGATGTTTATCAGGTCATTCAAAGAGAGAAACAGCGCCGAGCCTACCAGTGGTCTTGCAACGCCGGGATCATTCCTCCTCTTTTGCATCGAACCGCAGGTGTCAATTATAGCTGCTCAACGGTTTACAGAAAAGGCCTTGCAGTTTGGGGTTGCACCGAATGTTGACTACACGCCGAGTCCTGGGTCTCTTCTTAGACCCGTCGAGGTCATCGACGGTTCTTTTAGAGTAAGCTCTACGACGGGCCTTTACTTGCGAGCCATTCCAGCACGTACCGGGGTAGGCAGTGATAGCGAAAACGAAGACACATCCCAGGACTCATTCACTACGAAAATCGATGTCCCAGAATCCTATATCTGCTTTCAATAGGTCATAAAGGCATGCCTCGGACGCGTAAAGACCCAGTCGGGATTGGAACCGACAGATATTTACTAATAGTCCGATATACGACTGGCGAAGAACCATCAGATGCTCGATGGTATTATATCTTCAATGGTTGAAGGAGTGGATAGAAAATGTACACTACCTATATTTAAAATAAAGACCACAAGTTCAATGAGCAAGAGTATATATATAATCGTCAATGGGACAAGACAATGCTTCTCTCGATACCTAGTTACCTACATGGTAGGTAAGATGTATGTAGGTACCAACATGTAAATAGGATGTAGGTAGGGGTACAAGTGGATTGGTGCATTAGGTAAGTTACAGTGACTAGCTCAGCACTAGTAGTAGGTAGGCAGGACCTTACTGTATGAATACAGTGTCAGACGGACGGAGCGTGTCAGAAGCTCCTGACACAAGGCTTTCAAACAAGCTGCAACTTCCACCATTTCTCTTTGCTACATCTAACATCACACAACCGCCATTTCCTGCTCCCAGTTGATCTGTTATTTCCCTACCACAATTTCACAACATGGACCGAAGTCTTGACGAGATCGTTGCAGAATCTCAGGTATGAACAACCCCCGGCCCTTGCAAGACCAGGAGGATGGCAATCGTGACCACGGCTACGATGAGTGGTGCTAGGGCTAATCGAGCACCTCGTGCAGTCGAAGAAGCGCGGTAGCCGTCCTCGACGTGGCGGTGGCGGCGGTAGTGGCGGTCGACAACCACGCGAACGCGATTCGTACCCTCGCGATGGCGTTAGAAAGGTGCGTCGTGACCACACAGTATCCATTGCCCCGTATCTCCAGCAATGTCTCACTCACTATTCGGCGCGTGCAGGTGGATTTCTCCTTTCCCTCCTAGATCGATGCTACCTCCCTGCTCGAGTCCCTCCTCGTCGAAGCTATCGACCGCCGGCTGGATGCCTTGGACTGCGATCGGTGTTGGTAAATGCGTCGTGTAACATCAGCTAACCAAGGTTCTCGTCCTGCGAGACAGTCAACCAGAGATGACAGGAGAGGCCTAGATTCGTACGTCATGTTCAGCATGAATGCATTGTCTGTATTTACATGCGCCGAGGCTAAACAGCTTGTAGGGACTGGGTCCACGATAAATTTGAGGGCTTTCACTGTAAGCTCAAGTCAGCTTCCATGCTACTCCGAGTACGGCTGATGGAATACAGCCCGAGACAACGGCCGAAATTCCCGTCGAAGACGTTCTCCCGACCTAGCGCAGTCAGTAGATATGATAATACCATCGTCGTCGCTGAACTTTGCTGACCACCATAGCAGAGACGGTCGCGGCACTAAGATTAAGGTTGAGAACTTACATTACGACCTCTCGGAATCGGATCTCGAGGTAGAGATGAATCCACTCCAAAAGCGACAGAGTGTTTGTACTTACGCGTCACCAGGGCCTTTTTAGAAAGATCGGTCCCGTTGCCAGACTTGAGCTTTTGTACGACCGGGCTGGACGGTCCGAGGGCGTTGCTTTTGTGACGTACGAAAGCCGTGATGACGCGTTGGACGCAATCCGCGAATTCAACGGAGCAAATGCCAAAGGTAGGCAACCCACACGAAGCGTGTTAATGTGACCTAACAACTTCTCTAAAGGCCAGCCTATTCGCATAACGCTTCATGCCTCAGCGCCAAGACGTAACCCCTTCGATACTGCAACAGTTCCCAACAGGCCGCTAGCTGATCGTATCACCCGACCACGATCGCTATCACCCAACGATCGAGGGATCGACCGCTACGTCCCTGAAGGCGGGAGACGGTCCCACAGTCCTAGACCTCGCCGCCGTGGCAGACGAGCAGGAGCACGACGCGATAACGGGACGGAGAGTGCAGCTCGTCCTGCGGGACGAGATGGTGGCCGACCTAAAAAGACTCAGGAAGAACTAGATGCTGAAATGGATGATTACTTCGGTGGAAACGCCTCTGCGCAAGCTGCAACAGCCACTGGTGCGAACGAGGACCAGACGCAAACTCAAGCCCAAGCGACAGATGACGTCGACATGATCGAGTAGTGTTTGACCAGGTATTGAAATCGCAGAGATGTCGAGATGGGGATCAGAGTACATCACTACTCTTCAGATGGGTTGGGTGTCAAAGTTGCCATTCAAGTTTCAGCGACCACTATGATTATCAATTTCTATGTCCACCTTTGTACAACATTATCTCTTAGACACATCTGACTGGGAATCAAGTTACAAGGGCGGAGAATCGAGAGCTTGGGTTTAGCTATGAGTAGATCTTAGTGTCTTGCACTGTCGATTTTACCATGTTAGTAATGCTGTAACGATCGAAGCCGGGCTTGAGGCTAAACTACAGAACATGCGGGCGAGTACGCGAAATGGTCTTCAGTGACGTCTCCTATCAAGTAACTTGTGGTAATTACTTTTCAAAAAGGAGTAGTAAATTTCGATGCAATGTAGATACCTTGAACGCTATGCGTTTAAAAAAAGGAAAATATGATGTCTTAACACACATATCTCCTCGAAAGACGATAGCAATTACGTTATACCACCGCCTGGCCGAGAAGGAATTGGACTATCTATCCACAGTGTTCCGATCCAAAAAAAAACATAAATCTACTCGTTCTTTTTTCTCTTATTTTCCAAGCCTTCTGCCATTGCTGCAGCCATATCATGAACATCGGTGCCCCTTTTTCTCTTACCCACCTTCTCCTCGCCGAGCACAGTGTCCTCCGCAACGGCCCGGTAGACGTCCGCCACGCCTTTGAATAGACCTTGCGGAAACCCGCCCTCCTCGTCAAATGTTAAGGCAATCTCTTCCATCTCCCTTACCCAACGGTACGCCTTGGGCGCCATACCGATGACGCCGCGCTGTGCGGCGGCCCAGTGTCCCGGGACGAGCCCCTGGAGCTCGCTCTGCAGCTCGTCGAGCACGCCCAGACGCTGTGCCGTGGTGAAGGACTGGATGGCGAGCGACGTGAACCCCTTCGTCAGGCTCGCGAAGCACATCTTCAGACCCGACGCCACGCCGATCTCGTCGGAGACGTGCCGCACGTTGAGCGTCGCCGCGAGCTTCTCGCCGTACCCGGGGATCGCGGAGAGCTTGTGCGGGCCTGAGACTGGTATACTGGGGACGGTCCATTCCGCTGGTGCTGGCTGGACCGCAGTGCCGGGCTCGGAACTGGGCTTCAGAGCGGGCGGGCCGCCGATTATGGCGCCGTCGATGAAGCGCACTTGACCCCGCGTCTGCTCGAAGAGCGCCGCGATGGTCTTGGTTGTCGACGGTGCTACGGCGTTCAGGTCTGCGAAATACAGGGGCTTGCTCTCGCTCCGCCGGGAGGGCCCCGTGACGGCGTCGACGATGCGCTGCGCCGTCGCCGTGGCGTCCCGGGGCGGGACCACCGAGAGGATGACGTCGCACGCCTCGGCGAGGTGTTCGTCTGACTTGTAGATCTCTACCTGTGCGCTCTTTGCCCGCTCTACCGTGTCGTTGCTGCGGTCGCGTTAGTAGTTGAATTTTACGCTCTCTGAAATTCTGGGTAGCCAGTGACGCAGATCATCAATGGAGGAATGAGGTGTATGTATGAACGAATGAATATTAGAGAGCGAACCTTCGGCCTCTGCAGTTCGTCGCTACGGAGAATCCGTTCGCGACTAGCAGTTTCGCGATCCCCATTCCCACTGCCGGCAACGCGCGGGGTCAGCATTCGCCATCTCGGGCATCATGCGTGCGTAAGTGGGCGAGTTTTATAAGAAACCTCAATAGGCTTGTCAAGACACGATTGATTCTCACAACATAGATGAAAGCCTTGATACGGTATTCTAGGTAGATGATACAAATTGGCAAAATAAGGAGATAGTAAATGACATTGAGAGCGATTCACTATCTCCGATGGAGATGACGCCAATCTTGGCTAAAGGGGATGTCATCTTCTATGTCTGTATGAAATTCTGCTCTTTGGTTCAAGTTTGGATAATTGGCGATATAGATGTAGGTGAGATGGAGCTTATGTTACTCCAGCATTTGATCACATTTTTGTAGTGTAGACTGGATATCTAAGTGTGGTTGTCGCCATCGGGTCGCACTCCTGTTGCTTCGGGCGGAAAAGGAGTGTATCGCCGAGGTTGAACTCGGACTCCAGCTCTTGTTCTCTCCCTTTCTCCCCTCTACATATGTATGTAGGTTCGCATCCACCCGCTTGCATTACTAGCGTAGTATAAAAGCGGTGGATGTTGGCCAGATAGACAAGTAGTATATATAGAACCCTCAAGTTTGAGTTTTGATCGTAAAGATTTTTTAATGAGAAAATTGAACAAATGGTATAAAACTGTTTGCAGGCGGTAACGTTGAGTATCGAAGAGATCCCAATACGGAAAATAGTAGAGAGAAGGTTACGTCATTCGCAACGACAACATAGATCCACCATATACTTATTCTTGTCTCATTCGGCATTGATTTGTTACGTTCGTATAACTCAAGAAGATAGTATCACCCCATTAGACCGCCTAGGCAAGACTGAGGTAGTCAATTCCTAAATTACAAGAATTAGAGCTTCTGGATAATGTCAGTCAAGCTAATTTTTTCCTGGGAACCTCTTAATAAATGATGCATAGAAGCTTTGATGGCTATGCCTCTCTCTCATGGGCACACGGTACGATCGAGCAGACCAGCAAACACGAAAACCCGATAGTGAATTTTGCGCTCTCAAAAACATCCCGTATCATGTACTGTCATTTAAGTCGCAAACATCGGAATAAAATAAAAATATACTAGACTCAGGTGTAGCCAAAGTCCTACCAGACGCCGCAAAATGTCAATGGTGCTACATCGTACCTTTGGATTTTCCATTGGTAGAAGTGGATTGTATGCCTCATCCGATGACCTTTGGTATCATCGCACATACCTCCCAAGGCTTTTCGACGATCATTGGGATGATCTTGGTGACACAGGCTGATCAAGAGGGCACCCGCAGGAACAACATGCGGCGGTAACCATCGGGACAGTTATTAGGCAATGAGGGTCGACTTGGGGGTTTCACCGCGAGCCACGTACCACTTCTCAACATGGGAGCTGGGAGGCACAACAACTTCACTCAGGCTTATTCCTCACTGTAGCCTTCGTATTCCAATTTTTGTCCCGCGTCACCCCCAACTATAGCTCAAATAGTAGCACTATATGCCTACTTTATAGAGCTAAGAACTCATAATTAACCATAGCATCATCGTACGACACAACACCAGCCTAGTCGTTGCTCACTGTCACCCGAAGATACTGTACCCGGTGCTAGAAGCACCAAGTCTAAGACAGAATCATTCGAGGAAATAGTCTATGCTGGCCACTGCTGTCAATGGCATTCCCTCAATCAAAAATCCCGCTGCCTCTAAACAGCTACGCAGCTCACTGCTATCAGCCTAGCAGGTGCTATCGACCACACGGGAGCATTCAATTTCCATCAGCGAATCCTCCGAAGCATATGATCACGATCAAAAGCATATTTGTAAGATCTACTCTAGTTGTCGCTGTTGAGAGTAGGGTCTATACTACGACATCGAGCTTTTGGGACTAACTCGTTGAGCTGTCGGCAGGAAACCATATTTGTATCTATGTTTGGGATGCTGATGTCGTCGAAATGTGCCACCGGTAGTCAATTTAAGTAAACGACCATACCAGTCAACTAGATTAAACAGTTCCGCCTCGAAATAGTTACACAGCCGTATTTAAATAGATACCAAGTAAGAATATAGTCGACTCGGCCCAAAATCCGTAGCTACTAGGATATAATCTCTATAGCTGTTAATTCTTCAAGAGTAGATTAGAATCCCTCATAGGACTGTTATCTCGTGGGCGAGGGGATGAGTTGATTCGTCAACTCTGTACGAGCACGGGTTCTCTGATTCAAGGTGCCTCGGTCAAACTAACAAGACCGGCGGGGATTTATAGAGCCGATTGAGCAGCAGCACTAAGAAGATCACGTCACTGTGAGGGCTGCCAGCAGCTCTCAATAATGGACGGGTGTTTTGTGCATGCAATATACAATTTATTTCTGCAATTATATCTGAGAGTGTTAGAGCTACCCAGGCAACAGCTTATTAAGTTGTTACTTAGCTGTACGTATGTCCATATGTGTGGGATACTGTTACATGCATGTACCTATAACATGCAACATGGATTATGTGGCTGACATCTCGCGGTGTGTCCATCATCCCCCACTATGTTGATAGCTAAGCAAGCCCGGTTACCAAATCCGGTTGCCTAGTTACTACCTACTTACATGGCCCAGCGTGGATGGTTACCGGTATCTGAGACTACAGGTGCCGTGGTAATGTCCTCGCTTGCGTTTGATCAAAAGTCTCCGAGCAAAGCGGCGGGCTGGGCCAGCGCAGCACCAGCGCAGTACCAGCGGCATGATTCGCAGGTCGACCCCTGGCAGAACTGGAACATGCCGCCGGGACAACCCACCCCCGCGGCGTCGTATCCTGTAGCGAGGCGGAGGGTGCTCTATGCCTAGGAGGGGATGGCGTGGCTCTCTCTCCCAGCGGCTTTGTAGCGGAATTCCGTATCATGCTCCCCTTATTCTTTTAAGTACAAGAGTCATCGATATCTCCCTCTCCATGCAGCATGTGAATAACCGACCTATCGCTCTCTCCAAGCCCCTTGTCTCAGCCTTCTCTCTTAATCCAACTTCAAAAAAATATTAAGCTGAGACAAAACACACGTGTCTGAAACAGGACTTGCTGACATCAGATACTCTGCTTCGTCGCATGCTTCACGCAGCGGGCTGAATCATCTCAGCAAAAACATCCTCTACTCAACAACATCTCATCCAATTCACTCAATTCACCTGCGTGCATTCACACTACATCGCCAATGACGTTGTTCTCCTATCCTTGGCGGGGAATCCTCGCATCCTCCGTAGCGGGATCCTACTTCCTCACCTTATACCAGCCACACTGGTGGAAGCCTCACTTCACTGGCGGTTTCTTCTGGGCCCTGTTATTGCAATCTTTAGCATGGGTCATTTGGGCCGTTATACTCTATCCCAAATTCTTCTCCCCGCTGCGCAACCTGCCATCGCCGCCTGGAGCTTCGTGGTGGAATGGCCATTTCGCAAGGATTCACAAAGACCCGAGCGGGGTTCCTCATAGGGAATGGTAAGGCAGCCAAACTATCTATTCGTGTCGACGGACCTGCGAGGCTGATTCCAGACACAGGATTACCACTATCCCCAATAACGGGGTCATAAGGTATCTTGGTCTTTTCAATTCCGAGCGAATACTTGTCACTGGCCCCAAGGCTTTATCAGAAGTGCTGGTCACCAAGAATTACCACTTCGAGAAGCCCCGAGCGCTACGTTATAACATTGGCCGTCTTCTCGGCGAAGGTATACTCGTTGCCGAGGGCGATGTCCACAAGGCTCAGCGAAAGAATCTCATGCCTGCCTTCGCGTTTCGGCACATCAAAGACCTGTATCCCGTGTTTTGGAGGAAAACCCGCGAGGTGGTGCAGGCTATGAACAAGCAGATCCTGGCCGACGCCGCAAACCAAACGGGCTCTCCTGACCCGGAGAAAGTCGGTAACTCGGCCGTGCTCGAGGTCGGTAATTGGGCTTCTCGTGTGACACTTGACATCATTGGAGTCGCCGGACTGGGCCGTGATTTCGGTGCCATCCAAGATCAAAACTCGGAGCTCAATCAGACCTACCGACAGTTGTTCGCGCCTTCCAGGCAAGCGATAATTCTGAACATTCTAAATCAGATGTTGCCGGGATGGCTCCTCGCTAGTTTGCCTGTGAAACGCAATGAGGATGTCAATGCGGCGTCGCGATATATTCGCTCAGTATGCGAGAGTCTCATACAAGAAAAGAAGCAGAAAATTGCGCAAAAAGAAGTGGCAGACCACGACATTCTCTCGGTAGCTCTGGATTCCGGCGGGTTTTCAGACGAGAATTTGGCTGATCAGCTTATGACTTTCCTCGCTGCAGGCCATGAGACAACTGCGTCCTCGATGACCTGGGCGATATATATGCTATCTAGGTTCCCCAAGGTACAAGATCGTCTTCGGCAAGAGGTCCGAGAGAGGCTACCTTCCATCGACTCGGACACTGATATCACAAGTCTCGATATTGACCACATGCCGTACCTAAACGCTGTGTGCAACGAGGTGTTGCGGTACTACTCTCCTGTGCCCGTCACTATTCGCGAGACTGGCCAAGACACAGACATCTTGGGCCAGAAAATACCAAAGGGCGTCAGGGTCATCCTTGCGCCATGGGCCACGAATTTCGATAAATCGCTATGGGGACCTGATGCCGACGAATTCAACCCTGACAGATGGATGCCTACAAGTAGTGATGACAAGACGGCTGCAAGCGGCGGGGCCACAAGCAACTTTGCGTTTATGACGTTTTTACACGGGCCGAGGAGTTGCATTGGCCAGGCCTTCGCCAAGGCCGAATTCGCTTGTATCTTGGCCGGCTGGGTCGGCCGTTTCGAGTTCGAACTCAAGAACAAAGAAGAGATGGACGAGAGCAACATAGAGATTAAGGGGGGTATCACAGCAAGACCAGCCAATGGTATGTATGTGCACGCGACGATTGTGGATGGCTGGTAAGACGTAATAATAGTGGGTGAAACGAAGTATATATGACAACCACTCAACCATTGTACACTAAAATTTAATTACGGCTCATGACGCCCGTATTGTCTAATGCCTATTGCTGAGTTCCTGTCATACCCTCACACTTTTCTACAAGCCATTGACACCTATTCTCAAGAAGTAAGGATCCTCGTCGATCCGTTTCCTGAGCTCCCCGTGCTTGAGCTGGTCTACATCCCAGGCCGCCCAAAGGAATCGACCATGGAGGAAGCTAGCCTCGGGCGAGGCAGCCCATACTGCATAATGACCGGGCAAGTGAACTACGGAATTCAAGGTCAGCCTTCCATCGATCACATTGATATTACAGGTTAGCTATCGAAAGGGGAAAGACCAACCTGAATCCCACGGAAGTGCTTCCTTGGTCCAGCCAGAAGCCTTGGCCGCGTCAGTGAAAATGGCCCCCGGGTGATAACTGATGATCTGTATTTTCTCCGGCGATATGTCCTGCGCGACAAGTTGTATCGCCAACTGGCCCGTGTGCTTCGTCAAGCCGTATCCCAGGGCGTTGCTCGTTATGCGGATGAAGTCATGGATAGACGCCGTGGAGACGTTAACCAGGTTCTGCGGAGATCGGGTGTCAATACATAAATCGGAATGAGACATAAGTGTTTCGAACATATATGCATATCAATATATTCACTCACTTTGATGTCAGAGGCACCCTTGCCCTCTTGCTTATAGAACCGCTCGGTCATCTGCAGCTGCGCGCGCACATTGACGTCGAACAACTTCCAGACGTCCTCGGTGCCGACCTCAAGGAGTGGCTTCTTAGGCGCGAACGCGGCAACGTTGAGCACGAGAACGTCGACTACGACGCCGTCGTCCCGCAGCTTCGCCCACAGCGAGTCGACGGCCGCCGCGTCGCTGATGTCACACGGCACGCCCACGACCTCCCCCTTGTACTCGGCCCCGGCCTCGGCGGAGAGCGTCTGCGCCGCGGAGCTCACGACGTCTGTGCGGCGGCCGAGTATGATCACCTTCGCTGCCGAGGCGCGGATGAAGGCTTGCGCGATCCCGTACCCGATGCCTGAGTTCCCGCCTGTGATCAGCACGGTCTTGCCTGCCTGGCTCAGCTCTGGGCGCAATGGGTCGATGGCGGCGTAGGAGTCTTTGTGGACTGGGTCCGTGAGCGTTGCGTATTTTCCCCACATGTTTGTTGTTGTTGAGTTTGCTGTATATGGAGTTCGATGTCAAGTCTGAAGTATGCGATGTGGTCTGGAGATTAGAAGAGTATCTCTGCGGGAGCACCATGGCCTTTTATAGACCATCGGGTATCGTGGTTTCCCATTACTTTGTTTGCTTCTTGTGACGATCTCTCTATCATGAAAACTAGAGCTTACAAAATCCCTATATTCCGGCTGGATGACTGGGACATGCAGGGGTCTCCGTGACAATGATTGACTCGTTTAAGCATATCTCGCTGACCAATTCAAATACGACGAATGTGACTGTACTCTATCTAACGTGGCGCCGGAATTCCGCGAACCAGACCCGGAATACAAGTACGATGCTCATTTTTCTTTACTACTCCATCATATTATTCGCTCAGTATGTATGAGGCTTCCAGCTACCTGCATGATGCCAAGAGCTGAAGTTGTCGGCGGCGGTGGAAGTGGGCATATGTGGGCACTTGGCACATGTGTAAGGTTTTGGGAATAACAAATACCAGAGCAACGGACGGGTCTGTACCCGCGCGGGATCTTAGAGGGTTCCGTGTGTCTGCCGTCGCGCGGGAAGACGTGGATTGCGCCAGATTCGCTGCGGGTGGACTCCATAATTCTGCGCCGAGCCGTCAGTAAGTGCTGATGGTCTCCCCCACCCCCACCGTAAACAACATCCACTTTTGTCCGACTCCTTTTCCGCTAGACGAGGGTTCTATCTGGGAGTGGACTTGACACAGGCAGTACAGGGTAGGTAAGTAGGTATCGAGTTGGGATGGTCCATTTGGGACTCTCTATGCTTAGTCTTGGCCCTGTTGCATTTATCCCGTTTCCTGCCTGATGCCCAAAGTAATGTTGGCAGTTGCGGATCCGGCGTAATTAGAGAAGACGGAGTTCCCGAATATGGATCCTATACCATCTGATACGACCGCGCTTGCGGATACCACGCGGACGATTGCTTGGAGAAGGGCCTGTGTGGCTTGCACTAGGGCGAAGCGCCAGTGTACCAAGCAAGTACCAAGATGTCGACGATGTCTAGAGAAACAGCTACAATGCACGTATCTTCCACCGCGGCGGACAGAACTATACGGTACGGTGGAAGCTCAGGGGCCGCCACTCCACCTCAACAACACCGCTATACATCCCAGCGGGAGTCTTACAGCTGCATCCGCAGATGTCCCTGACGCCCTTGGCTTGTTGGGAGATGTTACGTTTGATTTCCGCCAGATGACGGAAGGCAATTTGGAAACCCTTGGGCCGCCCACCGGATTCGACCCATCAAGATGCTTGGCGCAGGCCACGATCTCCTCTGATGGTCAAGTTAGCCTACGGGATTCCTGGTTTTTAGCGCCCGAGACATGGATAGCCGAGTTCACCGAGCCACCTCCGGCGACACTACGAGAGACGGAAAGATCTCTGAAACAGTACATCGAGCAAGTGCAACTGTGGATGCGGCAATGGGTGACGGAAGGCCACAGTCCGCTCCACCACCGCGAGCTTTACTCGTTCCACATGCCGCGACACACCCAGGACGCGTTTTCAGCAATGGCCACGTACATGGGCAAGACGCAGGCGAACGAGCCCATGGTGCGCCAGATACTTGAAGACCGCGTTTCTCAGCTGCTGCAGGACCAGGCCGTCGAGGCGTCTCTACCTATCAGCGCTAGCGGCGACAGGTTGAGCATCTTCGACCACCTGAGCCGCGTACAGTCCCTGTTGTGCTATCAGCTCATCCGCCTTTACGACGGTGACATCCGCATGCGAGGACAAGCTGAGACCCTGATCCCGACCTTGTTCCTATGGAACAAGCAGATGCTCGAGAGCGCGAAAGAGAGCCTGCGACATCCTGAGAATTTCCTTGCATCCTCGCCGTTCGATATAAACCTATCCCCCAACGCCTCTGGTACCATAGAGGTCAATCCTGTTACCTCTCCGAAGGCCGTATGGCGAGCCTGGGTCGTCACTGAGAGCATTCGCCGCAACTGGCAAGCCGCGAATGTCGTGCAGGAGGTCTACCAGTTCTTCAAGCGCGGCTGGTCGGAGTGTCCGGGTCGTATACGCAGCACGATGCGCAAAGCGCTTTGGGATGCGCCGTCGGAGTATTCGTGGACGAGGGAGCTCAATAGCGGTAAGAACCCTCTGCTTGTGTCCATTGCCGGGTTAGAGGAGATATTGCCGCAGATCTCACCCGGCGAGGTTGACGACTTCAACATAGCGGGTATTGGGCTCTATGGTATGGAAAGGATGGACCAGTGGCTGGAAGAGAAGGGGCATTATAGGCCACAGCTTGTGTCGGGTTTGGAGAGCCTGCCCTACGGCAATTGGACAAGTTAGGGAGGATGTATGTTTCTATTGGGAACCGTACCCGGGGTGTTGTGACAACCCTTTTCTAGTATTATATTGGCTGGGCTTCAGTAACGTATCCGTATCATTAGGTGTTGGTCTCGCTGGCCTTGCCGCTCTATGTACTTTAACGATATACCGGTATATAAATCTTATACGCTTATCTTAGTATAGTACCTGACCCCTGTCGTCAGTGTAACCTGAGGATTATCGAGCGAGTGCTACATGAGACTAACTTTGCTCAGCCTAGCACTCCAGATTGAAGCAGGGAGATTGGGTGTCAACTGCGAATCACTTTATGGTAGTGCGGCAAGTCTATGCAGCCTCTTTCTCTTCTCCTTATTTATTGGGCAGTTTCTCCCATCTCTAGCTCCTGAGTTTCTCGATATAGACATAGCAATAGCATTAAGATATAAAATTCGGAAATCATATACTGTCCATCAGAGACCTAGTCCACTTTGGGCATGGGGATAATAGCCAGAAGCTTTCAAGCTATCATTCAGCTCGAAGTCTTAAGAGGTACAATGCGGCTCTAGGCAGAATACGGTATACCTTGCTGAAAGTACAAGTAAGTCAATAATTTCTTTTAGTAGGTGGTGCCATGGTATATTGTTGTGGCCATATTTTTGTCATAGACATAAAATTTGCAGCTGGGTCATGTAAATCTGTATATGATGCCCTCGCAAAAGGCATAGTATAGCTTCGTGTTTTTCAAGACTAATATTTAGAGAAGGGAAAGACGTTACTTGCGCTTGAAACTATGACATAAATTTAAAGCAAGCCCTTACAGGGCGTGTTGGTAGGTGGTACCGGTAGTTCAAGACCCAATACTTTCGAGTAAGTCTGCCATCTTCGCCTATTGTAATGCTAAGTAATGACTGGCTCCCTTATATTAAGTGCAAGCTCATTGGAGAGGCTTCAAATCACCGTCGCAACCAGTGGCGGTCCCCCGTGCCCAACGCTACAAGTTGTTTATGCCTGACGTAGTATTCTGCGCGGAGTCGTTGTTTATTAAATAATGCTCACCCAAGTAAGCCCAAGTGAGATCTTCGTAACTCAAGATCCAAGTCTCCAAATTTACGAATTTACAAACCAAGGGCAAAATCACAATGGCATCGTCTTACGTCTCGGCTTCGGGTAGTCCGCTCCTCGCCATTCCTCTAGAGGTCCGCCGGCACATATACGGGTTCTGTATCCCGCAAAACATGACCTTTGACTGCTCCGATGACATGTTCTACCAAAATCGGCCCATCGGATGGATCCAGCGCCTGAGACACTATGATGGGAGTTGCGACAAATACGTTGGCGATGACGAGAACTTTGTTGATGAACTCCAGTGTCTCCAAAATGAATGGAAAGGGAAGGAGAAGCTATCGCCCCTTGAAGAAATAGAAGAAGCCAGCATCGAGGATGCTCCAACAGATGAGGATAAATCGGACCACAGCATGACGGAAGAATCCGGGCTGCTTGGGCTCGGCAGTCTTCAATTTCCTCCACCATCATCGCATACGAGTTCGCTACCTGCACTTCTTCTCCTTTGCCACCAGATCACCGACGAAGTCGAAACCATGTTATATGAAGGGAACACTTTCATGATTGACATTCACTGTCAAGGCCAGTACTATCTCGAGAGGCAGTTCACGGAGCGAAACCGAGAGCGAATGCGGAATATGATACTGGTTCTGCGAGCGAAAGAGACGCCCTATCAGCCTGAGTCCCTCATGGATCCGGAGATTTGGGACAGCGTTCTCGGTAACCTGGTGACACTCGGTGTCATCATCGAGCAGCCTGAGCCGCCCCTCTTAGAATGGCTAGAGGATAGCGAAAAGGAGGCTACTGGGAACTTCCTGACTTTCCTTCGGGATAGGAAAAGAGAGGCCGTCGGCGAGTGGATGACTTGGCTTCTGCCCATCTTTGAGTACCTCGTCAGCGCGGTACCCGAGCAAACTGAGATTGTAGTGGACGTGACGGAGGAGGAAGACACCGTACAGGCTTTGGATTTTTTCCAGAAAGGGCCGTTTCGATTCCAGAGATTGCCAGCTGCTGACTCTATATCTAACAAGGTAGAGTTCGCATGGGAATCGGGGTCTAGAGAGTCGTGGTATCAGGACGCTGATGACGGTCCGACTAGTTGTAGGGACATCATTAACGACAGTGACTATGATTATTACTACTCTGACTAAGGCCCACAAACACTGAAGTGGTCTATAGGGTCTTGGTTTAGGTATCATGTGTGATGAGAATCTCAATAGTGGGTGGCTTTCATCTTGTCACTTAGCTAGCTACATGGATAGATCCATCGATGTTACTCGTACGAATGTCAATAAATCTTCATAGCAGCCTTGATGACTGGGGATGAAAGCTCTTGGTATTTCTGCCCTCTATGTGACCCTCATCGTACGAAATTAGATCAAAATCTTGGTCGGAACCACAGTCTATGGTGGACTCGGTATGCCTCCATAGGTATATACGAAATCTACAATGAATGCTAATGATTCTGAATATTTCTGTCATAAGTCAAAGGTAAGATTATCGACGAAAGACGTCAGTTGCTCAAGGTAGTCAGACTAAGATATCTAGGCCCCGCGTACCCCGACAGCCATCGGTAGCTACCAACTCTATAATATTTATACTTGATTCTTTCCTCTTATTACTACTTTCGTCTATACACAAAGATATACTCTTATCACCACAATCACCGCTAATCCATTGTATTATCAATCTCATCATATCGACCGTCTACAATATCCTACAATTCAACCAACTTTCTGTTGACTAGAACATCAATATATCGAAGTCCTTCATATCGCTCTTCTAAAACATGTTCTCGGCCTAGTTAAGGCCTCTCGGGATATTCCGAATGTCAGGAACCAACAATGGGGGTACAATGGGAGGTAAAATGAGGCTTTTATTTTGAGCGGCAGTCTCAATCCCGTACTATGACATCGAGCAACATCTACGGCAGCAGAAATAAGAGAAAACATATCTAGTATATTATTATCGCCGAAAAAGGAAGAGGAAAAAAGGGAGAGAAGGAGAGAGAAGAGAGTAGAAAAGGGGTAAAAACAAAAAACAAAAAAGATTCTGTACTAATTCTTGATATTCCCCCTTTATGTAACTCGCACGCTTACTACCTATCTATGCACGATGCCGTATTGAAATGAAGCCAACACTTTATTCACAAGTCAACAAATAATGCTAATGAATTACAGTGTATATATGGTGAGCAGACTTGCAGCTTATAAGCTTTTTTATTGATCTATATTGCAGCTAAACAAAACATAAAAACAAAACGGAAACAAAACTAAAACGAGAATAGAGTAGTTGAAACTACAACTTGCGTGCTGGTTCCGATTTCGATTTATCCTAGGGATGCGTGCTGGGCGGGATTCAGCACTACTATACCATTGCAAGAGAGACAAGCATAGACGATGTCGCGGAATGGATTACCTTGTTCGTCTCTGAAGCCATGAGAATCAATACCTACGCGGTTAAGACAGAACGGACATGGCTGCCTGCCGAAAACTGCAGAGATATATTGTCGCATGCGGTTTACCTTGTCACGCATCTCTAGGAAGTGCTGTAGTCGGTGCGGCGTACAGAGGTGTCGGTCTTGAAGTTTAACGGCGCAGCTGCATCCTGTTAGCCGAAGCGGCAAACCCATACTTGTAGATTTCATCCCCCCCTGGTGGGCGTCGAAGGCGTTGCCCAGAAAGCCCCAAACCTTGAAGGCTTTGTCTTCGTAAGTGTCTGCGTCTCGGGCCTGCTGACTGCAAGGAGCACAGGCATACGCTCTCAGAGTCTTGGCTATAGCAGTCAACTCTGGCTCGAATCTTGCCCTGCTGCCAAGATTGCAGTCCATACATACGGCTAAAGGGTTATTGTCATCGTGAGTCAGATCCTCACAGTTAGCGAATGTAGGTTGGCCGCAGAGTCCCCCTGCTTTCCGTTCCATGCAAGGATCGTAGCTGGGGTTTTGTGTCGCTAGTGTAGAGTCCTCCGGCAACGATAGAAGCGATTCCTTGCCTTCGATATTCGGGTGGTCGGGTTGTGGTCTTACCAGAAGAGAAATATCGGCACGTTCGGGATGGCCGAGAGGGTAGTTGAGATGAGCATCGGTCACCATTTCGACTCCACCCGTATTGTAAAAAACGATTGCGGGGTTATTACGGTCAACCAGATCTCTCACGTTTTGAGAAAGATTGTAAATTGTTGTCTCTCCTTGACCCAGGCGCGTAAGCTCATCTTGGCTAACACCGGGAGGGACCGTTACTGGGCGGTATACAGATAAGGCTGCAGCCGGGGCTGCGGGCGCCACTGAGGCAGCGGGAGAAGCGATATTGCCCTGGGAAAACTGGCCTAGAGCGGGAGCTGGTGTTCCGGGTAGAACAGGAAAAGCTGGTGTTCCGGGTAGAGCAGGAGGAGCTGCAGGCAAACGTGGGAGACCTGGCGGCAGGTGTGCGGGCCCCGGACGTGCCGCAGGTGCAATGTTGAAAACCCGCAAACGTATATTCGGCCGTGGAACATTCGGAATCGGCCCCAAGTACCCCGGCGGCATTGGCAGTGGCCCTCCCAGCAACCAGCGAACGTATTCGATATGATAATCAGGTGGCTGTTCGTATACTGTTCTGTACCTCTCGTTGTTGCGACAATTGATACCCGACGGTCCACCTCCCATGGCCGACACATATGCATAAAGCTCATGCCCGAACGTTGTGCCTTGACGAGCGGTTCCAGGTCTGTTGGCGTCGCATAATTGCGGCGTACCCCTTTGTCTACAAGCCGAACAGGGTATCAGACGATCACATCGAGTTTTCGAATCTCTACATGGCCGGCAAAAAACATTTAATCGACGAGGCATAGCATCAGGGTTCGGAGGGAGAGCTACGTCTTCCACTACGCACTGCAACACATGGGGTTAGTGACTGCTACCAACAAGATGAATGGAGTGGCGGTAAAAGACTGGGAAGAAAGGAGGGGGCAAGGGTTGGATGGGTGACAGAGAGGAATTCAAACATCGAATAGATACGTACTACTAAACCGCTCTGCTTACACTTATCTGGAGTCAGTAAACTTTCAAAAAGGAACAATAGGGCTGGTTTCAACTCACACTGTTACATCCGTGCGGTCCCGCGAGGGTATTAGACCAATTGCAGGTATGGTACATGTTCTTCGCTGGTCCCGCTTCCCTGCACGTTATACATATCTTTTTCCGAGTTCTGTACTCGTTGTCCAGAGATCGGTCGTACATAAAATCAACGTCTTGGATGTCGGCTAACACGATGTCAGGCAAGCCAGTAGCTGACAGTGGATTCAGAGGTACCGCAGCAGCGGTGCCCAGAAGCTGGCTGGGCTGACCAGCCTGTGGTTGAGGCTGCGGTAGCAGATTGGGACCTGCTCCGGGTTGCCCTACAGGCGTTTGAGGATTCTGAGAACCTATAGGATTGGGTAATGGCAAAGACTGGGGGAGAGGAGATAATCCCGCTAAAAAACCCTGGACCTCTGCTAAAAGCTGTGCTTGAGGATCTTGAGGGGCAACGTTAGAGGGGCCAGGGAGAAGCGAGTCCAGATCGAAATCTTGTAAGGCCGCATCGATGGCAGCTTGCATGGCGGGATCGATGGAGGCTTGAGGGGCGGGATCTGCATCTTGCATGGCCGCATCTTGCAAGGCGGCATCGTCCAAGGCGGCATCGTCCAAGGCGGCATCGATGGAAGCTTCCAACGCATAATCGATCGGAATGTCTGGCACGGGGGGTTGCTGAGATAGACTTACATCAGTACACTCACTCAAGGTTGATGCACAATTAGAGCAAGGGTTGTTTCCCATAACACGGTCGCAATTCAAACGGTAAATGATACATCTGTCACATCCAGGCACGTAAGCATAGAAGTGTTGTCGCCAGGCCTGGAGCTCTGCGGCTCTCATTGGGTCCTGGAAATATTCTGCTACATCGTCAGCATTGTAAAAAGGATTCTGGGGATTTAAGTCGCCTGTGAAAATGAAATCCCCCACAACAATCATATTTGAGTTATCCATGTTGTCAGGGCGTCAACGCCAGCTGAGTTCACGAAAAGCTGTTTAGTTTCGATAGAGGAGGATAGGTCGTATTGCTTCCTGGTGGCTTCGTTTAGTAGTGGTCTTGGTAGTTGTTGGTTATTCTCGATGAGACGGAGTGAATAGCTCGACTGCGACGGCTTTAGTTATACGGTTCATAAACAAAGATCCAGAGTTGATTCAAGCTTGCCCCGAATAACGGTCACAATGACTATACAGGTTAACTTATTATTGGAATTGTTGCCTTTATCTATGACTTTTGACGGGTTGTCAAAGCCTGTCTTTGATATCATCCTACCTGTGGCCCGGGTCAAAGCCTCCTAATAAAGCGCTGCGCTCACCATGGCCTGCGCCGGGTTGGGTTCACTTATCTCATAATACCTCCACTAATTTTAGCAACAGCAGGTATCCGATCGATCTTGCAGGGCCGATGTGTACATATCACGGAACAAGGGCGACTCAAAGTTGAAGAGAGAAAAGAGAGTAAGTTGGCTTGAATATCACCCATTGGCCTTTGAAGGTGAATCTATGACTGAAACACTAGAAGACTGCGACTCAAATAAGTAAAGAACATTACAAAAGGTATGAAAAGACCGGATGGGAGATATCCATGATCTCGTTTTGATCTCTCGTGAGCTGGAGCAGCTTCCCAACAAACATTCCGTTGCCCGTCCCCCGTCCCTGGCCAAATTTGCTGATTTTGGTGACGACAACGGTGACAACGGCATAATCCCCTAATCATCTATGATCCTTTTGATCATTCCTGGCGCCTCTCTCCGCTGGATGCTGGTGGTTGCTCATTCCATAACATCTGGCAGAAATATCCGTTCGAATCTTTTTATATCATGCAGGGGCATCCCGACATAGGCGTATATACGTCGTCGAAGCCGCTAAAGCCATCCATCATAGTGGGCTAAAATAGTGTTGACACAGGACCGACACCCATGTAGACGCCCGTCTCATCATGGTTGAGATTGCTCTGCGTTTCGGTAATTTTGCGTCACATTATAGGATGACACATTTTGAGCAGCAGCCTGCCTCTGCCTCGCCGTCGGACATATCCATCTTGCCTGGGCCGTTGGCACCACCACTCCGGCCATTGTCTGCTGACATGCCACCCAGGTTGCGGTCGTAGCTCCGGATCTCACGCACGACGTCGAAGAAGGCAGCCTCTACATTAATGCGAGATTTGGCGGATGTCTCGATATATGGGCATCGGAATTCGGCAGCACTCCTCTCGGCCTCTGCAAGATATTGTCAGCTCCACTGGTAGCATGCAACGGAAAGGCGCTTGTAATTACTCTCTCTTGTGACCACACGTTCGTGTTCCAGATCACATTTGTTACCCACCAATACAACAGGGAAATGGTCGCCCTCTTGCTTGCCTTTGACTCGTAGAATCTGTCTGTGTAGAGCGTGAATCTCGTCGAGAGACTCCTGAGAGGTTATCGAGAAGACAAGCATGAAGCCTTCCCCATTGACCATGTACTGTTCTCTCATAGCAGCGTACTCCTCCTGGCCGGCGGTGTCAAGAACGTCGAGGAGGGCGAGCTCCTCATCGATGATGCATTGCTTTCGGTAGGAGTCTAGAAGAGCAAATATATTAGAAGCAGGGCATCGCGAGGGGGCCGGGCGCTATGTGCGGCCTGTGACATACCCTCAATGGTCGGATCATACTCGTCGATGAAATGGTCCTGTGTCATCTGAATAGTCAAGCAGGATTTGCCGACACCACCTCCGCCAACAACCACCACCTTGTACTCTCGCAGGAACTAGGAGGACAGAGCGTAAGCAACAGACGCAGCAAACATGACGGAACAGACGAGGACGGCCAATTGATATGCGTGATGCGGAGAGCCGTGATGCCCGACTTACCTTGGACGCCATTGTGTGCCGGGACAAAGACTTGTTTTGTTGCAGCCAGGATCTCGACGAGACGTTCAGTCAAGCAGGCGGTGACAACGGAGACGAGGCCTGAGGGACAGCTCAGCAGAGCACGAGCGGGATAAGCGCAGGCAGGCGTGCGTTGATGGAGCGGGAAGCGTTGCGCGCCGGTGCAGGGCGAGGCGAGGCGTTGTGGTGCGTTGCGTTGCGTTGCGTTGCAGAGACGAGGCTCGACGGAAGGAACAAGAACAGTGGTTTTGTTGTTGTAGCTTGTCCCAGGCTTGGGCTGCTGCTGGCGGGTGCTGGTTCAGGGATCAATTAGTGCAGATTAGGCCGCTAAGTCAAGGATGCCCGGGTAGTAAGGTAGTAAGTAGTATGCTAGCAGGTGCCTATGTGGGTAGAACGGCCTACAACGCTACACTAGGTACGCTACAGAGCTGGTTTGTGGGCGACGAAGACGTCCACGGGAAAGAGTTCACAGCGAGGGGATTGGTAGTGTACAGTACAGTGCAGTACAAAACGCTCAACCACAACAACCGTTATGGAATTAGGAGAAGAGAAGAAACCAAAGACGAAGGAAAACTTGAAAGAAAGGGAGTAGAAGAATATAATTCCGAAAGAAGAATGGCGTCTTAGATAGCGCATAGAGCTTGTACTACTAAGAGTTTATAAAAGGGACTGACAGGAAGGAACGTACTGTACCTAAATATGTACCTACCTAAGCTAAAAGTACCTACCTTACCGGCTTGATGATTGATTATAGCAGCTGGCAGCATTTCATTCAGGGCCTGCTCTAGGCGGCATTTGCTGTAAAGGGGTGGACGTGCAAGGTACATGGGTGTCTTGGGGTGACACATATAATACAGCATTGTACGATACCCGCCTTGAGCTACATACATGGACCTATTATTTACCTGCCTATCTTGCCCCTGTATCTCTTCATGCTGAGCACAAATGTGTAAACCTACCTCTAGTAAGCTAAAGAAGGTATTGTACTAGTACATATATAGCCACTTATCTACATTGAGCATGTAGAATTGTTTGCATTTTGCCTGCTGCCAGTGCCTTGAATTTGGCCTTTAGACGGCCTGTGCAATGATAGTAACGCGTTGTAATTAAGCATGATCAGCAACGCTAAGACAAATACAGCATCCAACTTCTTCCTATCTCCTGCTACACGTATTTGGGATTGCCCCGGCATACATGCACACGGCCATGTGGTACATATCACAGCAACCTCAGTTCTGCAACCTCAGTTCCTCAAATGTATTGTATCTGAGAGAGAGCCACCGATGGTTGACAGACTTTTCGCCACAGGGAATCCTTGGAGAGCAATTGCAACATCCCATCACAAAAATAGCTACACAGATAGGTAGGGACTGCAGGAATGGTACGCTTGGAGTGTAGACGGTTGATACATGCTTGGTGCGGCGTTTAACAGCTCTGGGCCTGTGCAGCCAATGAGTATGATGACAGGTGTGCTACATTGAGTATCTCGGAATCCGTCGACAAAAAAAGCAGATGCATATCATCACAGATGCTTTAGCGAACACAATAAACCACACACTCTGCATAAGACCACACAGAGAAAGAGGGAGATTCTTGCACTTGATAGATACCGGTACTTCAGATTGTTGTCACACAAAATGCATGCGTACTGGTTTAGGATTTCATTTACAAAGTGTTTATTTTGCAACATTCACCTGTCGTGTAGGTATTCTTTTATATGTACAAGCTATTTGACGGTCTGTACACCAAAAAGACAAGTGAACCCACACACTGCATCATCCATAAATATGTCACTACATTTGGAGAGGCACCATGTACAATGAGATCTACTGCTGCTTATGTTCAAGGATGCACACATGCAACAATAGCCATGGCATGTATTACCTAGGTAGCTTCAATATGGTACTGTAGTACCACCATACATGCATCATTCCGAGTCATTGTGCCTTCTACTAACGATCACTATCCAGAGTAACCACTTGTCCCTGAACCAACTTGCCTTGTAAGTACCTAGGTACCTAGTTGGTAGGTCGGTACATACTTTAGTAGGTATATGAACAGGTAGGTATATACCTATGCTTGGCACTATTGGTAGCAGATCTTTGCCGCCAAAAGCACATGAATTCAAAGACAGTTACGGGGTGGTGATAATGACAATATTAATATCGCTGTACTCAGGAGCAAATATATCAGTAAAGAGCGCCCGGAAATGCCGCCTGTCTGCATCGTGACATTTTGAAGATCACCTCCTCATTGCTGTCCAGGGGTCTAAATATCGATTACGGTTTAGCGTAAACGGTATCCATCTACATGTATGTGCCAAACAACAAAAACAACCAAAGACAAAGCCATGACGATTGCGCGCCGGCCAACGAAATGAGCCTCATTTCCTTAAACACCAAGAAGCTACCGGATCAGTCTAGTCCACCCACTCGAACCATCCAATTACCGACCTGCTCTTTTAGCAACCAGCACCGAACCCACGCCAGTTACACTACAGACCATCTCGACTAACTAGCAGCGTGTAAGGCTTCCGAGAGTTACTTAGTCTACTGTAGTATCCAAGCAAACAAACCAAACCAAAAAAAGGGAGCGAGCCCCTGAATGACAACTGCGGTGGAGTTTCTCCAGTACTTAGTGCTGCACTAGGTACTTACTATTTAAGTAGTACGCCATATCTGTGTCTTAGGTATTTAACGCTAGGTATGGCCTGCACTAGTGTATATTGGGGCAAGTGGAGATCAGTATCTTGATTTTCTCGAACAATTCTCTGAACTGATTGGCTTTTTTCTCCTTCTAGAAGTTCAGCTGGAACATTGATTGTGAGTTTGCATATTAGGAGAATTGAAAGGGGGCACGAGAGCTGCTAAAAACGGATACTACTTGGTATCAGTACATTTCCACTGACAATGTAAGCTGTAAGAAGATATAAATAAATGAGGACCTCCCTGGTAGTGCAGTGCAAGCTGCAGCCAGCCTTTCGAGTCTGGAGGAATGGGATAAGGGTGCACACATGCGACGTTGTGTAGTATCTGCTACCAAGTCGTGGTGACCGGGTGGATGTATGGAAGCGAGTCTGGTTATGATGATGCGTGGTGATGAGTGGGCACGCACCGGGGGCGGCGCTTGGCGAGGAAACGCCTGGGTCAACTCATGGCCGCCTACCTATCGACAGCACGCGCCAGCAGCCAGGGAGGCAGGGGGGGAGGGCTCGAACGCCGAAAATACCACTAAAGGGGGTCGGTTCTCCAACAGATTTTTCTGGTGTCACCAAAACGTGAAACAAAAGGCGAGCAAGCAATACTACTCTGACTACTACCTATTTCGGATGAACTCCAGCTGTACGTACAATTGCTACACTACGAGAACTCGTATCCCAGGCAGATACAGCTCAGGTCAGCCTCGGATCCCTATTTATGGGACAAGAGGCATAGGAGCGATGGCTAAGCGAGTGCCTTCAGCACGGCGTGTAGAAATGACCATGATGAATCCTGTGTCAAGGTCCAGTTATGGTTGCTCGGGCTCGTCATCCTCTCCCTCGACAGCAATACGCTTTCCCTGTACGTTGGCCACCACTTCCGGGACCAAGCTTTCTAGATAGTCACGATCACGACCAACAAGGGTGACGGAGTTGTTCTTTTTGCCCCAGCGAGGATAGCTTCCGACCTTGACGCCTTTTGGAGCCACTTTTGCAGCGAGTTCTGTCAGATAGGCGGCAACAGTGCTCTCGGGCAGCGGTGTCGAGATGATAACCCGGCATATTCCTTTGCCCTCTGGGTCTACGAGGCGGTCAACGATAAAGGGTTTGAGGCCCTCTAGCAAGCCCTCGACTAGGCATAATGGGTTAAGCGACATTCTAATCTTGGGTGTGAGCTGAAAACCTACATAATCTGGGGACGCCTGGAAGAATATGGATATTTCCATTGACGACAGAGACCGGTACCCAGAGGTCGTCCCGCGGAAACAGTGCTTGGCTGCTTAAATCACGAGACTCGTCGATAGGTAGCTCGACCATTCTTAGCCGTGCCGTCTTGGCCGGTGAATCAACGTCCCAGCTGAAGTCGGGCTGCAACTTGTTCGGCTTGCTAAGTTTCTTCATTCGCTCATACGCCTCGGCATGAAGCTTAAGCGGTAACCCAAACGCCCTGGCTATGGACTGATACGTGATATCGTCATGTCTGGTTTTCTGTAAGTCTTTGAAACAACAAGACTAGTAGGGCGAGATGGTTACTCACGTTGGACCTATTCCTCCGCTAAGAACTTAAACGTCAGCTTAGAACTTTGCTTGCACAAGCGCTCGTAGTTCCTGAGGTCGTACCTAGTCACAACAAAGTCGTACCGACTACTCATCCGCTGTACAGCCTCAATGATCTCACTTTCTTCATCTTCAATCGTTTCGACTCTCTTCAAGTTCTGTAAAAGTACACATGAGGTCAGACAAAGGTCTCACTCTAGGTCTGATTGCCGAGCATGTTCTGGACATGGTCAATATCTTACCATGCCAAGAGAGAAGCACTGTATTTTCCCAGGTTAGCAATTACTCTTTCGGGTGAAAAGAGACGGGTTTCGGGAGTTCTGTCAGCTTCCGAGACATGTTTATGGCTCCGACGGGCAATTCTTGCCTCTACTAGCATACAAAGCGGGAAGAGGATGACTTCAGAGGTAGCTTACCCATTTAGCCATGAAAGCCGAATTTGTCTATAACTTGAACGTCAACGCAAAGCCAAGAACAGGCAGAGTGAGTTGTCTTACATCAACCGTCTACAGTCAAGGTCAGCACACCATCCAGTGATCAATCGCACCAATATGACGAGACTCACTTTGCCTCCGAGGACTTCGTCTCCAATAATCAGACAAGCAGCAGTGTGAATAGTGCGAGGGCTCGCTCCATCTATCAAAGCTGGAGCCATGGTTCCGGATGCAGGATAATGAATACTGGACCTCGAGCTTCTAGCGGCAGGGATATGACCAATATTTGGCCGAGGTCTTGAAAAGTGGCGCGCGAGCTGTGACAGTCGGGGAGTCATACGGGACGCAAAATGTCTAGTGAAGACAAGTGCGACGTGTGGTAGAGTCTAAACGTTGGAAGAGGAAACCGATGGCCCGAAACTGATGATGTATGTTACCATTACAAACCATGAGTCCCCACTTTGGACCCGGGAACTGGTCAGATGCGGAAGATCCTCGGTAGCCCGACGCCGGGTCAGGTACCCACGATCTTCCCTTAAAGATGCAGGTGCAACTTAAGGAATATCCGAGAAGAGCGAGGAAGGTTAAGTACATAGGTAGTAGGTACCTTTGTATTCAGCCTAAGTCATATACTTTTAAGTATATTAAGTGCAAACATACAAATAACAATGCAGCTCATTCACAATAAAGCAAGCAAGAAGGTAATCTTTACAGGAAGTGCAGCAGCATGCAACAGTCGCCCCAAAAAGGCGTCTCTTGTATTTGTCCACGTACGCAGTGCCTGCTACAATTGTAAAATCCAAATAATCGTCTCGACCTTTTAGCAAGGGCGGACAGTTATGGCCGCCTAGCAACCAAGCCATAGTTACTCGAAATCTTTGTGAAACAGACGGTTGAGGTCTGTTCCATCCCACATTTTGCCTACTTTGTATGTAATCCACTCTCCAAAATTCAAGTCCCGGGGTATCGTTGAGATATAGATGCAGCCTTATTAACCCGTCCCTCTGGGCCGCGAGGGGTTTTCCACAGGTGGGTGATGAGCCCACTGTCCCGAAACCTTTTGTTGAAAAAATCCTAAACGCCTCTAATACATGCTTGTTGAATCAGTTTAACCCCTTTCAGCCAATACTACCTGGCCATATGCTTGTTGAAAATGTCTTATCCGAAATGCGCCAAATCATTCATCGTCGTGGAAAATCAGTTCGATGTGGCAATGCCATTTGTCTCCTTATGAGCACCATTGATACCATTGGTGTGAGGGGCTGGAGAGGATACTTTAACGTCAAGGTCCTCGATTTCCAGCCCGTCAAATAGGTCGAACACAGTTTTTGTGTTGTGGAAATCGTTGTTCACTGAAAGGGAGTTAGAATAACAATTCCTAGCTTACCCATTGTGGAGAGTTACATACCGATATTGATCAGGTACCATTGGCTCATGATTCCCTCAATCAGGACACGGCTGGGGCTGTGTGCGTCATGGCAACGCGCCCAATCGAATCCAAGCCTATAGGCCTCATCCTTCCAAGCAAGGAAACTCACACTCTCAACAATAGTAGGTTGAACGATTTCCTTACCCGGGAAAACTCCCCAAGTGACAGCATTTGGTCCCTCCGAAGGGGCATTTGTTGTAAAATTTCCTGTATGGTTCACGGCGTAATAGGAGAGCGTCTCATTGCTCTCGATCCGACGAATTACTTCACTGTACAAATCGGGATGTACAAAAAGCTCCAGGTAAGCCTTTTGGTATACAAATCCGTTTGGGGGTCCCCACCCGTAGATCGGGTCTGTCGATTTGACACCATCTATAGCAGGCTGCGAGTTGATAGTGATGAATCCACGTTTGTTCAGATTGATGAGATCATCCTTGATTGAAATTGCCTCGCCTGCGAGGGGTGCCTCGCTCCATGGTAAGGAATCCAGGTCCTTCTCTAAATATCGGGCAAAAAGATTTCCGATATCACTGATGGACTTAGGTTCGCCCCATTTCTTACGGTTGGACTCGTTTGACCCTGTCAGACCGATTCCGTAAGCATCAAGTTCACCAAAGGCAGGAGAGCGAGAATCGCCCCATCTACCGTTAGGAAACTCGTCCCATTCCTGTGTTCTGGAAATGTACGACTTATTACGATTCCTCCAGAATATGGGACGAACGTCTTCCTCACGGCGGCCAAATCCGAGCGACTGTTTCCAGGGAAGGGGCTGTTGTCGGGGTCGCTGTGAGGATGGTAGCCAATCCAGCTCTTCCAGAACCATGCGTGTAGCCTGGGCCAGGTTCATGGTGTAGAAATGAAGGTGGACGATACCAGCAGACATAATTTGGCGACACAACTGTCCCACAAGTACTCTCCCAAGTTCTCGAACAGCGGCATCGTCGTTCTTTATGGGTTCCAAGGCGGCCATCCATTTCTCGGGAATTTTGCAGTTCATGTGGTTTGCGCGTCGGATGAAACTAGCGTACGTTGCAATGGGCATAATACCAGGGATAATGGGCACAGTAATTCCCCTCTCTCGCACTTTTCCCACCCATCGGACGAAATTATCGGCGTCATAGAACATCTGCGTGACTATAAAGGTACCACCCATGTCAACCTTTTCTTTCAAGTGATCCAGCAACGACTCCTCATCCTTGTTATCATCACAGCCCTCGGGGTAGCCAGCAACGCCAATGGAGAAATGATTCCCATATTTCTTGCGAATATGAGCGACAAGGTCCCTCGCGTACTGAAAGCCACCCTCGACAGCCTCCCACTTTTCCTTCTCTCTAGGAGGGTCTCCACGGAGAGCGAGAATGTTGGTACAGCCGGCCTTGTATGCCCTCTGCAGAGCATCGTCGACTTTCTCCTCCCCCATATCGGTGCAAGTTAAGTGCATGCAGGTCTCGAGGCCGAAAAACGTTTGAGCTTGTAGCACCATATCACAGGTAAGCTCAGCAATCCGTCCACCAGCTCCCCATGTTATGTCGACAAACTTAGGACTCCAATCATACATGCGCTCCATTCGATCGTAAAGGTTCTGGACACCCTGTGCAGTTTTGGGAGGGAAATATTCGAAAGAGAAGGACGGCTCGCCGGTCCTCTCGGCATCTGCAATCATGTCGTTGATATGCATTGTGACGGTGGTTACAGGCGCGTCTTCGAGATCTAAGGCCGTAGGATTTACAAAAGGTCAGGGAACTAGGAGGAGCAGCCAGCTGGTAGCAGAGTCAGCAAGGCGTATTTTGGCTATGTTCAGGCCACGGGCGAGGTCAGATGTGACTATAAAACAAGTCACAAGTCACACGGCATTGAGGAACACTTGAACCGCCTGCGGTCATGAGGCGGCCTTGCAACCATGCCAGCCAATGTTGAAGACAAGAGGGCAAAAGAGAGGGTCTCACCAGGCATTTGTGTGAATGGGGAAAAAAAGAAAAAAAGAGGGCCGCTAGAGACAGCTCGTGAGAGCGCGGTGGGAATTGATTACCCCAGCTGTTGCCCCCCAGACAAATACACAGGTGCTGGCACACCGAATAAACTACAGTTGTGAAACAAGAGTAGAGATAGGGTAGGATGGAAAAATAAACAGAAAAGATGGGAAAAAACAGGAAGGCGGAAGAGAAAACGAAGCCGGGACTTGTCTCCTGCAGTCAGACACGATCTGCTGGCGGCAGGTCCCTGGAGGGTGGAGGAAGCGGCGGCGGCGGGTAGGCATCCACAGCTCCGACCATGGAGCTCTAGCCATTGGCTACCCGGAAACTACCTAAGTTAGGTAGGTACATGTTAGTGCAGGCTGGCAGGAATCTCAATGCTTCCGAACTTCTCTACAGTACCTATCCATCCAGCCATTCGGAGAGGCAGCATAAGTACTACGTCCTTGGATTCACCGATTGCGCATTGCCCCATCCAGTGTCCCGCATCCTACTGTACTATAAAGTTAAATACTTATGTACCTATAGATACCTAGTAAAGTAAATACACATACCTAAAATATGTACATATATGCAGTTTACTAGGTACTTATAAGTATAGTATGCCGGTAGGCGCACTTTCTGTGTCAGCGTGCAGTCTGACTTACTGTAGTGCTGAGGTAGCCTTAGTGAGGATGAATTGTTACCAAAAAAAACACTGAAGGTAGTTCACTAGTATTATCACATAGACACTTTACTGTAACATCTACTTGGTCCCTAGAAATTGAGCATGTTCATCAATTGATATTTTTTTTGGCTTATCGGTTACCTATCGTGATTAACGTAGCTCTTTGGGGCACCTAATTCCTGGTTGCCGGGTCGGGTTGTAGTCTATTCTGAAAAGGTGTGAAGTAGATACCCCTCACCTGGATTTACCCCTCCATCAAGTACCTACCTACATGTAGGTAATACCAGTTGCCTGAAGAAGGCCAGGGCAAACCAAATGGAGGAAAGGGAATACATACATACATCTTAAGTAGGACTTACTTACCTATTAGACACTTGGCCCACTTACACATAATATCGGAGCCGGTGGGCTACGTTACTATGTCGCAACAAGGTAGAGGTACTGTATGCTGTTAGCACTTAGGGGTTCTGATAGGGGCTGACTGGCCGGCCGGCGCCGATTTGGCCTCCGTTACCCTGCATTTTCATTGCAGTAATCACCGACTGGCGGACGGGTTTTGGCGCCACAGACGCCATGCCTTCGGAGGATCGTCCTGTCAGCAGTTAGCAGTTTGTGGCATGTTCCCCTCTATCTACAGCGCGATCTCTGAGCAAACTGAAAGTCCCCTCGGTGATACCTCTTCTTCAACATATATAGGTAAGCTTACAAGGCCAGGTGCTGCATGGTGTACCGCTACGTCATTTTTCAAGCTTTTGAATCTAATAATCGACTCAGTAGGTACATGTTCCTCTTGAAATCAAAACAGAAAGAGGCATAGGCATGTACGGAGTAGTGTGAGTATATGACTCCCTCTCTTCTGCTTACTGGTCTCATAGACTTCCGCCTGACAACCGTCGAGCTATCTAGGCTCCCCGAACCTGAACGAGACGGAAGGACTCGGAGATATGTAACTACTAAGTAAGGCCTCCACACCGAATGTATTTACACTTCGGATCCAATCATATCTTCCGGGCGCCCACTCTGGGGTTAACGTACACTCCCCAGCAAGGACCCCTTGCAATCTAGCAGGATTATATTAGCCCACATACGGTGTAGAGCTCAGAGAGTGCATTCTTTGCAAACCAGTCAAAAATACATATCCGTCGAGGGAAGGCAATCCTAATTCCTTCTCCAATTCATCACCGCTCTCACCAATATCAAACTCTACTCATTGACGGAATTGAAGTCTTTGAACCTTATAAACCAGAATCGATCGCCCTCGCACATGTCTTATCCCCCCCCCGAGAGGAAGGTCTGGTCAACATGTGTTAAAAGCTGATCCAACAATAACACGAGACAAGCAGAACTGGCATATCGCTCACAGACTATTTTCTTGAACTCTGCAACCATCCTCTACTTGTTATTTGAAGGTAGTTTGGCCATATTTGTGTATCTCGTAGCCTCTTGAAGCTTGCTTGATAGATGGAAGAGAATACATGATAATTCAATTGCAATTTCAGCGGAAACAATCACCCAGAGACTCGGCCAAGCCTCAAAAGGGAGCCCCGTCAGTCATTCACTTTACTTCATGCAAAGGTAGCGATTCTCAACACGCCGTCCGCAAGCAGTCGCGGGCATTTACGTCAGGGTTAGAGAACTTGTTGGGTGTCGACATCTTCGCTTGTTAGAGAGGAGTTGAATGTCAATTCCTCTGGTAGATTTTAAACTAATTTTCTGCTCGGACCCCCGGAAGTTGACAAAAGCCCCAACTCTGGTCGTATGCCAGAATATCTAGTTAATAGTCGGATGGAAGGCGATCATATAGGCGTAGGACCTCCTTCATTCTGGATATGATGAAGACGTAATTCAGGTCACAATCCCCATGATGTATGACATCAACGCCTTGTTGCAGCATAATATGATTGAATGGCGCGGCTGCGTAACATCTCACCGCATGCGTTTTGCCAGTCAATTATACAGCTTGGCGTTGATTTCCTCGTCGCGAAAGGTTAGGCCCCTGCAGGCTTCAGAAGTTGGGGCCCAAACCTGGCAAGCGGAGAGATTAATCCAAGTTCGGGGTTCATCCCTTCGTCAAACCATTTCGTACCAACGAGATTCATAAAGAACGAGGGGCCAGATAGCCCAGTAGCACCGATAGTCAAAATCGTACGGTTTGCTTGAAAATGTTGATCTTCAGGCTTTCTCCCTTCCCGCCCTGATAGGGGAACTGATTGATCAGCTCGGCTGTACACACGTGGCCAAATTTTCATGGCCGTTGAGTGCCTAGATAAGAACTTCAGGCATCTTTCGAAGAGGGAGGGCTGGAGATCCTAGGCATATTTTGATAGGTAGCTCCGGATCGTAGCGTACTGTCAATATTAGTTGTGAAAGCAATGCTCAACTTTTCATGCATAACGTTGCAGCGCCTCGTAGTTTTCGCCAGTAATTACTCTGCTCGACGACTTTCCTATCGAAAACAAACCACCATCGTTCAAAGAGCACCTGTCCGACCTCCCAAGAGGTCGGCTCGCAAGGGTCATCACCCCAGATTCGAACGCCTTCAGCACTATCCTCCAAGTCATATGCTAGCTGGGCAATCGCCACTGTGACGTTCGGAATTAGTCGCTGTGGATTGCAAGCGTTGCAGGAGTGGAAAGGATTTCAGCAGCGTGAAAATGGCTTTATAGCTTCAAAACTCGCAGTAATTAGGAGCAGGTGTTTTTGATAGTTACTTACAAGGGCCAGAAAGGGCGGGTGGACAGGCTTCGTCCGGTAAACCCAGGAGCAAGATGATGCGATCTCGAACACTGGGCCAGGGCAGTAAGTCTATAACAGGATGATGTGGTATGGATGACTGTGACACTGTCGGCCTCCACACTGGGGGCAGTTCTTGGGTTGTCAATACCGTGTGCGTCCCATCATTGAAGGGCGAATTAGCCCCCAGCTCCCATAATTTTGTGGTATTGCATCGTAATCGCATGGCAATCCGCATAAGACCGCGCAGCAAGACAAGCTCGTTGACTGGGAGGTAGTAAGAGTCAGGGAAAGAGATATCCGTAATCTCGGAGCTGCTAGATGCCGAGGGACTACTGGACGAAAAGTCCATAAGAGTGCTTGGGTCCATAGGATCGAGAAAAACGAATGAAGAAGCTCCTGTCCCTGCCATTTGTGTCTCCATTTGCAAAGTCGACAAGCTATGGTCCGCCATGTTAGGATAAGATTGTTCTATCCCTGGGAGAAGATCGGACCCCGTCGACTCGAAAGACGCAGCTAGCCAACTTGTCTGCGAAATCACATCGGAGATAGATTCAAGGCTTATAGGTACAGAATCGTGAGTTGGTAGGACGTCTAGATAACCTGAGATCAAAGGTTCCTGCTCTAAGGCAGGCGTTTCGAAGCCCAAGGCTCCTCTCTCCACGGGACTAGGTCCATTATCCCCAGAGTTAGACTGAGGAATGAGTGCAGTAGGTTTAGCTGTAGCACGGCCTTTGTCTTGACGTCTGCGCTCACCTTGAATAAGATTAGAAACTGCTCAGTAAATGACGAAGCCTGTGGTACTCACGATATCGACGTTGGGCTAGGACGTTTAAGACCCGTTTTCGTTCAGGGGCATCGTCATTGATGTCGGGAACGGCGAGTACAGGTGGTTCCTTATGAACTCGCTGCCGAGTATTCGATTTTCGGTAGTTCATATCTGGGGTAGACTTGTCACTGGTCGTCATAGTGAGTACTCCAAAATCCGCCAGTGACCTCGGCTTGGCGTGCCCGACAGATTGGTATTCGTGCACGATGATGTGAGATTCCAGCGACCAGCAGAGCCGACAAGGGCGTGAAGTTCAGCTGAATTCCGTTATGTTTCACCGTTATTTCTAAGCAGGATACATAATAGTATCAAGCAGAACCTCCCATAAAACGGGTTCCCTTTCATTTATGTTGCTCTTTGGGTGATAGAAAATCTGCAATTGAAATGGCATAACGGTTTAGCATAACGTCTTAAGTGGAGAGTTACACAGTCAGGTTCAACTAATATCAGTTGAAATACCTACTGTATTGTAATGCCCTACATACATACCTAGTATATCGTTAAAAACTAGTCCGACGTTAGGTGCATTCGTACACAACCAAAGTAGATAGGCTAGTGCTCACCTCATCTGGATGGCATAAGTGAGTATCTACGCTACTCTTTTGGTGCTTGATCTTCTGCCGCAAGAACGCTGTTGGCTGATATTTACTGTAGGTTCGAAACAAGCCCTTGAGCTATGAAAGTGTTCGGTGCCGAAGGAGTTCCACTGCGAAACGCTATATACTACCAGCTCAATGGCGATAATAGATGCGGTACGGAGTACTACTACAATGAACTCTAGATTCGAGGAAGAATTAAACTATCGCTCCATTACTGATGAACAAACGCGGTTAACTTCTGATCGTGTACTCATAGTTGGACTATTCAGGGATTATTTGGATACTGTAGTACAGAGTACACGCTCCGATGTTTCTCTGCCTGTAATATACCCTGTACAGAACAGTATTCTATGGCCCATAGCTTCTTCTGTACGTCCGACCTATTTTCTCATACTACATTGTGGGTATCCTCATAAAAGCATAACAGCAACCGGAAGTCGCCTGGTATCATCATCCTTTTACGAGATACACCCTGCCTATTCTAGCCACAATGCTGCTGTAACCCGCCGTCCTCTTTGCTACAACGGTTGATTTGATTTGCATCCTTTGAAGATATTGCGTTACATGAGCAAGGTCGACGCTAATGTGCTTATTCCTACCTAGGTAGCTTACTTGCGTACGCTAAATATGTATAATCCACTGAGACCGCTACACTAAATAAGGATCTTCCCTGCTACTTGGTAATGCAACGACAGGCTCCTGAATTTGAAGAGACCAACTCGGGATATATATGTATTGCCTATGGTTATCATCTCAATACACTTGCAAACACATTCTTTTAATACTCGGTGCATGTGCTGTAGTATTCGATCTGTACTTAAAGCAGGTCCGTTATCATCTGTATCATGAGCATCGCTTGGGGTTGCTATATGATGTCCTTCAAGGCATTGAACGTTTTTACTTTAAAAAAAGTACTAGGCTGTCCAAGCAATGGAAGTCCTAGATTCAAAATTCGTCCGAGATTCCCGGATCATCGTGATGAACCATACCGATGTTACGTCGTCTGTGGTGAAAATAGTAGCAGCGTTGGCAGCTGGACACCACCATCCCGCCAAGGGCAGATAACTACCTGACTGAAACAGAAAGCCACATCCTTGCAGTTACAATCATACTGTGACAGCTATACCTACCACCTGCTGATGCCAGCATGAAATATCCTTGTCCTGAGTACATGCTTGTCGAGCCTCAAACAAGCCTACATGCAGGTACCCCCTCATCAGGATTCTATTCAGCTCGATAATATATGAGTACGCAGAGCCGAAGTCCTAGATTACCTGCCTATATCAGCCCTATTAGCCTTCGATACTTATATTCGTTCATTTGGCGTCTCTGGTCTCTGCTGACTTGGGAAGGCATTCTCCCAAAATTCTTAGCTTGTAAATAATATTACCATCACGAAAAGTAACGAAAGCCACCGTCGCCTAACTATAATTCAAAATCCCACGCGTTCATTCGAGACACATATATATCGCGGTGCACTTACTCCAAAGAGTGCTGTCTGAAAAAGCCAGCTGATGGCCCAAAATGTCAGTGCTTTTCACACTGAAATTGTTCAGCTTGTTACTGATGCGTGTAAAGTGGCACGAGGCTCCAGAGGTCGCTCCTCAAGCCAGCCTGCCAGAAGTGTACTACCCAGCACCAGCGCTAGTCGCTCAATATTATCATCACGGAGAGAATCCTGCTTCGATACCACTCAATCCATTCAATCCGATCAAGGACGGGGTCACGTTCATAGAATCGCCAAAGAGTTCTCATCTTGGCACGAGCTCATTCCAAACCTACGATAACCAATCGACACGGGGTGACTTCCCACCAATAGAACAACCGAAAAGAACATTCAGGAGGATTTGGGATTGTTCAACCTTGGTACTCGTTCTTTCGCTGCTTGTTGGAGCTTTATCTATTGCTGTAATAGGATTAGCAGCTGGGACCGCCACACAAGCAGATAGAGCCAACAAGGCAGAGTCAAAGTTGGCTGCTCAGCTTATCATCGATCGTGGGTGTGCCAAAAACCCGGACTCAGTCGCTGGAACCCAATATACTTCTGCATGTAAGTTTAGGCGTTGTAATAGGCGCGATGGCAGTCAGTTGGCTGACACCATCAAAAAGTTTTCGAGAGACCAACTTTCAAGATCTTCTGCAATAGTGACGCGCCAAATCCCCCAATCGAATCATTCTTCGTCGGCAATTTCGACGACTGCATGGATGCTTGCGCGTCTTATTCATCGTATACGCCCGGCAACTTTCCCAACGTCTCGAGCTCAGCGAATTTCACGTGCTCCGCCGTGAGCTTTATTCCGGACTGGACGAACCGGACCACTGCACAAGGAGCGAATGCGCCCGGGAATTGCTATCTGAAGCCGGGACCCCAGAACACTACGGCACTCACACATCCTAATGCCGATGGACCAGCGGTTCATGCCGCTATCATACCGGATTCTTAAGGAACAACCATGACCTAAAGTATCTAAAACTAGCAGTATCGCCATAATTTAACGGTCTTCATCGATTTTGCAACTGTGTATATTATCAGGGCGGGACGGCAAACGCGGTTTACCCTTTAAAAATATGTTGGAGTTAGGCGTGGGCCAGCGAGCGTGAACACGGATTTATTCAGTACTTAAGCCGTTTCCCCCTTCTCATCTGTCAGCCACTTTTTTTTATAGATAAAGGGTGTCAAGGGGCTGATCAAGGGAGCTGAAAATGATTGAATGATATAACTATTAATTTATCGACATCTTGAATGTCGTTGCCATGACGGTTGTCCAGATGGGTGTATTGGGTGTATCTAGTATGCCAATTCTGGCGAAAAGGACCAAAATTTCCCTTGCCAATTCTTGGTTGACGATCACCGCATCTCTTCATAGTAGCGCACGTACTTTACTTCCTTGCGCTCGAGGGATTACTCGGAACGAGCGACGCGCACCCCGCGTAGGATTTCGGGTTGCAGCTGGAACCGACGATGACGGTCCCGAGACTATGCAACTAACAACATCGATTGGTCTAAAATTTCATTGGTAGGGCTGGTCAGGGCGAAGGATTCGAGTTGATCTGTCTCAGATTTTAAACGAGTACTACCGTTCCAGCGAATAACTGCAAACCCAAATAAGTAGCCTCTTCTCCAAACACGTGCTGCGGCCCTAGCATAACTAGTCCCAATTGACTGTCAAGTTGTCTGGGAGTTTACCACCCCTAACTCCCTGTTCACCAAGTCCTAGCCAAAACAACTGATTTAACTGCTCGGTTCCGGATCCCTTCATATAAATCATGATGGTTATTTTGTGCTGCTCGATATGCTAAGTCAAAGTCGCAATGAGACTTGAATGCATAGATAGATTATAAAGATTGAGAACAAGTAGCAAATTTGCGTATTAATAATCAACATATAACTGAAGATGGGGAGAATTTTGACTGTGTCGAGAAGTGACAGCCTTGTTTTGAGATCAATGTACTCTGCCTTCTATGACTGATATTATCAGGTGACGTTGTTCAAGATAGTTTAGGGGGAGCATTGCCACGTCGCGCAACTGTTTGACACTCTTTCTACTAATCTAGTTACCACGGTCCTATAGGACTAGTTTTACTTGTCTCCAACTTCTATGACCTATACATGATAAGTTATAGGTATTCCCATAATAGCGAGCGAGATGTAAAACCTCTTTTTCGACAAGGCTTTTGATACAATGTGCAGAACCGTCATAAGATACCCAAAGTGGTAGGACTATAAGCATGCGTTCGAGTACAGGTTTCACGACCCAGCTAATATTAGGTTCCAGAGCGGTGACCTCATTAAACGACGCGCATCGTAAAATAAACACGTTGCCCTGTGCGAAGGCTTGGTTTGCTAGTTATATAAAAGGTAAACTTATAACAACGACCAATGTGCTTTGATGCTCCGAAAGTTTAGTTTCATTACAAACCTGCGACGTCTGGGTAGACATCGGAAAAGTGACGGAGCACCACTCGGTTGGACCTATGTATTAGCGGGAAGAAACGTCCGACGACGGTGGTGGCTGACTGATCGTGCTTTAAATTCGGCTTTGAGGAGCCGAACACATGCGGGTCAATTCCCGAGACATGAAGACGTAAGTGCCTCCGTTCCGGCCAATTGGCTATGCGAGAGGCATTGGCTTCAAAGAACAGTAATTGTCTTTAGAATGTCACAACAATGATAACGTAGTAGATATGATACTTAACAAGAACGCTGCTTTGCATGATACGGGCCGGAGATCGCAAGAAAGCTGTTTCAAGGGCTATCACCGGCTCGGAGAGACGTCATATAATAAACCGGTGGTGTTTGTTGTAGATAGCCACCGGCTGTCTATACTACCGGGTATGTAGAAATCTTGCAGTACGAACAGTGCCTCTCGCCCGCTCCGAACTACGGCGACTGCTACCGCAGTATGACTGTGATAGACCCTTATCAAGCACTAACAAATTAACAGATATTATGGTGCAACAGATGTTACTGGATGCTAAAAGAACAACTCGGACCGGCTTGGCACGAGCGGGAGCGCCCCATCTTAACGCCCTGCGTGTCAATTCAAGGGCGCACGACTCCACAACTGTTCACACCCCACGATGACAGTGGGCAGATCCCTGCGTCTCCCTGTGTTGAGATGCAGCTCTATTACCAAATATGAGGTGAGGGTATGACTCCTCGACGGCCCGTCTCCTGTTTGGATACTTGAGTTAGGGTAAACAGCCTACCTCTTACTTATGTATCTTCTGCAATGTGGTGTCGTGTCCAGACTGAATCAGCCATCTATACTAGGGGTATACGTCTGCGGATAGCTCGTCAGCCGACACTGACCGCTATCTACTAGTTGCGTTGCCTACCATTGAATGAACTAGTTAGAAGTCCATGGTTCGTTTCCAGACACCCTTGAACTTCTTGCCTTTTAAGAAAGCAACCATTTACTCATCGGCTTGTTCGCTCGATTTCCTAACTATTATTATCACATATTTATTTAAATTTGGCCTCGTCCGATCGCGCCCCGATCTAGTGAGTGACACGCGTGTCGATAGGACGCCCTGCCTGTCCACTCCTGGTCGTGGTGGCTGCTAGCTCGCACGAGCTTCTCATCAGCCCCCCCTTAATTGTCTGAAGTCATTGTGCCCTTTGAATGACAACCATCCCCGAGGATCTCAACGAAGACAGTGATATAATGGATTTCGTAAATTGGGATGCTGCAGCCGCCAGCACCGGTTTTGACTTGCCGGCTACCTCCGAGGGCGCAGAGAATCCCTCTGATGTCGTCCCAGCCCTAGGCCCAAATCTCTCGGAGGATCCTGGCATGATGGGTCTCGTCTTTGGCGATGTCGAAGGGGATGATTGGTCCTATTGGGCACTTCAGCATTATGAGTCTACCCAGCTGCAACAAGATGCTGACATCTCAGCATGCCTAGACCTAGACCCTGAGGAGACATCGCTAGGGGCTTCTCAGTTTTCCTGGGAGACACCAGAAGCTCCTTGTACTAATTGTGCCCGATGGACTTATCAGTGCAAGAGGATCAGGGAAGGTAAATACAGAGGTTACTGCACCAGCTGTATTGCGCTTCGACGACAGTGTAGCTTCGGGCCGTCGACCAACAGCTGTGCTGCAGAAGGCAGCGGCACATTCCCTGCGAACCCCTGGCCCACTATGGGCGATAGGCCAGAGACCTCGATCCTTCATGAGGATGACCTAAGTGCCATCGTCAACCCACAACCTCAAGCGCCACAATTGACGGCCATTGCGGAAGTAACACCACTGTCGCCACGCCCTCAGCACCCGCCCAAGATTGGTGCTCGATTCTCTCGTGAATCCGTGAAGGTGCTCAAGAACTGGGTTGTAACACACAGCCATCACCCGTATCCCACCGACGAAGAAAGGGAGTCTCTACAGAAGATCACCGGTCTAAACAAGACCCAGATCACCAACTGGCTGGCTAATGCTCGCCGCCGGGGAAAGATACAGCCTACACGAGCAACATCTCCACATGTTGGTCGAGGATATGCCCAGGCCATTGACGTTCCGCAGCGAAAGGGGACACCGGGTCTATTTGAAAACATGAATCCTCTTCAGCGTTGGGCGAACTCTCCCCCTGAAAACGAACCTGCCTCAGTTACCGCTATTTACCGCGCTGTATCAGCTTCCGGATCCTACTCGGCGACATCAGGTTCTGGTCGCACCAGTCCCAACGTATGGAACCTCTCGGATGACGGGTCTGGTAGGTCCCTCTGCAATCAGTCATCGGTTAGCAGCTTGGGCACTTCACACTCTAGTGGTGGCTCTTTTGCGTCAGCTTTCTCGAACCAGTCCCGTGGATCGTCTATTCCATCGTTTGTTCGAAGCAATCGTGGAAGAAGGCGACGACGGCGTGCACCACCGAAACGCGCCGAAGAGCATTTGAACCAACCACTCAAGACTTTCCAGTGTACTTTCTGTACCGAAACTTTTAGGACCAAGCACGACTGGCAGCGCCACGAGAAATCGCTGCATTTGTCCCTCGAGCGCTGGATCTGCTCTCCTGATGGCCCTCGAGCCGTCAACCCTGATAATGGGCTAACAAGCTGCGTCTTTTGCGGCGAAGAAAATCCTGACGATGCACATGTTGAGTCGCATAACTTTTCTGGATGTATTGAACGAACCCAAGAGGAACGGACATTCTACCGGAAAGATCACCTGCGACAGCACCTTAGACTTGTACACAATGTTAAGTTTCTTTCGTGGTCTATGGATAAGTGGCGAGTAACATCGCCTGAAATTCGATCAAGATGTGGTTTCTGTGGCACGGTCCTTGACAGCTGGACCACTCGAGTCGATCATCTCGCAGAGCACTTCAAAACCGGTAACACCATGGCTGACTGGAAGGGTGACTGGGGTTTTGATACACCCGTTCTCCAAATGGTCGAGAACTCGATTCCTCCATGTGAGCTTAGCGCGATATTATCTTTACGTATAGGTATCTAACCTTTCTGCAGATTTGATTCACGATGAGAGGCAATCGCCTTTGCCTTTCGAAGCTAGTCAGCCATCGCCTGGCTCTCCAACTAATGCATATGAACTTTTAAAAATGGAGCTACAATGGTGGATGACCAACAAAACAGAAGAGCTTGGCACCGCTCCTAACGATTTAGAGATTCAACACGAGGCTTGTCGCATTATCTACGGTGCTGAAGTTATGCTGAAAGGCGTTGGGATGACCTCGTCCTCATGGCTTTGTGATCTAATCACATCTTCTGAAGATGCTAAGCGCCAGGCGGCATTCCATCCACGAGCTCCCGGTTCCAACTGTTTATCCTCCCTTCGAATTAACGGCAAATCTGACATCTTCGAGAACTGTGAATTTGAGAAAGAATTACAAGATTACGTCGAGGCAAAATTATTATTAGGCCTAACCGCCATGGATCACGAACTTCAGCTTGAATCATGCCGTATCATGGGAAGAATGGAGGAAAGGTCGAGTAATCCGTCAGAAGCTCTCGGAAATTGGTTCATTCGCATGATCAACACTTCGTCGTCGTGGCTTCAGGACTTTCGCCAACGAGCACACCTTCCCCGAAGTGAGGACGTCGGCGACGCTTTCAAGCGGTCAACTGACCCGAAGACAATTGATTCCACTATTCACAATTACAGTCGCTTGGAGGCTGAGCTTGGAGAATACCTTCGACTTCAGAGATCACTCGGAAATGAGCCGACAGATGCTGGTTTGCAACGTCAGGCTAGAATTATCGTTTACGAGTATGTAATCCTGAAAGTCTTTACTCCCTAATGCCCCCAAAATTCTCTCCGATGAAAAGTCAAGTCTATGTTATTGAAGGCAGTAGCTAATACCTGGCCTCCAAATAGGGTCGACGACGAATGGAACCAGACAGCAGCGGATGATAGTGAATGGCTGGAGCACTTCAGACAAAGGCATCCCCCGCAGTCGTCTCAACCAACACCATCCTCCAATGCCTCATCGTCGATTGGGAAACCTCAGTCAACATCATTGCTTGGCAAATCACCCCAGGCGAACAATAGCCAGTCTCCAAGTGGATCCAGTGCAAGTTCGATCAAACCAGGTGCAAGATTCCTGAACGACGCGAATTGCTTCCGCCGCCTAGCGAAAGATCTCCAACGCTTTGTGACAGCAACCATGTCTCCCAACAACCCCAATCAGCATGTGCCTACAGATGATGAACTGAAGCACCAGGCGCGATGGATAGTTTATGATGAGTGAGTCAGACCACTTCTCTGATAGTTTGATTTACCTCTGCTAATAATAATATAGCGACGACCCCTTTAACCAGACAGCAGCCGACAACGCAGAATGGCTACAGAGATTCAAGATTGACGCGGGGATCCTACCTCCTCACTCTGGTCCTGGCCTAGGAATCTGGTCTGTAGCATGGAACATTAAAGACGGCGGCACTGGTTTTGAGCCGCCGTACGTCGCCCCCAACCCCACGGCGATGATGGAACCCTTGCACGGGAACCCACAAATCTATCTTCGCGACGACGCGAAGCCTTTCGAGTCTGAGGCTGCTACTGCGAACCACTTCCTACAAACTTTTACACAGCGATACCCGGCGCCGGCCAAGATCTTCTGCAGCCGTGAACTCGAAAACGGACTGACAGAATACGTCAGACGAGAGCTGCTGAAGACGGGCATCTTCCCGAGTGATGCGCAACTTCAGACACGGGCTCGGGACATCATGAGTATGCAAAAGACCCCTTGTGACGATCTGAACCTTCTCGGCAAGTTCAAAGCAGCTCTGCAAGCAACTTTACCAGCGCAAAACTCTCTTCCGGCAA
Source organism: Xylaria arbuscula (assembly GCA_022385695.1). NCBI lineage: Eukaryota > Fungi > Ascomycota > Sordariomycetes > Xylariales > Xylariaceae > Xylaria > Xylaria arbuscula. The sequence continues at coordinate 394,942 of MU279355.1, read as the reverse complement.
ACACCAACTTCGCACTGGATTTCACCACTGCGAGTGTTCCAGCCCTGGTGCCCACGACCTCAGCCCTTTCAGCCGGGCTAGCTTCATCTATACCCTCTTTAGACCCAGCACTTTCTGTCCCGGCTGCGGATCCCTGGCCAACGGATATGGACCTCGACTTGAACTTTACAGAGCAGGAACTCAGCGACATACTCCAAGACGTCAGTTACGGACTCGGCGATAATACCCAGCTGAACTCGGGTCATAACTCTCAGGGAACTGGCACTCGAGGACCCACCATGCCCATTTGATCACCAGGGGAGACTATTGGCGTTTATATATATGATTCTGGTTTCGATATCACGTAAAAAGCCTTATAGGGGAGTTATATGAAGGATTGGGTATGACACGATTCACTCTTTAACAAATATGTATATCACAATATTTATAATGGAAAACTGAATAATCATGCGTGCCTTGTAACCTAATGAGCCAGTGATATATGTAACACCCATCAAGCTACCATGAGGAAAACCAGTTATAGCATGATTCTCCCGGTGTTGAAAGCAAACGCGATCCAGTCTAACCCAGAAAGACAGTCTCTACCATGCGCTCCAATGAGCGTGAAATTAGGATATAAGTTGTAAACACCTTTCTACTATAGGGCTGGGTTCCAGAGTAGGGGATATTGCCTCTTTCAGCCATTTTTTCCTACCGCTCCGTCATTCTTCCCACAGCGTAATAATCCACTAATAAGATCTTTCAGCAACGCAACCATGCTCCATGCCAAGTGACAATGCGTCGCGGGGCCTTCCACGACACGGTATGTGGCAGAGGATTTTGTCCGCTCGACTGACTCTATCGTGAAAAACCGAGTGCATCGTCATCATGTATAAAAGAAACTTCCTTTTCCCTAGGAGGAGCGCAATGGATATTGTTGTACACGACCCCCTTGCCTATCATCTCACTACCGATCCTCGCACGGGATCGTTAACGCAATGGGTTTGCGAAAGATGCTCGGGACTCTCTTGAGTCTGGCGACCGTGGTGGGCTTCGCCTCGGCGTGGACGAACCCCGTCCGTACCCCTGGTGGATCAGATCCCTTCGTGACCTACAGTGGAGGCTATTACTATATCATGACAACCTCGTGGACGGACGTCGAAATTGCCCGCTCGGCGACCGTTGGAGGTCTCGCGACAGCCACGAAAAAGGTCATCTACACCAGCACAGACGCCTCGCGCGACGCCAACGTCTGGGCCCCCGAGGTCCACTACTTCGGCGATACCTGGTATGTCTACTTCACTGCTGGCGACTCGGATGACCTGGACGGACAGAGATTGCACGTTCTCAAGGGTATGTATCAGCCTCGACTTCCCGTCCCGTATCTATTTTTGGCCACTTGGCTTTTATTTCCCGCTGACACGCAATCAATGGAAAGGCGGTGCTACGCCCTGGGACACGTTTAGCTATGTCGGCCAGCTCACAGACGAGTGGGCGATCGATGCTACGACGCTCCGCACCAGCTTCGGCAACTACCTGGTATTCTCGTGTTACCACGGAGTCTCGACGCAGTCGCTGTGCATACAGGCGCTCGGCTCGGACTACACGTCGCTCACGGGCTCGATCAGCGTCATATCCCAGCCGACAGAGTCGTGGGAGACGGTGTCGCTGGCAGTCAACGAGGGGCCTGCAGCTCTGTACTGGGGGGGCACGACTTATCTCGCTTTCTCGGCCTCGTACTGCTGGTCTGCCAGCTACTGCTTGGGCCTGCTGACCTGGGACGGCGTGACGGATCCGACAAAGGCCAGCGCCTGGACCAAGTCCTCAGGCTGCGTCCTGTCCTCGGCCAACGGAAACTACGGCACCGGCCACAACTCGTTCTTCCAAAGCCCTGACGCCACTCAGACCTGGATCGCGTACCATGCCACAAGCAGCTCGGCCGGTGCATGCGACGATACCCGGTATACGATGGTTCAGCTCCTTGGCACCCACAGCGACGGCTCGCCAAACTTCGGCACGCCGGTTGATTTCTCGCATGCTTATAGCGAGCCTAGTGCGTGAGCAGAGACCATCTCATTAGATGTCTTGTCTGAGGCTCCATTGATGACAAGCTCATGAGTCTAATAAAAGTTGACTGACTTGCGTCCGATTTCACGGCGAACTGTTCACTCGGGGGCACTTTTGTCAGACTTAGCTTACGTACTTATATAAGATGAAATCGTACAATTGGTGTCGCGAGTATAGCACGTGCAGGAGCGGGAAGACTATTGGTGAATATTGCTCATATATACAATCTATCATATATATGTAGTAGATCGTATCCTTGAAAATTAAGAACAAATGCTACATGTTGGTTGTCATTAAAGGAGAACTAGGGCCTTATAAAGGTTATCGTTACCGGGTAGGTGTCCTGGGATTCTGTCCTGGGATTCTGTCCTGGGTTAGGTAATACACTCGGTCTGGGTCTCCGACTAAGGTGGCTCGGGGCTTCGTCATTGGCGGGGTCTTCGGCATCCTACAGCAGACATGCTTACTGGAAATACCTTTACCTTTGAGCTTCAGGGCGAGCTACTGCAGCGCTTAGACGAAGTACTTATAAACTACCTACAGTACGGGACAATTGCTTTGGATTTTACCAATATATATACTACCTAGATACACACGCTTACAATTATACGCCGTCGCCATGGTATATCTGAATACCCCTCCTACGACCCCGCGATCTAAGCGTAACCAGGCGCTAACCACAAGTCTCAGAGCTCCGAAGCACGACTATACACCTTCTCTCAGGAGACGAAAGAGCACCTGCGCAAATTCAGATTGACTACTTCTCGCGCCACCGGTCCACAAGCTGTCATTTGTATGTACGTCTGTCTCTACGATAGGGCCGGCGCTGCCGCTTGCGCACGCGCGAACGAACTCTTTGTTCGTCGAGGCGAGCTAACACCTGTGACACTAATACACAGACCTGATCGATAAGAAGACACACGAGATTAAGCAAGACGAGGACAAGGTAGTCTACAGGTCTCTCGAAGAGATCGCGGAAGATCTGCCCGACAATTCGCCGCGGTATATATTGCTCAGCTATCCACTAACGCTCGTGCGTGTCTCCTCATCCCTCTGTCTCCTCCCGTTTACAACAGCCAGAATTGGGAAATAGGATGTGGAACTGTCATTCGCTGACCGTGGACATAGCCATCCGGCCGCCTCTCCGTCCCTTATATCCTCATATACTACATGCCCACGACATGCAATGCTGAAAATCGTATGATGTACGCTGGCGCAAAAGAACTGATACGGAACACGAGCGAGGTCGGGAAAGTAGTCGATATCGAGAGTGCCGATGAATTGGAGGAGATCCCCAAAAAGCTAGCAGTGGAATAAAGCAGATGATGAGGTATCAAGAGTTTGGGATTAGGGGGTATATTGCAGTATAAACTGTGAATCTGAACGCTAGTGCTCTAAAGAGCGCGGGAACAGATATACACCTGCTTCGCGGTCTGCTTGGTGCTAATAACTATTGTTGGTGGTAATCGCCAATAAGCTCCGCTTCAAGCGCCAGCATTAGACATGATCAAATATAGATTTCTCCCAAGTTGCGCAACTTGGCGGTCTTCCTCATTCAGTGTAAAGAACTTAGTCATCTGTTAAAACCTCTTCCCCTATTTCCCTAGCTAACCCCCTCACCACGCGCTTCAGCGCCTTGCACGCCGGGCTGTCTGGATAATGATCGAAGAAGCTCTCGCCGTAATCGCAGGCCATCCCTATCCTCGGATCCAAGGGTACCTCGCCCAAGAATGGGATGTCCATCTCTTTTGCCAGCGCCGCGCCGCCGCCTGTCGTTGCCCTGAAGATCTGGTTCTCGTGCGTGCATTTGGGACACACAAACCCGCTCATATTCTCCACCAGACCGAGTACCTTGATCCCAGCCTTTCTGCAAAAGTCGATCTCCTTTCGCACATCAAGCAGAGACACCTCCTGCGGCGTTGTGACCATAATGGCGCCATCTATCCCGCTCTCCTTCAAGAGGCTGTTAACGCTGAGATGCTCATCGCTGGTGCCGGGCGGGGTGTCGACGAGCAGGAAGTCCATGTCGCCCCACTCAACCTCCTTGAGAAACTTTTTAATAAGACCGTTCTTCTTGGGCCCGCGCCAGATGATGGCGTCGTCGCGGCTCGGCAGCATGAACTGGATGCTCATGACGCCGAGGTTGTCGGTCACCCAGACTGGCGACCAGCCGGAGTTGCTGACGTGGATGGTCTCGTCCTCAACACCCATCATCTTGGGGATGCTCGGCCCGCAGATGTCGGTGTCCATGATCCCGACGGTGCGCGCCTCGTCGGTCGCGAAGGCGTGCGCAAGTAAGGTTGTAAACGTGCTCTTCCCTACGCCGCCCTTGCCGGATAGCACGAGGACCTTGTGCTTCACCCCGGCCAGCCGAGCTGCGATGAGCGGGACGTCCGGGTCGGGTCCCTTGGGCGCGCTTGCACATATGGCCTGGTTCGGACATCCAGCGCACGAGTCTGCTTTCCCGGCCGCATCGGATTCGGGACCGGGACAGTGCTCGGGCTCGGGCGCCACGAGCTGCGGCCGCGCTTTCAGCGGGTTGTCGATGACATCCTGGACAGGCTCCGGCTCCTCTAGAGACGGCGCCATGGCTTTTGTCTCTGGGAACTTCGTTAAATTCCAAAAACAAGTGGACAGCTGTCTCTAGATGGTGGTGATGGCAGGTAAGGGGATGATAGCCCAGAGACCCCAGATTGTATGAGAATTGCTTATAAATTCGACGACACTGAGCAAACAATGGGGGGTCTCCTTCCACGGCGGGGCTCTTTTTCTCTATCGGCCGACTCGGTTGTACTGACGAGCCTCGTTCACATTTGAGCTATTCTTCAGGTCTTATTTGAAGATAATTTGAATTGAACGATACATTTAAATTGCATATTATAATGTGCATCGACATGATTCGTTCCAGGAAGCATCCGTTGTCGGCGCTGAGATGCGGTTGAGTGGCAATAACTAGGCTGATAAGGCCGGAGCCACGACGTCAGTTAGACCAAGGTTCTGGAATGGAGGGGTTCTATCTGTAACACAGCGTTTGGTGGGGCCTAGTGCCTAAGGTAGGTATTGGCCTCGCTTGAGTTGCTGCAGAGACCTAAAAGCTTAGGCAGGCAGCGGGGTGCATGCTGGTAATGGAAACTAGTAGTGTCCCTCCACTTACCCACCAAAGTCGCGGTACGCGCTATCTGTTAAGGAACTTTTGATTACTTTCGCAACCACCATCTCCAAAACTTAACTGTCCCTACCTACCCACCCTTTCTCAATGGCGACGTCTCAACCTTGCAACTTTGTCACGACTAACCGTACATTTAGCCTTTTCCGCAAGTATTTCTAATCACGAAACAAGTAAAAGAAAGCCAAATTTAAGTCCAACTCACGTACGTTTCATACCATCAGTCTCGGGCTGTCTGCATGTCCAAACTCTGGTCATGTCTTCCCCTGAGCGTAGTGAAGCTCAACAGCCTATGAGACCAGCGTCTGTAAACAAACCCGACACCGACAACGACAGCCACAACAGCATCAACCATGACCATGACCACGATCTTTTGCAATCGCTCAAAAATCTGTCTCTATCTACGTCCTTACAATCCCAATCGAATGCGCCATCACATCCAACTAACGGGCGACGACAATCTTCCATTTCCCCAAACACGAAAGCACCTCCCCGCAGTCCTTTGACGAAAGCAAATCTCAATGGAATAGCTGGCGATGCTGCATCTTCATCCTCGGGTCTGAGCCGCAAAGCGTCCATGAACTCTCTTCGCTCGGCCAACGGTGGCACGCCGAGTCGTGCAGCCTCACGCAGAGGCAGCTCCACCCCCTTCCTCTCCCCGACCGTCGCGAAGTCTCCGACCAACGCACCTGGGAGCTATGGAGAGATGATTGAGGAGAGACCCCCGCGCACAGCTGCTGCAGTAGCTGGTCTTTATTTCGCCAGGGAGCTCGAGCTCTTGCATGACATGGCCTCTGATCAGTCTGCCGAGACCATTGTGATTCTGCACGACGACTGCTACGGCCACCGCTACTCGAGGCCGCGCGCTTCCAAAAACCTCCTCAGCACCATCGTTGAGCGACCCGAGAGGATCCAGGCTAGTATCCTTGGCGTGTCTATGGCATATGTACGGCTGGGAGAGAGACATTGCGGGGGAAAATACCCAATTCACCCGAGCGTCGATCCGAAGGCGCTTCCCGGCATCCCTTTTCGCATCCACAAGACTGCTCGCAGAGTCGCTATCTCATCCACAGCAGTGACAAACGTACACGGTAGCAAATGGATGGAGGAGTTGAAAATCATGTGTGACTCGGCCGAGGCCAAACTTGCGCTTAATGGGAACGAGCTTCGACGGCCTGAGATGAACCGAGGACCTGATGCAGAAGCCCCGCCACACTTCCACCAAGGCGATCTTTATTTGTGTGCAGAGTCCCTCGATGCGTTTGAAGGGGCACTAGGTGCTGTCTCCGAAGCCGTCGATAATGTCTTTTCTGCATCGCCTCACAGACGTGCCTTTGTTGCTGTACGACCCCCTGGGCATCACTGTTCGGCCTCATTCCCATCTGGTTTCTGCTGGGTGAACAATGTCCATGTCGGAATCATGCATGGAATTCTGAATCATGGTTTGACCCATGCGGCTATTATCGACTTTGATTTACATCATGGAGATGGATCGCAAGCCATCGCCTGGCAACATAACAAGCGTGGGTTAGCCAAAAATGCGGCCGCATGGAAAAAGACATCGATCGGGTACTTCAGTGTCCATGATATCAATTCATATCCTTGCGAATACGGCGATGAAGAGAAGGTCAAGAATGCTAGTTTGTGTATCGACAACGCTCACGGACAGAACATATGGAATGTACACTTGCACGAGTGGAAGTCAGATGTGGAATTCTGGAAGCTTTACCGATCCAAGTATTCTGTCCTACTTGAAAAGACTCGTAACTATCTCCGACTCCAAACAGAAAGGTTTCGCGCTGCTGGTCAGGTGCCAAACGCCGCCATTTTCATTTCTGCTGGGTTTGATGCGAGCGAATGGGAGGGCGCTGGTATGCAACGACACAAAGTGAATGTACCCACTGAATTCTATGCTCGGCTCACGAGGGATGTAGTCCGGCTTGCATCCGAGGAAGGACTTGGTGTCGATGGACGTGTCATTAGCGTTCTAGAGGGTGGTTATAGTGACAGAGCATTATACTCTGGAGTACTCAGTCACTTGAGTGGTTTGGCAGGAGTCGAATCCATGATAGCAAAGGAAGAAGGGTCATACGGCCTCGTACACGAAATGGCCGATAGGGTCGAGCCATTCAGTAGACGGAGCACTTTAAACGAGAGTGATTTGAAGTCCTGGAAGTCTTTTGAATTCCCCTATGACCCGAACTGGTGGTCCATATCTGAGCTGGATCGCTTCGATGCTGACAGGATAGCTCCCCCTCCAGAACCTAAGAAGCCAAGGACTATCACGCCAGGGAATTACTCCTCACCGACGCAATCGTCGAATGCAAAGATGACTGAGGTGGCTAGGAGTCGTCGTAGCTTGTCAAATCTTCCCACTTCTCAGCCGATTATGCCTAGGTCGCCGACGCCGCCTCCGCCCGATGTACCATGGACCATAGCGGCAAATGAGTTAAGCAAGCTCCTCATTCCGAACAACCGACAGGTCGACAGCTGCACGCACTCGGAGCTCAATACCGAGGCTACAAAGGCTAAAAAAGCTCGTCAGTCTCTCCAGACAACTACAAAAGACAAGAATGAAGCCCCGGTTGCTCCCACAAGGATGTCTCTTCGTGAAAGAAAGCCAGTTAGCTATCTGGAGGATGATGATTATCAATCACGTCGCAAGACCGTGGCAGGACCGGATATCCTCGCTACATCAAAGGTATGTCCAGAATCTCAAGCATTTGACCGTATACTCACATCTCAATAGGCGTCAGTTCGCGGTGGTTCATCGCAAACTGAAATAAAACAATCGCGACAAACCAATAGAAGACTGAGCGCAGCCTCTTCTCTAAGTACTATTACGGACATGCAACCCCCTAGTACTGTTCCCGCTCGGCCAAGTAGCTCCTTAAGCGTGCGGCCTAGCTCTTCCATGAGCGTTCGTACACAACCTCCTACAGCTGGGAATACCAAGAAGGGTCGTCCGGCTGCACCACCAAGGAAAGAAAGCGGTAAAGCGCCTCGTGCTCCCCGGAAGACAAAACCAGCTACTGCAAAGGCTGGAATGGTGTCTTCTTCTGCAACCACTCAAATGTTGCCTAGTACCAACGACGGGATTGTCCCGTTGGCTCCAGAGAGTCAGACTGCAGTAGTCGAAGCTGGAAATTCGTCTACAGCTACCACCAATCTAACAGAACTCGACCAAATCACAAACGGAATGAAGAAGATCAAAATCAATGTTCTGACAAAGGAACAGAAAGAAGCGAGGATGAAAGCGAAGGCAGAACAGCCCGCAATGGACGATACACTCCCACCCATCCCACTCAAAGAGCAAATTCCCTCGAATGGACGACTGTCATCCTCACCAACCTTCACAGAAGCTCAAGTCAAAATAGTGTCCCCTGTCATCGAGAGCATACCAAATCTTACTTCACTAACCGAAGTTGAACTTGACTCTCAACCTAATTGCACGACACCAACAGAATCCAAAATTGAGACACTGATCCCAATGACACCGACTATTATAAGTCCCACTGAGCCAAGCCTATCTTCAACACCCTTCACGTCAAGCCCTCTGGTTCAACCTCCCCTAGAACCTGCTCAAAACATAGATCTATTTATCCCCTACCAACCTGATGGGCCTCCGCCATCTGCGATACCTCTTCAGCGGCCGGTGCAGATCCTCGAACCGAATACTGGAACTCCCGCTCGGCCGAACCCAATGCAACACCATATGCAGCACTCTTACTCAGTGCCTGTGAGCCCGGTGCGAAGAGGACATGGCTTTACTGCCACATCTTCCATTCCCTTTTCACCTGCACCTGCGCCTGCTACAAATACTCGATCGATATTTAGAGACGATGGTCCTATTATCCCCCAACCTAGCACTCAACATGAAGATGTGAACTCCAATACACGGGATACCCCCCAAATCCCAGAACACCAATACTGACCCTCCTGATCCTTGCTTTACTGTTCAAGGCATCACTTTATTTTCTCCTTGACTGGGGTCATCGTAAGATGTTCAAATTTCCATTTTGTCGAAAGAGGAGAGAAGATACGAGCTTCGGCAATCAGAAGACTTACCCGAGGCGTTTGTGTGGGATTTGTTATGCTCATTTTGCATCCGGTAGACCAGATGTTGATTGTTGTTGGCCTCTGGCTTTTGTCGCGTACGATACCCTTTTACCTGATTTTTCTCTTTGTCTTACCACACCAGCCGTTTCCTTCGCTCCTGTTCGTTGGTTTCAGTTCCCCCATAAACTGGATATTGTACTGAGTAGAAACTAAATACAGCGAGATTTTGCAATTGACCCCTTGACGCTTCAGCTTTGTGAATGTTTAGGTGCGGGTAATGCTAGTCGAGATTGCTAATACTAGGGTCATATATTTTCCGCGGCCGGCCTATAATCAGAAGCCTGCTATGGTCGAGATTTCCTGGTCTCCTCATACCGTGTCGAGCATGCCGCAAGGGAAAGCGTACAGAGAGGGTCGCTTGACGCTTAGCACTAAAGACGTTAAGCGGAAGGGGAAACGCGCGCAAACCTCTAGGCTAAGTCCTCTGAACTGAAGCAACGCAGGTCCAGATAAGTAAGTTACCAATACTTAAACGACCAAAGATTAGAGAGATAAATATATACGATTCAGTACACATTCCGCAGTTTTGCATCCGATATATGTCAGCTATAGCCACGAGCATTACGCGGTATGGTGTACTGCAAAATCTTTGTATCGAGCATAGAACGGATGGATGTCTTTTTACATATAAGAAAGGGGAGCACTACGGAGTTTGGAGAAAATAGAATCCTCTTTGAAAAATCAGGCTTTTTCCTATCTTATATCTACGGTCGATGATTTAAGGTAGCTGTCTTTAATGGGATTGAAGCAAAGAAAACCGGGCGATGGCCTCCAATTCTTTCACTCTGGAAAGTAACAGATATGACACGAAGTGAATAATCAACGCGAATTATCATCATCTTGCAGTGGGTATTTACCTAATTATCAACGAGGATTTCTTTCGAGAATGTCATATCATAATGCCCATTTTACCCGCAACTGTGTCTAGAACCCTTTAAGTCATCAAGCAGTCCACGGCAGGCTCACCTCTCAATGTCAATTATGTTCATTCCATACTTTGACAAGGCTTTGTTGGATGCTGCTGAGCCACACAGCCCATGGGGTAGAAGGGGTCTGAGACCGAGTAGGAAGTCTAACCGCCTAGTCATTAGACCAGCTATTCGTCAACCTTCATTTCTGTGCCCATAGCCTTTTCCTCGGAATTCGGATCATGGACAGAAGGGGGCGGGCGCTCATTCGGGACTGGGTCTCTCCAGTTTGTCATGAGATATTGAGGCAAGAAGGTATCGAATGAGACTCGCAGGTCGTGTACGTCTTTGATGAAACGGAGACCAACATTGAGCTCACACACCGTCATATCGATTTTCATCCCAACCTCGATCTTGGCCAACAGCTCGTCCTCAAGAATAAATTCCTCTTCCTCGGTACTGCTCAAGTCAACTTCCTCTGGGCGTGGCATGTTACCCCATCCATGCGCAATCATAGATTGTGCGACACGAATGAAACCAGCAGGCTTGAGTTTATTGTTTATGTTCAGCGCTGCGAGTTGCTCATGTACCATCATTTTGTCCTTGTGGCGGGGTCGATGGATCCCGACAACCTGAAAGGTCCTATCGACCGTAGAGACAACCTTGATCGTAGTTAAGTTAGGAGTCTTGAGTATTTTCTCCTTTATTTGTTTCGCTTTCTCGCTCAATGACCACACAAGAGTAGTGTGGTTAAATTGAACAAGAGCCTCGGAATTCTCTTCCTGGTCGAGATGTTTTATCTGCTCCTCACAGAACAAGGAGCGAGCAGCGCGGTTGAAGGGACCAGGAAGTTCCAAGGTTAGCTCGTGTATGTTATGGAGCTCGATTGGGGCGATATCGCAAACATGTCGGGCTGCTATAATATTGTTGGTGTATTCGGGGCAGACATCGTGCATGAGGACGTAATTTAGAAAGTTCTTGATTAGGTCTGCAGCTATTCGCATGGCAACTCGATCACACATATACCAGTCTATCATGGTTCGGGAGCTGTTGGGCTGATTAACTTGCTGGCATGAAAGTCTAAAAGAAATAAAATACGGGGAGAAGGAGAAGGACAAGGGGGAAGAAACCGAAAGGGCCCTGTTTTCAACTCACAGGAATCCTTTGACGACTGCTTCAAAATCGACATCCCAATTTTCGGTGTCGCCGACATCGTAGAAACGGCTACCAAAACCACCTATAAAATCGACAGCAGTCATTGTGCGGATCTGCTCAGAATCTGCCGCAGCCATCTCATCTCTGTCTCCAGCCATACCAGTAAATTGGCGCGCTGAGGTGTCAATGCCACCGAGAAAGAGATACTTGTTAAACATAGTCGTACGCTGCGTGTCTAGACGCCGACGAGCTCGAAACCGTTGGATGCATTCTTCGATGCGGCTACAATAAATTAGGCGACTCAACGTTATTGCATTTCCAGGCAGACTCACTCGTGAAACGGTCGCAATCTTTGAATCTATAAGTTCAAGTCATCCCTGTTATGAAATGGCACTACACTTACGGGTCGTACAACTTCTTCTTCTCCAAAGATTCCTTAGGTGTCATCGGGGCATCGGCATAGTATTCTAGAAGTGTGTGTCAGAAACTTAGTTCCTGCGCGCTGCTAATAGGTATCGACTCACCCTCGAAGCCGGTGATATTCCTGCGACTTTTCGGGGTTTTTTTCGATTTCTTCTTCTTCTTCTTGTTCTTCAACCCAGCTTGAGTATCCATGCCTTCTACAGCAATGGCCGGGTCTTCGGTACCGGAACCCTCCAAGGCTGATTCATCTCCCCCGGCTGACTCGTCGGCTTCATTTTTGGACATAGTAATGCCATCCTCGACCCCGCAAGTTACATGCGGGTCTATTCCGCCATCTCCTTGAGGACCAAGAGCAAGTTCTAGTCGTTGGGGCTGTGCAACTCTCCTAGATGTTGTCACTTGCTCCGCGTTATGCAAGTTTAACGAATCTGCAGGTAGCTCCGCCATCTTTCAAGCACTCCTAGCCCGTTCCCAGCGTGGGTCTGAATACCTAAACGTTATCAGATGCAGTCAAGAAGAATGACGTGACAGCGAGTCGTGAGTGGCTATGACGCATGGTTAGATACGAAGGGGGTTTGGCACAGTGGTATCTGTCAAAGAGGATACTTACACTAGGCAGTATCAAGAATGATCCTAGAGTAGCGGGGAGCCCAAGTGATAGTTAGGTGAGGCTGAGCGGATGTGCGAATCCGAAGGGCGAGATTAAGCAAGAGATTATAGCTAGCCTGGTCTTACGGTAGGTAGGTAAGTAGGTAGGCTTAATGTGTACTGGACGGAACCGGGTAAGCAGGGAATGGCACTTGTTAGTAGAATCTTGCAACTGAGATGGACAGTATGACCATGCCGAAGTGCCGGGCGAAGGGAGGGAAAGAGGAAGAAAGAACCTTGGAAGTAGCTAGCGGTGGGTGGAGGTGAGTCGAGATTTTGATAGAGCCTACCTACCTACTGTATCACTTTTCCCTGGGCTTATTGGAAGGGCAGGTGCAGAAGAGGCAGAGAGGGGGGCAGGAGCAAACAAGAGTGAACCAAGTTGCAGACAGCCTTGGAAGTTGCAAACGGAGATGCCTATCCAATCATTGGGCTGGCCAATGTGGTAGGGCTGAGGCAAGTATGAGCTGGAGGCATTGAACCCAGGTAGTAGGTACCTACATGTAGGTAATAAATAACATGCAGCTAATGTAATACGCAGTTGCCATCCGAGACTGAGGTAACACGGCATTGCCGGTGGTGTATTGACTGCAGGCTACTGATAGGCGAGAAATTCTCTGTCCAATTTTAGGCAATTAGATAATACGTGATTGTTGAGCTGCTCGTGTTTTATTCACAGAACAAACCTGGATGGTGATCAGTACAGACCGGTCAAATATGAACCTTGTAATCCATGTTTGAAGGCTGCCTGCGTACATGGGTATCAAAAGTAGACAACAAACACAAGACAAGGTAAGGTAGGCAACTGGAAGCATCATGATCTACCTGTTTAGGTGCTCTTAAGATCGCCTTATTTACTATACCTTTGCACTTTCCAAACAAGTCTCCCTGCTTTATATCTCGGCAAGCAAAAGAGTTTGTGCGCCGACAAACAGCTGGCTATACACTGATTTCGGATGTAGTTGAGCACCTCTCACCTTGTCCAAAGGAGCCACAAAGTCATGGGAGGCAAGGGAACCCGAAACAGGATACAAAGACCTGAGTGGGCCGAGGTGGTGAGATACGACAAGCTCGAAAGAGGGGATGCGGTGAGGTGAGTCCATCATGCTGTTGGCATGTTCATTACGGCAGCATGGGCCAGATGTTCGATGGAGTCTCCATGATGGCTGTGAAGTCAGCTATCAATACGGTACATTACATATATCATATGTATCCATACTAGGCAGCTTGGCTTAGACTCGTAGCTAAGGAGCGGCCTAACAGTAAAACCCCAGAAAAGGCGGGGGAGAGATGAAGCACGACTTGAGAGTTCTTGTTGTCCTTCGTTCTCTCGGTCTCCGTATAATATACAGCAGGCAGTACTGAGCAAGTAAACGTGTAGTTCAGGATTTGCAGAATTTAGGTGCAGACCTGCGTGGCGCACACCTTACGTGTGTAGTGTAGCGCGTCCTTCAAGGCAGAATGATAGGCGCCGCCTGGCATGTTCAGAGCTGGGCAGTGTGGAAAGCTGAGATGAAATAAATGTGACTGTACCTACCTGGTGGCGTGTGGCTGAGCTCGCATCCCGACATCTCGCCACATCATCAAATGAGGTACAGCCCGAACTACGTGCTCCTATTGGTTAGCACCCAACGTAGACTTCGGCCCCACGTACTAGCACAGTACATGCTGCTTCGCCGAAGGTTGGCGTCGAGTGCAAGTACAACTACCGTATTCAGCATGGTCTTCGCCATCTCCCACTGCTGCGGTAGCTGCGGTCCGCAGGCTTGCAGGCTTGCAGACACTAACTGCTCCTGTGATAAGGCAATACCGTACCCCTGACGTTTCTACTAGCTGACGCTGCACTACCTCCGTGCCAGCTCTGATGGGCCACTTCAGCTGGTTGGGTCATCTAACCCCCAATTCCCACTGGCACCGAGACGGCACATGGTACACGAAGTATTAATGCCGTCTTAACCACCTTCCCTTACGGCTTCATCTTCACAAGACACAATCAGTCACTCCCTCTGCCAATATCCATTTCCCTTTCCTGGTCCTGGGCCATGTGATGAATTACATCCAGTCCTCTTCGGTCACCAGATCAAGTTACGGTTTAGATTCGTCACTGCAGTCGCTCGTTTATTGACTCCGAGTAGCGAAAGTCTACTCAACCCCCCTGTCTTCCGCTTTATATATCACTATTGTTCTATCCTACACCACTTGACTCCCCCCGCTCTCCTTTTTATGACATGGCCACCTGCTTAAAGAGGTCATTCTCGTCACCAACAGCCATGTCGACCACGCCCGAACTACGCGAGCTGAAGCGGATCAAGACCGCCCAGGCCAAGCCTAAAGATGTTCCCAAACATCAGGACTTAGTGGATTATAAGCACGCTGTTGCTGGACAGTCAGTCATGTTCCTAAATGCCGCGCTTCCCCTGCTGATTTTGTATCTTCTCCAGCGATGGGACAATGTGTGACGCCGGCGGCGAACTCTTTGTTAAGCCTTGCACCCAGGCCGAGGTAGAATTCTACGAATCCGCCAAATTTCACCCCGACTTTGCCGAACTTATGCCTGTATTTTGTGGCAGCCTCACACTGCTAGATACGACCACTGCCGCTTCGATACATCAACAGTTACCGAGTCTGATCGACCAAGCTGAGATCCCCAAGGGGCTCAAGGATGAATTGAGGTCTCACTTAGATCCAAGTACAACCCCAGCGGCCGCCGAGAAGGCTAATGCAAACGAACCACTCATAAAAGATGCACCGAGTAAAGAGGGACTTGCTACAGAAACCAAGAGGCCAGAGGCTAAGACAGGTCCAATCAAGACAGACCGCGCCGTTGCCCTCTTGAACGCTTCCTATGGCTTCAAGAAGCCCAATATCATGGATACCAAAATGGGCCAGCAGCTGTGGTCCAAGAATGCATCACAGGAGAAGAGAGAGCGTTTTGATAAGATTACAGAAAGCACCACACATAAGAACTTTGGCTTTCGAATTGCCGGCATGCAGACGTATAATGGTTCGCATCCCAAATATACAACATCTAGTGGTCACGAAGAGCCTTCTGCGAATGTGACGGGGCCGAATGAGGAAGGTTTCATGATGTACAACAAGTTCTGGGGTCGCGACGAAGTCAACGACTCGAATCTGGTGGAATCACTAAAGTTGTTCATCTTTAACGAGGCTGCCGGTATTGACGAGGACTTAGGAAAGCTGGTAGCAGGCTTATTTGCCAGAGATCTTCGAAGGGTAGAAGAAGTTCTACAGAACGAAGAAAGTCGCATGTATTCTTCCAGCTTACTTTTTGTCTTTGAAGGGGATGGCCCCTCATTAAGAGCGGCCATTGAAGAGGCAAAAGCCGAAGAGGCGGAGATGGAACGATTACGCGCTGAGCTTGTAACGTCTGGAAACAAGAGGAGCTCACCGCGAGCCGTCAGCACTAACCTTAGGGTGGATAGTGGCATTGGGATGGACGACGAGGAGCTCAAATTTGTTACAGAATCTGTTGCGTTCGACCATGTGTCAACGGAAGGGAGCTATGACGATGATGAGGATTTTGACGAGATGTCCAATTTTCCTCACATCTATTCCCTGAAGATAATTGATTTCGCACATGCTGAGTGGACTCCTGGTTTGGGGCCAGATGAAGCAGTGTTACTTGGTGTCAGGAGCCTAGCCGATATTTTCGAGAATTTTTCGGACTAAAAGCTACATCGCTAGGTGGTCCAATACACCAAATCATTTGAGATCAACTATTGGGGAAAACGACGCTGAGGCGGAAATCAGCAGCGGCATCGGCATCAGATTCGGAGGCAGAGATCATACCTGGGTGAGGCATGGGCGCACAGGCGTTTTACAATAGTCATCTGGAGTTTGCTGCATAGATACCCAGCTTGTTGCGTTCTCCAACACGCCATACAAAACGATAGAGGCTATTAGATGGAGAACCACTTCTCATGGATACCTACCGGCTACTACGAAATTCACGATTAATGAAGAAGTCATGTTGCTACTCATTCTGCGCATATTTCTTATGTATGGTTGAATTATATCGAGGCCTTCTTTTACAAAGTGACTCGATGAGAATGAGCATTTGGTTTATGGCAAATCGACGAAACAGAGAAACAAGGGACTACGGTGCACATAAATACTAGAGAGGTACTATGTAGGATATTCGTACACAATGAAAACATTATATATATCCTCATCAGGTGTTACAGTATGCAAAGTATATTCTCCCATATTAGTTTGAGCTCAAGCTAGCAACCCTGAATTAGGTATGAAGTACCTAGTCCGATACTACATGTATGTACCTAAGGTACTTCGTGGATACCTTACCCACGGCAGGCCCACTAAAAAGTTGCATACATGGAGGTAAGCTCGAAGCTGAGCTCCATTCCATCCAAAGACATGTTCAACTCTCCCAACCCCACGTTTACTCTTTTTGCGATGATATAAACATGTCGATTCCAGGCTTGGGACAGTTAGCTCCCACAGTAGGCTCTTCCCCCTCTGAAACGTAAGCATGTCTTGTCCGGCTAACAGTGGTCGGCATAGGCTGCCCCAATAGCTGCTGCAGCTTCAACTGCGTCGGCTCCCACGACAACGCAGACGCTCGAACCGTACTGGGAGTACCGCTTCGAGGTGCCACATGGGTCGTCATTGACCGTCAAGCTGGTCTCCGGCACGGCAGAGAAAGACGGCACAGAGCTGGCGCCCAACACACCGTACGCCTTCACCGCGACCAAGTCCAAGATCAACACCTGGCATGGCTGCACCCTCGAGATCGCCGCCCCCTCGTCGGGTACTTACGATGCCTACACGTCCGAGCCCACGGCAGACGAAACCCCGCTGGTCAGCTATCTAAACTTGCACTTCAAGCTCGAATCGCTTCGCGCCGCCGCCCAGAGGTCCGGCCAGATGGGACCGCGCGTGCTCATCGTAGGCCCCCCGAACGCCGGCAAGTCGAGCCTCGTGCGCACCCTTGCCTCCTGGGCCACGCGCATGGGCCGTCAACCCCTCGTCGTGAACACGGATTCCCGCGAGGGCATGCTCACGCTGCCCGGTACACTAAGTGCCGCCGTCTTCGCGACGCTCATCGACATCACCACCGACTGGGGCAGTCTGCCCAGCAGCGGTGCTAGTGCGACACCTGTGAAGCTGCCGTTGGCGTACTATTACGGCTTGCCACAGTCAGACGACAACCCGAAATTGTTCAAGCGCTTGCTGGGCCGGCTTGCTGTCGCGGCCACGTCGAGACTTGCTGAGGACATTGACGTCAAGAGTGCTGGCATGCTAATCGATACCGGTGGCGTGCCCACCGGTGCCCGGGCGGCTGTGTACCATGACTTCGTCGCGCATATTGTCTCCGAGTTCTCGGTGAATATTGTCATCGTACTTGGGTCCGAGCGTGTGAGCAGTGAGATGCAGAAGCGGTTTGCGGGACAGACCACAAGCGTTAGCGAGACGATCACAGTTGTCGGCTTAGATAAATCCGGCGGAGTTATGGAACGCGATGAAGCCTTCATGCAGTCTATCCGAGAGTCGGCTATAAGAGAGTATTTCTTTGGTAATTCCAAGATGACTCTCAGTCCATTTACACAGCAAGTCGACTTTACCGCCGTGTCCATATGGAGGATTAATGAAGGTAAGTGGATTGGTTCCGACTTTCGCCCCATATCAAGTTTCTAGCAGCGTGTTCATCCATATATGTATTTCAGGTTTTATACCACTTCTTTGAAAGGACCATCTTACCAGAATAACAACTAACGCATCTCTTCAAGTATCGTCAAAAACTGCTGCTGACAGTGGTGGCATTACATACGACGATGGGGAGATTCACACACCCGATATGCTGGAGAAAGCAGAACCTTCAATGATGATGCAGAATTGTGTGTTAGCGGTAGCATATGCTTCGGTGCATGATGCCCCGGATACCATACGCGATGCGAATGTTATGGGCTTCGTATACGTGGCCGATGTCGACGAAAAGCGTCGCAGGTTGCGCATCCTAGCGCCCGTCTCAGCGCGTCTTGGTGATAGGCCCCTTTTATGGGGCTCATGGCCTGAACACATGGTTAACCTACTTATATAGCGAGTGTTTGTGCTAACCGCATAATAACACTGACACTCATAGTGATACGTGCCGCCGAAAATTTGATAATTTCATGTAAGGCCTAGGTCTTCCATAGGAGCCTCACTTGATATTAGATAGCTAGAACGTCGCGCCAAGTCTTCGTTACCAAGCTCGCTGAGTATATCTTGATACAAGACTGTGGCGTTGGTGGCTGGAGTTACCGGCCACGGGTCGCCAGCATCTGAAAGTATATTTCACGATGCTCCGATGCTCCACGTAATGAATTGAATAATTTACGCTACAACCAATTTTCAGGGTCAACTCTCGCGAGAACCGATCGTTGCGTGTCCAATTTCAAGTCAGAATATGAAGGGGTAATAGGATACCATCATCATACTGTAAGGCAACGAGAAGGGCGCTCTAGTGCCCAGGCAAAAGGCAGAGAAATTAGAGCAGATGATCTTACAAAAAGAAGAAAAAATAGAAAAACAAACACGTACAACACCAGGGATTCCCTGGTCGTCACCGACCCAAGTACTAATCTGGCGTTCATACCGGCTTATCTATGGGAGAGCGGACGGGATCCCGAGTTTTCCGATGGCTATGGTCGTACGTGACAGGTTATTGTCTTCTAAGGGTTTATAAAGTAGGAAAGAATAATATGGGGAAGCAGGCGTCAAATAATAGTTTCAATTGTCAACGTTGTTTCTTTCTCTACTATTACTCTTCCTCCTCGAGTTCCTAGCTAAGAAAGGAGCTAGATTATTTTGTTATATCTATCTTTATTTTCAGCCCGTGTATTCAGGACTTATATTTCGCTGACTACTTAATGAGTTGAACTTGCGTGAGGATCGTGTACTATCATCCAAGCACCGATTATACAACCATGAGAGAATATATCTCATGTGAAGTCGATCGTTGTTCTAGCATAGACACAGCTCTTTTAAAGAGAGAGAAATTGTTCTTAGTGTGCTCAATATTGGTTATTTTGCAATCCTTGCACGGGAGCTGAAACCTTGACGTTGTAAACTCACGTATCATGGAGCAGTATAATCTCCTATGTCAGTAACCATGGTAATTCAAAAACCAGTAATCTGCACAGGGAATCATGCATTTATTCATCATGTAACCGTGTAGCCCAGAATGTAATCCAACGTCACCTGTTCCCTCCCTAAAGTAATGCTCAGAGTTCACGACGCTAAGAACCAAGAGCAAACAAGACCAAGTCTCCCCCCCCGGTTTGGTTCATTATTCAGCAAGAAGCACACAGACTTGACAAAATCCTCAGAATACAGGTCAGTTTTATAAACTTTGATCTGGAGTTGAATCTCTCTGGCAAGTCATACAGAGGCAATTAGTACAGCCAGGGCCTATATAATGGCATGAGCCCCAGGCTCAAACTACAGTAATATCCTATTACCTTAAGTGCCGATAGTC
Source organism: Xylaria arbuscula (assembly GCA_022385695.1). Lineage (NCBI taxonomy): Eukaryota > Fungi > Ascomycota > Sordariomycetes > Xylariales > Xylariaceae > Xylaria > Xylaria arbuscula. Next base: position 374,979 of record MU279355.1, on the reverse strand, counting down.
AGTCGGGAGCCTTCCCCTCAAGAAAATAAGCTTATAATCTAAATTTATAGCTTTATGAACTTTCAGCATTCATGAATGCCGTCAATGTAACTTATATACCTAGGTAGGCATGAGCTAATTAGTTTTGTATGAGAATGACCTATATCTCTATTTCGACTCTACCACGCACTCCATAAAATAAAGCAGGCTGGCCCTCTGACTGCGAGTCTGATAACCATTTATTACAGGGAAGCGGGTGTGATATTGCAGAGGGAACTCCATTAACGGATACCCAATTCAGAACTTCTCTGTTTACTAAACGTAGTCAGAATGATAACAGCCCTTGCGGCGACTATAATCTCGATACCTGGTACGCTTATCACTTTAAACATTTCAGAGCCTTTTTTCTTACTATATCAAGATAAGCTAACTACCTGTAATTATAGAGATTTTGGTAGGAAACCTCACACAGCGCTTTCTAAGCGTTTCCGTTCGTGATCCCTATGGTATGCATGCATGAAAAGTAATCGTGTTTGATTAGTTGTCAGTAACTTAAACAGATCGTAGTTTGGGCATATAGTCTTTTACATCTCCTATCTAGTCTATTTGACTCGCGTGTTACCTGTAATCAAAGTACAGTTGAAGCTTCAAAATATCTGCCTCTTTTTCCGCTGATGAGATTGGTCTCAAAATTAAATTGCAAAAGTTATGTTACGTTACGTTACTAACCGACTGTAAGGTGTCTAAGTTGTGTTTTTATTGCTAATCGCTCAAAAGCAACTCTATCTTTAGGTTTTAATCACACCACATACAAACTCAAGTTGCTGAAATTGGCTCATGTTAAGCCAATGCTAGCTATGTGTGGGCTTGAGATGAAGCTTTTGTAAAGCCAGGGACATATTTATGACCATGGTAACGTAAGTGATTTATCCGTTTCTGAAACATGTATCTTGGTGGCTTCAACAATTGACCACGAACTTGACCGACAGAGTAGACTGTGATCGATGAAGAACACGAAGAAGAACACCAGAGGGAACTAAAGCGTGCGTGCCGCTGTTTGATAGCAAACAGAGAGAGGTTCGAGATCCCGAGGAAAGCATTCGAAAAAGCACAAGCATCTCCAGGCGTGTAAATGCCGGAGTGCCATATGAACAGCAGGACAGCACCAAATAGGTTCATTACCTTATAATTGCCACCCATTCGTAGGGGACTAAAAGCTATTAGAAGAAGGATTAGAACGGTTTATTGTCGGGAGGGCCACCAAGTACGCGTCAAGTAGTTCTGAAGCAGCGAAATCAGATGGTGCAACGATACCAGATGGAAAATGATAGCTCCTCGCCTGAGCTGACAACAAGGCTCGGCTTTGTTCAAACTACTGTCAATCCTGCCGAAAAAGGAAGGACACAAGACCTTCTAGAAGGTTAGCAGGCGAAGGTGTGGTCTTGGGACTATCTTGGCAGTATATCACGACCGAAATTCCTGTGTAGTTTTGCTGCTGGCATGGCCCTGTGGTGGCGTTATCGAACTCTATAAGGGCGACTTTGTTGGCCTGGAGCGGCGCGGCGGCGCCAGTACTGCAATTCAACGGCTCTATGGCGATATCAAACCGCCTTCTCAGCTATCTTATCATGGCCACATCACCTGCCTAAAGCGGTAGGATAGCTTCCTGCACTTGAATTCGCTTCCTCTGCCCAGAAAGCCGAACGAAAAAAAGGCTGTAATGCCCAGAAGCTAAGCGGACATACTGGCTGACAGAGTCTAGGCTGGCTAGGCACAAAGAGATTGCTGCGAAGAGGATGGATGGGGCATCTCTGCTGGTATGGTGCCATGCGGGTGCCATGTGGCGCAGTAGCAGTGTAGTTCGGACTGATGGGGAGAATGTAGATGGTCGTTTAGGAGAGTCCGGGGATGTACAGCATAGTCTGGAGAGATGATAACAACGACAAAAAGAGCGTCTAGCTCAGGATTCCAACTGCTATGATTAGGCAAGATGTTATGCCACGAGCCAAGAACCCATATGCCAGATTTAGTGTAATGTGCCTAGACCTTGGCGTTCTTACTTACGCATCGTTGGTTTCCACAGCCGTCCCTGATAGCTTTCTCGGCTTGTCGAGGCCAAACAAAGATCGTGGAAGATCCCACCACGTCGGAATGTTATCCTCGTTTGGACTTAGGTGCTAGAATTATCTCGTCGCTAGTTCGTTGTTGAGGAGGAAGCATATTCTAAATCCTTCTTGGCGTTCTTGGGTCTACCTTGGATGTGCTCTTCTAAATCTGAGTGGTGGCGAATTGCATGGCAGAACCCGCAAAGTGATCGAGAGCCCTGCTGCCTCATATTGGCGATAAGTACTCGGTCCTAGATCTAGTATAGCAGGCATGCCGATGCCAATGCCAACGTTATCATCAACCCTTTCAGGGGACGGGGCGAGCTGGGGTTAGTCCTGTTTACCTATATAACAGGCGCTCGCGCATGTTTTCTACCGACTCCCTGAGCCGTATTCTCATTGACTGGGTAATTTAGGGCTTCCTCTCAGTCCTGAAACACAGCATTGTCTTCATGATGGCGGGTAAGAAGAACAAACTTGACTTGGCCCCCTTGTTTTTGATCTCAGTCTTAATGCTAACTCGGCATAAGAAGACATTCAAACCTCCACCGCTACTCCGATAGCCGATGAGAAAGCCCTCGCTGGACAGGTGGTCAATCATGTAGATGATGAGGTAACCTATGACGAGGACGGCCACGAGATCTGGCAGGGGCTCGTTCTCCCAACCGAAGAAGAGAAGGCCTCGCTGCGCCGTGTTGCCGGAAAGATGCCCACCACCACCTACTGGCTGTGTGCTGTCGAGTTCGCCGAGCGGGCGTCGTACTACGGCTGTAGCCAAGTATACAAGAACTTCATCCGCGCGCCTCTCCCCTTACCCCCTAATGGACCTGGTACGGGCGCGACCTATCCAGGTAGCGACTTTACCGCCGGAGCGCTGGGCAAGGGCACTGCTGTGGCCTCGGCCGTCACCGAGTCGTTCAAGTTCCTGGCATATGCGCTTCCTATTTTCTTCGGTTGGCTTGCCGACACCAAATATGGGCGCTTCCGGATGATCTGCCAGGGTGTCGCTATTTGTGGTGTCGCTCATATCATCATGATTATCTCTGCACTGCCACCAGTTCTCCAGTCAGGCAATGCTTTTGGCCCCTTTGCCTTCTCCCTATATCTTCTCGCCATCGGTGCGGCGCAGTTCAAACCCAACATCTCCCCCACGTTGATCGATCAGAGTCCGCACAAGAAAGCACACGTCATCACGGATAAAAACGGCGAGAAGGTTATTGTCGACCCTGAGGAATCCATCAACAGCGTCATGCTTTGGTTCTATCTCCTCATCAACGTCGGTGCCGTTTTCGGTATCCCCACGACCTACCTTGCTAAGCTCGTCGGCTACTGGGCCGCCTACCTCATCCCAACCATCCTGTACTTGATGTTGCCTCCTCTACTGTGGTATCTGAGCCCGCGACTCATCAAGCAGCCCCCGGGAGGCTCAGATTTGGGCAATGTCTTCAAGGTTCTCGGAGACATCTTCGCCAACGGTGGCCTGAAGAAGATCGGCCGAGCTGGCTTTTGGGATATCGGCAAGCCTAGCGTACGACGAGCTGCCGGCAGCACCATTGACTATCCGTACGATGACGCGTTCGTCAGCGACGTAAAGCGTACCTTCCAGGCGTGTGCCATCTTTCTGTTTGCTCCCATCTGGCAGGTCAATGATTACGGACTTGGAGCCGCTGCCAACGCCTTGTCTGCGGGTTTAGACACCAAGGGCCTGCCGAATGATCTGTTCGACAACCTCAATTCAGTGAGTATCGTTGTCTGTAAGTACCATTTCATCCCAGTTACTCACCAGTGTCATGATAAAAGAAGATGGGGAATGGCTAACCACGACATCTATAGTGGTCCCAATCATGAACCACATCGTCTATCCTTTCCTGCGCAGAAAGGGTATCAAATGGGGTTCCATTTCTCGCATCACCTTCGGGTTTGCGCTCGGCACAATTGGATCAATAGGATATGGTCTCCTACAATACTACGTGTATCAGACCTCACCCTGCGGCTATAACGCCTCGACATGCACAGAGCTTGTCGCACCAGGCGAGCCAGCGCTGTCTCCCATCTCATACGGCTACTACGCCATCCCCGTGATTATCGGTGCCGTCTCAGAGGTATTCGTCAACGTCTCGTTGTATGGTATCGCGTATGCTATGGCGCCGAGGAACATGAAGGGCCTCGTGGCTTCTTTGAACTTGTTCAACAGCGCCATCGCCGCTATCCTTGGCCTGGCTGCAGCCCCCGCTATCAAGGACCCCAACCTAGTTTGGGTCTTCTTCGGACCTACCATCGCTGGTGGTGTCTTGACTGTTATCTTTTGGTTTTTGTTCCATCACCTTGATGACGAGGAGTTTGTTCTAAACACCGATTTCAGCGACATGAAGCGTGACTCCGACGTCAGCGATGAGGAGATTCCTGCCATTGTAGCATCACCACCTGAGAAGCTGGCTACGGGTGGTGATAAGAGGGAGTAAATGTTGTCTGAGACTTCACCCCAGTTGGAGCCAATGTATGAATTTCATGGGCAAATATATGGAGGTTGACGGTGGAGCAAGATCATAACTAAGTATCAGGTAATATTTAGAGCAGCGGTAGACATATATACAAGTTTCGTACTGCTTGCCTTGACACACTCGAATTAGAGACGATAAATAAATGTGAGAATACCAGCTCTCCATCTGAATATGTAGGGTTTTGTGCGCCGAATCTTTCAGAATCACTGAACATGACCAGAAATAGCAATGGAGATAAGCTAGATAGGAAGAAATTATCGACATATCTGCTATAACGGCAGAAAGAACTGCTTCCGTACCATAGCCATAATATGAAATGGAGTGGAACACATGAACTCCCACCGGCGTTTTTTCTTCCATACACTCACGAGTATACATTTTAGAATTATATACGAACGAACAAAATACAAATCGTAAATCAACCCATGCTAACGAATTGCAAAACTCCCTCGGGCCACGGGATACATGGGACACGTAAGTAATTAATTAAATGATATTGCACACAGCCCAACAAGCAATCTTAAAATCTTATCAACACTGTTATTCCACACCAATATTATATCAGATTCCACCTGGCTATAGACTGCGCGCTTTAGTAAGAACTTACGCACTGCAAAAAGTTAAACCATGTGGACAAAGAAAAGGAAAATACCAAGTCCACCACCAACTTCTTCTGAGCAGTGCACATTTACATTTATCTAAAAGGTACCTATGTAACTAATAGATGCAGTGCCACTATTGGTCTCGCTAGCTCCCTAGATTACCGGTAGGTTGGATATTGCGAGACATTGCAACTTATGATCAACATGTTAGCTCGCTTAACCATCGGCGCCCTCCGCTTCTTGTGGTCCCGCGCCCAACTTGAAACACTCTGGCCATGAAAGTGAGGCGTGAGATCATGAGCTATATTGTACAACAGAGAAAGCCAGGATTAGGGCTACAAATTGGGCATTTTGGATATTTGCTTGACTATCATTAGTTGTCTTCTACGTGGCACTGCATTAAGGTAGCATTGGGCTTGGCTAGTTATAACCAATAAGTCTGTCATAAAACCCATACCATACCTAACGAACTAGCAGGGAAAAGGGGCGAAACTTGGAAGTAAGCGATTGGTTACTGTGCTAACAGCTCTACAGAGTACTAACACCAATCTTTGTTGTTCATACTTTCATGTCTCTTACACGAGCCTTGTCTTTTTTTTTTTATCTAGAATAGGTTATGCCTTTATCGCACCGCCACAGGACGATGTGTCTTAAACGTAACAGTTGCCAGAGCATCTGGGGTATCTCGAGGGTAAAACTCTAACGTTGTTCCATACATATGCCTAGTATGGTGGCATGAGGCAGAGTAACAGACTGAGCCTCCATAATAGTGAAGAAAGAAAATAAAAAACATCGCGGGCGGCCGCTTTTGCTTGGTCTTGATCTGCTTGAGCCCATGGCTAAAATCACGTGAAAAAGACATAGGAATATACCCAAACGCCGGGACTCCGCTTCAATCCTGGACGGACTTTGTCGGTAGGGCCATCTGATCTGCAAGACATGAGACGTCTCACTTGACAAAATGATAGTACATCGTTAATTGGGGCATGCTGTGATAGAACCTAGTGGTCGAAACCGGCTGCTTTCATTAACAAGATATTCCCGTGCCATTGATTTATACAATGCACTATAGAATTGATACAGAAGAATAGAAATTAAAAGCAGATTTTTTTTGTAAGAGGTGCGCCAAAGCGCAGGTGGGGTTTTGGGAAGCTGGCGACTCGTGATATTCATCATGTTGGCTACTATATTTTCATCGCAGTCCCATCGGTAGCGATACCAGTGCCATTCGGGTAATCTAACTTATGTTAGTCTTGAAATTATGTTCGTGGATTTTCCTGTTCTCAGGTGACTTACAGAATGCACAGACCGCAATAATCACATACAGGGCTATCAGTTGAACACCTTCTAGCCAGTGACTCTTTCCATCGCCAATCAGGTAATTGACGAGCAGAACTGAGACGAAAAGCGTGACAACTTGGAATGTGTCGAAAGCGAGCGTCATTTCGTTGTTGCCAATGCCCCAGCCGATGATAACAAGCAAAGGAATGAGGAATAGCGCAACTTGCATTGACGATCCGATAGCTACGCCTATCGCCAAGTCCATTTTGTCCTTCATCGCAACTGTGACAGCAGTGGCGTGCTCGCACGCATTTCCGACGATAGGAAGAAGGATAAGGCCGATAAACTCCTCGCTCACAACCGATGAGATAGGTTCGATACCACTTACTAAGCCTTCGGCACAGAGGGCAATGATAACCGTGGCAATAGTGAGGGTGCCGAGAGCGACGTACAAATGCAATTGCGGCTCTTCGTCATCGTCATCGTCATCACCGTCGGTTGAGGTAGGAACTCGCATCATCCCCGCACTCAGTTCTCCGTTCTCATCTCGCACATTAGCAGCAGCAACTCCAACGTGCGCGAAGCCCGAAGCGATGGCATTCTCGGGTAGAGCCTGTCGCTTGAAGATGTCCTTCTTGGCGACTTTCTTGCTTTCCTCATTGAACATTTCGCTATGCGTTTTGAGCTGGAAGAAAAGGTAGAGGAAGTAGGTAAGAAGGAGGATAACAGCGACACCACTAAAACATTAAGAGTCAGTTATCACAAGCCTGACCGCTACCATGACCATGATCACTCTTGAGAATTACTTACTGGGATAATTGGGGAACTGCATCTGCTGGCAGTGAAGTGACTGCATCATTAGTGTAGAAATCCGGCGTGTGTGAGAAAACTGCAGAGAATGTAATTAGTTATCGCTATTCTCAACGTATCCGCGAGTCTATCCAGGGCCATGGTGTATTTCAATACACAATTTCGGCTCGTAAAAGATTCTTGGTGCTCTATAAATTGACTGAGTAATAAAATAAAGATGAGAGTCGCTTACTGGTTGGTACGATTAAACTAGCTACAGACAAAGCAAGTAGACTGGCAGCTGTTTGTGCGACGGTTGTGTTGAAAAACTGTTCTGAGCGATTGAAACCACCAGCGACGAAACAGAAACCCAAAACCAGGAGTAAGTTGGATAGGACACTGCCGACAAGAGAGGTCTGCACGACTGTGACTTGATTGTCAACAAGGGCAATAATAGCGACAATAAGCTCAACAGCATTGCTATCGAAAGTCAGTACAAATTCCAATTTATAGTCGAGTTTCGGGATATGCTTTACCCAAACGTTGCATTGATCAATCCGCCCAAGGTATCGCCTGTTCGAAGCGCAACTTGTTCTGTCGCGTCGGCCAGTATAGTGGCTAGGGGGATAATGGCGATAAAGTTGACGACAAACACGGCAGGACCGGGAATCTTGAGAGCCCAGAGAACGATACCAGCCGGAGCTGCAAGCAACAGAATGTTGATAGGGCTGCTTAGGATCGTCCGCTGGATTTGATTTTTGAAGGTGAAATGGCCCTTCTCGCTTTTGGAATCATCCTTCTCTTCTAATGCGCCAGTGCTATCAGAATGGGAGCCCCCGACCGGAACGCCCAAAATCTTCCGCCGGTGTCGGGCACCTTGACTCTCTTGTGCAGAAACTGGACTGGCGGCTGTCGTTGCCTGTGAATCGTAGATTTCATCGGTCTGTGCCGGACGGTCGCCTTCTTCGCTCGTATGAGTCTGTCGAACTGGTGTTTCAAGAATTTCGGGTGCCGTATTGGCATGGTGAAGTGGCGCGGCCCTGTCAGTGCCAGCGCTATTCAGCGCTTCTCCCCTCTCGGCGGCATGATATGTATTTGCTCGGACTGGCGTTTGGTAATCAATATGGTTGAAGGGATTCAGCCAGCCATACTTCAGGCCCTTGGTGGTTCTTCCCACGCGTCTGGCCTTGGACGTGACCTTCAGGAGATTCACTGAGTCCATGCTGTTAGTGGATGCTGTGTGCGGTGCGATGTTATGCAAGGCGTTCTCGATTGTATAACGGAAGTGGTAAATGAAAGAAATGAAGACAGAATGGTTTCTATCGAATGGGACTAGGTCTTAGTGCGCAGATGCAGCAACGGCGTCAGAGTGCATAGACAAGCACTTGGAAAATTCCACACTGTTGACCCTGGTGTGATCTATTGGCTCAGAAATTACGGGCAGGGTTGATGTAATTGACGCAAGGAATGGGAAACGACAGCAGTGGCGGCTAGAGAGCAAGCATGTCGTGGTTCCAATCGGGGCGACACGCAAAGACAAATGCAAACAATTACGGCGTGGCTTGGATGTGGAGAAAGGGAAACTGGGGAGGGTGGCTAAGGGAAGTACATGTAAGTGTGCGCGCGCGCGAAGGCGCTGGGGTGGGTAGAGAGACGGGCAATCGTGTCCCAATCGTGGAGGTGATGATGAATGAACGAGGGAGGAGAGCGGCTAGGGTAGAGGGAGAAGCAACATGTTCAATGGCTTCCAAGGTTGCCTCCAACTGGAATCAGATGACGAATGCGACAGCTATGCAGCCTCTGAAGCTCAGATCCATAGTGGATGGATTGCCCTGGATTGCCAATGGTGCTAGAGGATCTGGTGGAGCTCGTTAAGGGGTACTTCAATTATTATGAATTCCCGCATTTATGAGATGCTAGTAGTATGGAGAGATGTGTACTATGTAGATACATAGGCAGCGTATAGGGTGTAGTAATGCAAGTGTGCAGTGTATATGTACTTGGGTAGTACTGAGTACATAGGCAGTAGGTAATGAATGCATCCCGGGTGGGACTGACTGAAGCTTTGTGCCACGCAGGGTTGGTGGGTATCGTGAAAGAGGACTTACGATGAGTATCTTGACGCCGCGACATGTTCAGAATCTGCATCGCCAACTTGATTAGCGACAACTGCCGGTACGTATGACGACATATTTCCGGATATGGCAGTTACCCTTTGTGTCTTGGTAAAACAGAGTCAATCGGTCGAGACTATAGGCCGTCGCGTGCTGGACTGAGAAAGAGAAAGACAAACGCGTTGGGGGCCGAAGTGATGGGTGCTGTTGTTGTTGTTTTGGCTGCCAGGTGCCGTACTGAGTAAAAGTATGGAGACGACGTAGTGTACCTCTCCAAAGGTATCTGGTGTGGGTGGGGCGTGCGATGTGATTTTATTCGCTGCAGGTGCTGTTATACGTAGGGATCTGGTTGTCGGTGCTTTGCTGTAAGTTAAGTTCTCTCTGACGACGAGAAGGAGATTGGTGTGTTGGAAGAGAAGAATAAAAGGCTTGACCTGGTATTCGTATGATTAGTATTGCGAAGAGATGAGTTGCCAGATACACCGCTAGGGGAGATGACGACCCTGCGTACTTTTTAATATCAATTAGTGGCCCTTAGAGTCCCAACAAGATTCGCATTCGCTACAACATGCTTGAATCCGAACAAACAGGTCGAGAAGGCAGAGACGCGCCTTGCCGGGGCGCAGTTCTTTTTAGACCAGTGTAGACCCGGCGCAGGCAGCAGGAGGACTGGAGGACTGGAGAAAATAGATAAGTAAATGTGCACTGATCAGCAGCGGCGAGTGATGATGAGGCCTCGCTGTTTCCCTTCCAAATGGTACGAAGCAATCGATAAGTCAAATAAAAGTACATATGGTATCTACTAAATAGACTACTAATTAGTACTGAAGGTGGATACCTACGGCTCTGGGGGTCGTAGTATTTGAGGCTTGGCTAGGTAATTCTATACGTATATCGGCAGTGCAGACAACAAGTGGAAAATCAGGGTTGCTCTCAGACGGTGAGGATACAGCTCATATACATAGTAGATATTTGAAAATAAATGATGTAGGAGAAATCGTAGGACGGGGAGCAGAGCAGCCCGACCGAAATATAATGTAGGATACCTACGTATAATGTGATATGCGTAGCCTTAAGATCACAGCATGACACGACAGAGCAAAACTACTCATATCCAATGTATCAGTATATACTACCATGGCATTTCTTATATCACCAATCGCTTGGTGACCTGTCTGCACTACTGTGGCTCTTCTGGTGCCTTATCAAAAATTGGAGGGCACGCATTAAACAAGCTGCTATAGGTAACCAATGTGCTCTATTGGGGGCTTTTACAGCATTGATTGTGCACAAGTTCCAAGGCGGACGGACATTGGGGTCCTTCATTTTGGCACTTACTTGGCCAACGCTACGACCATGGTGTATCAATGAGTGATTGCGTTGCAAAATACATACTACAGTGGTACTGGGAACGTCCCGGTAATTATAGATAGATCATAGGAAGGGCAGAATAAGGGGGTATGTTGAAGTACAAGGTACTCCGTACTGCAAATACTACTACCTAGGAAGCCACATGACGACGGAGGCCTCCTGTCTATAACTTCTTATTGGACAGGCATCGCTTGGCACAGAATATATGCCAAATCAACCAATCAACACAACACCGGCTGCAGTACAGCGTCGCATCGTCGATCAAGGTCTGTCGGTGAGATGCAACCTCTCGAAGCATATCTACATATGTATGCAACGTATATATCTATTCCACTGTTTACTTGAAGAATGCCACAAAAGACAAAAGGCGATGACGCAAAGATCGCAGCCCGGAAAAGCATAAGGTTTCGGAATTCTGATCCAAGTTTTTAGCCAAGCGGCCGTCTGCTGCCAAGGCCTATCAAGCATCCTCCTACCTAAGACTAGTATGGATTGCCAATATAACTGGTCTACTATGCCCGCCATGATGTACGTACTCTAGACTAGATGGATTCAAATTGCTGTTGAGGGAAAAAACTTGGAAAAGAGACTTGGTGAGAAAATGGAATGAATGTCAGACAGTTCTGACGCAAGTTGTTCGAAAGCTGGGGTGTCTATGTAAGCTTGTGTGGTGAATAGCGTCACTGTCACACCTGCTGCTAGAAACGGAAGAAAAAAAGAAACAGAATAGAAGAAGCAGTAAAGTTCCTCGCATGCAGAGGTTTTCTGCACTTTTCACTCCACCGTCCCTCAGCCAACCAACCGTAGTACCATCTTGCTATTCCGTCATGCATCTCTCGGCCATCGTTCGGGATACAACCTATGAATCTACCCGGATTTGTTTGTTACTTTTTGACATTTTGGTAGTTATGCCAAAAGCAGTGAGAATGATTACCCAGCAACACCACATTCCAGGCTGGTTCTAGTCAGACCTGTCTTGCGGCACCAACGTGGTGAGATCTGATTTGCGACTGCGCCCTCACCTAACATATTCATCCCGTCAGCCGTCCCAATAAAAGATGGAATTTCCTATTCCTTCCAACCCCTCAGGATTGCTGTGCCGTCCGTACTCTCCTAGGACTAGCCAGACCTACAATAATATTACAACTGTTCAATGTGAGGGATGGAACGCTTCTCTTAACGACCAAAAGTCATATATTTTTCAACTTTGATTCTAACTAAAGCAGTCAGCCGTGGCTAGGGGTTGTTTCATTTTTGGGGACATTACGATTAGGCTGAGATTCACACAAGACATAACACCCAAGTAAGACCTGATGCCATCCCTTGCCTCATCCGTCCCTACGGGCCGGGTAATATACCAAGAGGAACGCATTGAGAGATTCTACTTGTTTGCTCATTACAAGGTAGGTATATGTATTCAGGCATACTAATGCAAGCTGGAGATGGAGTTTTTAGAAACATCATGTCGTGGCTGTGTATAGACTTTATAAAGACTAGTTTACGAGCTGGCTTACTATGCTGGTTATTTTTCGAATCCTTGACCGTCCACGGGATTGCGTAGGTAGGTACTACTGGTATCATCGTAAGTTGCCGTATCGCGTTTATGCAAGTGAGCTACTTAGTAAGACGCTCAGCGTCCAACATGTTGAGAGCCAACCGGCTTATTTAGTAGATATCTACTATACCAGATATGCGCCTTTTCGTGCCGATGCAAACAATGATTTACAACTAAATTTGAATTTCCATAAATTTGGTACCAGTTTGGAGCATAAGCATAACATGTGTGTGCATTGTGGAGTTGATGAACAAAGCCTCAATTGTAGATCCAAACAATCAGCTGGATCCAAGACTGACTGTGAGTAGTGGTCTCAAAGTGACACATCATGTGATTTGACAACTCGGCCGCTATATTGCGATCATTCGTAGCTAAAAGAAGGGGTTTGTTGCAATGTGTCTCGAAGCAAAAGATAGCCCTATATTGCAGATGAGCTTTTCGTTCATCTTTGACAACATCTCATCTAATGATTCCAGCATCTAGTACTGAACACTGCCTCGCCTAAATAGCAGGGAAGTAGCTAGACTTGGCGTGTTAGCTCTGGGCGTAGGGCTAGCGAACAGGTCGCCTCCGCCGGCACTAAGAATTCCGGGGGGCAATCCCAAAGATGGGATACCGGCATCCGGGACGACGCCCGGATCTATGGGAGCTGCCAACGGCGTTTCAAGGCCTCTCTCCAGAGTTTCCTTATAGAAGGTATCGAGAGATCGTTCATCTGTGCAGAAGTTGACAAGAATATCCTTGAGTGCTTCTGGTACAGGGAATGCTGTAGTGGTTACACCGCCAGGTTTTAGGCCAGACACGCTACGCACTGGTGACGCCTCGGGATGAGTTGGACGGAGACTGGTTGATCCAAAAAGAACAGGTCTTGTCATGGGAGAAGCTACAGGCGCTGACTCGATGGTTCGGTAATTGGCATACGGGTTGTTAGCACCTATAGGCCAGGATAGTGTTGATTCGTTTCGGGCCTGGGGCTGAGTCGGCAGCGTGGCGGCGACTCGGTTGGTATACAGACGATTAGCCACTAATAAGAAGTCGCCATCGTCCGCGATTTGTACCAAATGGGCACCTGAACGGTGAATATACTGCGAGTATTTGTAGTCCGGCTTGCCCCATGAGTAGCTGACATCTACGTTGCTCGGGAAATTTGAGGCAGCCTCGTAATCGAGAACGTAGTCGAATTTCTTTAACAATGCTTTGTGAAAGAAATATTTATCGGCTTGTGGTTGTGGACTGAACGAGCCAGGATTGTAATACGAGGTCGGGTGTTGAGTTGGTGGCGGAATTGCAAGTTTAAGTCGATACGGTCTTCGAAATGCGTTTATTTCATTGATTCTGCAGGCCTCTGTGATGGGTACCTCGACTAGGCGAAGACCATGTTGACCAGCAATAATACCCCAGTTCCTTAGGGCGTCCTCGATCAGTTTCGTTGTCACGTTCATCCACTCTAACCTGATATGAAAGCAGTTGTCCGGATTGTGCAATCGATCATAATAGAGATTGATTCTTTCAGGTCGAAATGATTTCTTGCGAGGGTCGATATCATACTTCATCATTTTACTCAAGACAACTTTCGGTCGCCTGCTTCCGGCCGTGTTCGCAGGCCCAACAATTGGTGTCGCAAGACCGGAAGTTTGAGACCTTTCATCATCAATCGAACCAGGACGTGAAACATTGGGCTGGAATGGTCGAGGAGAGTTCACAGATAAGTTCTCCATCGCGGGCGTTGAGGGCACGGAGACGTCCTTTTTCCGGTTAAACCATCCAGGTGGGTGAAGTTTGGCATAGTCACTGGCAATTTGATAAAAATACTGGCCGTCCCGGAAGTTGTGTCGCTTCTCCACATGGACAAATATCCCGCGTTCGCGCTCCTTCTTTGCTTCCTTGTCTTTATCCCTTGACTTGTCGTCGTCATAGACCATCAGAGTATTCCCTAGCTCAACTGCTTCTTCGCGACTCTCGAGATCTTCGAAGTTGTCGAGCAACCAAGTGGTCATGTCTGAACCGATAAAGCAGTGATAATGTAAGCGGAAATGCCACCGTCGTGTTTGCATTCTGATCCCGCCTGCTTCGATAGGTTGTTGAATGGCTTCTGCAAGAGCCGCCACGTTGAAGTTGGACTTTGAAAAGCGTTCCTTATTCGATACAAGGCCCTTGCGGTGGATACCCTCGGCGTTTTCGAATAAAGGCAATGTCTCCATCTCGGCAGCGATGACTACAGAAGCATCTTCCGTCTTGTAAATAATATCGAGGGGGTTGGGGTCTCGTTTTTTAGTCCCCACGCTTTGGAAGTGGCGCTCCACTGATGAAAGGTGACGATGCCGTTGCCATATCTGGGCCAGTTTCTTGATCCCTTCGAGTCGTATTTCTTCTACATCATCTTCATTCTTAACTTGTGGAATTGAAGACGTTCGAGGAAACATGGGTATCAGCACAAAGCGGGCCCGCCAGTACCTGAGATTTTCCGTCATCTCATCTGTATGTCCTGCAAGATAAGAATCAATGTAGTTCCAATTCCTTTCGGATTTGGGGGTCATGATATCAATATCAAGGCTCTCATATGTTTTATCAAACATGGTGCGAATTGCGGGCTTGTATAGGGACAGAGTGTGGCCCAGCTGCATTAGTGATTCAGTTGGTTTACGGACAAATATATTCACCTCAACTTCGGTGCCATTAACACACGATAGTTGGTGAATTGTATTGCCGATACCCATAAATATGCACGTTCCGTCACCTACGGTCTTATCAATTGAGAATATGTCGGCAATGCGGACAGCTTTCTGGTCAAATGCTTTCGCTACTGATGGTCCAATGATGACTTGAAACCCATGTGCAAATCGAGCGCTGACTAGGTCTTGTAAGAACTCAGCACGGGATGCCTGCTCCTCTCCAACCTCCTCGTCGAGCTCCTGAGAAATATTATATGGCTGTCGTTGGTATTCCGTGTTGAACTGAGATTGACTAGGAAAGTGTTCCGTCGTTAGAGGAACCGCAGCCGGGCACGACAAAGACTTCCATTTCATGACTTTCATCTCAGATGGTATAGGGAATACATGTTGCCAGCGGCTGAATAGTATCGAGTCGTTAACTCTGCTGGCATCGGGATTGGAAGGGTTCAAAACAACCAGCCATGGTGCCATCGCAGTCGTAGGTGAAAGTGTAGAAGGCAGTTCTGGCACCCCGCCAGCCCGTAGCTTCGAGTTGTATAACTTCTTTTGGTCTTCTTCTCTAAGTACATCTGAATACTTAGTGTCCCGGTCATCACGATGTACGGAATGAGGAACGATTGGTCCCGATTTTAAAGTGCTTATTTGATCTATACTCGACGACGGTGCTCTGATTTGAATGGGCCTAGTTGGTGAAATAGGCCCCAAACCCTGTATTTGTTCATCCAGATGGAACCTCCTATGCTCGTACGAGGGCGTTAGTGCAGAGACAGCAGGTGGCCGCGATATCGTTCGTGACGCGGACTGGGTAGGTGTCATGGGCGCTAAACTCGACGACGACGGCGTTTTGACGACACTTTTCCCGTTGGATTGGTAAGCGTTCACGTGTTCCATTTTCAGTTCAGCCGAAGCCGCTTTTGAAGCCGCAATTCCAAAGCCGCGATGGCCAAGGCTGATATGTCGCATGAGCTTTGGCGCCCTAGCCGGGATGTATTTGGGCTGCGCGGATGCGGTGGAATCTCTACGAGATGCCACCGAAGATTGAATACCTTCAGACTCGGCCTGGGACGAGGCAACACTTGATGAAAGTACTATTGGTGGCCCAGAGATACGTTTGTCCCCAATAGACGTCCCAAATAGGCCAGTGTCTTCAATCAACTGTTTTTTAGTATGCTCCTCAAGTTCACGATATCCGGTCGAAGTTGAGGGTTGACCCCGCGGAGGAAGCCGAGATCGGGATTCATCGAATGATTGAAGCTGCTTCCAAAGCGACGTCTCACCTGGCTTTGTAAGTTTTCCAGGAGTGAACTTCTGGAACCCGTATACTGGTTCGCATAGATCTAGTCCTCTCCGGTTCCGAGGATGTGACGACTCATTATATGGCTTACTCATGGGTATCGAAAACCTGGGATCTGAACTTAAGTAGGGTGTTTCGATTTCGTTAGTCTCGATGACACTTCTCATTTGGAGATCGTACAATCTACATCGAATTGCAAACTCGTCCTGGGAGTTGCTACTCAACGAGTGATTCACAGCCGAGAGCGTGGCACCATGAAAAGCCAAAGCTTCCTCGGATTTCCCCGTCCAGTAAGAAACATGTAGCCACTGGGGTAGCGCAAACGCCCATTCATCAGTGGCCGATGTTGACCCGGTTGCCTCACTTCGACTTGAAGAATCGTTGACCTTGATACCAGACATGGACTCATGAATGGTGGAGTAGCTACTTGCCAAAGGAGTGGCTTGTTTTGGAGTACTGTCGTGGCTTCGCAGGACCCGAGGCTGCGATCGTTGGTTGGCACTTATAAAATGAGGATTGCGATACCTAAACAAGGGAACTGAGTGTAGAGGCAAGTTAGGAATACATATAAGATCAATACCAATTCCATTGCCTACGAGAGCCTCCGTGGTGCGTCTCAGGGACTCATACTCGACCTCGAAAACGCCGGGCCCTGGGCTAATCAATACGATAGATATGCCGGTTCGCAGCAAATCTCTATCGATATAATCAGAGGCGTATGTTGATGATGCCAGCCCGATGGCTTCAAGAAAGTTGCCATACATAGCGGCTGACGGCTCAGCCTTAATCTTGGAGATGGATGCGCCTTTCGTAGCTGGGTCTTCTGGAATTTCTATTGCGTTACTCATGGCCGCTCGGTGATGTATGTTGATATCTCGCCGAAATACATTGAACTCTTTCTTCAGCTGGTCTAGGATCTTGGTCCATTCACCACTCGATATCTCACTCACGACAACACGATAGAAGTCTTTGTAGGGCCGCTTATTTCCCGATGCCTGAAAGCCAGTGTAGTATGTGTCGTGGAGAGCGGTATTGGCCAGGTCAGTGGTCAATCCAGTGTCGTATTCAACCCGAGCGAAGAGCACGATACTGACCAGGTGTTTCACCTGAAGCATCGTCCACTTCTTGAACAGAGCGGGCAGAAAGCCATTTACAACTTTGTAGAACATGATCTCGCCAGACCCGTCCGAGTCAAACTCCCACATCTCACGTGCCATCTGAATAAATAACATGTATCTAGCCGATTCACTTCGAAAGATAGGGTGAGTCTGCCGGCCGAAGAAGGCAGATTGTACCTTGCGGCCATCCACGAAAACTGTAGTAATAGTGGCTTTGATGGTTCCTAGAAAATAGATAACCTGGCCTTTATACACAGTCCTGTCAGCCAAGTCTGCAACGGCAAGCTTCCACATATCAGATCGCGATAGGTACATATCCTTGAAAGATAATTCGACATGTGAAGCTTCGATGGCCGGCGACGAGCTGTCCACGGGGGCCAGGATGACTTGAGTCCCCTTCCTCAGGTTGAAGGCATCCCCCACATGCTTTGCAACATATACTTCTACAGTCGGCATCCGGTTCTTCAAGTCTTTCGGCATATCCTTCGCAATGAAGACATATCTTCGAGTACTATCGTCGGCGGGCTTGGCATCTGCAGGCACAGCAGAAGCCCGCTGGTAGAGTGGTGGCCTCGAAGATCCATATAGGGAACCCTGTAGTCGATCAGAGCGGTCTGTCTCGGCCTTGACGGAGGTTATGGACATCAAGGCCCCAGGCTGGATGGCGCCGCCACCGACCAAATCAAAGTTCAGGAGCACCTCATCGCGAACCAGGGACTCGTTGATGGTTACGGAGTAGGTACGCTCGGAGGGCCGCTTGGAGGACTGGAAATCGCGGATTGTCGAGGTGCTGGCGAGAGATGCGGTGTCGGGAGACTTGGATGGCTCGACGAACAGCTTCTCGGTGCTCGACTTGCTGAACTGTCGCAAATGCGAGGTCCAATGCGACGGGCGACGGGGCGCCGAGGGCGACAGAGCAGCATTTCGAGACATCACACCTCGGTTAGCCTGTGGCGCGAATACTACATCCAATCATTATTTTTCCGATCTTGCGCCATCTGCCCTATCTTCGCGGTGGGCGAGTCGACTCGAGAACGACGTGACGGCAGCAGTCGTGAAGTCGGAATAGCTACCCGATGGTTAAAGCGAGGCGACTGGCAACGCTAACGCAGCGACTCGGAGGTAGGCACAGCATGCTTGCAGGCGGTAACTTGGGCAGAATGCAGCTAATGCTGTCACAAGCAGCCCTGGAGGTCACAAGTACTTACCTAAAATGCCTAACCTCCATGCAGTAAAAGATGGATCAGACCGCCTACCAAGTACAAGTACCTACCGGTACACTTTTGGTGCAGTAATCAGCACTATTCTGAATTCCCAACATTACTTATAAGTAGCCACACCAAGAGCAGCACTATTCTCACTTATATGTATGCGTTCCATGATTTAATTCATTTCTTTTTTGGGGTTTCTTTTTTCAAAGGACGACCTTATTGTAGCGGCGTATCTAATATAGTACCAAATCCTCAAAAGTGCTGTTCTGGTTGGTTGATTTGCCCTTCATCTTGACCATGACGACTTCACGCGTCAGTCTCATGAGTCTCTCTGCCAATGGTTCATCTTGCGACAGCTCACTGCCAAGCTCTGGTACAGCCGGTGGGCATATGTATTGCCCTGACTCGTCAGTCACGGTTCCTGCAAATACGGCCGATTTGGCGCCCTCGAATTGGTCCTTCTTGAAGGGCTCCATGCCGACAGCCATGGCATATCCGCCGAGGGGAAATGGCTCAAAGATATCTTGTTTACTCATCTTAGTACTGACAAAGCCGGGATGGGTTGAGTTCATGAGGATGTTCGGATGGCCTGCTTTGGTCACATGTCTTGTGAAGTCGCGGGCATAGAGGATGGCTGCCAGCTTGGAACGACCATACTGCATGTTAGGTCCCAGGTCTTGGTTCAGTTCCTCAAGGCTCTCGAATCTGATATCCTTTGGAACCTGCTGATGGACGTTGCTGGCCTGGTTGACAATTCGCACAGTGTCGCCTTTCGCTGCAGTCTCCTTCATCAACGGCAGTAGCTGGGACGTCAGGACAACGTGGCCCATGTGGTTCACGGCCATATGCCGGTCAACTCCATAGTCGGTCAATTGGTATGTCATAATCCCTCTGCCTGCGTTGTTGAACAACATGTCCAATCTGTCTGTGTCCTTCCTGATCTGCTTAGCCACTTCTTGTGTTTTCTTCCAGTCAGAGAGGTCGCATTGAACCCAGTAGGTCTTATCCGCCGCTGCCTGGCCCAATTCTTTAGCAATGGCTTCCTTCGCACCTTTCACGACTTCTTCAGATGTGGACAAGATATAGACCTTGGAAACATTATGCTTCAACAGTGTATGCGTAATGCCGTATCCGATCCCCTCACTGCCTCCAGTGACAACGGCCACTTTCTCAGAAAGATCAGGCACGTCATCAAGACTAAACTGGTCTTTTCAGCACACATGTCAGTTTTGTCTGTAGCTAGGTACGCTCAGCAGATTCCGAAAGGGAGGGATGGGGCGAGCCATCTACGCCGATCAAAACTGTTTCTTTTCAAATTGTCGTGGTAACAGCACCCTTGAGCAATTTCGAGGTGTCCTTACGAGTAGCCAATTTCTCTGCTCTACCTCCGATATTCTCGGCCAGCGTGTTCTGCCATGCCATGTGTCAGTCAAGACAAACGTGGTGGCTCTCTGAGGTAATTCGCTTACTTTTACTGTGTCCATGTTTGCGGGAGATGCAAACGTTCTCAAGATCAACGGCACTGGTTCCGATGCTAGTTTGCGGCCCAGTGCAACAGAGAATACTCGCGGCAACACCAGATTTTTGTGTCCGATAACACAAGCGAGTCGAGGTCCCAACAGAAATGTAGATGCTCTACTGGCTCGACTGGGAAGGCTACGGACATGGATCGGCATAATATTGATCTACCCAGGTTACATAGTTGTCTTCTCTGCTACTATGCAGCTCCATACACATAATTTATATGTAGCAGCAGGCTGAAATCATTATATCATACCTCAATCACCACTTTGAATTGCGATCTTTTGTAGCAGTAGTGTTGAATGCCTCTAGCGGGATTCGACATACCTATGACGCACTGACTCCCGGTGCTGGATCGACGGGGATGGATACCTGTGTGGATGTGCAGCACCGCAACCAGCAGCAAGCAACCACTTCACTGAGTCTCAATTGCTCCGGTCGGAGCATAAAGTACCTTATTATTATTAGCACAGAACATCCACCGATGGGCCTTGCACAATGACTTGAATTACATCGGATGTTACATCTCGCTTGCCGTGCATCTCACATTTCGGCCCGGCCGCTTGGCATCGTGTAAGATGCAGTGTAAAATCCAGTGAACGTACGAGTAGGTCAGAAATGGAAACACTTATTATCAAACCGAACTATCTACTAACCCCCAACAACGAAAGATATTATCTCCTATAGGTTGAATAACTTCGCTTGGCGAAAAGGCGAAAAGCCACGAGACCTGATATGCACCTATCATAGATATGTTATGTCCCACCTACATCATCTCACTTTCTGCTTCCTTCGCCTTTTCTTCCCGTCAGAAAGTCTATAGGGAGAAGTATACAGGCCAACTCAAATGACACTGCATCGGTACTAACTTGTACTGTATACAGCTGTATTAATGATAGACATCAAATAGAGGTAAAAGCCGATCAATTGTCTAGGATACCTGTATCACATCATGACGCGGGATGCTGTTTGACTTGTGCTTCATGTAGAGTACAATATATTGGAACTTTTATCAATCTATACTACATAACATACTTACCTTATACTTACATATATAGGTACTTACTTAGTAGGCATCCTAATGCGACCTGAATAGCCCGTGTACATATGTGTCCGTTTTGTCTGGTGTAGCACTGAGGCGCACATGCTGCTTATATGTGGGTTATGTCATCATCTAACTAACCTCCAGTTTGGAGGTACCCCATCGATATACCACCCAATCATCGTTAACAATAACTAGAAGCTCCCAATCTGATAAGCAGTTCTATTTCAAGGTGCTAGGATAGGACATGCCTGCCTGTTTGTAACTGCCCAAACAGAGGCTAGGATTGGGTATGGACAGACGGGATCAGCTGTGTTCGTGTGTGACCTGCAACTGAGACGAGATTCCAGACTTGCTGTCTTACTGGAAACATCATTGCAGCACATCCGGCGGCTTAAATGGTGCACAATCTACAGCCTGTTATATCCCTTTTTAAGGCAGGTAGGTATATACATTGAGTAACTGCATGTTGCTATTACGTACCTAACCTAGGTGCATAATCTAGATGGAGGTAGCTACGAGTAGGGGCGAATAGAAGGTAGTAGGGACCATTTTAACTTATAACCTAGGATACGGAATTGTTTGCCGCCCAGAACCACCCCCAGACCCAAACATTGCAAGACTGCCGTCTTAACATCATCCCCCATTCGGTCGTCTGTCTCTTGTTTGCCTCAATCCCTACTCAAGACAAACCAGTTTTCTCACGTCAGCAGTGTTTTGTGTATCGTCTACGTTACAGACAACTACTCACTACCGCTGGTTTCCGGGGGTCTGCTCTCGTCGTTCTAAACAGAGACGCCGCTTCCAACAAAGGCTCGCACAAGCTGTCATACAGCAGGCCACTTGGCAGCTATTTTTTGTCTTGCGAATATCTCACTGCGGCGTGCTATTCCTCTAGGCCCATGTCTGCTCGTACCGGAGCCTAGCTCTTGATCGCCGCTCCATCCACCCTCAGCCTGCCAGGAGATACTCGCATTCCTTCCGGGCGGCATCATGGCTCTCTTCAAGCTGACATCTAAGCAAAAGCTAATCGCCGTCATATGTATCTCGTTCTGCTTCTTTGTGGCAGAGATTGCAGGTTCGTTTGATGCCACTCTCCTTCAAGTCCACGCTTACACTGACATAATTACCAGTCGCATTCTACACCAAGTCTCTCGCCCTACTAGCAGACGCCTTCCATTATGTACGAACAAGCCATCTGGAGCCGTGCCGAGTAGCATAGCGTGATGAGCGGTCTCACTGACACTCCGACAGTTGAATGATCTCATAGGCTTCGCAATAGCCCTGACAGCTATCGTGGTATGGAGCACCGCTTTCCACTAACACGATAATATATTAACATCGCCCCTTAGGTGTCGGAGCGAACCACGTCTCCTCCACATTTTTCCTTCGGCTGGGCACGTGCCCAGCTGCTTGGTGCATTCTTCAATGGTGTTTTCCTTCTGGCCCTTGGATTGTCAATCTTTCTACAGTCTCTTGAGAGATTCATATCCATCCAGCGTGAGTTCCGTCAGCCCAGATACTGGAGGAGGTGACAACTTTCTAACATATCCTGCCCGTACAGCCATCGATAGCCCCAAACTTGTCCTTATTGTCGGTTCCGTTGGTCTAACTCTCAATATTCTAAGTGCAACCTTGTTGCATGAACACCATGGTCATGACCATGGTGGACACGATCATGGACATAACCACTCTCAAACAGAAACCCACTCTGACGAACCCGGACATCAGCATGGACATAACCATGGCCCAGTTAATGTCGAGGCCGCTATGCCTTCGAGTCAAGATTCCATGGAGGATATTGCACTAACTGTGAGCGGAGTTCTGTCTTCCTTTTATTTCACTCTTTGCTAACGCCCTTTCTAGCCTATCAGCGCTCACGCAGAGCATCGGCATACCATCATTAAGCTACAGGCGCCCGGCCGTGATCTTGGGATAATGGGCGTCTTCATACACGTCATGAGCGATGCGCTAAATAATGTTGCTGTCATTATTTCTGCCCTCGTAATCTGGCTGACAAGCTCGCCAACACGCTTCTATGTTGACCCTGCGGTGTCGACAGCTATATCCATTCTCATCCTGCTGTCTTCGATTCCACTTGTTAAGAATAGTGGCAAGATACTCATGCAAAGCGCACCTCGTGGAGTTGATCTTGGCGACGTGAAGCATGACTTGGAAAAGGTATATTTGAACTCAGTCCCTCCATCCATTACACTATATATCCTTTATGCTCCCGTAGCATGACTGGTGGATCAGGGCTAACTAGTGTAGATTCCCGGGATTGAGTCGGTCCACGAATTGCATATCTGGCGTCTCGACCAAATCAAGGCCATTGCATCAGCTCATATCGTTGTCTCTGGTAACGATATGACAGATTTCATGGATCAAGCAAAAACAGTCAAAGAATGTCTGCATGCTTACGGAATACACTCTGCGACACTCCAGCCCGAGCTTGCACGTCCTGTTATTTCGACCCAAGACGCTAGAAGCATTAGTAGTGATGATAATGTTAGGAACGGGAACGCGACCGGAATTGCCGCTGGCTCTCCGCCTGCAGCTGCGTCGCTTAGAAGACGGCGCGTTGATAGCTCGGGGTGCCAGATCGTCTGCGGAAATATATGCGAGAGCCTCACTTGCTGCGATAGCACGAGTGCTCTGCGCATGTAAACCCCTATTTGATAGAAGATAACAAAGTATGAGCAATAGTGATGATAAGGATAACTATGAATCCTTAACTGGTTTGGGTATTACACTCAGGGTACGGGCGATGACCCGGACTTTCTGATGGTAAGGGGAAATACACTTATGTGGATATGAATGATGCCTCCAAAAATGATAGATACAAAAACCAACAGATTTTGTTCACAAATTCTCTACGAGCCCTCTTTTTTGACACCGTGGATTATTTATCCTCAGTCTGACTCATATGAATTGACATAATCCCAAGTAAACAACGGTACAATGCGTGTGAACAAATTACACTTAACTCTACCCCAACCGCTTCACTTGGAGAAAGAAATTAACAGATTACAAGAGACAGATCCTTAATATAAGCCGCGCTAGAAATACATGTTGTCAAAAGTAAGGTGAAGTTTACCCGCAAGAAATTTTTGCTGGTAAATTAGCTGTATTATAAGGATCAAGGTCATATATTTACTTATACATATAGTTGCGAGCTTTGTGTTTATTTTTTCTTTATAACAATAGCGAGACGTTTTTATTACTTATTATTTTTAATCACAAGAATAATAGGGGAGAAAGTTGTTATGACTTTGAATTGTGATTTTATTATAGTTTTTACTTTATAGGTTTAGGTTGCTGGTGCTGCATTTTTTATCGCCGAGGATTAGGAGTCCTTAGCAGGAAAAGGAGAGGGAAAGAAGAAAAGAGGGAAAGAAGAAAAGAGGAAACAAAGTTCATAGATACAAACAAACTTAGTTCTTGACAAGATCTGGCAAAACTTTCACAAGAATATTAACGGCCAGTCCTTCTCCAAACCGCGATCTCTCTACTCTCCTTGTACGGATCAATTAGGCATGCGACAGAGCGAATCAGTAGAGTGGACGGCTCATGGCCGACTTCTTTCTTGAGGGCATCAAGAAGCTGCTCGTTCCTGAGGCCAGGGTTTGATCTATAAATTCGCTGTAAAGCGACTAGGTCATTTCGATCTTGTTGAGTAAGCTGTAAAGAAGAAGACATATTGCCTAGGATTTGCAGATGATGTTTTGAGGAAATCGGCAGGAGCACAGAGTTAAACTGGTTTTCTTCTGAATGGATGAAGCGACGTTGTTTGAATCCCTGATTTGAGATGTTGCTGTGCGTTAGGTTGACTTGGAAGCGAAACGAGCTGCTATTTTTTTATTTATGCACAGGGGCTCGAGCTAGGATCGTACACATTATGCTTTGTCAATTACAAAAGATGAGATTGAATTATGTTTTGTTTCTGTCATTAAAACAATGCTTTTGTTGAGCTTCCTTTTTGAAGCATTACCCATAACAAACATATAGTTCCTGGGAAGAACTCTTTGTTTAGAGATGAAGATAAGTACTGCATAAAGTTAAAGTAGCTAGCTAAAAGATGATGAAACTGAATTTGAGTTGAACCATAGTTATTGATCAAGCTCTCAAGAAATCAAAAATGCCACCGATCGAATCTACAAGTAAGAGATGCCCCCATTGCCACGGGATGATAGAGGCAGACCCTTACTTGATGACAGCAGCCGGCGGACCAAAGCTGTCAGGTATCGGCGAGCGAGACTGGAGCACTATGCAGCGTATGTTTACCTCTGAGGGCAAGATTCGAGGAGAATACGACGATTTGGTATATGACACCAAGCCCAGCAACACATCATCTGCCCCAAAGAAACGTGAGCACTACCAAAGTACCTACAGGTAAGTACTTGTACTGGAGTGAATTTTATATCAATGGGAACTCTCTTCTTAAAGCAATTAGCTCTCGGAGAACGAGACGACGAATTAAAAATCGACGTAATTTTATTACTCAATGAATAAATCAAACGCCTTGACTAGCTAACATCATTGTGACTTTCCTTTCTTGTACACCTATTTATTTTTACTTTCCTTTTTTTTCAAGCCACCTTTTTAGTACTAAGGTACACTCCTTGTTTTTGTCTTAACACCCTATAGTTTCTCGCCCCCCTTAGAATTACACTCATACGAACCTGCTGATATAGTAGCTGAATACTCTTATTTTCGGTCGACCCAGTATAGGACAGAATGGACACACAATAACAGCCAAACGGCCATACTAGCAATTCCCATGATAGAACTAACGCTCTCGTACTGTCTACGATTTACGACATAGAGTTAGTAACGCTTAGCGCTAATTACTGGTATAGTTGACAGCATGATTATCATCGCTGTTTACATTATGTACTAGGTATTTTAGTATTCAGTGTACCCTCAAACCGATTTCTATCAATAGTCGGAGAGCATATTATAAAATTCTTTAGCTCCCATTCCTATCACCGGGGCTCGAAGACTCGCCAGGCAATGACATAAATCCCACGGATTTCGAAGAGCCGCGGTAATATTTCGAAGAGTTGCGGGAGTCTTATGCCGGTATTACTTGCAGAGCGCATCTGCACATGTTGACCCATCCCATCCAGACACATAATTTTTTACAGCCGCCCTAACAAGGCTTAGCAATACTTATGCTTGGCTCACCATTCCCCAGCTTCATAGTCCATATCTCTTTGGTCATGGTCAGCGGCGTTGCCAATTTCCCCATCTTCAAGAACACTATTTGCATCACCAGTCTCTGTATCCCCCTTTCTCTCGCTGCTCTGCTCATCATCTAGGGTACTAGTCATAATGATGTCGCCATCAGCAGCCTTCGCCGATGCTGGAGCTGTCTTCGCCCAAGTGGGCTCAATCTTCCCTTCGATGCCATTAATGGAGTGGCTTGCAGAAACGCCGAACATGAATTTTTCTGCCGTTTTACGATCCTTAAACGACACATGCGTTACTGTCGGGGCGCTATGAACTTCTTTGAATTCTCCGACACTCTGCAGCTCATTAGTAATGTCCTCTTATAGGGGGAAAACTTGTACTCACAAAGAGATACTGTCTAAGCGCTTCATCATTCTCTGGGACTGTGAAATCAACCCCGGACAACGCCACAATTTTTGGTCGGTTATCCAAGGAATATGCAGCGTATGCAGCATGTCTGGACTCAATCACTCCTCCTCTTCCTCGGTATCCGTAAGCTCCTCGAGTAGCCCTTGGCACAAACGTCCCACGCCCTCGGTAACCTCTACCACGCCCTCTCCCGCGAGGGATCCATGATGAGGCATCATCATGATTTTCTTCAAGGTCAAGGCCAAGTTGATCGGCTTCTTGTTCAAGCGCTGCAAGCTGAGCCTTTAGAGCTTCAGTTTGCGCACTTGGCTCCTTACCTCCACCTCCAGTCGAAGTCTCTGCAGGCGGCGACGACTCTTTTTTAATGCCGTTTGCGTTGAGCTTCGCTTGGAGTTGACGCTTTGCCTCTGCTTGCCGCTCGCGAAGTGCCTTTTGACGTTCCTCAAGTTCTTGACGCTGGC
The DNA here is from genome assembly GCA_022385695.1 of Xylaria arbuscula. Classification (NCBI taxonomy): domain Eukaryota; kingdom Fungi; phylum Ascomycota; class Sordariomycetes; order Xylariales; family Xylariaceae; genus Xylaria; species Xylaria arbuscula. The sequence goes on along the minus strand of MU279355.1, from coordinate 347,762 downwards.
GTTCAACTTCTTGTCGTTTCTTTGATTTCTCATCATAAATTTTCTGTGCTTCCAGCTGCTTGCGGTGAAACTCTTCAAGATCGAACTCTGGCTGCGCAGGGGCAGGTTCGCCAACCGGCGCAGTTCCACCTATTTGGCCGTTCGCCGTGTCGGTTGCAGGCTGTCCATTAGGCGTAGTCTCATCACTATCCTCCTCTTTGTACCAGAAGACTTTGACAAACCTGTTGTCGAATATCACCTTAGATGAGCTCCATGCCGCGTTTGCTGCGTCCCAGGAATCGAACTTCACTGTAGCCACACGGCCCTGGTGTTGCATTGAGACTTCCACAATGTTTCCAAACTGCGAAAAATGGCTACGGACTTGATCTTCAGTGTAGTTCTCGTTCGGAATGTTTTGAACGACAATAGCTGTCTTAGTTTTGTCAAAATTGGGTCCGCTAGTCGCCATCGGGGCACGACCTTTTATTCGTCGTGGCTTCTTAGGCTCACGACGATTGGTAGGAAGAGGTGGCTGGAAACTGGGGAGATCTAGCTGTTGCCCTTTTTGAATCCGTTGTATACCAAAAGGGGGCAACGACAATGCTGCATTATTGGGGTCATATTCTGACCTATAATGTTAGCTTTCTCAAAATCTCTCAAGCACAAAGTTTGTCCACTAGAAGGAACTTGCCGTCAATCGCCAGAGGCATGGGAGGTAGAGTATAGGGCTGCTCGGTCGCATGTTCGAAATTGCATTTCCCACCCCGGGGGCAGTATCCCTTAGAATCATAGTCACGACAACGCTGCTTTCTCCGACTCGGGGGAGGGAAGGTCCCCGGATAGATAGGTTGGGACAAACCAGCAGCAGGTGGGAGCAAGGACTGCAGAAATTGGATATTCTCCATGATGCTGTCGGGGTCAATGGGAGGCGGACCGAAAGGAACAGGGGCTCCATAGGGACCAGGGCCAGGAGCAGGAGCAGGAGGACCGGGGAAACGGGGTGTTCCTCGATAGCCTTTGTGTACGTATGGATCTTCGTGTCTTTCACCACGCTGACCAAATCCTCCCCCTCGCCGTGGTTGCTTATGGGGCGGGTTATACGGGGGCAGACTGTTGAGGATAATGTCCACGTCGCCATCGTCGCGGTCGCTGTAACCGCGCTTGCGCGAACCAGGCTGAGCGAAGGGGGGCGGCACGAGAGGCGCGGCATAAGTCGCGGTATAAGGGGCAGAGGGATGGTACAGGGCCGTTGACGGTGGCATCAAATCGGGCCGGGGCGCACCGTGTGCCGGTGGCGGCGGGCGCGGAAAATGGGACTGTCGTGCAGCGGGAGGGGCGGGAGGAGCAGGAGGGGCGCCGGGGATGTAAGATCGATATTTAACAGCCTGCAAGACATCGTCGGTAAAGGCAGCGGCATCTGTCACTGTCAGCACTGGAAGCCATACACAAGCTGGACGGGCCGCGTAGCCATACCCTCTCTGAGAAAATCCGGTATCTCCTCTTCAAAGAGTCTCCGGATGGTCTCGACATCGCCATCGTGCCGCAGGAGGGCTAGCACGTAGTCGGCAAGCACGTCGGCATCGGCGTCGGAGCTGTACGCAAGCAAAGGTCAGTAGATTATGCGCCGACGGCAAGCTGTCGCATTGGGCGGGACGTACTTGTTTTCCAGGCGCCTGACGATCCAAGCTTTGACCAATTCCGCATCGACCTCTTCAAACAACATGATGCCGGTCTTATCGAGGTTCAAAAGCCGAAATTGGATTCAAGTGGTTGGACATCCAAGGGCGTCGCAAACGGCAATTGGTTGGCGGCAGCGGGAGCTATCATGTCATTGATGAAAATAGACAATGCGCAAGGGTAGGTTTCAGATATCGTGGCCCAATTGCGTATGTACAGTGAGCGATATATGGGAACCTGCTTGTTGAGTTAGGGTTTTATTATGTGCAAGTCGGCCATTAAGCAAGTAAACAATAGGTAAGGCTGATCAAGGTTACGGTTATGGTTGGTGGTTGAGGAAAAAAAGGCTGGTGTGGGTCAGGTCGTTGTGGTACCTGTCAGGGAGCTGTAGGGGTGCTGTCGACGACGCGTACCTAGCTACATGTAGGTAGCTAAATTCACGGGCGCGTTGATTGGATGACTGCCCCGGCCGCCGTCCCTCTCTGCAAGCGGCTGTTACCGGGTATCATTTAGTGCCTCTAGCCCATAACGGGAGCAGCGAAGCACACCAACGTCACTGCGGGGGCGGGGTACTTGACCCAGGAAATTTTATTCATTGCGAATTCGCGACAGCTTAGAGCTACATGTCAGATAGGTTCTCTTATAATATCCAGAGAATATGTCAGTTGTAACTACTTGGTAACTAATATGCCATTTAACCTAATCAGTACACTACAACAAAACAAGCAACCTATCAGTAAAGATGTACAGAGAACAACAATATCGAACGATATATGTACTTGTATGGCTTCCATGCCTAGTATAAGGTTTAATAGGTAGATCGGCTAGCGACAGCCATTATGCCAATATTACGGTGACCTCTCTGCTAGGTAAGGCTCCATCCCTTCAGCAAACACCAACCATTGGCGCGCGCATATTGTTTGTTTTCTTTCCATTCTAAGGGGACGTAGTGCGGCTTACATTTAATATTTTCATCGCAATTCCAAAAAAAAAAAAAAAAGCCAAGTCAAACACCTTGGTGCATGAAATTGAAAAGCTGTTGAAGGGGTTTTCACGACTTTAACTGTCTCAACTAATTTCTTCCCTTTTTCTTCTTCCTTTTTCCCCCCCATCCACTCAGGGGTACATTTCGGGTCTCACCATCCCCAAAATCTCTACTCATAACCAGCGCCTCTATCCGATACAGTGGGCATGGCGTTCACCATGCACTCTCACTCGGGGCAATTCTGCCCCGGGCACGCCAAAGACCAGCTCGAGGACATCATCAAACATGCCATTGGCCTGGGCTATAAGACGATGGCCCTGACCGAGCACATGCCGCGGACTGCGCCGGAAGACCTGTATCCCGAAGAAGTGAGCCAACACATCTAACCTTTCTTTTATCCCCTCCTTAGTTTTTCTTCTCCTCACCGCGCGCAAAAGATGAAATAGTATCAATGCTAACATACAGCTAGCTGGATGAGCCCGAGGCATCACTCGCAGCCCTGATGCCGCGCCACGCCGCCTACCTCGAGGAAGCACAGCGTCTACAGGCCCTCTACGCGCCGCAGATCTCGCTGCTGATCGGGTTCGAGGGCGAATGGCTGCGGCCGGCGTACAAGGCGCTGATCACGGAGCTGGCCGCGCATCCGGCCATCGACTACTTCATCGGCAGCCTGCACCACGTCAACGGGGTCCCAATCGACTATGACCAGGAGTACTACGCGCGTGCCGTGGCGTCCGCCCAGCCGCTTACGAACGGAGCTCGCCACGTGAACGGTGCAGAGCCCGGAAGTGCAAGCGAAGGCGTGGAGGCGCGCGAGCAGAGGACGTATGAGCGGTATTACGACCAGCAGTACGAAATGCTCGCCGCTCTCCGCCCGCGCGTCGTCGGCCACTTCGATCTGATCCGGTTGATGAGCTCGGACCCGGATTGGGACGTGCGCCGCTGGCGCGGCGTCTGGGAGCGCATTGAGCGCAATCTGACGCTCATTGCCTCGTATGGCGGGTGGCTTGAGTGCAACAGCAGCGCTCTGCGGAAAGGCCTGGCCGAACCGTACCCATGCCGGGTTATTGCCGAGGTATATCTTATTTCTCATGGTCTATTTCCCCTTTGTTCTCTCATTCCCAGGACTATAACAATACATGCGAGTTTAGGGGCTAACATGGACACCTCAGAAATGGCTCTCTCTGAACGGCAAGTTCACGCTTTCGGATGACAGTCATGGCATAGCACAAGTGGGCACGAACTACGGGCGCGCTCTGGATTTCTTATCATCTCTCGACGTCGAGACTCTCTGGACGCTAAGACGAGAGCCACAACCTTCGGACTGTGCGACTGGGAAAACGGTGAAAGCTGGCCTAACAGAAGTGGCAGTACCAATAGCTGAGATCCGTTCTGTTATTTCTAAGTGGTCACCGTAGATTAGTTTACTCCATACAAACAGGCAATCATAGGTCATCACACAACTCAGAGAAAAGGTTTTCCCATTTCGGAATACATAGAGGTCAAAACATGAGAATTACTAGAATAGACGAATAGACGGTGGTCCTAGACTAGGGAAACACTGCCACCTGGATGCATGGTATTAAAATCAATGTATTCTAACGAAGCAAACCGCTTCATGGCTGTCTATTGTGATGCAAATTCGGTATGCCAGAACGGCATGGGGTATATTCTGATATCCCTTTGCAGCAAAAATAATGATAGCCCTCTTGAAACGCCGATAAACCGTCTAGAAGCTCTTGCTCTCGAGAGATCATGAAAATCCAGTTTTCCAGCGCTAGAAAAGCCCCGAACCATGTGCTAGAAACTAAGAAGGATGACGAATTGAGTATTAGAAAGATTATAAGGGAAGGTTGCCAAATGCAACCCCTATTCCCAGGGTATCGTAAGGCGTACCGAACACATTATTTAAACCACTCTTCTGTTCAGAGAACATAATGCAAGTACTCATACAACATTTCCATAAAACAATACACCCCAAATGCCGGGATGGCGAGGGCATAAGAATTCAGAAGGAGGGAAATAGGTTGATGGCCCTGCTTGCCTTCATCTCAAGCTAGGGTCACGACGTGCCAAGTCGGGCAGGCTAACTGTCGCCGAGTTCGACACTTTCAAGCCAGGTTCGAATGGCTCCCCGCAGCGCGCTCTCCTTTTCGCGGCTCGCCTGGTGGTTTATATTTTGATGCGCGCTTTGGCTCTCCTTTTCACGCTTGTCTACCACTTCCTGGACGATGTTTCCCAACGCCGACAAAACAACTGTCTTGCATTCGACACGGGGGACTTCCTGAAAATCAAGTCTCGTATCGGGTGCTACTTCTTCGGGCTCTGAAGCTTCACTATTGCTCCGATCTCGACGTTTGCTGACTGATCTGGAAGAGGTAGCAGATGTTACGCGACTGGAGTCGTTTGTTTGCGCAATCACTTTCTCAACAGCATCGATAAGTGCCTCATCTAAGGTCACGAGCTCTTCCACCTCAAACTTTTCCTCGATTGGTTGATCGGATGGCGACAAAGCCGGCGTCGCTATGGATGGGCTAAAATGATCAAGGGAGCTATTAGTGTTGCGATCCGACGCGGATTTTGGCTTAACTAGACGATGATAATGAAGTCGTTTGATGCTAAAATTCGTGGTATCTGCTATGATAGCGCTTCCTACGTCGACCCATTGTTCGGCAGACCATGAGTCGGAAGTTGGATTTGAATATAACGTTGGGGTTGGTTCAGCTTTGAGAGACTCACGAACCTGATCGAGCAGGTCCTTTTGCGGGGGTATTGCCTGTAACGTAAAGTCGGGGTGATAGCTCTGTAGCCATCCTGCAACATTAAGGGGGGCATCTCCATCGATAGCTAGCCGTGAGAACTGTTCAAAACTATCGAGGCCACTTCCAAGGCCAGGGGTGGATAGGTAGCCACTACTTGACGGGGAACTGACGGCTGTTTCGAACGAAGTCAAATAATCCGGGAATTGAACGTCGACATCAATTACACCGTCATCGTTGTTTATGGACGTTTTGACTGGGGATTCGAAGGCACCAGAGGGGTTGGGTATCCTAGCCTGGGGGTCTGATTGCTTAGTCGCCTGTTTCCGTGGAGTCTCCGGTTCACCTTCAGCCGTTTCATTTGTTCTCGATTCGCTGTTTGTCTCGGTGGCTCCAGATTTCCCTTGTTTGTCTATTCTTGCGAGTTCGTCTTTTTTCGCGAACATTGCTTTCGTGGGTGATTCAATAGGGCTATCGTATAAACCTGAAGTATCCGGCGTCTGCGACGTCGAAGCCGTAGAGTCCCGCCGTCGTGCGCCCCATAATCCACTAATGACACTACCCCATCTCGAGCTTTGGCGGGAATGGGTACTTGCATGGCTGGAGTGACCAAGGCTATCAACCCGCTTAAGCGACCGTTTCAAGTCATCAGCTGCCGCGCTACCACGGTTCTCTTGTCGGACAACATGGTTTATATTTCTTTGAGCGGTGGAAAAATGTGCAACAGCCTCATCAGGCAATACGGTGTTTGTTGTTGCGGCGCTGCTCTTTCTAGTGTTAAGGTCACTCCCAGCTATGGGCAGGTGCGCTGGCTTGAAGAACTCAGATGATCGTCGCTCATGATGTTGACTATCTATACTGAGGTGTGCTAACTGAGCCGGTATCCCTGTCATTGATCGTGTAGTAGCCTGTGATTGGATGCTGAAGCTTCGGGTATGTGATGGACCCCTCTGGCCTTGACGGCGGTTGATCTTCCGTCGGAGTGACTCTTCTTTATTTATCGGAACTATATATGATGGCGGAGAGTGACTGAAAGGACCAAAAGAAGCAGATGTGTGTGGGCGCTGGGCGCGGACTGCCGGGAGCTGCTGGTTCGCAGGTAAGAATGCCGATAGGAGAAAGATTAGCCTCCGTGCGGCCATTTTATCGTGTGAGATGATCACTGTGCGAGATGGCAAAGAAGCGTCTTCTTCGTTTTTGGCTTTCTGTTGCTGATAAAAGCGCCGCCTGTACCAGATCGGGCTCAATGCTTGAAGCCAGTCGGTATGCGTCGCTAGAAAACCTGTGAGGAGATTGAAAAAAAAGAACCCTTGTTCTTTACTACCAGCCCACCTTGCAACCCATCTAGCCTCTTCTCTCCACGGTCCCCAGCGACCCTGACCTGTTACAACCCTGGTTGCGCAAAGCCCAGTTACAATACGTAGTTGGGCATTCTGGACCTCCTCGCTAGTCTCTTGGTCTTGCATCAGGGCGTTCGGAGGTAATGCCACAAGCTTTGCGTATTGCTTGGGTAGCTTGACTTGGGAAGCGTCCGAGCCGCGACGACTATGCACGGAAGTTGTCCGCCCAGCTTGAATGGGTGCGCTCATAGGATGTGGATCAGGGGCTGATGAATCCACTTGCTTAAGCATTGGGTAGAGGGCATGAGCAACAACTGACTGAAGGTGCGTGAGTGTCCTCATTATGATATCCCAATGTTGAGTCACAAAATCCATACGATCTTCAGCGTCGTTACTGTAGTAGGACTCGATGGATTCCGACCCATACCCAAGGCCAGCCATAGGCCAGCCAGTCCGACGAGTAGAGCCAAGGGACGATGGGAAAGCATCGTGCTCATTGAACGAGCTCGAAGCTCGAAAATTAGACTTGGGCGCTGCTGTGCCTGAATGTGTCGAATTCGAAGGATTCGTAGGGAGGGGGATCACTAGGGCGACAGCATACATCGGCGTTCTCTTGTTGACAGGCTTTGGCCTTTTTCTCTTCGGTTTTGACTCATCAGGCGAATATGGGAAAGGGAAACCTGTACTGTCTTCTCCTATACCTTGAGGTGTCTCAATATCATCACTAGGGAGGTTGACAGGGAAGAGACGAGTGACCAAAATCTTCTTGCGATCTGCTAGGCGGCCGTGTGGGTGTGTAGATACCTGGGGGTGTGCTGACTCCGATGTGAATGATTGCGCCAACCTGCTTGATCGCATACTTGACCTACCTAGAGAACCCCGTCCATCGGCCGCGTAGGAGCTGGGTATGACAGTTGAACGGGTGTCGCTAGGTATCACATGCACTTTAGTCGACGTTCCTTTGTAAGCCATCACTTCAGTGTTGGCAAAAATACAGCTAGAAAAGCTGGCTAGTTCCTCGCGGTATTCTCTAGACGCGCGTTGTGATTCTGTTTCAGCGAAGCTGTATGTGCGCGATTGTATGGACCCCCTTCTATCGAATGCACCTTGCCGAGGTTGAGGACTTCCGGGCTGTATCACCAACGGTCTTGTGACTTGGCTTTGACTTCCTCTCCTCGGCATATTAGGGGTTCGCCGGGAATCCTGAGAGATGGACTGAGACGAGCTTGTGGCGGACACCTGAGCTGGTCGTTCTGGTGTAGGGCCAGGATGGCTGTCAAACAGCAGCGAAGGATTCACGTTACCGAGGGTATCCTGCATAATAATGACGCGAACGTCACGCATGTGAAAATCAATACCATCATCGTAATCGTATGCGCCTGAATGTGACCCTGGGTGCAGGGTAGTCAATGCCGGCAAGGGGAAGACTTGGTCTTCGCGGTGAAAAAGTGCCTGTGTGTCTGGAAATAGTAGACTGCGCGTATGAATTTCTTCCTGTACTGACTCGGGTGGCAACCTGACGCTTGGCGAAGTCTGCTGAGCAGAAGTGCCAGCGGCAGCGCCAGAAGTCAGATTAAATAACTTGCCCAACATATCTTTTTGTTGTTGGTGGCGTGTGAAGGTGGCTGAAAGACACCTAGAACCACGAACTGAAGCAGTCCTCAGCTGTGTCAAATCATGGTGCGAAAGTACTTCGCTTGACTTGTGGCGGCGTGGAAAGACATGGAAGCGCTGTAACAAGAAATCTTGGAGATGCGAGCTGATGGCGACGTGTTTGTCAGTCGCTAGTGCAACAGAAGCAACGAGGACCTTATAGCCTTGGCGTATAGTCAGGAGGCGCGTCGCGCTTCGAGAGGATGATTGGCTGCGCGTCCAATCACTAGTACGAGGACATATAAGATACCATGGAAGCTTTTTAGCGGTTAGCGGCAAAGCAAGATCTGTTATAGATTTTATCGCTGAGTGCAGTTGTGGGCTTGATTCACTGGGTTCTTAGTGATATGCGAACTTGTTTAGCAAGTGGGTAGAAATCGACTGGGTGGTACACAATCTCTGATGAGAGCAGTTGAGGACAGTAACAACGACGGGTAAGAATAGAATCAGGTGCAAAGGAAATATAAGAATCAGGCAGCTATGCACTACGGCTTGAGCATCTCGAAGGCCGACCTTCATCTTACAGGGACGAGAAGTAGGAATCGGTGAAATAAACATATCGAGAAACCTACTTGGCGCACTTGAGAGATGTGTTTGTGTTCTTGTCGGAGTAATACAAAGGCAGAGAAGTCGAATAGGCCACCACGCAATTCCTGGAACTCGATGAGGTTGCACCTGTTCTCTGTTGCTGGTCTAGTCCTGCAGCTGAATGATGATGAACGAGCTGGAACCCCGAGAAAGACGTAACCAGGCTTCAGTGAGTATCCGCCTGGGATATTATACTGACATCGAAAGTTGTGTGGTTCGGGAGGTTGAAGATATCATGGACCAGGGAGTATGAAGTTCCTGGTGCTTGTATATAGTCCCCAGCTTTTCTGCAACGTCAGTGCAACTAAGTCGGGTTGCTTTCGGGTCAGTGTCCGAGTGCTAGTGATCAATGCAACAATAAGTGACTGTTGATCTCCTTCAGGGTTGTTCCGATATTGCTGGATCCAGGCAGGGTCGCCAAGCTGCTCGCAGGGCGAGGTGCAGCCTGTGGTTATGAGTGCCACGATAATCAAGATGAAAGGCTGGAAAAAGGGGGAGAGCACCGGGTGCCCTCTTTCTATCCTCGGCCTCTCGCCGGATTGCGATGTAGTTGTGCGGCAGATGGACTCGCCGCTGGCGCGCTCTGGCGTTGAGAGACTCACAACCTTAAGAAAGCAGCACAATACGGCGTGTTGCCGTCAGTCGCGTGCAAAGGGCCGAATCGATCCGGGATGACTGGCTACGTGCCTTGAACAGGTAAGATTGGGGTATCCCAGTCTAGGATATTCACCGATGATGGCATTGACAAGGAGGGTGGACGGGATGCGATCAGATCAACAATCAGATGGAGAGGGTATGATGTGACGGGCTGGACAGATTGGCAGGCGGTGGGAACCTTCATTCCAGAGGATTGGTTCGGGTGCGATAGGCGGTCTGTGGAGAAGCGATGAATGCGATGCGATGTGATTAAAAAGTTGAGACGCAGCTGTGTGAATCCCATGCAGGAAAGAAGCCAAGTTTGCGATCTGGAGGGGAAATGGAAGGTTTCCGGACTGGCGGTGAGCCAAGTCGAGACACCTGACAGGTGCTGGGGAGACAAGCCGTAACACAGGTATCAGGTACGTCGAGGGCTGCCCGCCCCGCTGTGGTGGATGGCCGTGTGGGCTATTGTCAGCGTCGACAACCACTATATCACCTGGTATTACCTACTACCTAAGTACCACCTGCATGTGCACTACACTAGCGCGCAACTGCACGCCCTAGCTATATGTACGGTTTCTGCTACGGTGCTCTAGTGGGGTTTAGGCGGGGGAGAGTGCAGTAGCTTGCATACGGTGGGGGAGCTCGGCCTGTAGCGGCGTAGTACGTACTACACCAAGCACTGACAATGCACCACTAAAACAGATGCAGACGCGAGTTCGATCGAATTGGCAGAAGCGGGCTATGGTATGACGGTGTTCACTATCTCGCTGCCTCCCTCACCAGGTAAAGGCAAGGTAAGGTATGTCTACCAATTTCTAGTCACATAGTACAGTTACGTGTATGGAAAAACACAATTGGTCATTGCCTTGATCCGTCCACATGTCACGTTGGTTTGGACACTTGTACATGTATGTTTGACGAAGACTCTAAGAAAGTGGGATGGTTTTGGGTGAAAGAAGGTAAGGTGTACTATCTCTCATGTGCGGCCTCGAGGAATACTTCATATTTTATTCTGATAGGATGGGGGTTCGACCTACGTAAGGCATCAACGATATTTCTCCCGTAGTACAGGTAGCTCTCGTAGATCGTGGTTTGGGCTCGATGATCCCGCGACCTATGATCGAACGAACGAACGACAACGACAACAACAACAACAACCCAACTGTCTCATGACCAGTTTAGAGCCCGTGGATTGCCCATGCCCTACTTACCTCTTTAGAATACAAACGGACAGCCGTGATGTTCGTTCTGGCTATATGGCGCGAATTTCCGCTTTGGCAACACGGTATTCCGAAGAGGCGGTCAGGTCTGATCTCAGATACCGCCTGGTTTTGGAGAACGTTGCAGTCAACCACACCTCTACAAAATACCTAAATTATAGATTACAACATTCACGCAATTTCCCCCAACACTCAATATGTACGAGATATCATTGTTTAATGAAGTTTCCTCTGCGCTCTCACCGGTTCTTCTTTCTCCCTGTTGTTGCTCTTCGTCCCCTCTTCCCTCCTCCGTCCCTCAGCCATATTAGGTTCCTCGTGTCTATGTCGTCTTCTACCTTCTATCCCAGCTTGTTGACGACTATGACTGTCAATCAATTCTCTTGCTTTGTGCCCGTCTCTGCGGCGCTGCAAGCGCCAACCAACACCTAGATATACTAAGTAGTATGCACAGGAACAACTATCAGCACTACTCGGATGCGGTATAGATGCATTCCCGGTTTCATGCTCTCGTTGTGAATGGTCGGCCGTTGCCAGCACACACGCACCCTCTCCACCACCATACATGGATATACCCTCCTGCCTACGACGATACTTGCGGCGTTGTCCAAGCCAGGCCGCTGCCACCTCTGTGCCGGATTTAGTCGTCCAGCATGCGGCCGCAAGTGTGGCTGTTTGTTCATCCCATCCCCTATGTCTGTTGGCATGCTTCGTCTGACTACTAAGTATAACTGAAAGCAAGACATGGTGTGCTCAAGATGCTGACGTCAAAGGTCTATGATCACGAAGCTGCCATGCTCGTGTCGCTAGAAGTTTCTGGCCCTACTAAGGAAAATGAAGAACTAAGGCACTTGCGAAGATCTATACTCTTCTTCGCGTCGACGGTTGCTGTAGCAAGCAAAGCACTCGACCTGTGCCTCATCAATGCCATGTTTGCTCCGGTTTTCGGGAGTAGGTTGGCAATAAGAGCGGCCCAGCCGGTGGATGCCGGCTTGCCCTACACAAACTACACTAGCCTAGCCTAGTCTTTGGACTTTGACTCATGAGCTGTGGGACATGGACTGCTGGTCAACAAGTGCTCCGACGATAGATCTCAGCTAGAGTCGAGAGATCGCCAAATTAGTCAGGAAAACCAGAAGAGAAACCCAGCAGAGCGTTAATAATAACGCACCTATACATGTATGTATGCAGCAGCAGCAGCAGCGAGCTGGACAGCCGAATATAGCATGCAGATCCCAACGCTCGTTAGCGGCCACCACTTACACCACTTACACCACTTACCCGCCGGCAAATAACGTCGCTTACCTTAGCGAGACGACACGGCGCAGTTATCTGGTTCTCGAGGTCAAGACGCAGATGGACGGATCCACGGATACCAACATGTTGCATCTTGACTCGTCGGCTGCAAACTGTGCACCTCTTACCGAGAAGCTCACAGGTCTGCCAAAAATACACCTACACCAGTACTGATTGGGTCTCGTTTACGTGTCACGGCGGCGCATTGACTTTATCCTGTTGTTTGACCTGTCCAGAAACCTGTTATCACGGCGGGCTTTTCAGGGTCCTGATACACATTGCGCTAACTACTTACCTACTCACAGCAGGACCATGTATATACATGGTATGTGTATAAGTAAGTATGTCGGTAAGTGGAAATAAATACAGTACCTATATGTAACTACATACTCAAAAGGTAGGTTCTGGTCTTAGCGTTGATGCTACTAAAACCCACTCGATAATTCTGCCGATCAACAAGACCCTCCCATTCTGATCATCTTTGACTTGCCGTCGACTCTTCCCTTGGCATATTTTCTTTTTGAAATGATCCGTTGCAATTGGCTATGCGGTCCAATGCAACGCGGCCCACCCTCGGGCTACTACGTGTACTATGTATTGCGCCAGCACCTACACCTGAAGTGAGGCGAATGAGGAGTCTTCCCACAGCGAGACCCCTCATGACAATTATCGCAGCCTCAAGCAAGGTGAGAGGTACCTATGCAACGCTGCAGTCGCGCTCTGGCCTCAAAACTATCACCACCCGAAGATACTGATTGGTGAGGTGGACATTTGCAGGCGTCACTATGTAGGTTATTTTTTCCCCTTCTCCTGAAATGGGGTGAACGTGCACTGCCAGCATGGACAATTTGGATTGTTAATGCCAGCAGCCGCTGTACCCGCGGCCAACGGTATTACCAAGGCTTAGTGTCAATGGTAAGAGCCTCTTAGCCTTAGAAATGGATTTATGCTAGTCATACATTCCGAACCAGGAAAGTATATCCTCAGTGGATAGCAGTTCTAGCAATCAATGTTTGGGTAAGCGCCTTGCTAACCTCCATTTGCCGCCTTACTTCAGAATAAGCAACCACATATCTACTAAGCTAATATTGCAGGAAATCAAAAGCCGAGTGTCTCTGAATTAACCTTTAACAAGTTTTGCACAATAAGTGCTCCCGGTCTTTTCGAGTCCGGCAGGGCAGAGTACATACATGTCCCCGCCACGGTCCAAGTACCATGCGAGCTAAAAGCAATAGCATCAAAACCTGCCAGCTTCTTGAATGTGAAAACCACACGACGAGTTCGGCCCTGGTGTATTTTAGCTCGTGAGGCTTCGGCGTATATCACTTAGCCTACAACGGGGATTTTAGCGTGAAATACAATGAGTCGCTTGGGAGACTCGCGTTATAGTAGCTTGTGAGTAAACAAAAACAAATAAGCCGAGCTGAGTTATAGAGGGCGGGGTCAGTGTCGAAGAGTGCACCACGTGTGTTCATGAACTTGTCCCGAAGTCATACAGAAGCGTAGTCGAATGGAGATTCAGAGAAACTGGGGGCTCATAGTATTCATAGTATTCATAGTTTAGAGCTACGTTTCCTTGCGCCTGGGACAAATTGACAGTCACGTAAATGATATATGAGTTCTTTTCTTTACGCACTCGGTTCTCCAATATAAGCTACTCTCAGTCTCGTGTAAATGCACAGTAATCGTGCAATGGACCCATTCACACGAGTAATCTCATTCCTCAGTATCGTCCTCGGCCTGCAAAGTATGCGCCAACCCCGCCGCTACAAGAGATCCCATCATTGTTGCGGTGGGCACAGACCTCAGTGGTGTAGCACAGTCACCAGCAGCATAGATACCAGGTACATTTGTATTGGAGAATGGTGGGAGCACATTGATATGACCCTGTGGTGCGAGTTCAACACCCAGATCTTTGATAAAGGAGCCGTTCAGCTCGAAGTCGGGGATGTGTGCCTGTGGTCCCAAAAATCAGTTCATCTTTCTCATTGATGGGAATGGCAAATTTCCCAAGTCTGAAGTTCAAGCGACTAGAGCAATAAACAGAAAGAGGAACTTGACTTACAATGAATCGCTCCCTATGTACTGTTCCATCTTCGAGTGTGACGAGAACTCCCGCTTCGCCTGGAACATCGGGGTCTTTCGCAACGCTCTTAATCTTACGATTCTCGATACGGAATGTCTTTGTGCTTTTCAGCGCGGCCCGAACCTCGACACCAATCGACTCGTTCCCGTTCGTGTAGACATTGACGGTGTTCGCGAGCCTGCCCGCCATGCGGGAAACGGGCGGTCCAAACATGGCGTTACCTAGTAATCCGCTGGCGAAAATTCCAGCGGAGGGAGCACCGCGCTCCTCGTAGCCGTCGCAAAACAGACAGTGGAATCTATTGACGATATCACCAACCGGTCAGCTTGGGGACTGGGAAACCTAGGCTGGGGGGGAAATAGGTGAAACGGAAATACTCACATTGCTTTCCCCCAAAGCTCTGAATAACCCGGAATGTCAGGCATAATATCCCTGATTCCGCTTGCGATCACAACTTTGCGACCCTCAAATTTCTCTCCCACATCATCCACAGCCTCAAAGTAGCCACTTTCGAGCTTCCTAATGCTCGAAACACCGACGTCCCGGAACCGGATCGTGCTGTATCGTGAAAGGATATCTGCCACTGCAACTCATTATGTCAATAACTTTCTGTCCAATATATGTTATTCAGAACCACCAGAAGCTTTTAAGGCGGCATCTCTAAGATCAAAGTCTCCATACTCCAACAACGACCCAAACCGGAGACAGCAATTAAGTTTCGGGGATCGCTTACTCGACTTCGCCCGGAAATCTGCCGGGTTCTCGTGGTCCCATCCGGGCACATTGTGCATATGCGCCACACTCCCGTTGCGGAATGAACCGGAGCTGAACACGACGGCGGTATGGAGTTGGCGCGCCAGGCCGCCGGCAACGGCTAAGCCAGCTGGCCCGCCACCGAGAATCAGCACGTCTACTAGCTTTGACATGATGTTTCAAGGTGTTTGGATACGAGTGTAATCCTTCGTTATGATTCACCGTAGTTGATGGTGTAGTGTGTTGTTGCTGTGTAATAAAATGGTACGCGTAAAGAAATAAGTAGCGAATACATCTAGGGTCCAAGATTCTTTATGTAGGCCCGGATTGAGGCGAGGCCGAGAAGCATTGGGGGCATCAAGCGCTCGGCGAGATATCTCGGAGACATATCAGGAATAGGTGTCTTGAAAGTGACCGGTTCAATGGGCCGGAATTTCGAATCAAGCACATTTCTACTGGGATTTTGGGCATGAAAGCTCCCAATGCATAGTTTCACATATTAAGTGACGAAACATTAAAGGACACCCACTCGTGGCTAAAGTCGCCGCTGTACCTGGCATAATGACCGATAGTATCTATACGCCAGCCGCTTAGAAGGATCAACATTGAATAATTTCTGTATTAGAAACATGTTGATACAAGTCATAATAACATCAGAAAATCCGCCGAATTCTTCCATTTTCGTACAACCTCATAAAGTACACTCTTTTACTTCCCATCAATATGATACAATGCCAACAAAAGGATGTCAGGAGCGAAGGGCACGTAATACATCTCAATAATAATCGACCTATATTCATCCGAACCTTGAAGAAACATCTAAAATAACCTCGCGGACCCTGCCGCGCGGATGTTATACTAATCTAGAAGAGAAAAGGAATAAACCTAGCAGTACGAGAATGCCAGGCTTCCCACTGCTCGCCAAACTTTGCCCGCAGCATGGCCTCTTCGTCTTTTACTCTCTTCGAGGCCAGAGTAACGGCCGATGCAAACACAACCGAGAGGGCCACCGGTTCAAAGCGGCGCAGCTCCGAAAATAATCCGACAGGAAGGAAGCGGGAGCTCAGGGGTCCGTGGGCCCGGGCCCACAGCCCGAGAACGCCTACGACCATAGCTATGACGCCCGTGTAGCTCGGGTGCTGTATGTATCGGTAGATGCCGGAGGTGTTCAGACGATCGGGCTCCGAGAGTCCGAAAGTGAAGTTGCTCCCCAGTGCCCCATACGATACCAGACGGAGAGATGCACCGGCAAGTATAAATGCCAGCGGGACCGCCGTGTTCCTGGACCAGGTGACAAAGCTCGGGTTGAGTCCATTTACAGTGCCATTTCGGAGGAGTGATCCAGGTATGTTAGGATACGTTAGGACAAGAGAGATGTGATGGCATACCGCGGCTCCGAAAGACAGGTATAAAATGTTGCCGTACTTCTGCTGTATATCAACTATTGATCGGATAGAGTCACCTGTAGCCGGAACTTCGTCCGACGACGCGTTGGGTGGTGTTGTGCCCGCCCAGATACCGGCGGCCGAAAGGCCAATCGCTGTAGCTAGGGAAGCTTGCGAGAAAGTAACTGGGAGAGGCATATCGATTAACGAGAGGTGTGAGCACCTTCGGGATGAGGATAGATGATGAACTCTAGCTCACTGCACGCGATACCTGCTGTTAGTGATCTGGGCACGAGTGGTTATGTCATATGATCATTTCGCTAGCATACGGCTTAGGCCTACTATTCGAGAGCGGGTTTGGCGTACTAAGTGGACCGAGTCTAACAACAAGAAAAGCGCAAAGGCAGCTCGCTCGTTAGCTAACTTTGAGCCAAATCATTATATTAATTTAGGATTTTCTTGTATTTGCGAACCATTCTCTGCAGCGAGAGACCGTTCGCCGGAGGTGAGGACTGGGGAAGAGTGTGCAAGTGTGTCGGCATGTATTCAGTGTAGATTAGTTCGTTTTCAACACTATATTTGTTCGTGGAAGCAAGGCCGACGTAGTAGTTAGGTCTTAAACATGCGTTACACGTGCTGAGACTCGTTGAACGCGGGTCTCGACTAACTCGCAGTGTCTCGGCTATATTGACAAAGTCTTCGAGGTTCTTCCGCCCTGGCGTATTCCAACAGTATCGACGGAACTCGAAGGTTAGGCATACCAATGAACTATAGATTGCCTGATTTAATGGGCATCCAGAAGACTGCCGAATGGCTAGACAAGATTTAGTCGCTCTTGGTAGATTATTGCGTTGAATTGAGACTATGCTCAAGCACCTTTTCGAGCCCTTGTTATATTATTCGATTGTTGCTCATGCCCGTTATCGTAATTTTATTTCTCGGGTTGATTATTGCACCCTAGCCATATAGCCAATTTCGTTTCACAGCTCAATGGGCACATCAAAGAGCAAAGTAGAAAAATGACGCTACTGTAATTTTATAAATCATGAAGGACTTGTCTTGTACTGTGACTGAGTCCCATGCTGCTTTGAGCTCGAAGCTCCAACCCTTGTAAATTAGTATGGTGGGCTGACTATTTGTGAATAAGTTAGGATTTTCAAGACTACGATGCATGAAAGCACAATATATATGAGTGCACACTATCCAAACACTGAGCTCCTATGTTCTCAATATAGCTTAGCGACCCTAGTTACTGAATCCTGTTCCAATCAATTATGTACGTGCTGCCATTAGAGGATAAGAGTTACCGTCCCAAGACATAGAAAATTCAAAGATCAACAACAAACCGTACCTGCGGTGTACTAGTTCGCGCAGATGAGGAAAGTGGAAAGCCAAGAAGATAAATCGTGAAACATAGGGGCGGCAGACAGGCGTTAGCTACGGTATCATTCCGTGATTGTAGAGCCATTTCGACACTGCGTCCGGTAGTCAAGCTCTAGAAGGTCTTGGTAACTACCTTGGATACCATCTGTGGCGCGTCTTGGCTGCCTTTGGGGAGCCACTAGATTAGTGTTGATCAGGCAGGAGGACTACTGAGACTTCCAAATGAGATAACACGTGCTGTTTTAGAGTGTATGAAGTAAGTATATGATAGATATGCGCTGGGGTTAAACAGTAGCCTGCCTCATTAGGATCCTCATGCTGCTCACTTTTGAATGCTTTCGCTGATGGATTATCTCCTGTAATCTAGTAAACGCGGAATCAATTCGCTCTCTTGGCGTCATAATAGACCAGGAGAAGCATGATTATGAGCATTCACGCTCAGAAGAAATAGGTTGAACATGTATTTATATAGTCTTCTGGCTTTCCTGATAGCTTGAGCCATTCCTTCTCTTAGCTCTCAACCCAAGACACACCGGCATCTTTAGTCTAGATCATCATCATCATGAAGGTATGAAGAAATTCCGACATGACTCACTCAGACGCTCGCGACTGATGAAAAGCAGTTCACTATCATCTTCACCGCTCTCGCTGCTACAGCTTTTGCCTCTCCCAACATAGTCGAGCGTTCCGGTACCAAACTCACGCAAGCCCAGGCCGCATCCCGTTTGTCCGCGGGCGGCGTAGGGTGGACATCCAGCGGAGGGTGCTCAGACAAGACTAACCCGACCTGCACCTCGTTCGACGGCGTATATTCCGGCACCGTTGATGGTGCCGTGACTTTGAAGGGCGCCTGCGGCTGCTCATTGACCATTACCGGCGGAACGGAAACTGGTCATGCAAGCGGGACTTATAGGTTAGTCCAATTGTAGCGACGGCATCCCGCCATACACAAACAAGTTGCTGATATAGTTTGGGATGGATTAGCCATGCAAATGGCTACAAGTTCGATTTCGCGAAGAACTCGGCACTCAACTCGTATGTCACAAGCGCATTTACGCGAATCGCCAATCGTGGCGACGGCTATCCCCAGTGGCGGGCTGCGTCAGGGAATATCTACTGTGTAAGTTTCATGAGGCTATCTATATTCAAGTTAGTTAACTAGGGACTAACGGTACGTCATAGGACGAGGGAAGCCACTGGGATGTCACATACTACTAAGTATGATATGAGTGTTGCTTGAGGGTGGCAGTACACGCGTGAGAAGCATGAAGGGAACTGTACACTTAAACAATTTATGTAATCCCTTCTGTGAAATCATAACTCAACGCGACATGCCTCTTTGCTAGACCCGGCGGTGAATTGCATGTTTTTTACAGTATGCTGTTTAGGAATTTTGATGCAATCAGAGAGACAAGCGGGTGCAGTTCTTTATGGGCCGAAGGCGAGACAACCAGTATATTTTAAGTTGGCAGATCGAGAGATGTAGCCATGTTCGACGGATGAACTACAAATCAACACCTCGATTATGTCGAACGTGGGATGTGGAGGAGCATACCTCATTTAAAATGTTTCCAAGGGCGCATCCCGTCAGATAACAAGTAATGGTAACTATATACTACGGTCAGCTGAGTGAGCAGAAATACTGGAGATCTCTTGGTTGCGCGGGGTCTAAAACCAGGCTCGCCAGGCCAGAGAAGATATGATAAATCTCTTGACTCTCCAATCTACAGGTAAATAGCTTAGATATTAGCGAAAACTAAACTCTAACGAGCTGTGTTATTGGACCAATAGATTGGGATTAAGTGAAGGCCATGACTCTCGACTGCATATTGTTCGAGGTGCGGTGCTTCTAGGCTAGCAAAACTACAATGCTAACACTACTTACTCCACAGACCGAAACGAACCATGGCCCAATGCGAATCCATACGGAGAGAAAACATGGGGGGAGCTCAGGCTAAACCGTGATTTGGCTACTCATCCGCGCTCAGTCCTAGTTGAATACTGACAGAGGACATCCGGGGGACCCCTCTTCCCCCGCATGGAGAAGGGTGAATAGCAGTTGACCGATCAACGCCATGACGCGCCTATGATGAAGCATGTTTCGGACGAACGAATTGCAGCTCTGAAGCCACAAAAGGTGGTTACAGTCTTCTAAGGTTTGACATCAGGGATGAGGTCATTTGCTTCGGATGGTTTTAGCTCGCTGGCCAGCGTCTCGCACGACTTGACGAGTTCGTGAGTATATAATAATAGCCAAAGCAAGTCGAAAGTTAAGTTCAAATCTTGCTCTTCATAAGGAAAAATTCTAGCCAGGATACTCTGAAAGACATTCATCAAACAAATCCGAGAACTGAAACATTCATCCAACATTTCACCATGTCTGCAGACGGCCACGGACTACCTGACAACGCAGTGAGAAACGCACATGATATGATTCATCACGCAGAACAAGAGGAGCACGAGCACGAGGCTGCCTCGAAGCGCGGACTAACAGACAACGCCGTCGAGGCCGAGCACGAATTCATGCAGCACCAGGAGGACGAGCTGGATAAGCTCGAGGTATGTCATCCACTCATAGATCCCCAGTTTGCGCAATGGCGTTGACAGGGCCAAGCATAAGAAGAGCGGCGGACTCAAGAAGAAAATGGAGAGGTTGCTCCCCGGTAAACACTGAGGACAGGGAGTGTGAATACATGCTTCGCATCTAGATCAAGATGCGCGTTCTCGAACTATCACCTCACTATCTTTGGTGATTTCGCTTTCACGAGGAGTGTACAATACTGTAGTATATATGTAAACACATCAAACACCAGTAGTCAACTCTATGCATTGCAATATTTTTACAACGATAATATTTGGCGAGGAAATTAATGCTGCATACCTATACCATACACGAGCCACCTATTGGTGGCAACATTGAAAATCTGTATGTCGCATTTAACATTGGTGTCTCGGGATTCTGACCAGAGGGGTAGGAGGTATTAATAAATCAGAAAAGATAATATCACTATTCTCCGACTGGAAGTATCACTACCAAAACGTTGTGCAAGCAAAGTGCTGATGTGGCCGATTATCCTTTCTGATTTGTGAATACCCCTACCCCTCTGGTCAGAGTCCCGAGACACATACTGGCGAAATATACCTACCAGTGCAACTCGGCAGAGTGTGTGATACGGGTAACAGTGGACGAAAATCATACGACGGACATGAAAAGTACTGAATTCGGCAGTTGGTATGCCGTTACAGCTACGTTGTCTTCCGAATCACCAATACGAAACCGATTTTATATGAGGAATCAATATAATGATCAGCCGCGGATAAAGTGCTGTATTATATTGATATCTCACTATTTTCTTAGCCTTACGTAGTTTCAATACTCGCCTATGACACATTGCCATCGCAACTCCTTGAAAAGAAAGAGCGATAGCCAGACTCGAACTATTTCGTACTATTCCGTGGAATTAAGTTCGAAGTGAGATAGAGAGGCGCAGTCAAACCAAATGGCAACAACCGTGACCACAGCTCCAACCCAGGTTCTCGAGCTAAGCGGAGCAGAAAAGCCCCGAAAACGCGATGTTTTGACATACATAAACTATTACTGTGATCCGGGCGATGGCTCGCCGCCAATGCCAGTAAGGATCTCAGAGTAAGCCAACAACTCGTGTTCATTTAAACCGCTCCGCCCACTCTTCTCCATGCCTCAGTAGCAGAGCTAACAAAATGTTCCCCTGAGCAGCAAGACCGTCAAGAACGAGCGGCCAACGATTGCCGAGTCAAAGATCATCAGAGACATCACGGGCGAGGAAAGCAAGTACACGCTCGACAGAAACGGCTTTCATTTCTGTCGGCGGGCGACCTCATTACATGGTGCCGATTTCCATGACGACGAATTAGTCCAAGCCCGGTATTATCTCGAGGCCGAACAACTGCTGAAAGACATGTACGTACCCGCTTCAATTCAAATATGCACAACGCAAATAGTTTGAGTAAAGTTCCGCGTTGTTCAAGCTGACATTAAGAGCACACGATAAAACAGCACGGGAGCGCACCGAATCCATATCTTTGACCATAAAGTGCGGGTCGGTCCTTCGAATTGGCACAAGCTAGGCGAAGGGAACAGAGTAACACGAGGGCCCCTATTTCGATCACACGTCGATCAGTCGTATGCTGGAGCCGAGCTAGTCCTTCGGAGGCATTTCCCAGACGAGGCAGACGACTTGCTTAAGCGACGATATCAGATCATCAACGTATGCACTTTTCTTGTCTTCCTCGCCCTCCAAAAGTCATACCTGAATTTTCATATTATTTCATAGATATGTGCTTACTCCTCGTTATTCGTTATGACTATTAAAATCGATAGAACCTTTACACACTGGCGGCTAACCATACTAAAAACAACAGATTTGGAGACCGATTAAGACAATTTACAAAGATCCTTTGGCTGTAGCCGACGCGAGGTCAGTACCAGATTCTGACCTCCTAGCGGCCTCGATCCTATACCCGCGGGGAGACAGAGATGAGACTTGGACGGTGCTGCCAAGCGAAATGCACCAGTGGTATTTCAAGAACGCGCAGGAGCCTAATGAGGCGCTGCTTGTCAAATGTTTCGATTCGGCTACTGAGCCCGGATTGGCGCGGCGCGCCCCTCATTCAGCATTTGAGGATCCCGATATGGCGGATTGCGGGCATCGTGAGAGTATTGAGACCAGAGCTCTAGTATTTTACAATGAATAATCAGGTTGTCAGTCTCAGCCATACCAGGGGCAGGAGTAGACGGGCTATAGGAGGCGTCAAAGTCAATTTTGAGACAGTAGCTTTCGCTTTTTGTCACAAAAAGCTGTTCCATGTCATTCAATTATACGCTGATCGATTGAGTATCAAGCTGGTCTGGGACCACATCATTGCCGGATGTGAAAGTGGCTGCAGGTATAACTCTTATGTAAGCTGATGAAGTTATTCCTCTCCATCAGATAGTCGGGTCGGGTTTGGTGCCGGACTTGTAGCGATTCGAGGCCGACTCTTAAAGATTGCCTCGTACTACAATACTTGGGATCAGCAACGGCCATTTGAGAACTGACTTCGACAAGCGTCTCGCCTTCCATGTTGTATGAAAAAGAGCCTTCGTGATCTAAAAGTCGCCAAAACAAGGAGGAAATTGATGATTTTGCTTACATCTTGATCACCTTCTATCAATCCTTCAACAGTCAATCGATCGCCAGAAATTTCTTCGTCTACTTTGGGGAAGTAGCTA
The DNA here is from genome assembly GCA_022385695.1 of Xylaria arbuscula. Classification (NCBI taxonomy): domain Eukaryota; kingdom Fungi; phylum Ascomycota; class Sordariomycetes; order Xylariales; family Xylariaceae; genus Xylaria; species Xylaria arbuscula. The sequence goes on along the minus strand of MU279355.1, from coordinate 324,765 downwards.
TCTTTCCTTTGAGCTACTCTACTCTTCCTCTGCGATCGGCTTCTTTCTAGTTGGGCTTTCTGCCGTGCCGCTTCGAAACCAGCCATGGACCGGCGTGTACGCGTGATTAGATCTTCATACTCTTCACCTCTTTCGGGATCATTGTGCGTAGTGATTTCGTCATTTACTTGCGCATGGGCTTTCACTGGGGAGTGCTGCGGTGTCTCATCTTCTGGTTCGAAAGATATAGTGCGGGTCATTGACATACGCGTTCTCTCGGCCAAAGATAGAGTGTAACGCGACTTCTTCACGGGAGATGGTGATACACTGTCCATGGAATTCAAAATCTGATCAGCAAGGAGTTGCGTCGGAGATTTCGGACGAGAGGGTGGCGGCATGGCGAAAGCGGATTGACTCGAGATAGTAGAAGCCCGGCTCTCCTCATCGTGAGTGCTGAGCTTGAACTCATTATCCTCTGCAGTGTTCGGCTGAGACTCAACCTGAATAGGGGGACGCCTATGCTCTCTGGAGGGCTTGGCTGCATCTCCATGATGGATGGGACTCGTCTTGCGACTCTCGCGTGGAGCAGGCAGTTGCCTTCGAGATCCTAAGAACCCTCTAGGGATGGCTGTTGGGTGGGGATTGTTATTCAGCGAGGATCCGCCGATCTGTGGCCGAGAAACCACTTCTTCTGATTCATCTTCCCAATCGCTTAAGTCTGAAACAGGATCAGGCGCCGAATCTTGCTCAACAAACGGAGCTGAAGTAGAGCGGGTATGTCCCCTTCTACTGCTGTCTATCAAGTTCGAGAAGTCCAGGATTTTCGTAGTCTTATGGCTTTCCAATTCTGTAGTCAATCTATTGAGCATTTGGGCATACTCAGCTGGCGGATTATTGAACCCAGTGCGGCTTGCGGTCGTGTGGTTGTCATAATTGACGTTGAGGTGGGAGGTAAAATCGAAACCAGTTTCATTCTTATCATCCTTCGGGATAGTGTCCCGGACTACCCTTGGCCGAACATCCCCGAAGTTACTTTTTCGAAAATCCTCCCATTTCTTCAGTCTGGACTTTTGACGATCGACGCGCTGCTCTAGCTGTTCAAGCAGGCCAGTAGTATGCCCTTCCAAATCCTTGATATTACCAGATTGAACACCATTCCATACCTCATCGAATGGGGTGCTCAGTAGACCACGCTTGTGGGACGAGGTGCCGCCAAGCAACCCGTCGACCCATTGCTCATTACCAGTCCAGTTGTTCCTTAGGGTCCTACGAACCTCAGCCCTTTCTGCGTCCGATACGCCAACTGGTCGATCTTGCGCAATATATTTTGCCTGTTCACGGCGCTGGGAAAGCCCGCGCTCCTTTGCGGCTAGTAATTCCGCAAAATCATTATACTTGTCTCGAGCGGCTCGCTTTTCGTGTAGGATCGATCTCAGAGAGGCTTTGTAGGCGAGCAAGAGTCCGTTCAGCTCAGTTCTGTCGCCTGTGTAGCCCCAATTCTCTAACGATATGCTTTCTGAAATGGATGGTCTGTATTCCGGGCCGGAATTGAGAGCTCGTTCAGCGACCAGCTTCTTGAGCACAGCAGAGGAAAACACGGCGAGAACCTCTTCTAATCTCTCTCCCTTGCACTCGTCCAGCATCGTCTTTCGTATGAGGACATCACGGCCGAGCACACCGTTCTTTTTAGCTGCTTCTAGGCTTCGCACCAGAGCAGCGCGCAGGTTGATCGACTGGACCTGGTCGGCAGGCGGGTAGAAAGGGCGCAGTTTCTGCAACACTGTTAGCCATACAACGAATCCCTGCCTTTAGCCGCATTGCCCGACATACGTTCTGCGCATCATTGTGATCCCACAAGGAGAATAGCTGGTACAGAGCCCACTCGACGCATTGGATGCGTTTCTTCTGGCCGCCAAGAGCATCCTTGGCGGAAAACGTCGTTGGTGTAATATCCGGCCAGTCGGATTCGAGGTCAAGGTCCAAGAGACGCGCGTTTGTGAGGAACAGCAGCACGTTGGAGGTGCAAGTCGGTATTTGTGGTGCTTTTTGAAGGGGCGGTGTTGATGACGGAGGCGCGGTCAAGGTCGACTTGGTGTTTGCGCGTAGAGGCCGTGTTCGCGCCAACGTCGAATTGGACTGGTAAGCCGACATGGTGGCATTTTCCTCTCCCTTCTGCAGCAGAAGAAAGAAATGCCCGTTTCACTTGGATTCAGGAGTTGTCTTAGGAATGTTTTATTCGAGACACTATTTACATTCCGAATTCCATGTTGCTATGCAATGCTAATCGATAACGCGCCCCTTGGCAGCACTATCATAGTACATGCACTAGACCAGGCACCGTAAGGTACCTACTGTTAGCGGGGGGCGATCAACCTCCAATACTACCTACTGTAAGCTCCAAATGCTAAGCTACCCGTGGACCCCTGGAGCAGTTAATCCATCTACCTACCGTACATCGATTCAGCGCTCTAAATAAACAACAATATTAGGTACTACGTATCTTGGTCATGTCTGTTCGGCTATTATTTACACGCACAAAATTATATATCACTGCTACTAATATACTTATAAAAAGATCTCATTAGATAGTGCGTATCTCTCATCGATAAAAAGTAAGTTTTCGGATGCGGAAGCAGCTGTAAATTGTCCACAGCAGCATGAAAGCGGTCTAGCGGTACTCATAATGGACTCCTACTCACAGGACCCTATATGTCCAATATCCGCTTTTTCATGGTAGGGAATGAATAGAACTAGAGAATCAGTGACAGAATTACACGTCTTGTTTTGTATAGTCTTTTCTTCTTCTTTCTCTTTCTTTTTGCCAAAAGAAAAAAAGCCAGTTCTGCCTCCGTACAGCTAATCTCTCCCCGCGTGTTTTCCTGGCGCCAGTAAATCAGAAACAGCGTCCGCTACCCCTTAACCACATCGTCCAGTACATTGGTCGGTAGATAAGCATCGGCATGCACCACAAGTACCAGCGAGCGTTATAGTCAGGGCACCGGTGACGGGGTCACAATGAGCGCCACTGTTCTGGGCCGAACAGAGGCTTGTGGTCCCCGGAGAGCCGCAGTCGAGATGCCAGGCTGGGGGGCTCGCTGCTGCTTCAGGGTTGGGTTCGCCAGACTGGCCGTCGTTGTCTTGTGGTAGTATCGTCGGCGCTGCCACAGTCGTGACTACGTGGAGAAGAATTGCGACCGGGATGGCGAACTGCGGTCGTTAGCTCGATACGACTCCACGAAAGGAAGTACAAATAGTACCTTCATTTTGATAACCAAATTGAAGACAACTTTGTAAGTTAACCGAATGCTGTCGGTTATGGGGTGCGTCGATACGGCTCTCGAAGTTCTTGATCGAGGATCAAACTATTAAACCACTTGTATTCTATCGTACGGGGGAACAAAAATCCACCGACCCGGTAGCGTTGCTGGAAATTCTAGATTTTCTATATTGCGAGGAGCCACAGGACTTTATTTAAATCATTGAAATATGTCCTATATTCGGGCTATATAAAGAATTTATTGGGTGAGGGCGATCCTCAGGGGCATCGGGGGCTGGAACAGAGAAGTTATATATATCCTTGTTCAGTAATGTCACGCCAGCATGCCTTCAGATGAGATTTAAGAATTAGTCACCCGTAACAGAGATGCATGTCCGTTAGAAATCTATACCCGCATCTAATATGGGTTCAGGTCTTAAAGGAAAGTCACCTTTCGTAATCTCTCAGCTCATAGATAATCGCCAGACGCGAGTATATCAAACAAAAGTACGACGGTGACAAGAGAACGGCAGCCCTTACTTCATCTTGCTCTCGCTACGCCATTGGGGTTACTTCTGCTAAGTTGATCGTTGTTAACACCAACATACTACGTCATTTTTTATATTCTGGTTAGTTGTGTAGTTAATTAATATAGAATAGATTGGGCGTTACATGGTTCCGTAAGAGAGCATGCATTCAACGTCAATTACTATAAGGCGAGTCTTTCAAAAGATGAGGAGAATAGACTAAATATAGCCACGTAATAGGGCCGTCTGTGGAAACCATTTAAGATGCTGGACCATGGTTTATGCCTAGTTGCTATTAGGGGGATGCGGAACGATCAAGAATAGAACAACTAAGTTGTTGTTCTTATTATCCGAGTGCTACACGCTTTCAGAATCTGGTCGATTCTTTCTAGAGAAGGGTTGGGAGCAATCAATGCGGCTCGAATTTAGCCGGCTTGGAGATGTCAACGCAACATTCGGCTTTTTATATTACTCGCGAACCACATCGACACATTCAATGTTCTGGTTAGAAAAGTCTAAGACGCGGAGACCTTTACCTATACGCAGAATTATAATGTCTTACTTGTCCTTCTCCCTCCGATTGCTTCCGAGTTGTTGCTGTCTGCCATCCGTTTTGTTATCTGGGGCTCGTGTCTCACCGAATAGAGAGGCATAAAGACCATGTTGCTATAGAAATACATCCATACTATATTGTATTGACTTCGGTACTTAAATGATCCCAGATGAGAATGCAGTACTTTTATCTATATACTCTGATAGTAAGACCCTATCTGACCAGAATACCGTTTGGCTGTGAGGATGTAAGACTTGAAGGCGATATCTGTAACGACAATGCTTTCAACTCTAAATTACATTGACGACATTCTGTTTAAATACAAGAAAAATAACATAGCTTTTGGAGAAAAGTAACCGGCTGATGTAATTATAGCTTTGAGAAGACTGTGGCCGCACTGCCGCCCATTTCGATAATCGTGCTCTTGTTCCTCACCCAAGCCTCGAGTCCCCTTCTTCCATTTTCAACACCCACGCCGCTTTGCTTCCATCCACCAACCGCCATCTCAGCTGGTGATTCGCCCCATGTGTTGACCCAGGTGATACCCGCCTCTAGTCTAGAGATGACCAAATGGCATTGATCGATGTCTCTGCCCACAACGCCCGCCGCCAGGCCGAGCTCGGTGGCGTTTGCTCGCTGAACGGCCTCATCAACTGTATCGTATGTGAGAATCGCCATGACAGGGCCGAAAATCTCATCGCGCACAATCGCCATATCGTCCGTGCAATCGGTGAAGACCGTTGGCTGGACCCAATAACCTCTTTGGAGATTGGCAGGTAGGTTGGCGGGTTGTTCCAAGCCACCACATAGTAATGTCGCCTTGTCCTCTTCGATACCGCGACGAATATACTCGACGACCTTCGCGTGATGAGCTTTGCTGTTCAAAGGCCCGAAGTTTGTAGCCATGTCCGAGAGGTCACCTGCACGGACGAAGGGGATCTTCTCAAGGAGCACTCGTTCGAAATCTTTTTTCATAGCACGTGGTATGAAAACCCGTGTGCCATTCGTACACACTTGGCCGGTACTAAAGAAGTTGGCCATCATGGCTACGTCTACTGCTTGTTCCACCGTCGCATCTGGAAGAACGACCAGCGGGCTTTTCCCACCCAGTTCCATAGTCACATATTTCATGCCGCCGGCAGCAGCACCGGCGACCTTCTTTCCTGTAGAGACTTGTCCGGTGAAGCTGACCTTTGCAATGGCAGGATGTGCTGTCAAGTATGCACCGACCTCACCGGCGCCGTATATGACATTGAAGACTCCATCTGGCAGCCCTGCATCGCGGTAAACCTCAGCCAGGTACTGTGCGTGTAACGGGGTAAATTCGCTTGGTTTGTAGACCATGCAGTTGCCAGCAGCCAGGCAAGGGGCTGATTTCCAAAGCGCAATCTGGATTGGATAATTCCAGGCTCCAATTCCGGCACATACACCGAGAGGCTCTTTGGAGGTATAGACCGCAGCCGACGGCCGCAGGCGGAAAGACTCTCCGTTCAAGCCTCCACTCGCCACCAAATTTGCGAAGTATTCAAGCACATCTGCACCTGTCACGATATCTACCGTCGAAGTCTCCGAGAACGGCTTGCCGGTATCAAGGGTCTCAACCTGTGCAAGAGGGTCATTTCGCTGGCGCAGCAGGGCTACGGCATGTTGCAGTATCCGTGCACGCTCTACTGGTGGCGTAGCCGACCATGACGGGAAAGCTCCTCGTGCTGACTCAATGGCGGCATCTATCGACTGCTGAGACGAAGTATGTATTTTGCACAACGGCTCTGCATTTGACGGGTCGATGGTCTCAAAATGGCCAGATGACTTTGAGGCTGGTTGTGGTTTGCCTGCATAGAAGGTATGGCGCTCCGCTTCTGTTTGAGCCATTGTGACGACTTGAGTTGAGTGAATGTTCGAGCGAGCTGAACTTCTGCGGACTGGACAATGAGCCGTGAGTCTGTCACGAGCCAGTAGATACTTCCTACCTAGGTAGGTAGATGCGATATAGCGTGGGTATCTGCAGCGTAATACCTGTAGACTAAGTAGTACAGTGTAGGAGGTACCTGTGTAAGGAATAAAAAACTTTAGGTACTAACTGCATATGTAAGTACGTTAGGTATGTAGTTAGCAACTTGCCAGTAACTTACTGAGTAGAGGTAAAATGGCTTTCTCCGAGACACTGTCTAGGATAGTTTATGCTAGTACAGATGCCGGGATTCCTTCACCAGGGATGGGCTAGTGTACATAGTAAAATCCCATGACGTACCTATCCCGCCGATAGAGGTGTTGTCTTACTGGTTGTGCTCACCGGCACCGAGACCCGGCAGGGGAGTGGGAAACACCGGTGAATCGCAATACTTCTTTCAGAAGATTTTGTCCTGCGTGTGCCGCTCTGATGTGCAGCCCATCTCAGTTGAGAGGGGTTGTGCATCTCTTGTCTGCAGGACTAACTGGCCGCTTTCGGGACTTCGCAGATATCTTATCTTGAACGAAGAGATCTAAGATATTGCTGGAGGCTCAGTCTATCTAGCATTATCGTCATCCTGCACTTTAGTTGGGGGTTCCTTGCTCCATTCCTTTCCGCTTTTTTTTCCCGGAGTCGTATCTTCTTTCTCTTACACAATCTTATCTTCGGTCCAAGTAGAAGGACCGATAAATAGTGGACTCCTCCCGTCCTTCAAGTAGGAAAGCGGCGATGACATGGCCTGATACTCTTACAGTTGGATAACTACCTAGGTCCCTGCGTTCGGGATGGTGGGGTGCTTGTGGATTACCTACTACCACACCGCAACCTCTGCCATCTGGCCGTGTAGAGCTGATTTCGTTACTGATTGTTGGTGTTGCTATATGAAGGTACTTACAGCAAGTAAGATGTATGGATAGAGTACGGTGTATAAACCAGATGCTCGGAGTAGACTCTGCCGGGTACCGCAACTTAATTCACCTTGTCCCACCAACCGGGGCCACCCTAGGTGGGTAAAACTTCTTAGTCAGAAGGCTGCAGTAGCGATACTTTCAAGTAGCGTAGTGCATCATGCCTAGCGTACGGTAGCGTAGACTATCTTTCTATCGGTCTTGGCGAAGGATCTGTATCTGGATTTCTTTATAAAAATGAGAAAAAGAAGACTGGCCGCCCTGTCTTTATCAGCTCTATTGACTAGTCTAGACCCGTCTCGCCCAACAAGTAAGACTGGATAACCGAACTCTGTCGTAAAACGACCCGAAGCCAAAATGTCCACCACTCAGCTCCCTGTCGCGGATACTGACAAGTATGACTATGTTGTTGTCGGTGGAGGGACAGCTGGTTGTGTTGTTGCGGCCAGGTTGGCCGAAAAACTGCCACACAAAAGAGTCCTTCTGATCGAAGCTGGGCCCAGCGATTATATGGACGATCGTGTCCTTGATTTGCGACAATGGTTGCAGTTGCTCGGCGGTGAGCTTGACTATGATTATGGCACAACTGATCAGCCCATGGGTAAGTGACCTTTCCTGAGTAGTATGACGACCGACATGCACTCACGAGACAACATAGGCAACTCGTATATTCGACACTCGCGCGCAAAGGTGCTTGGAGGATGCTCATCACACAACACGTTGATCTCCTTCAAGCCATTTCAATATGATTTGGACATCTGGCAGTCGCTCGGAGCAAAGGGTTGGACTTTTCCAACATTTATGAGCTCGGTGAGCAAGTTAAGAAACACCATTCAGCCAGTACACGCCAGGCACAGAAATCAGCTGTGCAAGGACTGGGTCGAGTCATGCAGCACATCATTAGATATTCCAGTCATCGAGAATTTCAACAAGAAAATTGAGGAAACGGGATCGCTCAAGACAGGAGTTGGGTTCTTCTCGGTCAGCTACAACCCTGATGACGGGAGGCGGTCTAGTGCCTCTGTAGCCTATATCCACCCTATTTTTAGAGGTGAAGAGAAGCGACCGAACTTGACAATTCTGACGCACGCTTGGGTGTCTAAGATTCAAGTCCAGGGCGACGAGGTCAGCGGGCTGGACCTTACTCTTCAAGATGGATCTTCGCGTGCAGTGAAGGCTCAAAGCGAAACCATCCTGTGTGCAGGAGCCGTTGATACCCCTCGCTTGATGTTGCTCTCTGGATTAGGACCTAAGGAGCAACTGACTTCTCTGGGGATTCCCGTCGTCCGCGACATTCCCGGCGTGGGCGAAAACCTGCAAGATCATCCCGAGAGCATCATCATGTGGGAATTGAACAAGCCTGTACCGGAAAATCAAACGACAATGGACTCTGATGCGGGGATATTCTTGCGTCGCGAGGCTCCTGGCGCGGGCGCTAAGAAGTCAGCAGCAAACCCACACGGGCTTTCCGATGGTGATATTGCAGATGTCATGATGCACTGCTACCAGATCCCGTTCACGCTCAATACGTTTCGTCTCGGGTATCCGGACATCAAAGATGGCTATGCCTTCTGCATGACGCCGAACATCCCACGGCCGAGATCCCGAGGGCGCTTGTTCCTCACGTCTGCTGACCCCAAAGTCAAGCCGGCTCTCGACTTCCGATACTTCACCGACGCCGAGGGCTACGATGCCGCCACGCTTGTGTACGGTATGCGGGCCGCTCGTAAGGTTGCCGAGCAGGCGCCTTTCAAGGACTGGATCAAGAAAGAGATCGCGCCCGGTCCTAAAGTCCAGTCGGACGAGGATCTGAGTCACTACGCACGCAAGGTGGCACACACCGTCTACCACCCATGTGGAACGACCCGGATGGGCGATACACAGACGGATGAGCTGGCTGTTGTCAACGAAAAACTGAAAGTTCGCGGCTTCAAGAACCTGCGCATTGTCGACGCTGGAATATTCCCCACAATCCCGTCCATCAACCCTATGGTGACGGTTCTGGGCTGTGCCGAACGTGCGGCTGAGTTGATCATCGAGGAGGCTACGCCACTGAAAGAGAGAGCTCGTCTATAAGTCATTTTCGTTGGGGAAGGGCAGCGGTGGACGAGAACAAGAAAAAACATCCGAAATATACCGGAAAAGAACCGGGAATGGGCAGAGAGCTACAACCATGTACCATCATTCAGTTGTTTGATTCACATGTAGGGTTGTGTGAAGAAAGAAGCAAGCGAAGGCTAGTGAGCGACTGTGTAGTTCGATACACACAAATGACATTGATTACATGTTGATGGCGATCTGTACGACATTGTAGAAAAGAGGTGTAACATAGAAGTCTTGAGGCATCCATCATGAACGTATCATTTCATGCCTAGGCCATGATTTTACTGCCCATCTGTAATGTGCCCAGCTATTTATATCTAGCGAATGCCTAAATAGGCTAGTTTCCATCTACACTACCTTGGTACCTACCTTAGCAGCATGTCAATAGAGTAACCTAGATTAGTAGGCGGTGTCGTGCTATAAAAGCGGTTAACCTTAATCGGGACTAGTCTCACTTAGATCCGGCAGATCCCCTCCAACCTAGGGTTTTTTTTCTACTGTATCAATCCAAACCACTTGACAGCGCAGCCCAAATTTCACATTCTCGCTGCATTGCTATCGGATCCGTTCCCAATGCCGGCCCGTACGGAGAAGCGCAAGCCACAGGCGCAACAAAAGCGACAACAGAAGCAAAAGCAAGATGTCAAGTCGCTGAAGAGAAAGCGCGAGCAAGACTCCCTCGAGCAGCTACAGAATGCCATCGACCAATTCGATCCCAAGACTGCCGATACGACCAAATTCTCCAACCTCCCCCTCTCGACTCCGACCACCTCGGGAATCGAAGCCTCGCACTTCCAGACGCCCACCGACATCCAAGCCCGCGCCATTCCTGCAGCCTTGCAGGGCCGCGACATCCTGGGCGCCGCCAAAACTGGGAGCGGGAAGACGCTAGCGTTTCTGGTCCCTGTGCTGGAGAAGCTCTACCACGCTCGGTGGACGGAATACGATGGCCTTGGCGCTCTCGTCATTTCGCCTACGCGCGAACTTGCGGTGCAGACCTTCCAGGTCTTGACAAAGATCGGGAGGTTCCACTCGTTCTCCGCTGGGCTGGTCATCGGGGGCAAGAACCTGAAGGAGGAAGCAGAGCGACTGGGCCGCATGTCCATCTTGATATGTACCCCGGGACGCATGCTCCAACATCTGGACTCGACGTCGGGTCTCCAGGTAGACAATCTGCAAATACTGGTGCTGGATGAAGCCGACCGGATAATGGACATGGGATTCAAGTCGGCCATTGATGCCCTCGTCGAACATCTACCGAAAGAGCGCCAGACATTGCTCTTCTCGGCCACACAGTCGCGCAAAGTGTCGGATCTCTCACGGCTGAGCCTGAAAGACCCTGAGTACATTGCGGTGCACGAAAGCGCCGCCGCGTCTACACCTGAGTCCCTACAACAACATTACCTCGTCACTCCACTCGCTTCTAAGTTAAATACTTTATATGGTTTCATAAAATCAAATCTGAAGAGCAAGATCCTGGTTTTCTTCTCGTCCGGCAAGCAAGTAAGATTTGCCTTTGAGACAATGAGACACCTTCGGCCCGGCGTACCGCTTTATCACTTGTTAGGGGCCCAAAAACAAGCGCAGAGATTGCAAATCACCTCCAGCTATGCTGCGTCCAACCATGCATGCCTATTTGCCACCGACGTAGTCGCCAGAGGGGTGGATTTTCCCTCTGTGGACTGGGTCGTGCAGGTGGATGCGCCCGAAGACGTTGACACATACATTCATAGGGTTGGTCGAACCGCCCGTTTCAATAAAGATGGGAAAGCCGTTCTGTTTTTAGACCCTAGCGAGGAGGAGGGCATGTTGAAGCGTCTTGAATCCAAAAAAATACCTATCAAGAGAGTCAACGTGCGCGAGAACAAGAAGCAGTCCATCGATGAGTCTGTTCAGAACATGGTCTTTAAAGATCCTTCTTTAAAGTATCTGGCATCAAAAGCATTTATCTCATATGTGAGATCGGTACATCTACAGCGGGATAAAGAAATATTCAATTTGAAGAACCTCGACCTGGAAGCCTATGCTTCTTGTTTGGGTCTGCCAGGAGCGCCTATAATAAACTTTCAGAAAGGAGAAGATGTTAAGAAGTTAAAGAATATGCCGCGCGCTGCCCTCTCTGACTCAGATTCCGAATTAGATCCAGAAAAGAAGAAGGCTAAGGTCCGGACAAAGGTGGATAAGATGTTTGAGCGTACCAACCAAGACGTGCTTACCGATCACTACACCAAACTAATAGGGGACGCTCCCGACAAAGCGGCGGAAGATAGTGAGGATGATTTCTTGGCAGTGAAGAGAGTCATTGAGGGTGATGATTTGGATGCGGCGGCAGAAGATAATGAAACATTACCGCCAGGAGCTAAGATTATACATGGCCTTGGCGGCGAGGAGCCGTTCATCGTCGACTCAAAGAGAAGGGAGAAGATGTTAAAATCGAAAAAGCAGATGCTCAAATTCAAGGGCAAGGGCGACCATGTGGTGTTTGACGACGAAGGTACTGCGCATCATCCATACAGGATACAGGGCGAGGAGGACTTCAAGCGCGACGGCTCAGCCGAGGCACAACGGCGGAAGTTCGTCGAGGACGAGGCGGTCAGGGTCAAAGAAGCCGATGTTGGCGACAAGGCACTGGTCAAGGAGAAGCGGCGGGAGAAGAAGGAAAAACGCAAGGCTCGCGAGGCGCTGGAGAACGATCTGGCTCCCGCTGCTGCTGCTGCTGCTGCTGCCATGCCCAGGCTGGAGTCACCTGATGACGACGAGGACCCGCTTGCTTTCTTGGCTTCTCTCCCTATTGCAGGAGGTGCACATAGTGATGCCGATGAAGACGAAGAACGGCCGAAGAAGAAGGCGAAGAAATGGTTCGAGGACGACTCGGGTGATGAGAAGAAAGGGAGGAAGAAGGGGAAGAAGGGGAAGAAGGGCAAAGTCATCGAGATTACGGAGGAGCCAGATACCCTGGAGGATTACGAGACGCTTGCTACAGGCTTGTTGGACGATTAGTACATCTGCTATTAGTCTATTTTCCTTATTTTTCTTTGGTTTGCAAATAGTGCAATCGAGGATGTTGAATGCATACAAAACGAATACCCCTAAGGTGGATGTATCATTCAAATAATGCCGATGCTTGATGTCTGGTGTACATACATGATCGAATCTCACATGGAGTTAGAAATAGGGAGCTCACCAATGTTCTAAGTTTGACAGCAACACTAACATTATACCAGGAATACATTATGCTAGCAAAATTGACGGCGTAAATAAAGCTACACTATAAGGGCTTGGTATCATTGCTCCTAGACTCCAACCCCTCATCCTATCTGGAACCTATTGTCTGATTCTTGTAGCCCTCCTCTGCGGCACACAGTTCCCTTTGTACCAGGAACTCCATTAGACTTGAAAGGAGCCCTTCTCTAAATACTACACTCTCCTGCCCAACCCCTGGAACTAGAAAAATAAAAGGCATTACACTATATATCAACTTGTGCGACGTTTTTCTGATGAGTAGGCTGCATAGCTGGCTATATTCCTAATGGCGAGCTGGTTTGCGTTCAGCGCCAAAATCTGTTTCCCTTGGTGTAAGTTGGTGGGTCACCCTCTCGCTCTCTAATCACGCCATATAGCCTCAATCGGTAGAAACAAGTGTGATCGGCGCCATAGTTGTTGATGGCCCTGACAACGATGCGGTTTGTGAAAGCGCCCATTGCGGCAATTTCATCGCTTATCTTGAATACCTGGACTCCAATGCCGGTATTGTTCTCATAGGTAAAGTGTCCTATTTTGACGAACCCGTCGTTGAGAACCACCTCTTTGGGTAAGTCTGGGAACTCTTTCTCGGAAAACGATTGAACCTCCTTACGGAGGTTTACTTCTTCAATGTAGACCCAGACTTCTATATCTTTCGGCATCGCACCAGGATCAAGCGTAGCGCCAGGTAATATGTGCTCTACAACAAGGTGCTGTGGGACAATGTCACGACTCGTAAGCATAGTGATATTATTGGTCCCCTCACCATACCCCTTGCGGTCGGAGGAAGCACAAAAACATTCGCCTTCTTGAGTCCAGGGTGAGAGAGCGGCCATAGGCGGCTGCTTCTGAAAACCATCCCTGTCGCTCCATTTCTTTGACAAGTAGTGATACTTCGGGGGTTGCCATGCAGGGGAGCTCGTGTCCGGGTCAATCGTGACGCCAGCACCGATTCCAAAAAAGTTCACCTGATTGGCAAGCACATCGTTTGCATGACCTTTGATGAAGCCTTCTGCAATCGCGTCAAGTGTCGCCTTGGCAATCGCGGAGTCCACCATTTTTGTTATTTCGGCCCTCATTATGCTAGCGTTTGAAGTAATTTCGTCTGACAGCTGGGATAATTTCTTGACAATATTATTGATTCGCTCTTGCAGTTTCGTGATTTCCTGGCGGATTTCGCGTTGGTAGGATGCACTCTCTTGCTGGTACAACTTCATGAACTCATCTCTCGTGACAGCTACCCCCGTTATGGTCTGCTTAAGAAGCTGATCATTCTTCTTGAGCCATGCACTCCAAGATTGAGCTAATTTGCTCTCAACAAGATCCTCCATACTATTTGCGGAATCCCCGGTTCCAAATCCGGCAGCTTGAGCCCGAGCCTTGATTGCACGCCAGGCGTTTTCTGATATATCCGACTTATTGTTCAGGCTTAGAATATCGCCGTCTTGTTCAATTAGGCTTTTCAGAGCATGCCAAAAGTCTTCTGGAATTTTGATCTTCCCGTTATTGTCCCCTTGTACCCATACCGAGTCTGGTATCCAATGTCTCAAGTTTGCCGTAGTTTCTTCAGGGCTGGTAACGTCGCTTCCTGAAGATTCAGGTCTATCATCCATATCAAAAATGTAATCATCTAGCACCGGAATTTCCGGTAAAAGGTTGGAAATTGTACGCCATACTGAGCCAGGAGCGAAAGATGGCGGAGTGTCGCTCGAGGGGGGGACGCCTGTGTTACTGTCTTTTATTGCATCTAAAGTGGAGAGAGTGACCCACACGGTCAAAAATCCAGCCAAGAATAACAGGAGTGGCGGGATGCAGAGGCCTGATGATGGACATGAGAATCTCAGGTTTCGGTTTCCACCCGTTCCATTTCTAGCTGATCTTGGCGAGGTGACTGGTTTTCTCACGACTTGAGGGGGTTTGGGTTGCTGATCTTGCGTTTTGGTGCTATTATTTGCTACGGGTGCCTTTGGCATATTGGGTGACTGTTCTGGTGGATTAGTTGGTAAGATCGGCTTATTTTGTCCATCTTGGCGAGATTGGTTTGAGATGGGGGGATTAGATGGCAAGCCAGAATTGGATTTCGCATTTTGGCGAGGTTGGTTTGAATTGGGCGGGTTAGATTGTATGCCTTGTTTTGGCGGGATTTGGCCCGCTGGAGTGGGCTGCACACTTGATGTATTCTGTCCTACAGGCTGTTTAGGTTTTTCAGATGGAGGAGGTTGCGCCGTAGGTTTCTCTGACGGAGCCTGGCTTGAGTTGGATGAACTGGCGGCAGGCGTGCGCAGGCCAGATTTAGTATTTATAAGGCTGGATTGTCCCCGTGGGTTAGGCTGTCCTTCTGAGGAAGATGATGACGAATCAGCCGGCGTACCTGTTGAGCTTGAATCCAACCCAAGGGGATCCCCTAAAAAAGATTGGTTTGGTTTTGGTATGCCTGCACCAAGCGGCCCTGTTCGGTTAAATGGTCTTGTTGTCTGACCCTGCCCGGAAAACCCTGGAAACCAGGGATTCTGCACCCTCGCGTTGGCATATAGTCCATTCTCATAGTTGAAACTCCTTGAAGTATCAGGACGTGTGGGTGATATGGGCTCCTTCGAGCCCTCTCCCCGTGGCATTCCATAGAACGGAATATGTTCCGAAGGTGGTGATATAGGCTGATTGAAACCAAAATGTGCATGTGGGTCAGCTGAAGACAGCTCTGCTCGTTTATATGGGGGACGAGCCCGATCATCGTGTTCTTCCGAAAAGGGTAGATGGCTCGGATTGTAGTTAGGGACATGAGGCGTCAGTTCAGGGATGGGACCCGAATCACCTAGAGGTCTGTCAGGCACAGGACGAGAAGAGCTGGGCTCATTGTGATGAGAGGAACTCTGTGATTGACGCTCTTCCTCCACTTTTTTTGAACTTTCGTTGATGGCTTTTTTCAGATTGCTATTCATACCGTGCTTGCCGACCCTACCCTTCATGGATTTGGTCCATTTATTGTCGTCTGATTGCTCTTTTGCAATGCCAGTGCTCGGTTTCTGGCCTTTCCTTTGACCTGTATTTGGGCCTATGAGCGTGTTGATACCATAAGACCCGTCATGGGTAGGGAACAGACTGGGCAAGTTTGGGCCGGGATCACCGCCCTTCTTCTTCGTCTTAGGCGGCATGGTGAAAAGACTTTTGGCTTATATTTCCTAGGTTCACGAACTTTGGTGCCTAAGTTCGCTCGTTAGCGCAGTATACAGAATAGGACAGTAAGTCATACCGTACGTTCAGGCTCAGCTGAGACCGCTCAGAGGACGCAGATGAAGACAAACGAAACACCCAATGTGTGAGTCGAGCTATCGATGCCCATAAAGCAATGGATCTGAGAATCGTGCCAACGAAACGAAGATTGAAAATGTGTTGGCCTTGCCTGGCGGGGAGATGAATGGTTTTGGCCAGGCTGGCCAGACATAGACACGATGCGGGTTTGTGGCGCTGCAAGCGTCTGGTCTTAGATGGCGGCACCTTTGTTACCAGCGGCAGTGAACAATACCAACGGTCGGCCGCGTCCGGCGACAACACACAAAGCTGGTAGTTGGTGGCTCGAAACAGAGATGCGAGACTTTCCTTTCCGAGAACGGCTTGGTGACATGGATGCAGAAACAACAAGTGACGCGGATGTAGCAGTATTATACCGTACTGTAGCGGACGGCTTTGTCCGGCGCAGCAGCCTGGGTGAAAAGAAAGCCGATGGCTTCGAATGCGCCTACGTCCCAAGACATTAGCGTTTCACAGCGAGAGTAGGGTTGTGAAACCTGTTCATACTTAGTATCTTAGGGTGAGGAATGTGGAATGAATGTATTAAAGGTAGCTACCTTGCTAGGTACATGTGAGCGCGTTGTCGCGTGCTAAGTGGAGGCACCACGGCGTTGAGCTGTCAGTTTACAATGTACCTAGGCACTCTTTGGGTAATGGACAGCTGCACCGCCACATTGCGCCACATCACGTACCAGAGGTTGCGCCCGTACCTTAAGTACTTTATGTAGGTAGGTACTAGACATACTCACCGTGCATAGGACGAACCTATTGGACGCGAACTTGAAGCACCAAGGTTGAGGCCAGCCAGTACCACTACTACTTAGTACACATGCATACAGCACCAAGTATGAGCACATATTAGTGCTTTACATGTGCTCAGGTAAGTAAGTGCCAGACTCACTGGCATATGTGCTCACCCCCGACAAGGGACCTCCTATCGAAAACACCTGCACCTTACATTTAGTGCCTACCATCATCTACATCGGTTACCTACTTATGTACATATGTCATACAGAGCATCAATTTTCTATGTACAGTAGTTCAATCCTCTTTCTTGGTATTAAAGCGTTGTGAATGTGGTAGAAATCCGACGGCACTACTGAGGGTCTGTTACAAAAGCACCTATGAGAAGCTACAGAGAGGAGACGTGATGATGTGCATCACGTACCACAGATCCAAGAAGACAAACCATTGGTGGGGTAATACGGGTATGAATAGACGGATAGGGGAGGAGGTGTTCAGAAATTAATATCAAGCAAGATTGGCGTCGTTTACGTGACACCTTGCTGCAAGTACTTAGCTACATGTAATTATATATGACATAGGGTACCTATTGCCTTCCACTAAAAAAAAATATAAAAAAAGCCGCATATCCATCATTTGCACTGCCTACCCGGAAGTAGATTGCTACATATGGGTAGCTGTTGTGATTAGTGCAGGGACACTAGGTAGGTAGGTTGATCGCCAAGACGGCTGGTTGGGATAGCTACTAGCAACCAAAGGTGCTAGGTGACCAATCAGATGATCCATTAGGCCAGCCACGGACTCCGAAACGTCAAGCCTGGGAATACGAGGGGCACATGGAGGGGTCTAGAGGGGTAGAGGGGCACATTGAATTCGCAAATTGTCTAATCATCTCTAAATTATGACCGACACGACGAACCTTGCCTATACTGACTGTAGCACGCACACTAATCCATGATCTTACCTACCTACTTAAGTAAGTAGGGAGTCTTTTACATATTAGCTAGCGATCCAACCACATTGCCCAAAGCCTGACCGCTGCGTCGTGCTATCGTAACTTGAAGTCGTTTTGCTTCCTCCTTTCCTACTCATCTTGCCGACTCTTCGCCCGCCAGCAACCACCACAACTACTACGCAAGCCATACCTTACACCCAGTCAAGATGCCTGTGGGAACTGTTCTCGTTACCGGGTAAGTCTTCGTCCCTCCGAGACACCGTTGTACTACGGAAGTGGCGCTCTAGTATCGAGTGGCATCCAGATGCTGGCCACGGTCTGGCACGGCATTGGCATTGGCATTGGCAGTCCCTGCCGTTGTAGCCCATCCGGTGGCGTGTCTTGGAATTGAGTGAGCTAATGCGGCGGTCGGAATAGTGGCACGGGCTACATCGGCTCTTTCACATCGCTTGCCCTTCTCGAGGCTGGGTACGATGTTGTCATCGTCGACAGCCTCTACAACTCGTCCGAAGTTGCTGTCGATCGCATCGAGCTGATTTCTGGCAAGCGTCCCGCGTTCCACAAGGTCGACTTGACCCACGAAGAAGAGCTGGACAAGGTCTTTGCTGCCCACCCGGCTATCGACAGCGTCATTCACTTCGCAGCCCTCAAGGCAAGTTGTTTCTTTGCGGTTGTTCCACGATCGGCGCACACCTTTCTGACATCAGTCGATCCAGGCCGTCGGAGAATCTGCTGAGATTCCGCTTGAATACTATCGCGTGAACGTTGGCGGCACCGTTTCTCTTCTTAGCTCCATGAAGAAGCACAATGTTACCAACATTGTCTTCTCCTCCTCGGCCACAGTTTATGGCGATGCGACTCGTTTCGAAAATATGATTCCTATCCCCGAGCACTGTCCGCTTGGCCCGACAAACCCATACGGAAAGACCAAGTCTACCGTCGAGGGCATTATTGAAGACTTCATTTTTGCGGAGCGTCAAAATGCCAAAAAGGCTGGAAAGCCTTTCGAACAATGGAATGGTGCCAACCTTCGTTACTTCAACCCTTGCGGTGCGCACCCCAGTGGGATCATGGGAGAAGATCCTCAGGGCGTACCCTACAATCTTCTTCCCCTGCTTGGCAAGGTAGCCACTGGTGATCGGCCTAAGCTCTTGGTATTCGGTGACGGTAAGTTGGCTGCCTCGTAAATGCATAGAACTGGCGAATACTCATATAGAATAGATTATGCCTCTCGCGATGGAACCGCCATTCGAGACTACATTCATGTCGTCGATTTGGCCCGTGGCCACCTCGTTGCGCTCAACTACCTTCGAGAGCACAAACCAGGTGCGCAGGCATGGAACCTTGGTTCCGGCCGCGGAAGCACGGTCTATGAGATCATCAAGGCTTTTAGCTCCGTTGTTGGTCACGACCTGCCCTACGAAGTTGTACCCCGGAGGCAAGGCGATGTCCTTGATCTGACGGCCAACCCAACGAGAGCAAACGTAGAACTCAAGTGGAAGACAGAGCTCACTATGGAGAAGGCATGCGAGGACCTCTGGCGATGGGTATCGAATAATCCCCAAGGTTACCGACAAGAGCCTCCGGCAGAACTGCTGGATGCCCTCAAGTCAAAGGCCTCGTAAAGGAAGAGAAAGTAGAAAACAAGTTGATTAATGCAAGACGAGACTTGACAAGACCCAGTGTTGGTCTACAATTTTACTAGGGAAGTCGAGTATAGAAAAAAATCAAGATCTGAAGGGGAACAACATCATACCCCGGTACAGCTTCTATACCTGGGTATTTTAGCGAGCGATACTTAGAAATACTACACCTCCATCGTACCTAAATAAATATCCAATAGGTAGTGAACATACCAACGAATTCTTAAGCGATAGTTTGAGGCTGGACCTAGAAGGACAACCGGTTTGAGTGTGAGTGGAGTGCGGGAATCACTCTTATAGCAGTACGTTTCAAAAACCGTTGTTCCAAACACTTTTCTTCCGCCTGAGCTGAGTGTGTAAATTTTTATGACAGCCACGCAACCCTGAATGTATACGAAATCTATTTTGTAGTAACAACATCGACAAGAATCTGTTCTTTTTAATACTGACCAAGAGGAGAGTGTTCTTAATTAAAACAGTTTCACTCGAGACAATTTAAAGAATATATGTAGGTATGTTGGCTGCTTACTATAGTAAATACTTAGAGGTACCACCACGGTCGTTTTCTGTGAAAGAGCGTGGAGTAGAGTCGGGGCTACTAGTCTAGTACAAGGCATGCAACCTACCTAGGTAAGCAATGGAGGCTTCCTGTTCTTCCTACGTATAGATAGGTACTATATATTCGTTGTCCTAAAAGGAGAAAAATGACGCGCAATACGCAACGATGTCCAGCCACACTGCAGGTTGAATTGGCCAAAATCTCGCGGGTTCCAAGGCAACAGAATTTCTTCTTTGCAGTGGACTCGGGATAATCACCATAACTTACCTGATCTAGGCAGCCAAATTTCAGTACCTGCTCAAGTGAATGGCGCAGTTGCCACCCTTGCATATTTGAGATTCAATCTTATCCTAGTCTAAAATCTTAGAGATACCCGAGTACCGTCCCATACATTTCAAAGTCAAATGCCTTTATAAGAGCTAGAGGTCGAGGCATGCCTTGAAGCAAACCTTCACTCGTTGTCTCCAAAAAAAAAAAGGAACAAATCGGGAGAAAAAAAAAAGATTCGAAGACAGCCATATGTACTTACATATAATCTTCCAAGTACATGCCAAGGTGGCTTAGCGCCTTTAAGGTAGCTCCCGCTCTTGGGTTACCCCGGTCCTGCCCCAACCCGCGTACTAATTAAGAGCTATGCATACAACACCTTGTGCACTACATGAGTCTCTTATTCCGTATTTGCTTCTAATAAGGTTGGCTAAAGTACTGGCTATCAAATGCACTGCCCAGTTCATTTGCTTGGTTTGATGTGTATGGCCCATAGCTACTTGTCTTATTTTTGCAAAGGTCCACCATTGAATGTCAATCAAACACTGTAACCATACGCATCTCTCTGACCTGGGGATTGATCGCGTAGGAAGACAGCTGCAGGATACTCTGACATGCTCCCACGAACCACCATCTTATGTCGTGACACGGCGACCTTGTCACTCCTCCTTGAACCCTAACTAATGCCCGCAATTCGAAACCTATTGACACTTTATGTGCCTATCGACTTCTTCCTAGTACTTCGACAAAGATATCCTTATCCAACTCACATGTTCCATGCCACATCATGGAAGCCCCTGCTCTCCAGAATGCACGCCGCAAACAGCTTCGGGAGCTGTGTGAGGAATACGGTCTTTCTGTGCAGCCTCTACCGCCACTGAAGCCCAAACCAGAACGTCCACCATCTCACCACACTGAAAATGACATATCCGTCGCCGAGGAGCTGCTCAAGAGGCGACGGATTGCTGCATCTCAGCAACAGCAATCCAAGGGAGGGCTATCGAGAGCCTTCGTGCCCAAGAAAACAGCTTGGGAGTATAAGGAAGTGTATGATGCTCTCCAAGCTCACGTCACAGACCAAGGATCCCCAGGCGTTGCTGAAGCACTAATTACAAAGCTTAATTCGCTTGGTGGCAATCTCAATCTTGTTCAGAAGAGCCGTACAAGCCTTCTTAGCAGAAGGAGAAGTCTGGATCTATCTGAAAGGAGCAAAATCCTTCAGATCGCGGTCAAGAATGAACAACTAGAAATGGTCGAGGTTCTGTTACCGTTTGCCGACGCCTTGAGTCTTGATACATCATTGCCAGTGGCTATGCGAAACGGTAACGATACAATTACCGAGCTACTGGTCCGCTATGGAGCATCCGCATCGCAAACAGCGGAAGGGCAGGATGCGTTTCGACAAGCCTGTGCGACAGGTGGGCAGCCACACTTAATTGCCGTGGTTCTAGTCTCCGAGGGACGGCCGCCAGCGTCCTGGGTCTCCCAGTCCATGGTAGAGGCAACCAGAGCCGGATGCCTTGACACCGTCAAGCATCTAAGCCAATCAGTAGCGGATGGCAATCACGACGGAGCTGCAGCACTTAAAGCTGCAATTAAGCTGGGGCGTAGAGACATGGTACTAGCTCTGATGTTAGGTAACAAGCCGCCCCAGCAACCGGGAATAAACGAGGCGTTCGAACAGCTAATGCGTCAGCAAAATATCAACCCGAACGAAAAGTTGGCCTTAGCCGAAATTTTGCTTTGTGCCGGAGCCGAAGGTGTGCCAGTTGCTCAGGCTCTCATCCACGCGAGTGCAACCTATTTCCTAGAAATGGTACGTTTATTAGTGTTGTATGATGCCTCAATCGAATACCAAGATGCGGTCGCTTTACGAAAGGCCATCTCTAAAGGCAAGACCGATCTCGTAAAAACCATGTTGAGCGGAACAGCCAGGATAACTCCGAAAGACGCATCTGATTGTGTTGAACTGCTGCCTAAAGATATTCGATTTGAGGACCGTCATTTCTTACTCAAAGAGTTTCTGAACAAAGGCGCCGTCGGCACATCGCTTCACGAAGCATTGATTGATTCAGCTGAAGCTGGGGATTTGGAGGCCGTGAAACTGCTTATTGAACCCTCGTCTCAGAAGGGCGAAGCAACTGTGCAACAAAGCACACAGAAGGCGTCGCAGAGCATGAGCCTTGATCGATTTGGAACCGCATCGACTGACTATAAAGGTGCACTGGCGCTCCAGATTGCAGTAAGGAAGGGAAATGTGGCAATCGCGGATGCCATCCTTAATCGCAAGCCTCCCAGTCATGTTGCCCTTGCTCAAGTATATCCAAGCACACAGAATCTCCCCGGGCCTGAAAGATACCAGCTCAGCGAACTATTCCTACGTGCAGGGCTTTCTGGGCCTTGTATACACTCCGCCCTAGTAAACATAATCAATGAGCACTCATCCCGCCGAGACGAGAAGCTAATATCCCTCTTCCTCCGCTATAAGGCTGATGTAAACTTTAATGAGGGCTATGGTATCATCACTGCAGTCGCTCAAAATGAGTACGTAACCCAAAAGTCAAGGAATGCTCAAGTCAACAAACTTATTGTCTCAACCTCACAATTTTATCTGAGACCTTTGATGATCAGCCGAGCCATTGCTAATTCTCCGATTTTGATCTTTTAGTGTCAAACTACTCGAAATGCTACTTAAGGGTAAGCCAACAGCACATACAATGGCAAGAGCAATGCCACAGGCCTTGAATATAGCAGATAGCTCAAGAAGGTTCCAAATCATTACTTTACTACTGGACTCGGGCGCTACTCGGGGCAGTATCGAGGTATCCACAGCTCTCGATACAGCCATCGGTATAAAACCTACCGACAAACGACTCATAACAGCTTTGCTTCAACATGGTAATGCTGATGTTAACGCCAATGGAGGATATGCGGTTGAGCATGCTGCGCAACATCCCGACCCTAAAGTCCTAGAAATCATTCTTGAGCTCGGGAAACCCAGCAACGAAAGTATAGATCGAGCTTTGACGAGTGTGGGGAAGCTTTCACCATCTCGCATTAGGACGCATAAGTTCGAGACGCTCCTCGGACGAACTAGATCAAAAGACGCAGTTAGTAGCCTCTTAATCGAGGAGGTACAAGCTTTGTCAAAAACACCACCGTCAGAGAGAAGTTTCACTTGTGTGAGATTATTCCTGTCCCACGGAGCCGATATTAACGCCTCTAAGGGTGAGGCGCTCAGTTGTGCTGTGGCATCATCCAGCATGCAAATCGTAGAGATTCTCCTGACAGCGTCACCATTGCCTATGACGCTAGCATGGGTCATGCCGTATGCATTGCGTATCATTGATCCAATGGATCGATTAACCTATGCTCAAAAAATTCTAGACGGTGGCATGCCTCCCAGTGAGGTTAACAGAGCGCTCGTCTTTTCAATTCGAACATATCCCAACGACATCCCTTTAATCAACGCCCTTGTTTCCCGTGCTGATAATTTGGACGGTCTGGCTCTCGCCGAGGCTATCAGGAATGAGAAACAGGATATAGTTGAGTTGATACTGAGTAAGAAGACCTTTGCCGCCGACGTTCTCAACACATCGTTTGCCGAAGCTATCAAGGTCAAAAACAAGGAAACGAGAACAACACTGTGCAAGAGCCTCCTAGGAGCCGGCGCATCGGGCGATGTGGTATCGAACGCGCTGCTTGCGGCAGCATCGGATGGGGATCTGGAATTTGGCGCAGTCCTCGTCCGAAACGGGGGTAGTATTAAGCATAAAGACGGGCAGGCCATTGTCGAGGCATGTAAGTCAGGTGCTGTTGGAGTGTTAGAAATGTTGTTAGCGGGGAGTACGGAGGTGCCCCAAAAGACTCTTCAAAGGGCCTTTCAAGGAGCTACACAGGTAGGCAACCTGAAAAAGCGTGCGGATATTTTCAGACTTCTTCTTGAACTGGGAGTTTCTGGGGAAGTGATTGACGTCCAGCTTGTCTCGGCGGTTCGGTACGGTGATGAAGGAAAAGATCTGGTAAAACTGTTACTAGCACACGGCGCTAGTCCTGATTTCAGTAATGGCGAAGCCGTCGAGAAAGCAGTTCGAAGCGCATTTCTAGAAAGCCTAGAGCTCCTTCTGGACATTGCTCCAACTGGCAAGCAAACCAAAGGGCAGCAGGTAAGCAGAAAAGCTGCTAAAATCGCCCTCTAAGTACACTAATATCAGTAGAAGAAGCTATCATCCGACACGCTTGGGCGCGGCCTTGATGCGTGTTGGGATCTCAGCAGAGATACGCGATTCACAGTCATTGATTGGCTCTTTAGGGCAGGCAAATTAGTCCCCAGTATGATTGACTCTGCTCTGCATCGGGCCGTTAATGAAGAAGAGCCAGAAGAGAGGCTGATAGACCTCCGTAAGTAATGTTTATACCTATTCGCTCCCCCCTTTAAAACTCAAGTCCGAGAAGACTTTCGGTTGCAAGACATCTATAGATTATGATCGATTTACTGATAATTGCTTTTGAGTATTACAGTTATGAAACACCAAGCTTCGCCTGTCGCAAATAACTGCCAGGCTCTAATCGACGCGACTTCAACCCTCCCTGTCGCACTTTTCGATGAGCTACTGAAGTCTCGTGTGACCGGCGAGGATGCGTCGTTAGTATTCGACACAGCTTTCCGTTTCAAAGATCCCAGTTTATGGGTTTCTGAGCGAGGATTAAAGATTGCCACCAGCCTTCTTGAGAAAGGAGCTGAAGGGGATGGAGTAGGGTTTGCACTAGCTGCGGTCGTCGAGCAACATACCGCAACTCATCGCTCTGTAACGAGCGGCTTTATCGACCTATTATTGAAACACGGCGCGGATGTTAATTATAACCAAGGCGAAGCTCTACAGCTCGCGGCTGCTCAGGGGAATGTAGAGTTACTCACAACACTTTTAAGCAAGAAGCCGAATAGTGATACGCTGAACTCGGCACTCTCCAGGATATTCGACACACCATTCCCCGAGGAAAGAGCGCATGAACTGATCACACTTCTCGCAGAGAACCGTGATGGGGACAGCGAATTCGATACCATATCTCATCAGCTAGGTTCCGATCCTGTCGTCATCCGAGCATTATCTCAGTACCCTCGATCGATCAAGATCATAGAGGCTCTCTTGAACATTGGTTTCTATCACGATCAGATGATAAATTGTCGAGTCATCGATGGGTTTGAAGAAAGTGAATCAGCCACGCTCCTTATGTGGGCACTATTACAACCGCAGAAAAAGATCAGTACGGGGATCATTAATCTGCTAATAGAGAGAGGTGGTAAGCAAAGCAACTAAATAGCCGACGCAATCTTTCTACTAACTCTTTTCACAGCAAAAGTTAATTTTGAGACTGCTACTTCTCATGTTACTCCGCTCATGCTAGCTATTCGGACGCGCCGTCAAGACGTATCGAAATCATTACTACTAGCTGGTGCTGAAGTTGATGTAACAGATGCCCTCGGTAACTCACCACTTTCTATGGCATCAGCGATTGGAGGCGAGCTATCTGTTGCCATGATGTCGAATATTCTGGCGGCTGGGGCGTCCAAAAACGATGGTTCTCTTCATAATGCTGCTCGAGAGCTTAACATACAGGCTAGTAAGTACTTCGCAGACCGTTTCTCCATTCTAGTATTATTAGAGATCAGAGTACGAAGGCTCCTTTCCAGGGCCAAAGTCCTGTCCAGGAATCTCCTCATGATCTCCCAACAATCACTTATTACGCTTAAACGGCAATTGCTAACCCCAAGTTTTATAGTGCAAGTATTAGTTGAATATAGACACGACCCGGACTTTCCAAGTCCTTTGCACGGTGGACGTAGCGCGCTTGCAGAACTTTGCTTACATGCAACTGATTCGGTTCAAATGACGATAAAACAAGAGAAAGCGATAGAGAGAGCTATCGAATTCTTGTTGAAGAGCGGTACTGACATCACTATCCAGTCAGAGGGCAAATCTACCCTTCTACTTGCATTTGAGTCAAATGACCCTTTGATCACGACGAAAGTGCTCCTGCGAGCCGCTCTATGGAAAGACATCAACAGTACATTTAACCAGTATAACGACGGAAAATATACATTTTCGCCCACAATGTATGTTCAACTTGTTCTCCCAGACTCAGATACGAAGGCAGATCTTTTACGGCTACTACGCTCGAATCGGTGTATCGACGTATATTACGCCAATTCGGGACCCCAGGTTAGTATCTAAGATTTCCTATCCACGCCCTGGGCATATCGCCGAGTCTAGTGTTTTCTAGTCAGAGTTTCTCCTAAACCCGCTACCCTATCAGGTCCCAATTCCCTTAATATTAATCACTGTGAACGGGAATGACTAACTTGAGACCCTTGAATAGCCAGAGAGCGCTGTGGGCCTGCCTTCTCATCTTCTACGAGATGAACAAGAGCGCAAAAGCCGTCTCGACCGTCTTCGGTCAGATAATGAAGACCATGTTCTAGCAATCCAGAGGAGTAAAGAATTAGCTGCCGTACAGGCCGATATATGGACAAACCAAGTCGAATTGGACGAGGCGCGAAAGAAGAGAGCGCATAGCACCGATTTAGCTGCATTGCAGGACCGTGCTCGCGTTGAGGAAGACCTTTTCAACGCAACTCTACGTCAGCAGCGCGCGAAGCAAATTATAGACTTGCAGCACCAAGAGGACCTGGCAACGGCCAGCGTGGCGCGAGCACACACCATCGGCAATGCGGAGCGCGCTGTTGAGAACCAGAGGCAGGGGCAGTTACTGGCGTGGGAGCGCGAGGTAGGGAGCGAGAGAGTTGGCAACGCGAACCAGCTAAGTAGCCTCCGCCTGCGCGAGCGCGAGGATATAGAAAGGCTGGACAAGGCAGCCGATACGCGATTTACGGCGCGGCTGAAGGAGCAGAAGAAATTAGTCGACAGCCAAACCATGCTCGCAGCCAATCTGAATGGCGCTGCGCCCGGCGCCCGGCGACAGATTGGATTCATTAGTGGCGAGATAGGATAAGATTGAGGCTATTGTCGTATCCTCTTATTTTAGGTATGTAGTTTTAGTAGACATAGTACGGAGTTCGTTACTGGCAGGGAACATGGAAGGGATATGATTATCACAGATGAATTTGAAGTCACTATTTTAACTCTTGTGCATCTTCCTCCTATGTCCTAGAGCATCTGGTGTTGCATCAGCCCTCAGTCAACGGGCTCGCAGTCTACCTACCTGCCGAGGCGGTCGGCAAAATAACACTACCACCACCACTACCACTACCTATAGTGGGTCTGACAGTTATTTTGCCGACCGCCTCGCCTGCTAAGCATAGAGGGGTTCATCTCTAGGGTAGCTCCGCCGATCGCACAAACCCCTGGCACTATGAGGTCATAAGTCCGGGATCAGCCGAGGCCGGTCTAAAAATACCAACCGGACAGTCTTCAATGTCTCCATTTCATTTCCGCTAGACATAATCTCCTTTTAGGACATTGCGCATAATATGGCACTTCAATACAACAATCACGGGAGCCCTTGATCCTCAAGCAGCATCGCCCCTTAAACGCATACGCATCAGAGAGGCAGCGAACCGCGACCCGACCGGGCCGACGGCCTACCTCGCAGCCATGCCTACGCTTCTTGTCCGGTCGCACCTCGGGGTGGTCCGGGGTATATCGCGCACTCCCCGACGACCGAATACCCATCGTAACGCACAGCGAAGACAGCAGTCGTCGTCCGCAACGAATCCCCAAAAAACTACCCTCGAAAGCGATTCCACGGCCCAGGCGCAAACACACTCCGAGTCTCGCATTACACACCGGACGACAGCGTCCCCGGGGCCGGAAGTCCCGATCCCGGTGCAGAGCGTGGTGCCGCCTCCGCCGTTCTGGCAGCGCCTGGGTCCGCTCACGCGCGCCGCGGAAGCGTACGGCCGGACACAACGGGCTCGCCCGTGGGCTACGCAGGTCGCCAGCACCCTGATCGTGTATTTGTGCGCCGATTTCGGGGCCCAGTGGATTGCGCGCGCGGATCAGGATGAAGTCGCCGCGGAGAAGGGAAAAGGCGCGACAGATGATGACGATGCGAAAGAGAAGGCTAGAGGACATGACTGGGCACGTACCGCGAGGTCGCTGGCTATTGGGGGTACAGCGGCCATCCCTGGATATACATGGTGAGTTTACCCGTTTGTATATCACTTCGTCTGTTGGTTGTGAGTATCGAGAGAGAGATAAGGGAAACACGCGATGTCAACGGGGGACTTTACTGGGGGTGTGAGGGATTGGTGTATTGATGAGCATGTACGTTCGTCGAATATTGCTGCTAAACTGATATTTTTGCACAGGTTTACGTTTCTGTCACGCTCGTTCAATTACTCTTCGAAAGTCCTCTCGATAGGCATCAAAGTCGCCGTGAACCAACTAATGTTCACGCCGCTTTTTAATGTATACTTCTTTGGAGCGCAGTACGTATGCCCGGTTTTTTTTCTTTTCTAATCACTGTCCTTCATTTTCGCAAACCGACATTTAACCCTCACCACCCACGTCCATCCCCAACTTTCCAACCCGCCAACACAAAAGATATCAAAAACGTTTACCACAAGCGGCGAATTCTAACAATTTGATGATTTTCAGGGCGCTCCTCTCCGGAGACACACTCGCCGAGGCCTGGCGACGCGTATACAACACGGTCCCCGTCAGCTTCGTCAACTCCTGCAAGCTGTGGCCGGCAGTGACGGCCTTCAACTTCGCCTTCGTGCCCATCGAGTACCGCAGCATCTTCGGCGGCGTCATCGCCGTCGGTTGGCAGACGTACCTGAGCTTCCTGAACCGGCGCGCCGAGAGGCTGGAGGCGCTCCGGCAGACGGAAGAACTCACTGCGCCGGACGCACTGGGACAGGGTGGGAAAGCTTCCCCCTCCGCCGCTGTGAGGAGCGTGCAGGAATTTTCTGCTGGGAAACAGGCGATTTTGTCTTGAGATTGAATAATACCAAAGAGGCAGGGAGGCAACTCTAAGGTACGTATAAATGTACTCAAAATCATGGCACGGATATCATAACTCTACTTTCAACTCTTATTTGAAATACATGGATAGTTTCGTTTGTTATGGTTGGGAGATGGACAGCGAGAATAGACATAGAATTAGACGTAGACAAAGATTTAGATTGGGCGATGCAGAGCATTCTGTAGAAAGGCGTTCTTAGTTACCGGGTACAGGTTTACCACGATGTATTTGGCATATAAATATATATACATATATATACATTCACTCAGAAACTATGGAGTTGCACTTTTGAATGACGTTCAAATACTCGTCTCCGTCTCGGAATCGTAATGGACATCTACGTTCGATGTTTGAGCTATACGTGCGCACTTCTTATTGAGCGACGTCTCAGAGATAATGGGATATTAATGGCATCATTGACTAAGACGACCAGGTAATGACCTCAGTCCTCACCTCGTGACATAAGGGGCACGATCAAAGGAATCGGGTCCCCTGAGAGGATGAGGCTGATCAGGGCGTGAGGCGACTCCTCCAAGCCTTGGAGGTCATTGGGTACAATGCGTTAGCTCATCGTATATCTGTTGCCTCGCTATTTATAGAGTCAGAATCCTCGTAGAATATCTGCATTTGGGATTTTATATGGACAAGTAGAGGACTTAAATTTACGCAGCAGTTATCATTATTGAGCGGGCTTTACGAGGTACGCTACGACATTCTACAGATAAAAACACATAACTATATTTTGAAACGAGACGCCACTAGCCACACTAGCATAGTACGCTGTGATGCTATCAGTCTTGGGTGACTTTCTTGATAATTTCGGGTTCATAGTAATGGGAAACCATAATAGAGCTTTTCTTTACTATATGATTGATCATGTTTATATACAGGACGCACGTATATACAGTCTCGAAATTTATTCTCTAAGCAGCGCTTATACGCACTAAAATACTCAGTCAGTGAAAAGGCCGGAAGATACGGCGGATAGAAAGAGAAAGAGAGAGTTTTACTCACCTGCCAGTAATAGTCGTTCTGGTATGTGCACGTGTAAGGCGATGCACATACGAAACTTCCGCTGTAGTTCAGCCCACCGCATTGCGAATACTGCGCCACGGCTTTCGGTGTCGCTAATGCGAGGATAAGATCGGAGGCGTGTTCAGCAGCGGTCACGATGTAGGCCGAGGGATTGGCCGTGACATGGCCCGGGAAAATGCTGGCGTCGACGACGAAGAGGTTGTCAGTGCCGTATACTTGAGTGTTCAAGTCCACAACGGCGCTTCCGCCACTGCGGCCATCGTCAGTTCCGAGTTTGCTGGTCCCTATTGAATGTAAGTGACTATGTTACTAATAGCATAGTAGATCAAAAATCTCACCGATCCAGTGATTAGCTCGTCGATTGGAATATGATACAACCAACTGCAAGTAGTCAGTCAGCTTGATATTCTTCACGGAGCAGATAGTGTGCAACTCACGTTGTTGACGTAGTCTGTGGCGGTCGTATTTGGAGGAGGTTGTGTCCATGTCAAATTCGCGACATTCTTCAATGCGTTTTGGAGGTTCTCGATACCCTGAATGACCGCTTGTACGTCATTTTCGTCGTGCAAGTATGGCAAAGTAGACACAACGGTGCTGAGAGATTGCGTAATAGTCATGCGGCCTCTCGATACAGCACCACGTCCGAGGTACTGGCTCATGGTCATGGCATCTTAGACAGTTAGCGACAGAACTAGACCGGCCCTTAGATTTGACTTACGGCCATCGGTGGTACCATCGCTACCCTCTACTCTCGATGTCCACTCAAGCTGTCGAACGATACCATCTGCACCCGTGACTTCGTCGAAAAAGCTACAATAATCAGATAAGAGATCTGGAAGTCGCTGTATTCTCAACTTACATTGGGCCGATATTTGGGGCAGCTTGAGTCAGTATACCAGTTCTCGAATCTTGGGCGGAGTTAGCTTGAACAACCCAAATTTGATTTCCGCCAGTCATCAAACTTACTCAGGTATAAGCTAGTATCAGTAGTATTGGGGTCCGTGTAGGCTGCATAAAAGTCGTAGAAAACGACATCTGGATGAGTGATAACAGTATCGGTCTGTGCTGGGTTAGTAATGTCTAGTATCAAAGGACAGTTCGGGATAACAAACGTTGACATGGTCGTCCAAGTTATATCCAACTGGGAGCTTAATCCAAGAGCTGTTCGAGATCATAGTAGGCCCATCCGTTGAGTTCTTCACCACCTCCAATTGATCCTCTGGGCCAATACCACCTGATATAGTTAGCATCATTGTAGCCCTTCAATCTATGGTTTCCGTGAGCTTACTTCGCATCAGCAGTTTAGCCGTACCGAAGGTGCCTGCTGAGAGGATCACCCGACCAGTAATGGACGTGAGGTTGACCACTCCAGCATACCCTCCGTCCTCGAACGCTTCGACCTCGACACCGGTAATATGCCCGCCAGTTCTAATAACACGTTTGACCGCTGTATTCATCCACAGTTTAAAATTCGAACGAGCGTCGGCGGTTACAAGGTATGTAGCCATAGGTCCACCCCGCTCTCCATTTGAAAACATGAAAGGGGTATGCGTATAGGTATGGTTCTTCTGAT
Source organism: Xylaria arbuscula (assembly GCA_022385695.1). Taxonomy (NCBI): domain Eukaryota; kingdom Fungi; phylum Ascomycota; class Sordariomycetes; order Xylariales; family Xylariaceae; genus Xylaria; species Xylaria arbuscula. Next base: position 293,193 of record MU279355.1, on the reverse strand, counting down.
CTGGGACATCATTGGCAGCGACACTCTTCCAGCCAGCAGAAGCCAAGCCATCTGAGATCACATCAAAGCCTTGTGGTAGATAAAGCTTCCCATCTTTTGACGGCGCGTACGTGCCGGGGATACGCGAGAAGACTCTTGATGTTGCGGCGGCCATGTCTGTCGACTTCCACCCGGTAGGGAAGTTATAATCCCAATCTACACTATTGGGCTAGGACGGTGTTAGCGAATATTCAGCGTCTGAAAATTTTACCACTGACCTTCCACCACAGTCCTGCGTTCACGGCAGTACCTCCGCCGAGCACACATCCCTCCATCTGATCGGTATCAGTGCAAGAGATGCCGGCCGAGTCTACCCAGATCTCATTACACAGACCGGGCACATCGAACCGGGTAAGGTTTGTACCCTCAGTCCAATCTGGGCCGAGTGTACCGCCCCATCGCCCTGAACTTGGAGGTCCCTTTTCGATGAGCAGGACCGACTTGCCTGCTTCACTTAACTTATCTGCAATCGGTATGCCACCGGCTCCTGCACCAACGACGATGTAGTCATATGTGCCGCTTGGGACTGGGACACCAGTTGGCGTGGAGGTAGGAGTCGACGTGGGTGTGGTAGTTGACCCTCCGCAGCTTCCAGTGACTGTAGCCGTAGCCTTGGCCGCCCAGTCAGTGTATGATGGGTTCGCCACGTTACTGTCTAGGACGGCTCCGAAGATACTCTGGCCATTATCGTGTTGCACTATGCTAACGTCGTCTGGACAGCTCGGATTGCCTGGGGCGGGGAAAGCATTACACCACCCCAAAACTAAAAATCCAGCACTTGTCGATGCGGACCCTGTTGCGCCACCCTGGTCCCATGTAAGACAGTCTTGGCAACGGAAGATGACTGAGTAATGTGTTGAATTTATCGTGGAAGAAATCTGTGTCAACTGAGCGTCCCCCGTGTACACATCCGGAGTATCGTAGCCAGTAGCATACTTGAAGGAAGTTAGAACCTCATCTTGGTATGGGTAGGCCATAATAAGCAAGCTGTTGGTCATGGGGCCAGCCATTGAGATGCCACACCATCCTGTCAACGTCGTGCTATTCGAGGGGCATTGCTATCGCGTTTGTTAGTAGGAGTCAATTAAACGGAGAAAGGGGATACGAACCAAATATCCAATGAACTCGGTCGAGTCAGTCGTTAAGGCATCCTCTGGAAGCGCAAGTCCGATAGTCATGCCACCCCACGTCGTGGTGCCAGTGGCACCTGAGGCCGTGTCCGGCACAATCCATGTATCGAACGTGATACCTGTCTCGCTATCTGTATAGACAGTCGCGGTGCTCGATTGTCCAAAGCATAGCTGGACATCTGTGTCACAATTAGCGGTGCTTCACTCGACGTCATTTTGAGACCAACGCACAAAAGTTTGCTGCCAAAAGCAGCGCCGTGATGGACCTAAAACGACCCATCGTGCCCAAGACTGCTTTCAAGTCACGACGAGCGAGAGAGCTGTTCAGGACAACGGGTCAGCCCTGAGAGAGCAGCTTATATGTTTACTTTTAAGACCATGTACCTCCCTTCCCATTTCCCATACAAGACCTCCGTCGTCCTCCGTACGGAGTGACCAGTATCGCCTTACATACCAACGACGGTTTGCCAGGCTGGCTCCTCCGGATTGGGGAGGTAACGTGCTCATAGGAGGAAATAAAGGACCCTATCAGCACGGTATCCAAGCCGAAGCCCTGTTAGGTGCCAGCCAATCCAGCTAGGAATGCCGGTCGAGAGATTGACGGGTACCGGCCCATGCGAGCAAAGAGGCCAGGATTCCCGGGCATGCGGCACGTGCAAAGGCCCAAGGTACTGGCAACGGCGCAATCTCCCGGGGACCAGCTTTCAGCCATTAACATGACACCTAATATAATCGCTTCAGCAAGGGCGTCGCACCGGATCCGCAGTCGACAAGAAGCCTGCATCTGGCTCCTCCTGCGGTGTGACCAGTGGGCGCGCAGATGTGACGGGATATTTCCCGGCGCCGGGAGCCTCGTGTGGCGTAGGGCACGCGGTGACAGTTTCTTGATTCAGCTGCAGAAGATAGCAGGAGAGAGCAGGAGAGGACAGATGCGTGGCAGAGGTCTTGGGCTAGCAGCGGCCTGACTTGCCCGTTTGGTTCACGGAGCAGCAAGGCACATTCGGATTGACCGGCTCCGGACGGCCCGAATTGGCGACAAGGTCGACGCTTGCCCACCTCGACCGGGCCTGCGGGGAGCAACATCGTGATAGAGAGGAGACATGTCGTCCCTTGAAGGTCTTCACCTCGGCCCGCATCCCGAAGTGACCAATCCGTGACAGCAGAACGAGAGCCTCGGAGCATGATGATAACAATGATGAAAACAACACCGCTTGTTGCATCACCTGCACCGCCGGACTGAAACTTTCGCCTATCTTCCAATCGAACGAATGCACGCACTCTCGGAATGGATGTGCATGAATATAAATATACAAGGACTATGTCACCATGTATTAGATGTATATGCCAAATCAATATTCGAAATGTAGTGGACCTACAGAATGCCAAGTCTTTTACCTACCTGGGTAGTGATGGAGATCCCTAAACGAAGCTTATATCTTATCACCTTGGACTACCTACATGAAGCACCTCCTTCATAACAATAAGCTTTGGGTTGTATACACATCAACTATTGCAATCTCCCATAAATAATAACATGTATATACTAAACACATCTGAAATTCGGCTTCGCTATCTCGATCGTTTTGAGATACACGTACTTACGTTGCGATCCAAGTCGTTCTCCCCGGGCTCTGGCTAGTTCTTAACAGCCCCAAACCCAAAGCTTGGAGTTGCTCCCTGTATATTTGTTTGAAAAGGTTTCTTTAAAATATCACCTGGGTTTAATTGCGACGCTCCCAAATTCATCTCCTATACTCTTCAACTAGAACTAATTGTATAGTTCTGAGTACCGGTAATTCACACTAGAGCTCCGCAGTCAATGAACATGACATAAAGATCTTTAATATACGATCTATAGGACAGATGCAGTGGAATAGGGTCGCATATGCAAATAACCGCACCAGAGGCTGGGATTACTAATAATAAATTGTACCGCATTATACAAGAATACGTCATTAATCTCTAGTCGTGAGTTCGACCTATATAGTAGAATAGCGCTCGTCCTGTTTCTCGAGGAAGCGAATTGCTGTGAAGCCCTTGGTAACGCTGTCGATTTTCGCTAAATGTTGCGCAGCCTCAAGATAGCTTTTATGTCTATCACAGGTAGCCAATGCCCTACCTACCATGCCGTTTTGCTCAATGTCTTGGTACTTGAACAACTTATGTTGCGCTTTTGTCTGTCTCCGTCCTTGGTAGATATTCGAGGACAATCATCCGAGTTGCGCGGTGACCGTAATGCGTCAGGGGTTATCCCCAGACTCGTCTCTGTGGTCAGCGCAAGTTCGCGAGTCTTTCTTCGTTTTTCTAAGCCCTAGTAAGTAGTATCAAAAATGCATTTACATAGAATACAACTGCAGGGAGAACCACGTTAGGTAGAGAAATGGTTTCGCATCTGATACCAGTTTCCTAGACGGCCAATCCCAACATATTCTCCTTGTATACTATCTTATTGAAGCCATGCGTTGTGAGGAAGCGCTCAACACAATACCCCATATGTATATATGTACGTAGAACAGCTTACCACGTCTGTATGCCCTTCGGGAGGCCTGGTCTTAGACCCCATGACGTTAAACACAATCAATCAATCAATCGAAGCGCTCAGCACATCATTTCAATCCTCCAATGAGTTTCCCGATATCTGACCAACCATAGCGCTCCTGAGGTTTAGACATGTAGAGCTCTATAAGCTAGATCTGGTCAGCTACGAGGTATGATGACTAACCATGGGCTCGTTCGAAAGAAGCACATTAAAAGAAGCATATTGCACATTCGTCAAAGTTTGCGATAGGCTCATATGGGGATAAAAGCATTCAGCTTGATAATGGGCACTGGTTGTCTCCTTTCTGTGATAATTATACTTATAGTTACTATCCAACCTCGAGCCCGTTACGAAAGCCGGTAATAAGCGCTATAAACATTTCACTTCATGTCATTTTATCCCAACTCAAGCTAAATTTGGTGATCTCAATCCTTCATCAGCAATCTCAGAATTGCCCTGGGCACTGCCCGCTCGGCGAGCTTTTGCCCCTGCCTTGAGTTGGTCCCATTTCTCCCTGTAACGTACAAGGTTGGCTCGGGCTTTAGTGTAACTTTTCTCTAGCTCCTCATTTTGTCTTGCCAAAGCTTGGTTCTGCTGCTTGAGATCGCTGATTTCTCTCACAAAGACCTCTTCGGAGACCCCAGGCTTGCCGGCTGATGATAGAGGGGACCCAGGACGCATTAATCGCATGCTTTCTGCCAGTCTCATGCCGGAATTCTGCGAGATTGACTCAAAAGCGTGTAGTCTTTTACTGAGCATGTCAATCATATCTTTGAGGCTCTTATTCTCTAGATAGAGCTCTTCAACCATGTTGTCGGTGCTGCCTTTGCCTGCCCTTCTCTTGAGAGCTGGCGAATGAGACAGTTGAGATTCCCTAGCATCAACGAAGTCATCTTCATCAGCATCTTCTGGTAGATTCCCTAGAGCCGCATGAGCCGAACCTTCCATTCTACGTTTTTCTTTGTCCGCAAAGGTTAGAATGCTTGCATAGGAAGCCGTGTGGCCGCTGGTTGGTACCACATAGAAAGAGTCATTTGCAGAGTGCCCTTCTCGGGTAACAGCACGGAGGGCTGCTTTCGAGTACAGCTTCTGAATATCGGGTTCTGTGCTAGAGGTAGGATGTCTGACCCTAATCCTCTTCTGGGTTGTCGTCTCCGGCTTCGGGGGTGGGGGTGGATTTTGCTCCTCGGACTGTTCCTCGCTAATCAACGGAAGTCCAGCAAATGCCAACGGAGCTGAGATTTTGTTTATAATGCTCCCAAAAGCGCTGTAGAATCTAGAGAATCCCTCGTCATTGGATGCGGCTGACGGATCTGGTGGCCCCCTCGAAGACGAATCCTCAGCCAGCGCAGTGATTCGATCCGGTATGGGCATGGCACTCGTTTTATCGGAGCTGTCGAGCATATCTTGCATTCGAGAGCGTGAGACACTTCTCTTCGGCGCGCCTTCCAAACTCCCCGGCGCCTCAGTGTTGGAAACACTGGGGCTAAGCGGTTGTGATCTGTACTTGGAACGGATGCCACGGGCATTGGCTAGATTACTGGCAATCGAGGCGCCCAGATCGCGCGCAGGGTATCTGGGTTGCTTCAAATGAGCTGGTTTGGACGATGCATCCTTCTCATTAGACGACTTGGGAGGAGCAGTCGCAGGATCAGAAGCTGAATGGGCCTCGTCTTTTTCAGCATCTTGGGAGTCGGCCTCAGTAGAGGCTTGCGACGACGGCGGCTGTAAGGGGGCCTGCAGCAGCTCGGATAGCCTGCGATGATGCTGCTCGAGCAGTTTGAGGGTTCGCAGAGCCTCGACTGAAGTGGTGTCCTTGGCAGCATTGGCAAACTCGCCGGCAGCTCTGGTATGCTCATTGATGGCGACAGTCGTCTCAGACGTATGGGTTGCGGTGGAAGCAGCTTTAGCATGGTCGTGGGCCTGCCATTCGAGTAGTTCGCGTTAGCGAGATCAAGCATACCGAAATACCCGGACTATACCTTGATCAGTGGTGACGACTCCATCCTGAGATAAGCTTCGGCGTCTTTCTTGCTTGACAAAGCACTAAGTAGGGAGCCGGGGGTTTCAGTGTCGCTGGAGACCTAGCACGGAGATCATGAACATGTGCACCTGTACAGAGGCCTTACGAAATGTAAGTACATGGGTGCGATATCTTTATGGAGAAATTCGGAAGCCCCCAGGTTTGTTTGGCTGGGCTGGGTCTGGCTGGGGTGAGATGTGAGATTGGTATGTAAGTTGTGTGGTCTTTTCTTTGGGGGAATGTGATGCAACAAGTGTTCAGCCTGGGCAGTCTGGGGTATTCCAGTTGATACATACACTAAATGAATAAGGTAGTACCTACTTAAGTAGCAAACATACAGGTACGTACATATACGCACAGTATTTGCAGTGGGAGAAAGTGGGCAGTAAAGCACTGTGTCCAGGGCACGGAGCCTCAATTAGAGCCTAGAATAATGTGCAAACACTGTGCGTTTAGATTATGCACTGTATATGGTGTACTAGTAGCGGAATTACCCAAGTATACATGTATGTATGAATGAATTATCACAAAGCTCGCTATAGATATAATAAAATAATAGTCATATACTGAACAGAGTGTTAAAAAAGACGAATGAATCTGGCGTAGAGAATAACTGTTTCGGTCTCACCGTACCGCGGTTTCCAGGATCAACCTCCTAATAGGTAGAGCCAACCATCAGAACAATGTTATACGGTATGTAGATGAGTAGGTACTTACGTAATACATGAGTAGTGCACTAACCATACGGTAAGTCTTCTTGCGGCAAATCAGGGGCCGTCAGGAGGTGAAGCTTGTCTTGGATAGGAAAGTATCTAACTGTACACAGGCTGCTTTGGTGTACTGTACTGTAGCAAACCCATCGCGAATCCGAAGCACAGACCGAACATCATCGAAAGTGGCGTGCAATGTGCAACGCCTTTCATCTTCTTCTGATAGGAACGCATTCCCATCCTTCTTTCCATCCAACATAGAATTCCAATTGCAGCGTCTTGCATGCCCTACGGCACACGAAAGCCTGACCGTACTCGTATTGAATCAACTACCTATCCATCTATCTCACATCTAATTACTTCCTGCTACCACCGTGCGATGACGCCGTCATAGCAGCGGCTAAATAGTTGGTAACAAGTCATTGGTCACAATTGACGACGGTTCTCCTTGGCCTCTATCGTCTTTGTCTTATTCATCTACATGTCGCGTCCTTGAACATCTTGCCTTAGAGCCCTGCTTGTGTACCATAAGGCATCTGTCTTCTTTGCTTCAGCCCAACCCCATCCTGCATCTGAGCTTCGCAGCTTCATGTCATAGAGTTGCATGCATGTCAACCGTCAGCACCAGGTCAGGTCATGATGGATGCGGCTGGCACTGGCAGTAGCGCCAGCAAGAAAGCTGCTGTCAAGCTCATTCCGAAAAAGTTTGCCGTCAGGGGCTGGAGGAAACAACCTTCGAACGAAAGTTTCGGCTCGTTAGTGAGCGCCGAGAACGAGGAACATCCCAGCAACCCCGAAAGCGAGAGAGGATCTGGACCCGGTTCCCTGTTAACGACGACGCGGAGCAACGAATCTGCCGGGGATGGTGATGACACTGAGGATGCCGAGGCAAGCAGCCCGTACGACTTGGATGCTGCCCAGGCTGCCGAATACGAACCGTGAGTTGTCTGCCTTTTATTATTATATGTTTTCCCCGTTTCGTATGTCTACAGCGATGTACTGCTTTCTTCGCTGTCGCCATCCATCTCGTCTCTCATAGCAACAACAACATCACCACTTCAAATAAACACTGCATGCATATCTTGCATGACATGCTTTACCTAAGACATCACGGTCCATACACACCCCGCCCACTGTTCTGCGCTGCAAGCATCACCACCGAAGCAATGCCGCCGTGATCAATCGCATCGTCACCTAACACGAGTGCGCATTTTCCCTCTCCCTCCCCATCTCTGTTTTATCCGTCTTTTCCGTCCCGCCCTTTTTCTTATTTTGGATACGTCATCCAGGTGGCTTGTGAGCTAGCTATCTACGCCTAGGTGGATAGTCTAGGCCGCAGAGCCATGCTATCCTTGGCATCTCAGTGGTTCTCTGATTGGGGTTGGGGCTAGGATCCATCTTTCTCTCGACGTCAGACTTGCGCCTCCTTCATAACCCCAAATCAATCCCCGTCATCCCGTTCTTGACGCCAGGCTAGCCACTCTCGTTATCTAGCTGCCTAGTCGCCTAGCCTTGTTCGGCCCCCCCTCCTGTATGCATTTGCTCATTGAATGAACGACTGAAGATCACTGCTTCCTTCTCACACATGTGTTCTATTTGTCTATCCGTTCCTGATTTCCATTGCATTCCTAGCTCTGGGACAGAGGACACACCCCAGGAAACCAGCATTCTAATTCGCTAGTCATCTATCCAGGCGTCCCGCTGTACCCTCAACTCATCCGTCTCAGATCGGTCATTTAACAACCTCGTCGCCCATCATTCAGTCCAGTCACCTCCCCGAGGTCCAAGCTTTGGACCAGCAAGAGTCTCTCGAGAGTCTCTCGCGCTCTGCGACTTTCTCCGTTGCGTCCAGCGATCAGTCCTCTGAGAATCTCCATGCGCTTTCAACGAGTAAAACCGGCCTGTATCCTTCCGACTCGTCCTCTCGTCGCTCCAGATCGCCGGCTGGTAGGATTAAGGACGCCTTCAGAGGCAAGAGGGGTACGGTTGTTTCACTAAGCTCCGGAGGTCAACCCGACGATCGACAGGCCCAAGGAACAGCTGGTTTGGATTCGCGGCCGGGTTCGGCAGCTACTTCACAGTCCGATATTTACGCGGCCGACGAGACAGCCCGTGGATCACATCGGAAACGCAAAAGCCAACCACCGCTTGAAATATCGGTCCGCCCACGCACGCCCCCGTCTTCCAACTCCCCGGGTCCGGCGATCGTTAACACTCCACCCACTCCAGTTGATTCGTCCCCCCCGAAAAGCAGAAATTCCCCTTTCAGTAACCCCAATGTGGTTGTTTCTCCTTCGGGTAACATGATATCGCACAGGAGAGCGAGATCAGGTTCAGCAACGAGCATTGGTCCGAGCAAGCTGTCTAATATCATATCGGCGCCTTTGACCCCTACACCTGAGAACGCCGTTCCATCAACTCCAGGCGCAGGGTTCTTTTCCAACATGTTTTCTGCAGCACAGAATGCTGCTAATACCTTGAGCAGCACAATCACAAACACGAATATAAATACAGGTGTGAATAGACCAAAATCGAATACATCAAAAGAAATGCAGCCTGCCGATGACGATAGGGTCGAAGTTGAATCGCCTGTGGAGGAGTTGAAAGATTCAAGCACAAGTGGCAAGGAGCCTGCTGTTAAGACTCTGGGTATGGGTGACCTTAGTCTCAGTCAACTAGGATTTCAGGAGACCGTGAGCACGACCCCAACTCCCACAGCTTCACGGTTCGCAAAATCTGTTACCGAGTCTCGAGGACGCTCGGAATCAGCGCCGGCTGACCCCGAAACCGCACCTGCTAACGGCGATGGCCCATCCGATGACTTGAGCGTGGATCGACCCAGATCACTATACGATGATGCTAACACCACACCGCCAACGAGCGTCTATGAGGATGGGGCCGGTGTCCAGCGCAGTTCCAGCATACGCAGCGCCATCTCTAGGACGAAGGGACGCAAGCGTGGTAGTACAGGTGGTACGGCTGGCACCGGAACCACTATTGGTGCTGCTATTGCCGCAGCCAACGCCTCGGTGGCTCACCCCACGGCGGCTGGTAGCGCCCCCAAACTAACAGGGTTCGCTGTCGCGAGTAAGAAACGCAATCGAGACTTCCACGTCCTATTCAAAAGCGTCCCAGACGAAGATTTTCTCATTGAAGACTATAGCTGTGCCTTGCAGCGAGAGATTCTCGCTCATGGGAGACTATATGTATCCGAAGGACATATTTGCTTCAGTAGCAATATTCTGGGATGGGTCACCACGCTAGTCATGAGTTTCGATGAGATCGTATCAGTAGAAAAAAGGAGCACAGCGCTGGTATTCAAAAATGGTCTTATGATATCAACATTACACGCGAAACATGTGTTCGCAAGTTTCACAAGTCGTGATTCTACTTATGATTTGATAGTCAATATCTGGAAACTCGGCCATCCGGCTCTACGGAGCTCACTCAACGGCGTTTCGATAGATGAAACAGGTGGTGACAAAACCGAGAAAGTCGACGCCGGGGAAGGCGCCCCTGACAGCCAGAGTGGTTCCGAATCAGAATCAGACGAAAGTGAAGAAGATGATGAAGACGATGTCTACGATGAGGACCTGGAAGAGGACAGTATTCCCGACGAGACTCAAACGACAGAGTCAGGTCTGGTGAAGACCAATGGGGAGAAAGGTGCGGCAAGGAAAGTATCCAGTGCTATGGCACCCAATGGGGGCGCCGCAGACAAGCCTGATGCTACACCTTCGCCAGGCACGGCTGATTTCCCCGGGCCTACAACTCATGAGCCAACTGAATGCAGCGAACCAGAAAGCCACTTTGAAGTGGTAATCGCAGATGATATAGTCGCAGCGCCCTTGGGCAAAGTTTACAATTACATTTTCGGACCCACATCCGTGGCATGGATGTCAAAATGGCTTACCAACGAACAAAAATGTACTGATCTTCAGATGGAGGACAAGAAAGGATTGACTCCGGATAACAAGAACCGAGCTTACTCATACATTAAACCTCTGAACGCTCCTATAGGGCCAAGGCAAACCAAATGTATCGTTACCGAAACAGTTGAACATATCGACTTCGAGAAAGCGATGAGTGTGCTTGTCGTTACACAAACACCTGATGTACCCAATGGGAACATCTTTTGCGTAAAAACTAAATATTGTCTCTCTTGGGCGGAAAACAACTCGACCCGCGTGACGATGAACTGTACCATTGAGTGGACTGGTAAGAGTTGGTTGAAAGGTAAGAGTGTCATGTTTTCATTGAATCTTCCGTCAAATAGCTAACTGGTAATTAGGTGCCATTGAGAAAGGTGCTAAAGATGGCCAAGCATTGTATTGGAAAGACCTGTCTACTAGCTTGAAGAGTGCTGTATCTTCTCGGTCCCGTTCTGCCACCCTAAATGGGGCTGTCAAGAGCAAGAAGAGGAAGGCTAAGGGCAAGCTTAACCGAGCTTCTAAGGATTCCCTTAGAGGACCTGTTGACTCGACATCTCCCAAGACTCATGACTGGGGCTTATTTGAACCGCTACACGGCATTCTAGGACCGGTTGTTGACATACTCAAGCCGGTTATGACCGGCAATGTCGTTTACGGTCTCCTTGTTGGACTACTTGTTTCGACTTGGTTCGGCTTCGGTTTTAATGGTCAACACAGAGGCTCTGGCTATGGACGAGGTGTGGCGTTTTCTAGCTACCCAGACCGTGCTGTGGCGTACGAAGAGATATGGAGGCGAGAAGAAAGTGAGCTGTGGGACTGGCTGGAAGACAGAGTTGGACTTCACCGGATGAACGAAGGTGGAACGCCCATTCGCAAACGAGTCACTGAGCCTCGAGCAATGGAAGAGAAGTTACAAGAGGAGCGCATGAGCCAGAGAGAAGTTGAAGAAGCAATCAAAATCACGGAGGAGAAACTTGATGTCCTCAAATCCGTAATTGGCCGGAAGCAGGACATTCCGAAGGCCTAATCCGAAGCAAACGGTAAATCATTTGCCGATCCTGTAACCGAGAGATGACGATGAGGTGGTCTCTGTGGAGAGCAACACAATAAACATCGCCAAACCTACCATACGACGCCACGACGAAGCATTTTCTTTTTTTAGTTGAGTACATCTTTAACTTGTATAATACATTACCGAAGATCTTGTGGGCAGTTGAGCAACACCTACTTGCCAGTTTGCCACGTAAACACCGATTCGCGATTGTACACTACTGTAGAAGCTTATCTTTATCATTTGCTCTTTTCTGTTGTTGTCTCTGAGGTACATAAGCGTTGAATTTGTGTTATTTTCTACTTTTTCTCAAATGAATACTACGGTCATCCAGGCGTACATTGTTCCGGTGTCCTTTTTTTGTCCTAACTTTGGTGGCAACTGGACCGTTAGAATACTTGTTTTGATTTCGAATCCTCTATTAAAATTATGGCCCCTCAGCATCAGTGTATGTAACTGTCAATGACCCTTACTCACCACCGTTGGTATAAAAGGAGTCGTGGGAAATGGAATTGCCAAGTTTTTTTTTTTTTTCATATGGAACTATTACCTATCCGGCTTCTGCAATACATCTTACCGCAAATGTTCAAGGTTGCCAATCATCCTTGGATGTATGAACCACCTCGTAGGCCCTCTCATACTTGATACCGTCGCTCACTTGTTTGTTTTCGTTGTGAGTAGGCATGATGTCGGACTCGATCTGAGCTTCATTGTCAACAGTCTGCCGAAGACACCTGCGGCGATGAATCAGCAAAATTGGCATCGTAATTGCAATCCGGGAAATCCCTACGAGATATCGTATGCTTTGATCCATTTCTCATCGTGCGAGGAATTCCCGGGGCTGAAATGGGGGGCGCTGTCAGTGTCGTGGGGACTTGAGCCCGCGCGCGTCGAATGACTGCTAGCCAGACTCGAGGGTGCGAAGATGGTCGAGAGCGCCTTGGTCGAGAAGAGGATCAGGTTCCGGAGGGAGTAGATCTGCCCGATGGGGCGGAGCAGTGGTAGAGACGCGGCGACGATGCCTAGCGATACTTCGATCAAGGCCCAGTAGATGCCGCGCGCGAGGAAATCTTTTCTATGTCAGATGATTCACTCTCGTGTCATTAGGGTTAGCTTGACACTTGCATGTTTGGTCTGGGTTGCCTGTGTCAACTGTCAAATAGAGTCAGAACCGTTGTCTTGGTTGCGGCTGGGGGCAGACGGGGACGGACATACACTCCGCGGCTACGCCGTACTGGATCACGGCTCTTGCAACACTCGCCGCGGTCGTGCTATTATTCGGTGTCAGAAAACATGTAACTCTCATTCTGAACGGGCCGGTCGCACATGAACCCCATCAGGAAGAGGCCGCTGATTTGTATTTTCAATCGAGTGGTCATTTGGAGTTTCCAGACTGAAATTATCATTAGCTTTTGTTCATGCCTCTAAAGATTCCCGCAAAGACGAAGCGACGAACTTTGTGGCAGTGGAAGCATTATGATGATGGCGTCCAGAGCCGTGTCGGCAAAGCATTGGGCATTATACATGCGCGTCACATGCGCGAAGGCGTGGTGCGCTTCTCCCGGCGGTTTCGTCCATATATCCGAAACGGGAGCGTAGGTGAAGATATTGGTGAAGAAGAAGGCGACGGTCCACATGGTGACGAGAACAACGAGGGTCATCGAGATGATGTTGAAACCGCGACGCTCTGCGCTGAAAATGCGGCGGTAGAAGAGCAGCACGGCCAGTTTTGTTGGCCCCAGAGCTAATATCTGGATAGCATTGGTTATAAAGCTAACCTGCGTGCTGTAAGCCGCTGCTCAAGGCTAAGAATAAGTCAATCCTACCCGTTGGAAGATGAAAAACGTATCATCGTAAACAGGTTCCCCGGCGGCATCGCGCTTCAGGGGCCTACCCAACCCACCAGCGGCGACTCCTGCTCTCGATCAACACCTGGGCATCTTGAGTTGAATGGTGCTAGTTGCTCACCGACGATGACAGCAACTGCGTATATGATGCATGATATCTTAGGTCAGGATCAGTTTTCGAGATAAATAGCTTCCGTCAGCCGTCGTAGACATACCAAAGCAAGCAGTATGGCCCAGTCGTCCCAGAAGATACGAGGGTTGGACTTAGTCTTGACTTGAAAGCGGAGGGCGATGACGACGACTGGCAGAGCGACAAAAATAGCACTTAGGGCGTAGAGGAGGCCTGGTAGACTATCGTCATGGCCGACCATAGAAGACATTTAGGCCTCGTTGCATCGATGACAAGTGAAGAATAGGTTTCGATAAGGAGTATTGAACGAGCCCTTGCTCACCAGGCTATCCATGCTTATAACTATCTAGCAGACAGAAACCAAACAGACGTACCCCAACGTAATAGTGACACTACAGAATCGACAAGACTACAAATCGATCGCTCGTATTCCCAATGAGTTACCGTGCATGGTAGGACTCCAGCTGGGACCCAGCCCATCTGCCATGATACTACCCTCCAGCTCTCAGAAGAGAAGGGAATGATGAGAATACCGACGTATCTAGGGTTATTTATCTCAAATTGATACGCCACATTTATATTGTCATCTCCGTTTCGAGCCATTGATACCGATGACTTAGTAATGCAGGCTCCGGCCCGTATCGAATCAACTGACACTGATGCCTCTAAAACCGCCACATGAAGGATACCTATATACAGGCAGCAACAAGGTACATACTTACCTAATACGCTACCTGAGCCACACGTTACTGGTATACGAGCCCTACTGCATCAGCCGCCTACGCAATCGGGCTTCACCGAGCTGAAGGGGAGACCCAGGCAAGCTCTCGCTTCGGTTCTTCGGACATATCGTTGACACATACCATACCGCCCAATGTCTCTCATAATATGTAAGACTAGCACTTAACAAGGAGGAAAATATATAGATGAGTTATACGTGTATTATGTAGAATATTAAGAATTGCCGTTTTGAGGTCTGTTTGCCTGTTTACTTTCTGCATGCATTCTATATATTCTATATACCTAGCGAGCCTAGGTATTAAGCCACTAGCAACGGGATGAGCCGAGCCAAGCATGAGCTAAGGCAGCGGGCCTAGTGTGGATCCGGTTCGGCATCGGACCCCTGTAACTAAGTACCTAGGCCTTGGCCGAACATCCCAGGAGGCTTGTGGAAAGAAGGTGTGAACACTAACACTCCCCGGCTTTCCAAGACGCGCCTCTTGCCAGCTGTATGTTAATGGAGTAGGTACGAGGCTGGAGACGATGGGGAAAGCTGCTGAGAGGGTCGTATTAATTACTAATGACCCAAACCTCAACTATTATTGAGCTATCCAGCCAGCCCTGTATATATATATATATATATGTGAAAATGAACGGAAAAGCGCCTCTATGCATCAGTCAAGATAGAAAACGTAGGTTTGCTCCGTACTATTTGCCTGATTATATGTATGTGAACTAAACTATAGAAAATTTGAATAGTAAGCATAAAGGTGGCTAAATACTAATTCCTATGATATTTGAATCCAGTTTGGTATGAGATACGAGAATTCGGCTTTTTGTGGCGGATTTACGATTGCCTGTGAATTGTATGAAATCTTACTTTGAGCTTGTGCCCCGTGGTAACATCTACACCACCTAATAGAACTTGTTTGATAGATATTCAGAGCAATACGCTGATCATCCGACTTCATATTCTGTATCGAAGGTCACCAATATCTTCATAATGTCACGCATTGAACATGGTAATACTTATACTCATTCCCGTTTCTTCGGTCCACGCAATGGTACACTAAGCTAAAGGAACTATTACTTCTCGATATGTAACACATCATGGGCTGATCCGACCACCCGTTACTACCTGCAAACGCTGGATTTGCACGTACACTGCTCAAGGCTGTCTCTGCTGAGACTACTCCTTTCAGCGCTGATACTTCCATCCGCACCTACACGTAGTAGGACAGGCCACACAGAGCCATAGACTGGCATGATTCCAGAATCCTAATCCTTCAAGCCCCAACCAACCCAGGTTCGCGGCATAACTCGCCAGATCTTGACCTCTCCACTCCTTAGGTCTTCTAGTTTATAGCTCTCTTGTTTTACTTTTTTGTTTTCCCGGCCTTGCTCCCAGGCACGTACCTTCTTTTTCGTGCCATCCCATTCGGCGACGATGGCGACGTGATCGGGTTTACCCACTTCCATCGTGTATTTGGCGTGCATTGGCCCGTGTTTCCCTTGAAACTTGGCATTTCGTATGGAAAGGATATCGCCGGGTCTGATCTCATCATTCAGCTGTGTTGCTGCATTGGCCAAGTTAGCGTAAACCAGCGCGCCGTATGCACGAGTGCCGATAGGCAGCAGAGCTTCTTTGAGAGGCTGAAGAAGCTCGTGTACGAGGGCGTGCGGTGTTCCGTCGCCAACCACAGAGTCTTTCTTCGAGGCAACTGCATGCGAAAGTCGCCGCCCAAATCTTTCGTATGCTTCTTCTAATTCATCCTGTCTCAGTGTTCGAGGAGGGGTTTCGTGTCGTTGGTCTAGCTCAGTCTCGGAAGGATCCTTGGGGTCATAGCGAACAGTGATAATAGTTTGCGAGTAGTCCTGGAATAGGATTGAGACTTCCTTTGTCACGAACTTCCGTCCGTCTTCTGTTGATATAGACTCACTGCTCTCAGTATAGATATCCTTCCGTCCTTGGAACGCAGGCGGAACTCCATGCCTCGAGAGCCACCACTGCGTGTGACTAGATAGATCGATCTCGTTTGCCATAAACCCAGTTTCTAGGGAAATAGAGTGACGACTTGCATCCATTGACCGTTTCCCGACAGATGGCCTGAGAATATCTGCAGACTTTCTGAGAGGTGCTCTTGGGGCAGTTGGCGTTGAAGGCGGCGCTCGACGATCTGTTGAAGAAGATGGTGGTGGGGGAGGGGGAGCTTGTTGCGGCGCATACTCTCCTGCCTCTTCATGCACAGGCGCATTGTGAACTGGAGGCGTCTTTAAAGAGTTGTAGTTGTAGGGATCATAATCATCTTCGTCATCATATGTGTATGGAGACGCTTTAGGCGGAGGGGGTGGAGGAGCCCGAGGGATGTCTGCTGAAGCTCTGGAGCGCGGAGTAGGCTGGTTAGGAATCGGGGGTGGGCCGGCTCGAGGAATATCTACCGAGGCCCTGAAACCTTGAGCAAGTGGAGTGGGAATTGGAGGGGGGACGGCTCGAGGAGCGATGTTGGTTGGGATAGGAGGTGGAATAGTGGGTGGAAACTCAGTGACTGGAGAGCGAACTGAGGAGCTGTTACCAAAGCTTGGTTCTCTGGCATGTGCTTTTAGAGCATCCTTATGGTGTGCGGAAGATGCAATATCCGTGTCATAGTCACCTTCGTACTCCGTACCTTCTCCATCATCGCCGTTATTTTGCTGACCAGGTCTCATTGGAATTCCGGTGATTTCATCAGCCGTGGAAGCACGACTAAGCGCGCTAGCAGGAGGAGGCGGCGGCGGCGGTCTCGTTTGCATCGGCGTAGGGGGGGCAACACCAGGAATTGGAGGTGGGGGTCGACTGTTCCTTTTGTTTTGTTGGGGAGACAAGCCTGGAGATCCTGGTGACGTCTCATCCCCCAGGTCACTCGAAAAGCGAGGCGACGTTGGTAAAGGAGGCGATGCCATGGGTATCGGTGGTAGCCCGCGGCTTGTCGGAGATGTTTCAATTTTAGGGGTCTCAAGTGGCTTTGAAGTGTATTCAGACAATTCATCGTCAGATTCTGAGCCAATACTAGGCGAGATAGCAGCAGCTGGAGGAGGGGGAGGAGGCCGGGCTAAGAATACACGTTAGTATACTGTACATTCTAAAGCACGAATTCAGAACTTGCATTCTTTAGGGATGGGAGGCGGTGCTGGCCGTCCTCCAGGAATTGGTGGCGGGGCTTCAGTCAATTGAGACGTTGCTACGTTCAGTCAGTATGCAAGACCACCTCTACGCGTACGTGTAAAGCCTCAACTTACATTCAGGCTCTAAGCTTGTCCTTTCCGTTATTGGGACTGGAGTGGCCTCTTCGACTGCTTCTTGTTTTGCTTCAGGTTCGGAAACCTCTTCTGGTGCCTTCGGCCTCGCCATACCCGGAAGCGCCATCAATGTAGGTATTGGTGGGGCCCCTCCTGGAGAGGATGGTCTTTCAGATGTTCCACTAGGACGTCGTTCCGTGGGGATAGAAGGCTTGGGTTTCTTCATAGGAAGACCACCTCCCATCATGCCTGGCGGGCCAAACATGCCAGCCATGCCCATACCACCGCTCATCTTTGCAATGCGTGCACGGAGCTCCTCCTTTCGTCTGATTTCTGGATCAATTTCCTCCTCCTCTTCTTCCTCTCCCTCATCTCCAGCAACCTGTTCTTCAGGTACATCAGCCTCACGTGAGATCTGTTTGATTTTCTCATCGCTATCATCATGCCCAGTGAGATCTCCCTGGCCTTCCGTAGTGTCACCAACTCCCGAGATGTCCGCTTCATTACCATCATTCTCGACAAGACCAGTGGGCGTTCGACTAATACTTAAAGACGGCCTCGCAGAGTGAGATTCATCCAGAGACTTCTTGCTATTCACGTCGGCGGAGTTCTTGCGATCTAATGGAGGCGATGGTTCCGTCGGTTGGGGTATGGCAGGTGTCTCCTGTGGACCATTACTCTCTACGCGCTTCTTCGGTGGTCGCGCAGGCTTTTCCTTCTTGGAAACGGCTTCCACATGTCGCTGTGCAGCCTCCGCCTGTTGTTTCTGGAGGAGTGCAATTCGCTCCTTCAACGTGGTGGGCTTGGGCTGGTCCTCATTTTGAGGATCGGAGTTCACGGCGGGAATAGGCGTAGCCTTCTCAGGAGCATCAATAGATTCTGCTTGCGTCAGTTTGATCTCAGGATCCTCCTCCCTACGATAAACTTTGGAAGTGGGTACATCCCGCGGCGGTGGCACATAAGCGTGCCTACTTGGTGGTGGCGCAACAAATGGCTTTTTGATGAAACCAGAAGAACCAGAGCCAAGTCCACTGGGTTTGAAAGGGGCTATTGGCGGAGCGGCAGGCTTGTTGAAAGCTGCGATACGATCTTTGAAGGAATTACCCGTTGGCTTCTGCGATACCGGTGGGGGGGAACGAACTTTAGCGCCTGGGGGAGATTTGGGTTGTGGGGGAGCATCAACACCCGAGGAGCCCACAGAGTCGATATCTTTAGATTCAATAGGAGCAAGCGCTGGCACAGGTGCGATCTCAGGTGGATTTGCAACCGGGACAGGGGGCGCCTTAGGTGGGTAGTATTGGTCAACTCGCGATGCTTCGGGCACAGGCGCGAATGTCTCCTCTTGGGCATCTCCTGATCGTGTCTGCGCAGGTGTCTCGTCAACCTTTTGCTCCTCCTTTTGCTCTCCAGTGGGTTCGACGGCAGCAGGCGGAGGAGAAGGGGGAGCCGGAGCCTCGAGCTCAACGGGCTCAACAGGCTCGGCGGATTCAGCGGGTTGAGCGGGTTCAGGTTCTTTCTTTCGGCTTCGAGTTGGACGCGGCGGTGCAGTTGGTTCGAACTTCTCAACAAAATTCCGAGGAAAAATGCCCTCCTGCTTCACCCCCGTGTCGTCGACATACTCTCCCCCGTACCACTCGTCATCCTCTTCGCTGGTGACTGTGATTATCTGGCCGATCTGGAAAGGAAGGTCGTCTTCATGACCCGACTTGTACTCAAAAACAGCCTTGACCTTGAACGGCACGGCAGCCATTGTGTCGTGGCGTCGTCGTACGCGGTCGACGCTGGGATGACAAGGGATGCTTCAAGCTCAACGCTAGGATGAGATGTGGTCTGTCGCACAAAGTGGCAAAGTGGCAAGCCGACGGCGACAGGACATATGTATGTAGAAAACAGCCGTCGAAGGCAGATATTTACAGCTATTAATGGGGAACGGGGTTTGAAACAATGCGGAGGAAATGGGTCAGGATGATGATGATGGACCGATGGGACGCTTGAGGCTGAGCAATCCCGACTAGGTAGACTAGCCTGTGAAAGCTCGCAGCTAGCTAGGCAAGCGACGTCAGCGCATGAACGTGTGACAGCCGTTTTGTGCCAGGGGCGGACTGGGGGGGAGCACGCTGTAACTTGGGGGTTGCTTAGAGCGGGAGATCCGACCTACCAGGGACGATGGGTGGAAGCTTGACTCGTCTGATGGAAAGGGGGAGGGGTGTTAAGGCTTTATGCCGCGGCGCTTTGCGGAGGGTACTGTGAAGCAACCTTGAAGCAAGGGATACCGGTGGGGTAGGTGCTAGCTCCAGGCTGGATGTACTGAGTATAGTTGCCTAGAAGCCTACCTAAGCATAAAGCGCGTTGCAGGGTCGTGATGGAAGCGTACTAGTGTGATACTGAACGGACCATATGGTTTTTAGATATGCCAACAACGACGAATATTAGCTGCTGGGATACTGTAAGGTATTGCAGTAGGCTACAGCTGTGCGTTTATTATACCAATTGGAGGTTGTCAGGTCTGGTTGGTAGGCTGATAATGAGGCTACAGCTCATGAGGCTGCCGCATATGCGTGCCCTTTGGAGACGGCTTCGAACGGGCGGGTCGGCCACTCGCAGGGATGGTTACTTGGGTTATGCGTGTTGATTCAGTGACGCCACTTCTGGTTTATGTACCGGTGCCTGTGGGTAATGCCTAGCTGTGGCGTCATGCACAGTGGTTGCATGCACAGCACTACAAGCACTAACCTTGTATTAGGTAAGCCTATCGTCCAATCCCAGGCAAGAGTTTCCCCTCCAAACAAGACTTATATGTACACTTATCTCTCCATTCCCGTTCCCAAGTCAATCAATCACCTTTCTTCATCTACACCGCGCACAATACCCAACATGTCAAAGGAGCTCAATAAACCTAAGGGGATCTTAAAAAACAACGACGCTCCTCCATCAGCCTCTACCAGACAACGGCAAGCCCGGGATCCCCGCGAGGTAGCAATCCAGCACGCGCGCATAATACACTCGCGCCGCGAAATTGAAGATCAGATTTCAGACTCCATAATCGAATTGTCCAAATTCCCTGCCACTCGCGGTCCGTCCTACAACGCCTCCAATCCACCCCCAGCAGATGCCGAGTCTTTCAAGAACCAGGTCCGCCTATACCAGCCGAGCGACTACGACGATCTGGTCGAGGAGCGCAACGCCAACGGGCTCTGCGGGTACACGCTGTGTCCCAACCCACGGTCGCGAGTATCTGGAGGCAGCACATTCAAGATTTTAAATTACGGGCGAAGCGATTTCAACATCATCCCGAGGCGGGAACTCGAGAAGTGGTGCTCGCAAATATGTGCCAAGCGGGCTATGTACATCAAGGTACAGCTAAACGAGACGGCGGCGTGGGAACGTGCAGGCATCGATTCAATACGCATTGAATTATATGAGGAGGATTTGGGCTCTGCGGCCGGTGACACCACAAAGCAACTACAAAAGGACATGGAGAATATGAAGATTGAAGCGCTAGAAAAGAGCGCTCAGAATGCACATGATCTTGCTCTAGAAAGGGGAGATAACAGTGGCAGCGGGAAAACGCCGAAACGATCTATGAAACTAACCATCAGGGAGAAACCGGTAAAAGCGGCGACAGCTCCATCACTGACTGTTGATGGCCAGGCTCATTTGGTAACGGAAGGCTACAAGACCACTTTTGACCCGAAATCAGAGACGGTGAACCCAGACAATGCTACGGGGGCGGAAGAGGCCGTACTAAAACAATGAACTCATTGCGGGTTACAAATCAAACTTGCTAAGAATCACGAGGCTTTCAGACTTGTCAGTAAAGATACCCCCAACGAAGTAGCATGGAAATTCCAGCCATGCCGACGAAATCGTAAGTTCATGTGACAGTATTCCATATCGTTCAAGTTCGTTTAAGTTCTCGTGTGAAGTTCTCGTGTGAATCTTAAAAATGTCGGTCGAAGGGTGGCCGAGCTTGGATATGATGTGGCCCATGCAGACAATTGTCACACTGCTACGTACGGAACGAAACTTGGCCATCAACCATCATCATCCAGCATGAAGCTGAAGAGTCAGGGACACCATTGTTCAGAAAATTTCGTTTTGTTTTTGTAAACCTAATGCGTACCTGAGGTACTATGATCCATTTAGACGCCGTGCAGCCGTGATGAGCCCAAATGTAAATCTCCCGAAAGCCCTTATCCATCCATTCCCGCAATGTACATTTATCGAGGGGGACGGTCGCCGAATCGGCGGGGTCGCTCGGCGGTCTGCTGCTGAACAACGGGCACAACGTTGACGGGAATGCTGTCGAACTAGAATGGACAGGGTTGTTAGAAGGCAGGCCGAGTGCAAAGAGGGAGGGTTTGGTACATACGCCGAGGTGCTTGAGCAGGTCCTTGGTCTCGCCGTCGATATCGAGCTGGCCGCTCTCGGTGTTCTGGGCGAAGTCGAGGGCAGAAACCTCGGGAACGTACTGATCCTTGCGTTCTCTCTCCTCTTCTTGCAGCTTGAATGAGATACCACGGACGGGACCACGCTGGATACGCTTCATCCTGCGAGTAGCGACGGTGATTAGTAGTAGCCTCTTGTCTGCAATTGCAGGCGGAACCTACAGATGGGTGACATATCCGGCGATCTTGTTTCGAAGTCTGCGCGAAGATATGATGGCAATCTCGTCGCAAACTCTCTTGTTGGTATCGAAGTCAAGAGTCAATCGAGGCTGTAACGATGTTAGTTGACCAATGTTAACTCGATAAGTCGCAGGTCGGACGTCGTCTCACATAGAATCGCTCGCTGTACATTCAGGGTCAGCAAGGAAAAGTAGCCGCAGAGAGTATGGGCTCAAACTCACATAATGCCCTTTGCAGACTTCTTGACAGTCTTCGTGCGAACGCGACCCATCTTGGCGGTTTCCTGCTGGTGATTTGGCGGTTAGATCGGGTGGCGGAGATCGTGGTGGTGATGAGGCTGCACAGGTTTATCGGAATGAGGAGGATAGCCTACGAGAATTATGGGAGCTGTATATCGAGAATCTTTGTGGGGGGAGATCTTCGGTAAATTTTATTGCGGGGTCCTAGGGCAGCACTCTACTGTATGTAGGTACGTACCACCAAGTTCTAATTGGCCAGCAAAGAAGTTCACAGTTGCTACCAACTGTAGACAGCTCTCAAATCAAGTGCTTAATCGATAAACTGTAACGACGGGAGCCACAAAGTGTATACGTACCTAGCCACTCTCCACGCCACAATACATCCATGATATTTAGGGAGGAACACATTACCTAACTTCTCGACGACTGTTTGCAGGCAATGGGGATATATGTACGATGAATAATTACTAAATGTAGACGGATAAATGTTTCTAGTTTTCAGATTTATGTTACATATTCAATGTTACAGGTAGTTACAAGCAGGCCAATGTCCATCAACTCAGTGATCCACCCAGAATATACACGTATGAGTGGCTATAGACAAGACTCCTACTCTTGAGCTGGGCCTGGGCCGAGGCCATAGCTTTGCTGGTTTCCATAGATGTTAATCCGCCTATGTGCAGGAGCTCTGGGACTGCGAGGCTTTCTTGTCGTGGATCCATCCTGCATTGCCTCTGTATAAACCTCGTTTTTCATACCGTCTTCTCCTAGCAATTCCTTTACTACCAATTCATTGACTTTATTCTCGGCATCCGAGATGCCGACACGAACTTTGCCGCTAGAATCAACAGTGGCCGACACAAGCTTGAAGTATAGCTTCGGGCCTCCACGAATCTCCACGTCCGGTCGTTGGAGTATGCGTGATCTCGCCGACATGGGCGAAAAGCGCCCAAAGATTCTCTGGTCAGCAGGGCGGTCGGCTACAAAACCTGCAACGCCAATGGCCGGCTCATGGACGCCGGTAGGAACATGCTTAGGCTTTAGAACCCTAGCCTTAACCACAGGATGGAATTTCTGGGGTCCATATATCGGATGATTGTCTATAAAGTTAGGCGTTCGCAGGTATGACAAACCAGCAGAAGGGTGTGTAATTGGCGGCCCATTCGTGCTGTACGGATTTTGTCTATCGAACTCCTGCGGTCGATTGATTTTCATATCAGAGATGTACTGCGATTCTGTAGCGAGAGGTGCGAGATCGAGGAATCGGCTGACATGGCGGTATAAATGCAAGCGATCATGGCGAAGGTCCTTCAAATGATCGATAAACTGAGACTCCGTAATATCACTCGTATTGACTACAGGTGGTACAGACCGCTTATCTCGTATGGCCTGGCTCGCTTGCTCCTCTGTGAGCTCTTTGGCATACGCTTCTTTTAGATAGGCGCGGAACTCTGACCGCCTAGTCCGCACATTCTTTTCGATCCATTTTCTGAATTCCCCATCGGTCATACCGGCAAGCCAAGGACCCTTGAACTTCCATCGCTTACTCTCAATTGCCAGTGCTTGCTCGGGCTCTATTGCTGTAACATCTCCGTCCTCCTCGAACACTGAAGTCGGGTGGCGAGCAATAGTAAGAGTGTCCCGGCCATTTTCGCGGGCTGGTGGCACGGAGATAGGCATGTTCAGCTCTTGGAACTTCCTGAGAGTCATCGTGTGATCCGACGCCGACTGGAAATCGGTGATGTGCTCGGTGGAGTCCAACTGTCGGACGCGCACAAGGGGTATTGTTTGCTTTGTGGTTGTCTTCAGAGGCAATGGTCGCTTAAAGCCCCAATCACCATTGATCCGGGAAGTCGACGGGGTCGTGATGGTCAGGTGGGTTGGGTAGGGACTTGTCGCCGTCTCAGATTGGTGTTTTGTCGCTGAAGAATAATCGCCAGGCGAAGGGGGTATCGGATTCGGTATTGAGAACATACGAGACGACCTGAGGAGCGCGGCCCCCGGAGACACGCCCCGAGCCGCCATCGTGAAATTAGGGCTGAAAGCAGATGTTCAAGGGCGAGCTTGAATCTGGAGTCTGCTTCTTGAGAGTGAGTCTGATGGGGATAATTTTGATGGACCCGCGCGCGACTTTGCAAGTCAAGCCACACTTGCCTAAGGTACAGCCTACAGGTAGTTATAGTACATGGATACATGCACCAATCAAGGTAACTCCAACCCCTTGCACTACCTAAGCTACGGTAGGAACGTGGCTAGGTAGTAAAGACTGAGTGAGCCCTACCTACCGCCATAGCTCTAGCGCTATAACCTACATTGGATGCATGTAGTAGGTGGGGGGAGGGGGACGTGCTAGCTAACCTCCCCGTCCCCTTAACCCAGCACTGCCAGCAAACAAACTGCCCCTCCAATGGCAAGACGACTATGCTACACACCGTCCGATCTTATGGCTGCACTAAATGACATGCTGCGTGTATTATGGTGTGAATGGGAAATGATGGCCGTCAATCTAGACTGAGCTTCGCAAACGTACCTAAATCTTTGTCCAGCCTTCTCCAGCCATCACCTGTCCCGGCCTCGGTACCCTTTTGTTCAAGTCCCTTCCAAGGTTGTGCACATCACATCGCAGCGCCAGAACCCACCCTTTTCCAATCAGATCCAGACAGCAGACCCAGACTGCGCAATGGAGCCAATTGACCCAGCCACGGGCCAGCCTTTACCGCCGGACGCCCTCCAGCGAGTGCTATTCATCGTCGGCACAGTCTATGTCTATAATATCCCACCCATGACGCCCGGCAAGGGCCACGTCGCGGCATTGGTGAGTACCTACCCGGGGTAGACAGGCTCTAGCTTCTTCGCGAATTGTCTCGTTTCGTCGGTTCAATTCCCTCCCCCGCTGTCATTGTCATTGCTGCTAGATACCTGCTAGAGACTTCTCTGTAAATGCTCGACAAGTGTCTACGACTGGTGGAGATCATCAGACACGCAGTAGTCACTGACTCAACATGCGCGCAGTGGACCGCCGACGGGAACAAGCACCAGATCTTTACTGCTCGGATCCGAGTCCTCGAGACAGCCATCACACTGGCCTCTGGTGAGGAGAAGGTGAAGGCCGACATTGTTCTGGAAGACCAGCGCAGCGGCCAGTTGTTTGCCGCTGCCCCTTACACGGCAGCAGCAGTGGTCGAGCCCGCCTCTGACAGCTCGCGGTTCTTCGCTCTCCGCGTCCAAGATGAGGCAGGCAGGAAGGCGACGCTAGGCATCGGCTTCGAAGAGAGAAGTGATGCGTTCGACTTCGGCGTGTCTCTGCAGGAGGCCCAGAAAACCCTGGAGTGGGCGCAAGGCGATCTCTCAGGCAAGAAGCCCGCAGCAGAGAGAAAAGACAGCTCCGAGAAGCGTGACCTTAGTCTTAAGGACGGCGAGACGATTACAGTAAATCTCCCCGCGAGGTTCGGGAGGCGCAGAGTTCAAGCCGAAGAAGAGGCTGCTGCTGCGGGTCCCTCATCCTTCTCACTACCTCCCCCCCCGTCTGCCACGACGCCAAAAGGAGGAGGTATACTTCCACCGCCACCAGCGCCCTCGACGAGCTCAAGAGCCAAGCGGCTGTCCGCGGCAAATTTAGGCTTTGATGATGGGAAGTTTGGCGAATTTGCTTAATACTGTTTGATGGATCAATATTCAAACTCGAAGCGACCGAAATGTGACGAATCACCGGTCAAAATGCTAGACATCAGTAAGGTTCACATAAAATAAATTCAATCATGGGCTGTCCCAGCAAGTATAAATCCCTTGGTGGGCATGTTCATTCATCTGCCATTGGCACAGTAACCTCCAGAAATGCTGAGCCTCACTATTACTCATACCCATCTCTACCCACTGAAAAAGTCAGTGTCAGTAATTGCCATCCTGCATATAAGACCCAAGTTCTCCAAATCACTGGAAAACTCTTAAAACATCATGAGTATAATCTGGGCGGGAGTGCTCTTGAAAAGAAAACGAGGTGTGAGGAAAACTACGTTTTCAAAATCACTTGCCTCGTAATGAAGGGAGACTCCGGCGTCTTATACCTGCCTGAATTTCTGAAACTGGTGGCCAATCTCTCCCAAAGCGGTCTCCTACATCTTCACACACACATCCCCTATCTGCCTCCCGCGAATGGTCTAGTCGCCCACCACGCGTCAAGTCAGTATCCATTTCAGAGCATGTACCATGAGGACAGCTGTATCTACTCACCTTTACCGGTCCGGTCCATTACGGGTCTGAACAAACCATCGTTCTGGTTTCCATGCTTCTTCGGCGATCCATCACATGGAGCCGCAAGCAGCGAGAATTCATTAGGATCATCATTGCCTTTAAAGCCATGCTCTAAGTGGGTAGTAGAGCTGTCAAGCGGTAGAGATGACAAGGGATATCCAACGTTTATATCCGAAGCAAGTTGACAAAAGGACGGATTTTGGTGTAGTAGCGAGTCCGGGCCTGGGTATTGGGACCAATATGGTGGCTGCTGGTACGGGTTGTGTCCATGCGTCGTCTCCGCCCGCTCCTGTCCGACCTGGCACCAACGCTCCCGGCATTGGATCTCGATGTGCAACTCACCCAGCCGCACCAGGAGGTTCCGCTCCGCATTGATGGTATGCTCGATCTGCTGACGAACCCAAAAGCGCTGACGACGGGCGCTTCGCAGTCGCGCTTCCTCCTCCTTCTCCGCTTCTTCTCTTCTTTCTTGGTGGTTGCTCACCCCGCTCACGGGGATCCCATCGATCTTCACTTTCACCTTGGGATTGGCATTCTGATATTGAGCGTCCAGGTCGTGGTGCGGTTGCTGATAATGATGCGGTTGGTCAATGTACTCCTCCAGGGCAGGTAATCGGCGGAACAGCTCCAGCGCCTGATGGTCCTGCGATTGCAGCGCAGTGAGTAGATATACTTTTTCCGCGTGCAGTTCTTCAAAGGTCCGCGGATGTAGACCCAGCTCGAGGGCGTCGGCCGGTTGCCACGGGTATGTGCGCGCACCAAAGAAGGGCTTGCCATCGCGCCTGCTTTCTTTCTGCCGTGCGTAGGAGTGGTGGTTTCGGTGACGCCTGGAGAACTTGCCATGAGGACGATGGTTATACTGTCGCGGGCCTTGCGGGGCTCGCTCGGAGCTGGGTTGCTTCGGAGCCTCTCCCGGATCGGGCGAGGTACCATCGTCGCTGCTACGGGGGGGACGAGGCATCGTAGCGCGGGTTTCCGAATCCCTGAAGTTGTACTCCCTAGGATGTTAACTACCTATTAACTATTTATTTATAATACTTCCTTCCATATATATATATATCAATACTAGTCTACTCGCAATCTCATTAATCTTTGCCTGCCGAATGAGCTTCAGAGAACTATGTGGGACATGCATGCATCTCTATTTCTTGAGGAAAATCAGCATGTCTTGTAAATCTTTGTCTTGCCCAACTTATACCAGCCTGAATAACGAAGATTCTTCTATACGCCTGCACTACTACAGATGCTCAAAGGTTGTCTACAGCAGGCACCTGAGTTCACTCCCCCCTCTTCATTCAGTCTTTGCTTTTTCTAAGTCACTTACTGATTGCATGTAAGTAGATGTGTTTCATAATGCTGCAGGTAATGAGTAGGTCTACACCAGGCATTCCGGCCATTGCCTAGTATAGGCGGGAGCAAAAATTATTTGCCTGAATCCGTTCGAAGAGGATTTGGCTTGGCATAGTAGATACTCACTACTCAAGTATTGCACCACCATATCCAAGATTGTTGTGTTGATTGACTAACATAAGGTAGATGTTGTTTTATTCCCTTGTCTATCATTTTTTAACATAAAATTCCATCTGTAAATTAAGACTGGTCGTGTACTGACGTCTGATATATTCCCCAATCAGCAAGTATTAGTCCGCTCAGGGTTCATTAGCAGCTATATGGTATTTGTTGAGGTCCCGATTAACTTTGAACCGGAGGATGTTGAGATGCGATCAGCTATCAAAAAAGGCCGATGGTGCCTATAATCCAATATTCATGTCGCTGCCCGTTGTATGGGTTGTGTTCTATAGGGAGAGTAGTATTCTGAGGTGTGAAACTCATTCAGAGGCGTGAAGAAGCCCCTCGCAGAAATTCAGGGACTGGGCATAAGCAGTCTCGGTTAGGCCAATTCAACATGTTTGCCTATGGGTGTGTCCATGTTTTTGCTTTCAATACCATGTGTGGCAAGTGGAGTGGTTCCAATGTTGAATCTCTGACTGACAGCCCAAACTGTCCCCCCACTTCGTAGTAGAAGGATTCTTTCACATCTTCTAGTAACCGAGTCATGCTTGACATGTCCCGTGTAGGGTCTTCCAAGTCTAGTTCGCCGGTATGACGGTCATCAGGATGGGTTACGATGCCCGTGACTAAAAACAGTTCCTCCACAAAGGGGAAACTTTGAATGAGCACATATTTATTGTAGGTCTCCCAGGGCCGCTTGATAGAAGGGGGGACGTAATCGATTGCGAGGTGATGAATGCAGCCGGTATCCCGAATCAAGTCGGCGAAAGACCTTGAGGCGTCGTCATAGCCCATGAATGGCGGCCGAGGGATATATAACGTGTCCATATCGCGGTTGAAATATATCCTTGGCTCATGCGATGTGGTGCCGAAAGACCTCGCATATACCCGCAAGGCTTCGCAGCGGGACTCGTGGCAGGTTTGAAGAACAGCCGGGACCGGTGCCGTGGTAGTACAGCAGCACTTTTCTGAGTCATAAAATAGTTCGACAACTCGTCGATGGCATGATGACCTCCAGATCTGCAGTCTCAGCTCGGTAGGCAGTCGAGTAAAAAAAGTAAAGGGAGTAGAAGACGACATGGTGGGGAGAAGAAGCTCGACGGTCAAAAATAGGAATTGACATGACTCGGCCAAACCGGGGCGACGAATACAGAACACATTGAGATATGATCCCAAGGCTGTACTTAGTAGGGCAGTAGTAGGGCAGAATTGGGCAGTTACCAGACGTCTCTATTCCAAGGAGAGAAAAGTTGACAGAGTGCTTGACTAGTAGTGTCCTTGAATAATAGGGTTGCAGTCATTGTTTGTCACGTTGGCGACGCTTGTGGAGGACATCCCTTATTGGGACGTTCAAGCCAACTTAGATTCGCTCCATCAGGCTAGGCATTAAAGTGGCAGCCGGGGTGTTCCATGGTTTGGGTAGATGAAGGCATACACAGGCTGGACACGGGTAATCAGGGGCGCACGCGACACGACGACAACCGGGCGCTGGGGCGGGAGATGCGTATCCAGCAGAATGGAGATGCCTCCGAGGTCGAAGTGGATGATCAAGACGACATATCCGCAGAGATGTCACCTGCTGAGGCCGCGATGGAGCACCCGTGTACCGCCCGTGTACCGCCCGTGGTCACAACACTGGTTGTTGGGCGCGACTCACGAAGCAAGGCGTGGCTGACGACTATGACAAGGAGAAAATTCGGGAACAAGGGTTCGCCGACCTTAGGCAAGACGTAGCAAAACGTAGGTCAGAAGCGTAGGTCAAGCCTCAGATCGGACCAAGGTGTGGAGTTGGTCCAGTAAAGAGTAAGAAGCATTTTCGCTTCGCAGGCAAGATCATACGACTTTTCGTTGGGGCCGAGACCAGTTACCAATTATAACTTAAGCTGGGGAAGGCGTGAGGCCCGAAGAATCCCGTGTACTACCCGTGGTCACTTACACCGGAATCGTGGTAGCTGAGGTAGCCGGCAAAAAAAACTTTAAAAAAATTAGAAGGTCACAGGCCTGGTTCCAACCCTTGCCCCTGCGAGGTCTACACTGGGTTCGATTAAGGCTCCGTGCTTGTAACAGAGAATTGGAATTGATCAAGAATTTTACAGGATATCCAAGCAAAACCTGTTAATATCACCTGTCATTATCATCAACAGAATGTTTTATATCGTAGAAAGTATACACAGGCAGTGCACAGGCTTGAAAAAGGTACTGTACGATATTACAAAGAGGTACTGACCGAGGTACATGTATCTACAGAGTAGGTACCTGTATTCGGTACACTTTATCTCGTCATGCAAGTGGCCGAGCCGGCGAATAGTATCTGGCAGCTGACGAACTTGCCAAGACCCTTCAGCCCAGGACAAATTCACTTACCTTAGGTCTTGGCGACTGGTTACCGGATTAGGGATCCCTCTCATCGTGGCATGAAAACAGATCCAGTACGGAGTATCAATTGAGTTTCACCTAATTAGACTGGAGTCTTTTCTTCGTTTTTGAGCTGCGCCCGGCCAAAGAAGGGTGGTCGGTATCAGCGCCTTGTTGTTTTACTTCCACTGTTCCATCTTGAAGCCGTGGGGCTGTCATGTTGAGGAAGATGGCCAGCACTATAGCCTCTGCCTCATCTGCAGCTCTTACTTTTGACCTTGTGGCTCGCTGTTCTGTAGGTGAAGTCTTTGCTGCGCTAAGTGCGCTATTCCTTTCTGACGATTGCTAATAGTTAGCTGTCCTAGACGACCAAGGCCCGAGCCTCTGTCATGACGCTTCCACATGGGCCCGTGCAGCTACCCATATTCATGCCCGTCGCGACCCAGGCGTCGCTGAAAGGTCTGACTCCCGAGCAACTAGAAGAAACTAGCTGCCGTCTCTGCCTCAATAATACGTATCACCTGGGACTGAAGCCAGGCCAGGAGATACTCGCCGCCGTCGGCGGTGCTCACAAGCTTCAGGGATGGAATCACAACCTTCTGACAGATAGCGGAGGGTAAGTTTCCCTATTTGCCTCTTGCTTTCTAGCCACGTTCGATTATCTCCGTTCGATTCTGATTGTCATTCAGTTTCCAGATGGTCAGTCTCTTAACTCTTGCCAATATCACAGAGGAGGGCGTTAGGTTTCTCAGCCCACATGATGGCACAGCCATGCTCCTGACACCAGAGCACTCCATTTCCCTGCAAAACACCATTGGCAGTGACATCATGATGCAGCTCGATGATGTCCTCGTCACCACCTCCCCTAATCATAAACGTATGCGAGAAGCCATGGAACGCAGTGTCAGATGGCTAGACCGATGCATCGCTGCCCACAAGAATCCAGATACGCAAAATCTGTTTTGTATCATTCAGGGCGGTTTAGATACTGAAATGCGAAAGGAGTGCTGCAAAGAGATGGTCGCTAGAGACACGCCGGGGATAGCCATAGGCGGACTCAGTGGCGGCGAAGCAAAAGATGATTTTTGTCGCGTTGTCAAAACGTGCACCGAACTTCTTCCTGAGTTGAAGCCTCGGTATGTCATGGGTATCGGCTATCCAGAAGACTTGGTTGTCAGTGTCGCGTTGGGCGCCGACATGTTCGACTGTGTCTGGCCTACCCGTACTGCCCGGTTTGGTAGCGCTATCACGAAGTACGGCGTTATCAAGATCAAGAATGCCGATTATGCGAACGATTTTGGCCCAATAGAAGAGGGCTGTGGATGTGCTTGCTGCAAGCAGGGCGAAGGCGGGCTAGGCATTACTCGTGCGTTCGTCCATCACAACGTAGCAAAGGAAACTGTGGCGGCACATCTTCTTACCATACACAATGTATGGTATCAACTCAATCTAATGAGAGAGGCCCGCGATGCGATCATCGGAGACAGATTTCCGGCCTTTGTGCACCAATTCTTCGCCAACATATATCCCGATAAAGCCGACTATCCAAAATGGGCTGTAGATGCCCTCCGCGGAGTTGGTGTAGATCTACTCTCCGATGATAATATATGAACAACATTCCCCAAAGATTTGCCGTGCTATATTCCACAACCAGTACAATAAGGTCAGTTGTGTTTGGCAATGTCGTCAACGCTCCTTGATATTTCGAAACTTGTGGAGATAAATACGACACTACGCTCTATCATTGATTTGCCCAAGTTCACAACTAGAACGATACGTGTGACTTAACATTGAAGAGTGCAAGGCCAAAAATTGTTGCTTTTAAATTATGCTTCCTGATCCCATGATTAAGCGACGGGCAGTCCTCTCCTCTCCTCCTTTTCAGTCCAGTCAGCACCCTTCAAAGTTGGTATCATGCTAATTGTTAGGAACCTCTTACTTTAGGGTAGGTGAAAGACACTTGTTGGTGCATGAAGGCTACGAAAAAATTCGTAGGCAGATACCTGACTATGTATTTGAGTTTCTTTATGCCCTGTGACACTAATCAGGCACCATCACCTCCACCATTTTTCCCCGAGCACCTTATAGTGTGATGTATCGCCTCGAACTATTGGTTTATGCGAAAGCCAATATAACATACGACACATAGCGAGAAATCAAGCTCGAGCTGTCTTGGGGGTGCAGTGATCATACAATACCAACAGATCTTCCCAGAGACCCGGATACGCCAATATTGCCAGTCGGTAATCATGGGTATAAAGTCGAATCCCGTCAATTCGGCACGTTTCCGAAAGCTGTTGCTCAGGTGCAGTATACCCTGCAGTGGGCCGAACAGAAGACTCTTGAATAGAAAAGGTCCGGTACGGTGTCTAAGGTATGCTCACTCCTATGGATGACAGTTACTTGCTCTTGTGTTGTAGATTATGGTAAGCTATATGTTATGACATTACTCTCTCACAGGAGAGTTCATGGGCTCCGAGGGCGCCGCCGCTGGTTAGCAAGAGTACGAAGTCTAGGGTAGAGACTCCAGTGACGAAAACAGAGACACACAAACTCGACATAGAATCTCGTAAGGAATCTATCAAATCTTTTCTTTTTCCCAACTATATGTTGTATACTTATTGATTCCGTTTACGCGTTATTGTGGTGTCTCGCAAACCCCTGACCGTTGAATTCCATCGCCTTGACTTTTTTTTCCTATTGGGTGTTTAATACCGAATTGGAGAATGATGTAGCTCTTCTTGAATCTTCCGTCGACGAACAAGTGAAACTGTATTCTTATTTTAGCATTGACGGCACGACGACCTAGGGAATAAATGTTTTAGCTCCGTAGCTACAATAGCACTGGAATCCATTACATCCTGCGAGCTACTAGCAAGTGTGTCCAACCACAAGAAAAAAAAACATAATGAGCATTAGACACGATTCCCTTGTCTGTGAAGTTCCTAAGTTCAATTGATATATTTTCTTAGTATAATAGCAATTCTGAAATCAAATCCTGTCTAACTATAGCGAGAGATCCGATAGGTACCCTTTAACCTATTCCTAACATACAAAGTCCGAGCTCATCTTACCAATATCCCACGACTCGCAACAATAGCACCTATATTGGACACACCACCTCAGCTTGAACGAACTGTGAACTAACGACCGGTGTGAGGGTAATATAGCTTGCGGCGACACCTTCTTAGACCAGGGCGGTTGAATCAGGGCCGAAGCGAAGACCGTCGAAATAATCTGCCATCCGTATTTCCTCCGAGGACCATATATCGTAGGGGACCTGGGCATAGATATGCTGAAAAGCTATTTCAGCGGAGCTGCTAGGTTTGTCCCTCGTTACGAAAGGCTGAAAGTCTGTCATGTTGCCGGTACCCGGCGCATCTTCCCATTCTAAAGGCCTAGAAACTAACGCATTGGAGGTTCCCGGCGTACTTTTCAAAACTGAAAAAGGATTAGAATTTGTCGCTTTGGGGGTGCCCGACGGACCTTGAAAAGGTGAAGGCTTAGAGTTTGTCGCTTTGGCGGTGCCCGATGGACCTCCCGAAGACGAAGGCTTAGAATTTGTCGCATTGGCGGCGCCCGATGGACCTCCTGAAGACGAAGGCTTAGAATTTATCGCATTGGCGGCGCCCGATGGACCTCCTGAAGGCGAAGGCTTAGAATTTGCCGCATTGGCGGCGCCCGACGGACCTCCCGAAGTCGAAGGCTGAGAGTTCGCCGCATTGGGGGCGCCCGACGGACCTTGAAAACCTGGACGCCGAGGAGCAATGGCATTGCCGATTTGTTCAAGTCTAGCCATCGTGCGAAGATGTTCTGCCACAGCTTGTTCCGCAGCACGGTTTATTCTCTCCCGCTCCTCTGGAGGGGTGGGGTCTCGCGGAGGGGTAGGGGTTCGCGGAGAATCGGGGGCTGGAGAAGGATCCGGGCCCGGCGAAGGGCCTGGCGAAGCACCGGGGGCTTGCTGATTTCTCAGTAGACCGGGGTTGAAATGCATAACGAGGTATCCGACCATTACAGACACGCCCGCAAAAGCAATAGTGAATTTTGGGAAATAAATAAACCCGAAGAGAAGGAGAGCAGGAAAGAATGTTGTAGCGTATGATTGCAGACCCACGCCATACCATTCGAAGGGTATGTTCCTGTATAGAAACTTAGAGTCAGTGATCATCATTCAACAGTAATGAATATAAGAGTCTTCGGGAGTGGTAGAAAGTGGTTATCTGATCCTCCAACTTGCGCTCCGGGGATACTCAGAGAATGAAGGGGAGACCGGTATACTCACATAAAGGCGAGGAGGGCCAAACTCAAAAGAGACCAGACGATGAACAATCGAATTCCATAGGCATAGCAAAGTTGTAGCCAGAGTGAAAAGGGGATTCGATTAAATGTTGTCAGGTAGCCCAGTAGGGAGACGCCGTTGATCGTACTTCCTAGCTTCAAATTACTGAAAATGGAAGTGTTTCGTATAGGGAGTGTAAAGTTGGGAAATGCTGTCGCATTTGTCGCATTTAGGCGTGCGGTGTTGTTAGTCATCTTCATACTGTATGATACCATTCTTGCGTCCGGGCAGATGGTTTGCAATATGTTTTCAGAACCGGATTGAATATTTACGATGTTTCTCGAACACTGGTTATAATGGACTCGGACTACATATTACCGTTGAGCTGGAAAACAAGCTTATTATAATTACACCGTTACCTTTGTCTTCGGGTAACAAGATACTGACCATCTCGGCAAATGATTATACAAAGCCTTCCTCTTTATCCGTTTATTTTAAGAAATTCAACATAGGTTAATGAAAAAGGATGCCTACCACGTAAAGTAGCACAAGGAATTAGTTATTGTTCCTTGCGTTGCATTGTTCTCTTCATTTTCAAAGGTACAATATTGGTAAAATGTGACTAACCGGCTCATAATTAAATAAATATATCATGATACAGGGTTTAAGAATAAAGAAAGGAGAATTGAACAAAAAAAAAGCTTAATGAGAATCTGTTACTACTTTACTAATAACCCACCACCCTAAATAATTATCAGGTAAATATCCGAGAGACATGTTGGGTAAAATTATAAATAAACAGGTGAAATCGTGAAAAGAAAATGTGGCTTTCTGTATGTAGATACTCACGTTCTCTGCCCTCATACTACGTACAGTGGCCTGCATATTCAATGGGTAGTAAGTACTATTCCTAGTTTATCTTTTCTAAAGATGCTGGGCGTATTTTGAGCATTTAGAAGAACATACTGCTAGGGGAAAATACCAGGTACCTGATACTTGCTCGCTTGCGGTATTGACATATAAGTGTTGTCGGTTCCGACTCATTTACAACTGCCAGGTGTTGATACGTCGATTGTACAAAAGTTAGGTTTACCCCGATGCTACCTACTGCCTTACTTATAAGTATATACTTCAGAGTAGCCAAATCAGTTTGATTAAGATACCTACCTATAAGATTAAACGAACTCCTATCTCGTCGAGGAGGGGGTAAAGGTAGAAAAGCTCACCCTTTTAGATGTTTGGTTACTAAAGTATATAAGTCAGCAATTCCTTTAAGGTATTCAGTTTTACCATCGCACCCAATACATATTATATTCAGGAAAGCTTGTGACATGCATAATATTTTTATGAGTGTGCATAGTTGTGGTCTGAAAATAATCAAAGGACAATGAACTTATGAAGTCTTTGGTGCCAAAACAAGAACTTGGACATGATATACCCCCAACTTATGACGACATTACAGGTCCTTAAATACACACGGAGTTGGGTGGTTACACCAAAAAAATATATATCCGCATAGTAGCAGAAGGCGCTCAGCCGTGAGGTGTTGACAGTTCTGATATGGTTATCGTCAATAGGTATATAGACTTTGTGGAGGTACGCTAACAAACAAAAGGGATTGGTTACTAAAAAAAGAGTTGAATGAAGATAGATAAAAACAAGTTGAAACAAGGAAACGGGCAGATTTTGTGGTTTACATGATTGTCTTGGAAGTCCACTGCCTGTCCTATAGACACGGTGAGTTTGGGGTAACTTTTAGCGGGATCGTGGAGATGTGGGGAAGCCAAGCTTTCTCGCTCTCCCTGCAGGTGTGCAGTACTGCTGGTGCTTGTGTAAAGTTGGACCTTACCCCACACTTCAAGGTTGCCTTTTATACCTGACAAGCTTTCTGTGTTGCGCCTCGTATCATCAGATTCTCAGGTGGGTTGACCACCCGCTTAAGCGGATAGTCCCCCCAAGAAACCAGCGTACTATTTAGCCTGGCCCAACCTTTCTCCTTATTCACCAACTTTGTCTGACGCATCATCTTATACCTTAATTACATTATTCGCTGTTTCATACAGAGTTCTGCTGTGATCTGGACCCCGCCTTCTTTAGTAGCAGAGACCAATATCTTGACGTCTTTATATATATCATTCCACCTCCTGATACACATAGCCAGTTCCTGCAGGGGCAACTGGGAGTCCTATCAACAAGACGCATCATGTCGTCCACAACATCCCAAGCAACAAAGACAATAGCCAAACTCTCGCTCGATCCCACATCGTCCGCATCGAATCCGAAACCCAAGCCCAAGCCTAAGAAGAAAGCCGTGGCTGATTCCTGGGAGGACGAGGAAAGCAGCGCGTCCGAAGCCGAGCCCGAGGCAGAACCCCCGACCCCGCCCGCAGAGTCCAGCAGCACCATCCAAGACGGCGTGGCCGCGCCGCCTCCTACACCCATATCTCCCTCGTACGGGCGCCACGGCCCCGACGGGAACGCTGCCAATGCGCCCTGGTTGGCCGGCCGCAGCACCGGTGGAGGGCACGGCTACCGGGATACCGAGGACGATGGTGGGCCGAGACGGCCTGAGAAGACGGATGCGGTGGCGCGGCGTATGATCGCTGGTGCCCTGGGCATGCGTGCGCCGAAACAGACGGAGGAGCAGAGGGCGTATGATCGCGCTGTCCGCGAGAAGGAGCGCAAGAAGCGGGAAGAAGAGCGCGAGGCAGAACGGAGGCGGGCGCAGGAGGCGGAGAAGGCTAAGGCTGCTGTGTGGGACGATTGATTTAGTGATTGATGGTCTGTCCTTGGGTGGACAAACCTCCCTTGGTCTAATTTCTACGAGGCGCCGAAACGCAACTGGGATACATCATTGCTGGATAATAGGTCTTACCGAAACGCGCAGCTTGTATTATGCCTCCGGGAGAGTGTGCCATTGGCTCTCGGCGGCGTTGAGGGAGGTAATGTGAACGGACATCTTTATTCGTCCGTAGGCGTCGAGGCCGTTCGGTTTTGAGGGTTATGGATGCCACCATCGGTTATAAATACATTGAGCACCCGATGTTCGTGTAGTCTATGATCTGAGCCCCTGTTACTAACAAGGAAGCTTAATTCTACATAATTTGTGTGGGATGGCTTAGCAACCCGACGGCCTGAGAGATCGAAACATGATGTCTCAACTGAAAAGTTCCTTGACTGGTGCTTTCATTTACTGTGGCGTTACCATGTTCATAAACAGGAGTTACAGAGCGCCTCGTTTGACTATAGTTACTTGAAATACTTGTTTTCCAACTGTTATAATTGCTAACCATGCAAACTGTAAACCTTTAACGATCTGGTCTTTAAGATATAGTAGAATTGGCTCATCACGCAATATTTGATGCACTGTCTTTATACTATATAAATCGACGCTTCTTTGGTAGTGAGGCGGATTTCAGAGGATGGTAATACTCGCAAGGCTCTGCGTCAAACCTAATCCTTCTAATCATATAGTAGATTTCGTGTCTACTCTGATTTCCTGGGCAGGCTCTGTATGATCGGGTTCTACTCCCGTATCAGTTCGTAGCGGCAAGTAAGGACGGCCGTTCCAGGTAAGAACAAGGCGCTGCGCGTCTCCATGACGGTCTTCACCCGACAGCTTGGCCGCAACGCCCATGCCCTCGAGGCCTTCCTCTTCCGCCCTCCGGTTCCAAAGCATCTGCTCTAGCACGCCATCCCCGGAGCACGACACGTAGCCCAGAGGCCAGCGACTGTGCGCTAACGCATCCCTGACGCCCTTCGTGGCCGGACGCTGAGTGACAAGGAGCCCGACGACGCCGGACCCGCGCCATCCAGAGGGTGCGCCGAGATAGGCGCCCTCGAGCTCACGAACGAACTGCGGGCTGATCTTGGCGGTTTTCGTCGTGGAGTACGCCTTGCATTGGAGCAGAACACGCAACGGGAGGTGCGCGGGCGCAGACGGGACGCTCCATGTCCCGAGCAGGTCGATGCCCTTGTCTGATTGCCCGCCTATGCGGCGGAGATGGAAGCCCAGGGGACGCAGCACCGACGCGATGCTGTACTCGTAGTGCGTGCCGATGAAGACTTTGGACTCCACGTCTAGACCGGTCCGCTCCGCGTACGCGAGGTATGACGCGAGGTCATGGTGCTGGTCTTTGCTGGGTGCTTCTGGGTAGTGGAGTGGGCCAGCTGTGAAGAGTCGCGTTGGATATTGATTTGATCTTTGGATGAGAATGTGGTTACCGCGATGATTGCTGAACAGCAAGCCAGACTTGTCTCGGAAATAGACTGGATATCGCCACATTCCACATCTCTGTTGTGTCCCTTGGGGTTTGGCTGGTGTTTGAGCTGCTTGGGTGGAGGATGTGGCATGCACGCGTTGTCTAATATCTACACTGGAACATTTGTAGAGATAGCTCGGTCGTTACTACAGTAGAATGTCAGATCCCGATAATTATTTTTAGCCTACCCTAGGTAGGTACATACATACTTAAGTAGGTACACCGTAGTACGGGAACACAATGCAGCTTCCGTCGTAGCAATGACAAGTCGCCCCCACTCTTAGCTACCTGGGCAGAACCTGGGCTCGCTGGGCTAGGCTCCCTACCTGGTAGTTCAGGGTCCTTAACTTCAAGGTCATTCACCAGCGCCGATTCCGATTACATCTGTTCACCCTCCTAGTGATGTGGCTCGCCTCTTCGATCCAGTAGACCTTACAGAATGGGCGACAGGCTCACCCAGCTGCAAGATGCTGTTGATCAGGTTCGTGCACTCCGAGTTTCTCTCGCAGTGCTCCAAGCGAGATGATCATCACCCGAGGCTGACCAACCCGACATCTCCAGCTTGCGACTCAATTCATCGCATCTATCAACTACATCAACCAGCACCACAGCCTGGAGACCCTGGGCCCTCGTGACCAGATCGTCGTCATCCCTAAGCAGGAGGCCGATCAACAAGAAGGTCCGCCATCTCTACTTCGGCATCTTGTCGCCCAATCCTCCCTTCTCGGCCGTCATCAACATACCCTTATACCCGCCCCCGCGCACAGCGCATAGGCCTACTTCTAGTAGTCACACAGTCTGCTAACGCGTAAGCACGGGGAACAGTGGATCCGCACCCAGAGGACATCTTCCGAGCTGCGCAGGTCGAGCTCGCCCAAGACCTCATCACCAAGGAGCAGCAGATCGAGCTGTTGATCTCGATCTTGCCCGGACTCGACAACAGCGAGCAAGACCAGGAACGCAACATCAGGGAGCTTGAGGAGGAGCTCAAGGTGGCCGAGGCTCAACGCCAGGAGGCTATTAAGGAGCGCGAAGAAACGTTGGCGAAGCTGGATACCGTCATTCGTAGTATCCGCCGACCATGATGTACAGGGGGCTTTTTTACTGGGCTGCGATGACGAGAAATCAATAGGGCACGCGAGGGATGACGATAAAGTTTTTCTATGATACCCAAGTCCTAGGTCGTTTCGACATGGAGAGAGATTCTCTTCTTTAAGGTGGGTTCGATTTTCGACCTATCTACTTCTATTAGACTAGACTAGACGATGCTTGATGTGACAATTTAGTATCCTCTATTCTAGATCCTCTAAATGTGTTCCCCGAATGCGTCGATTTCCTGTATAGGGTTATTATCACCTGTATGCTTTCTTACTGTTTTATCCCTATGTTAATGAAAACAGCGAGTCTTTCGCTAAGTTGAAGATTTGAAGAATTGTGAATAGATTTTTCGCAATTCTTCCAGCGTCTGGATCTGATATTTCGAGGCCTGTATTTCTGGTACTGGCACCTCCTCTTCTACCAAGTGGGCTGCTGTCCAACCAAGTTTCTGCGCTGCTGCACAGTTTGCGTAGGAGTCATCTATCGATTATGAGATTCTGAGTTGCACCGGACAGTCGTGGGGATTGACAGAGACGTACCAACAAAATAGCAGTTCGCCGTTTGCTCGACTCCAGCCTCTCGCATGGCCTTGGCGTACATGTCCGGGTTCGGTTTGCACAGGAATGGGACCTCCGAGTAATTGCAGTAAGTCAAACCCTCGAAGAGATCTTCAATTCCCAGAAGCCGGACGACTCTCTGGGCATGGTTGACATAGGCGTTCGTCAAGAGCCACATCTTCACCTTCGACTTGTCGATGTCTTCGAGCATCTTCCGTAGCTGCGGATTCGGCTTGATAATGCCCTCGAGGGGAAGAGCGTCGTCGACCTTGGCATTATACTCTAGAGGGTCAATCTGGTGATGGCGGACCAAGCCCTCGATGGCCAATCCATAGTTCTTGTAGTACTCTGAGTGCAGCCGTATGGCGTCTTCTTCAGACAAGCCTAGGTGCTTTGAGAAGTACTCGTCTATCAGTTTCGCCATCATGTCATGGACCTTGCTACCTGACTCGACAATGTTATTCAGCCTGCCCAAGACTGAGCTCTATAATGTGGAAGTTGGAAGCCTTACTTTTCGGATATAGACAGTTGTCTATGTCGCTATAAGAGAGTATGTAAGCGTAATACACTGCGAACATGACTTCGAGTCGCCACAACTTACAAGAAGAGCACAGGTCGAGATGAGGGGTTGGCATTGGGCCCTGCTGCTTGAGACCCCATCACGGCGTCTACTATAAGTAGTATATGCTATGAATTGGTGAAAGTCGGGGAATTGTTGCGTCTTAATATCAGGGCAGAATTGTCAAACTGCGTCTGGACGAGGTGTAAGTCGTTCTTTAGTACCCCTGCTCGTATCTTGATCTAGGGTGGTAAAAGTTAGTATTGAGTGAGCAAAAGAGGGGACTATCTTTTGGTAGGTAGGTAGGTAGGATTTAAACCACACACCCAACCTTTCTTAGGTTACCCTAATAACCAGACCGTACCCAAGACTCTGATTTAAAAAACCCCTCTGAGTCACCCGGCAAGTTGGGTAAGTACTGCGTAAGGTATTCCCTCTGTCTACTTTTCTCACTGAGGTACCTCGTCCACGGTAATAGGTATAAGTAATCAATATAGAGGCTACTGTACTGGTAGTGGGGCCGGGCCAGCCTACCACCTCTGGCTGTGCTGCAACGTGCTGTACACTCCCTATCTGGGCAGGTACCTACCTAGCCTAGCTACAATTACTGCATCAACCACTCAGCTGCCCAATTACGCAACGAGAAGGCCCGTGCGTTCGCGCGCTTGGGACTAGGCAAGCTATTTTGAAATTACCTAGGAAAAAAAAAGTGCTGAAATAACAAAGTCTAACCAAGTGTCTCACAACACGCAAGCATCCCATCTCCCTACTCCTAACGGGACCGTAACTTGGATGTCGAATGCTTGTCTGCCAAACACCTCGTCTGTGCATCGTCTTCTATTTGTCCGCTGGCACCTAGCACGAGCCAAACCATATTCACTTTGCATTGTCGGGCATTATTGACATTGTTGATGGATGTTTTGATGCTAATCTAATCTTTGCAATGTCGCAAGTCGCAGCAGCAGCATCGGGCCGCGAGCCAGCCAGTGCTGTCGCTGCTACCACCGCCGCTGCGACTGCTGCACTGACAAGCTCTGAGCACGACGAGATTCGCGAGTATGAGAAAATCATCCAGTTTCGCGATACAGTAGTGTCGGGAAAGCACCCGCGTATAAAAGTACCGCCTTCATTCATGGCCAAGAATGCCTCTGCTCCTCAACCTTCGTTGTCCGATGCGCCTGAGCGTGTAGCGCAGTCATCCCCACACCTCCCCGTCGGCAACGATGCTGCTGATGGCCATTCAATGGGCAATATGCTGTCGTTCAAGGCTAACTCGCAGCGACCAGCTGTAACTATTCCTCCAGCCACCTCTGCCCCCTTCATTCCAGGTGTATCAAGACCATTTGGGTCTGGAAAGCCCGAGATCGACCCCGTATTGCTGCAGAAATCTGATGGTCTCGTCAAGGCTGAGATCCAGATCCAGCGACAACGGCTCGAAAAAGTACTCAAAGATCAGGTTGACGAGCGAAGGGCTGCACTTAAAAGCAGTCTTCACTCTTCTGAGCAGCTTCCTGAACTTGACATCTCAGATATTTTAGCAAAGGCTCTCACCCTCGTACAGGCCACAGCGCCGCCAGCAGTATCTAAATTGCCTAGCTCTCCTGCTAATGCTTCTGATGCCAGTGACTCGTTTGACGAGAACACATTCTACTCCAGCCCAGTGGAAACGCCCGAGTCTCGGCCATCAGTTCCAGCTCGCAATGCAGTGCAAAATGCCCATTTGCAGGATAATTCAACATCCGCACGCCAAACAGACAGCTACGCGCCTTTGTCCGAACCAGTAACCTCCCAATCCTTGCCTGGGTCTACCAGCCACCCGGCTCTACCAAACATCCCTCGTAATACCACACATAGTCAGGTTATGGCTGCTCAGATCGCACATCCACCGGCAGGATCAACCGCGCCAGTACAGAGTCAAGTCACGATTGGCACATCGAGAAGAGATAATCAATTGTTAAAACAGCTCCCCCATAGAGAACAGCTGGATACACAGGTCGTCAGCTCTGATAGCCGAGACGCCAGTCGATCCGACAACAGTGGGAACACAGATTCCGAGCACTCTGCTGATCAACATGGTTTGCAGAATCCAACTCAGCCTGTGCCTAACCCCAACTTTAGACAACATGAAGAGCCCTTGGTTCGGGGCCACAATCTCTCGCCTTTCGCTCCTCAACCCGCCCATGTATCACCGTTAGCGGTAGCCCGGCAGCCACATATACGTGAATCGGATACTGGTGCTTTACAAAGAGTGCCTCATCAAGTAACAGCCCTGAGACAGGAGCATGCAGTTGTGATAAGTCCCGAAAGTTCTCCACAGGGTGACAGATCAAGCAAAAAGAAGAACAAGAAAAAAAACAAAAGAAAGGCAGACGCGAGGGCTCAAAATGCCCAGCAATCTCCTAATATCAAAGCGGAACCAAGATCACCCTCACCTCTAACAGCGCCACCATTCATCCGTCCTCAAAAACGACCCCGAAGATCCGGTAGACAGGAACCCGAGATAATATACGATGACCCAATACTCGAGCGCCCGAGCTCGCAGTTGCAGCAAGACCGTTATCCTCAAGCGCCTCTACATGTCGAAAGGGTACCTCAAGGCTATGAGGCAGTGAATGATCCATACTCGCGACAGGTACGTCCCTCGCTAGCACCAGTCGCCTACAGACTCGAGTCGCCTTTGTACGAGGAACGAAGACCCGATGGCAGTATCATACGCTATGTCCGTCACGTACCAAGTCCTTCAGGATACACTGATCCTTACGGTGCAATTGATTCTCGACCTATACGTACATCATCATATGCAGTTGCAAATCCTGATGTGCGAGAGACTTCTGCGTATCAGCGTGAAGGGCGAATGAGTGCGCGGCCTTACCCCGACCGGGCAAGATCTAGGTCGCCGGTAATTGTAGAAAG
Source organism: Xylaria arbuscula (assembly GCA_022385695.1). Taxonomy (NCBI): domain Eukaryota; kingdom Fungi; phylum Ascomycota; class Sordariomycetes; order Xylariales; family Xylariaceae; genus Xylaria; species Xylaria arbuscula. Next base: position 249,143 of record MU279355.1, on the reverse strand, counting down.
ACGTTCGTCTGCGATGCCTCCTCCGTCCGCACCCCCGCGTCGAATTATCATTGACGAACACGGCCGTGAGTATCTCGAACCTGTCCGTGCGACTCCTGTGCCTCGGCAGTCAGTCGTGCCACCCACTAGACCTGGGGATCATGAGGTTGTATATGAAAGAGCTCCGATTCGAGCTACTTCACGTATTCCAGCACCTGAGATTGTAGGGGAGGATGGCGTAATTTACCGACGAGCTTCGCCAGGCTACGCTCCTCGGCGTGTCATTACTCAACCGGAATATGGCACAACTTTCAGGACTTATCGAGAACGGGATTATCCAATGCAGCCAATGGCTCCCCCTAGTCAAGACTTTCTCCAGATTCGTGGGGTTGCCGAGCACCGGGTTACTGAACAAGTGCCTCAACCATATTTTCACCGAGCGGCTAGTGTAAGACCAGTAGAATCTATACCCTACGACGGCCTTTCCAGCGCCCGTCCTGATATCCCTCCTCGACAGTATGCTGCTAGCGTACATCCCGAAGCAAGGAGGGAAATCGGCCCACATGTAGTTGGTGACTACAGTGCCAGGCCGACCGAGATGGAAATCCCGCAACGCGCATACAGTGTTCGACCTGTAGAGCGATATTACGAGCAAGCGGCGCGAGAAGACGACGTCACATACGTCGAAAGAGCTCGTGCAACGCACCAAGAAGCTATTTACCCTGGAAACGGCGCCTCGAGACAAGTGTATCAGTAATAAGAGCATTCGTATAGGGAGTTATATGGAGTTATGGGGCTTAACATTGTGAAGAGAACTTGAGATTTCAGCACGAGAAGGTTTCTGCAAAATTTTACGATAGTGCAGGATTCGGGACGGGGTTTACCTTTCCAACTTGGTAGGTACTTAGAAGCTCTGCTATGGCTTCAACATTGCTTGTCCATGAATGGCGGCGTGTCGAATGGAAGCCTTCGTATATACTTATATAGCGAGAGCGAGCCGGAATCACTCTTGGTCAAACCCAACCCATAATGTGTGTATTGAAATACAGATCCAGCAGGGCACAATGCTATCATCGTGGTGCCACTTTACATATACTATGTACTAAGTAAGCCTCTACGTGGACTATTGATTAACCCGAGCCGGTTAAAGCCAGCAATATGGGGATTCCATGAGCTCCCCCGACAGCAATGGGCCGGCCAATTTTTATGGAAAGCTCTTGTAAGATCAATACGGAACATTATGTTGAGTTTGGCAGAGTTGTAAGTACTATCTAGACTGTATTCTACGTGTTTACGGATTTGGGGATCCGCGTCAGGTTATAGGTTTGCACTTTATTAGTTCAGGATACAGACAAATCGGGCATTTTGAATGGGAAGGCTGGTAGACCGGTGCGACATGTTTGATATGGGCTCTGTAAAACTGACATTTATAGATTCACAGGGGGGGAATTTGTTCAAAATGACTGTTGTAGCACATACGGGGTGGGCCAGCCCTATCTATCTATCTATATACGCACCTTAACACTTAGTCTGTCTGGCGGAGCTAGACGGTAACCATACCTGGAAGGGATTTGCAAGCGTTTGTGTGTCCGCAGAAAAAAATCATGTCTGAGCATTTGTTTAGTGCATCGGTAGTTGGCTGGTTGGGGTTCACGACCCAACTGGCCAATGTGCGTGCTGCGAGTGTGTACAACATGCTCGTTTTTTGAGCATACCACACTCTACATACGTACTTACATATAGTTTACAGTAGGTATATAGGTAGATAAACGGAGAAAGAGACATTCTGATGTTGAGCACGTATTGCTGAAACGTAGCAAAAACGTAGCAAAATAAAACAGGCAGGGTCTCTGTTAATCCTCGAGGGTAGGTAGCTTGCCTTTTTCTGCGTTATTCTTGGTACTATTCGGTAGGTCGGGTTCTGGTCGAGCCCACCGAAAAGGTAGACATGATGACCTCTTCAGCGATGAATTCTTAAGCACGGGATACAGGAGGACTCTTGTTTCTTCTGCTCTTGAATTGTAGTCTGAGGGAAGATGTATTGAAGCCGACACCTGGTGCTGACGGGGTCTGTTGATCTATCTACCTGGAGGATCGTAAGATACTAACTATATCGGTGATATAATATACCTACCTCCATGTACGTACTGGGGTGCTGTGAACCTTGTCATCTATGCTGATGGAGAAGGGAGCTTCTGGCATAATTGCATACACGCACAGTCTCACTTCGGAGTCGTTGGAGCAGCGGAATTGGACGAGTTTCTCTCGCATTCGAAATATGTACCCGAAAGATGCACGCCGGACGCAACGGCGGTCGAAGGTAAGTGGACACACTAATGTCGGCACACTGCACTACGTACAGCGACTTGTATGCACACAGCCTGCGGTCGGTATGTGGTAACGCGCGTCCGAACTGGCTCACTAACCTACACTGGGTCTGACTGGGTATGGAGATGGGGCATCGTGGCTGTGTTCACGGTTTATTTGCCCGGGAGGGCGCTTTGGGATTTTCCATCCGCTCCCGCTGACGGGAGCATGTCAAATAGAGACAGACCTACGTTAAGCATTGTTGGCCCTCGATTGAGACGAAGTAGGCAATTGCCATTGTATTTTGTGAGATAGGTAGGTAGGTAGCAGTCGCATCACTGCATCCACACACCTACAGTATCATACCCGTGTTCTGCCCGTGATCTTGCCTGCTCGGAAATCCCGGGGTTCTGTCCGGGGGATCAAGCCCAGACCAAGCCCGGATATTCGACGAAGCCACTCAGGACGAGCAAGTTAGCGACCTCCTGCTGCAGCAACCTTGTGTACTACACAGTAAGGCCATATGGGTGGTGTACATTCCTTCGTGTAGCCGTGGGGGTAGTGCCATAGCACACGTAGCTATATGTCAGGTAGGTATAATACGACGCTGCTACCGACCATGTTGGATCACTTATCATTCCTTTGACACGCTTGATGTCTCTTGCTCGGACGAGGGTACACGCCACAGACACAGTGTGGTCTCAATGTTGTAGGCCTGTAAGCAAGGGTAGCATGACACCGTCGCCTGTGCTCGCCTGGGCTCACCCAGGACAACATACCTACCTCGTAGTCTTAATCAGGTCTCTGTCTGAGGTCTGCTGTAGTATGCCAGGCGACCGATTGAGGTGTCCTTTCGAAGTTTTTGGCTCGTCTAGTGTGCTGATGTGCTTACCTTACATGAGGGGCCGGTGAGTTAGCCGTTATTATTGGGTCATTGCTACCAGGTAGAGCGAGTAGTGTAGGGCACATCGAAAGAACTTGGACAGTAGCTCTGGCTGCTACCACCTACTGATTCGCAACAGGTACCCACCATCAAGGTACCTAGTGTGCCTTACCTCTGCCTGGCTACATACATGTACCTATATTGTACTTGGATGTTTTCATGGTACGAGCCCTTGGACTGGCACTAGCCCCGGCACAGCGAGGATGTAGGTATGTACCTAACCTCCGTGGGTACCAGCTCTGCTGAGAGTTGGGCTTTGCTTTCCTATTCGTTGGTTGACGCCTCCCAACAGCGGTTCTGGTGCTATGGTGGTGGTGCTGTCGCCTGTGGGTTGTGTGCTCTGTGCTGACTGCGGTGTTGGACCTTCGTACCCTGGCTATCGGTGCTGTTAGTAGAGTTAGTAGCCCACCTCGTACCCAAAGTATCTGCCGGGCAATCTAAGCAGGCAAAGATACCTCATCGCTCAGAAACCTGACCTCTCCTGCTAGGTAGCTACCACCGTCCGCTGCCGTGACCCTCCAGTCCTCGCTCTCTCCATGCTCAACCCATCATCCTATCCCATCCCATCCAATCTATCCCATCATTCTTCGACTCCTCCTCTCCTCACCTCACCACCTGCATCTCCCTCAAAACCTCTCCACCACATTGTAGTTGTAGAGGTTTCTATCTTCGCTGCGTAGAAAGGAGAGAACTTCACACGGTGTTTGTTTCCTCTCTTCTCTTCCTTCTTTATTCTTGTCTTTCTGTCTTCCTCTCTTCGTCTTATTCTTCTCTTTCTTTTTCAGTGATACCCCCTCTACCATTCGAACGCCTTTCACCATGCAAAAGCTTGCTGCCAACATGGGCATGCGTCACTGGAGCGATCGCATCCAGAGCCCTAGCTTCGGCATGTCCTCGAGGCCCAATATGAACATGACTGCCATGAACCCTCACCAGAAGACCGGGGCTCCGGGAGCTCCGCCCTTAAGTCCTTCGCCCGCCGCCGACACCACCATTCACTTCGCCTTCAACATTCCCTTTGCGTCCGACCTCGCCGGTCCCAACACCGAGGAGATCCTGCACGCCACGGGCGACTCCGTACTCCGCTGGACGCATCCCGGAGACGCCCCCGACGATGTTCCCATATATGACCTGCCCGTGCATGCCCAGAACCTCGCCAGTCTACAGAACATGTGCCAGGAGATTAGTAGAGGCCCTTTACCCATCGAGGCCCATGTCATCTTGACCACGCCCAAGCTCGTCAAAGGACAAGTCGTTACGGTCTCGCTGTCGGGTGCTCCGGAATTGGTTCACAAGAGCCGCGAGACGATCCTGAGTGATACTCCTTTGGCATTGGTATGCATCATGCTGGCCGGCCCCCGTGATATGACTTTATTTCGCTAAACTAGTCCTTGTAGAGGTGCACTACCGTCGATGTGGATTACAGTTTGATCGTAGATTCTGCCGCTGGCGCGCTTCAGAAGCACGTCACCGAGGCTCTCGATGCACTTGCTGCATTCTGTGGGGTCGATATCTTCATCTTGGGCCCCAAGCTTAACCCCACTGTCGACGGGCTTAATGGCGATGTCGAGGTTATTCGTGATCAGCGATGGAGAGTTGCTATATACGGTGACATCGAGTCTACTGAGCATGCTAAGACGCAGGTTCTCATCTTCATTGATAAATTGGTGCGAGGTGCCAGTACATGACTCCAAACAGAGCAAAACTAACGTGAGATGCAGCTGGGGCGAGATGTCGACCGTTTTCACTGCGAGAGTACCCTGCATCCTATTGTCTGTGGCCGATCCCGCAAGAACATCAAGCTGATTGAATCGGCAACGAACACGGCTATTTACTTCCCGCCTTTCGCTCAATTGTCCCGGTACTGCCCTCCAAACGCCAACCGCCGTAATCCGGATGAGATATTTATTACCGGTGAGAATCCTCAAGGCATCGAGCTGGCAAAGCGCAAAATTCACGACCTTGTGAGCCGAACCAAACTTTTCATGAAGGACGCTATCATCACTCCTGCCAAGATTGATAGCATCCTACTTGGCCGAATGGATAAAGTTCGAAAGATCATGGAAGTAAACGGTGCATACATCATGTTTCCGCCACTTGCGTCTCAACGCAACATGATACGGGTACAAGGTGTTGAGGGTCTTCAAATCGAGCGGACCATGAAGGAAATCATGTCTCTGGTGTGTGTCACTATACCCATCAGCTTGTATCCTGCTAACCGCTTCATTCAAGGCTGGGCAGTTTTACTACGCGTCTTGGTGGTTTCAGCAAATGAGCGCTGTGCCTAATCCCCATGATATCCGCTCCATGCTTAGCAATATCTGCTCCAACTCGGATGCGGACATCTCCTTTGATAAGATGACTTTTACTATAACAGGATCTGATGACGCCGTCAAGTCGGCCTTGAGGGTACTTTCTCAAATGGACCTTGGCGCTTTGGGCCCCCAACAAATTCGTGTCAAGATCGAGCTGGCCAATGAGCATAAGGAATTTGTTTCTGGTAAAAAGAACGGCAAGATCAACAAGATCATGACACAGAGTATGTTCATCAAATTACACATTAAGTATGGCAACTGACCAAAATTCAGGCAATGTTCAAATCATTTTCGATGGGTTTCGAGAGTACAACTTCGACATAGATGTCATTGCGCCGAGCTATGACTCAATGAAGCAAGGCATGACTCTTGTCGAGCAGGAAATGCCAGCGTCCATCTCTTTCCACGTACCTGATCAATATCACAAACGTATCATCGGTATTGGTGGCCAGCATATCCAACGTATCATGAAAAAGCATTCAGTTTTCGTCAAGTTCTCGAATGCTATGGATCGAGGTAGAATATCCAATTTCATATTCGTGCTTTACATGACTGACTGCGTACATAGGTGGTATGGGTCGCGAAGACGACGATGTTAAAGTTGACAACGTGATTTGTCGCACTCCAGCCCGTAATGCTCAGAACTTGGAATTAGTTAAGACTGAAATTCTCGACATGGTTGACAGAGCTGTGAGTGATCCCCCAATCAATCTAAGGCGCTGTTTAGTCCTAACGAATATCATCAGCACTCCGAATTCACGTCACAAATTGTACATGTGGACCGCTTGTATCACAGACAACTTATTGCTCGCCTTCAAGAAATTGAAGAGCTGGAGAAGAAGTGGAACTGTAAAATTGTTTTCCCGAGTACTGAGCAAGCAAGCGATGAAGTGACAGTGACTGGCCCGGAGTGGCAAGTCCCCATGTGTGCTGATGCATTTCTGGTGAGCACCTTGCGGGAAACCCGGCGTATATGAGTGAGATGACCGATACTGACTTTCACCAGGGTATGGTCCCCGAAACTCATGAGATGGTTTTGACTCGAACTGCGTCTTTGGTCAAATTTCTTGAGTCTCCTGAATTCGTCAATGGATTAGTTGGAAAACTAAAGTCTCAGCATGAAGTTGCTGTAGAGGTGCATGAGAACACCGAAGACAAGACGGAAGACGGCCATCGTACCACGACTTTGCTCTGGAAACTGACGCGAAATAATGCTGGTGGTCTTCGTGATGCCATAGACTTTTTAATGCAGCAATTTACTGCGGCTGATGTGGAAGTTAAAGTCGTAAAGGGTGCTCTTCCCCGTCCGAAGTCGGATTCATTCGAAGACACCCTGCAGTACTTTGATTCGAAGCTCCTACAGCACGCGCCGGCTACAGTTGGGACCGATTCGCCAACCAAGCCGGCCTTTGGTGACGATATCACGCAGCAGCGAGCCACAACGCTGCTCGACAAGCTGCGGAAGCCATCCCAGCTACTCTCGTCTCTTGACCGCAGAAAGAACAGCTCTCATTCGATGAACATGTTCTTCAAAGGATCCAACAACGTTTCCAAGTCATCGTTGATTTCGATAGAATCGACTCGCAGTTTCAACGCCGACCGAAACCCCTGGAATGATAGCGGCGTCAATCTTCCAGATGACGATAACAGTCCGTGGTCGACCCGACATTTTGGCAACAACGGGCAGGACCACAAGTTATCACCCAACAGCATCCCTCATGGCGGTGATGTTACACCTCGCCATAACACGCGTGCGTCTGGTGACAGCGGGCGACCATCCACTTCACATTCAACCAATTCAGGATACCCCGGTCCAGTTGGACCTTTCCGTTAGATTCCCGTATTTCTAGATGCTATACATGCAAATACCCGCGGCTGGATATACCCCTGGCGTGCATCGGTGGGCTCAGGCTCTTTTATTTTATTTTTATTTTCTCTTATCTCAGTCTTTCTGTTGTTGTTTTTTGCTGTGGCTTATCATCCGCGCCGCAAATCGGTTGATTCACGAATCTTTGTTTTCTTCTCGATATCACGTCATTGTCTCCCCTCCTTTTTCTCGTTTTGTTTTCCTCTGGAGGGTTTGAGTGACGGGCGCACATACGATTCTCAGATGATGCTATATGCACGAATACATTCAGATATGATACCACGACCTGTCTTTGGCAGTATAGGGCGTTGCAGACGAGCGAGATACCACACGATACCACAAAAGCACAGAAAAGTTATACGAAGACGGACGAAAAATACCACCTTGTTTTTATCTTTAGTTTCTACGGGCGTTTGGTTTTGCTGGCCCTGTTTTGCCCCGTGTCGTTGAAAAAAGCTGGTGTTCATATCGCGGTTGGACCCAAGAGCCGATGTAAGAACGCTTGGTGGACAGTCTCAACACGGCACGCAAGGGTGGAGGCGATAAGGAGGTTTCCTAAGAGGGGAAAGGAGCGGGGTTCGAAATGATGATGGAGGGAAAGAATATATCAACGGGTAGACTGCGGGTTCAGTTCTTTTGGCGCTGAATCAGACGGATATGAGCTGGGTGGGCGATATGAAAGGTCTGCCGGAAAGGCTGGTGGTGAAGCGATCGATGGGCTTGAAAGCTGCAACGTGGGTTATGTACGATAAAAAGGCAGAGAGACAAGCAATAGCAATGATACCCTTGGTTCTGACGGATCCCGTTTGCTTGTATGTGGGAGCTAATACTGACTAGGGATATGCCGAACTGAACTCTACCTGGGCACAAATACAGAGAAGTGATGCACCGATGAGGTGGATTAAGCGGGCAGACTCCAATAGGCAGAGACCTAGCTATCCGAGGCATGCCGGTCAGTCGTTTGGGGTCACGCGAGCCATAAGAGGAAACCAATCATCCCGGGTAGGCTTTAGCTAACCTACGCATGTAGGGTGCATTCCACTCCACTACTATCACGCAGGTGGCATTGAAAGAATGAGACAAGACGTGAAAAGGACGACTCTAACTGGCTGAGTTTATATCAGGCTCCTAAACCCTCATAAAAAATTAACATCAACACTTATTTCCGGCCGAGCGAGCCAAGCGATGCGCCTTTTCGTTCTCCATGCCAAGCATTTCACACGAGGGGGTGGGAGGAAGCAAAAGAAGAAAGAGGAAAAAGATAGAAAAGGGTAAGGAAAAAAAAAAAAAAAAAAAAAGGCCGAAACGGTGCAGCCACGGCGTACGGCATCAACTGAAAAAGAAAGGATCTCCAACTCGGGCGCTGTTTTTAAGGTGGTCGACTAGTTAAATAACATTGACTAGTGGACTCTGTACTACATTGGCTGGTACATTGTCGTGTGTAACTTGCATATCCCTACTTAGGTACATGGGAGGTATGTTAGGATAAAACCATCCCAAGGTTAGGTAGCAGTACTACAGGTAAATCTACATAATCAAAAAAAAAAAAAAAAAAAAATCCGGGTATACCTAGGTAGGTCCCCGATGACATATCACATCACACAAATCACACAAACCACAAACCACATAAACACAAACACAAACACAACCTTGAAGCAACAATACGACCGACACAACTGCTTACATACTCAGTAGCACCACGCCACGCACATGCTAGCTAGCGGCACTACTTTGCCGCACGCCAGCGCACTCGTCGTTGCCGCGGAGCTGTGATTGGTTTGGTTACTCTGGTTGGTCCGCTAACTCTGGTACCAGTCCGGCAACGCAGACAGCCAGGAATACTTACTTATAGGTGTGTCGCCGGTACTGTCTGTCTATTGTCATCGGATGAAGCAGAGGTCACAGAAGGCAAAGACGGATGGTAACAAAGTATCCGAGCAGTAGTAACAACTGTCTCTAACAAACAAGCAAAACACAACTGCTTTGTGCCGCCCCCTTTTCCCCTTCCCCCCCTCTTCTGCCCTATCAATCGGCGGTCATGTCTAGACGTGCCCCGCCGTTAAACCTCCGCGAGCCCCAGGGCGAGGAGGACGACGGCGACGGCGACGATAGCAATAACAGTAATAACAACGACGACAACGCTAGTAACACCACCACCACCAGCAGCAATAACAATGGTAACAAGGAGAAAAACGACGACAACGACAACGAGGGCCAGTCATCGACGTCTTCCAGCACCAACGACGACGATGGCGATGGCGACGGCGACGATAACGACGACGCCGTCGATGATACCGAGGACCTCCCCGACGACTATGTCATGGCCCAGAAGAGCATGAGCTGGGAGCGCCGTCGCCGGCAGAGTGTTCGCAGCGCCCAAGACTTGCTGCCTTTTTCCTACTCGCCCCTGATTCGCCCGCTCACCATCTCGGACCTCGAGAGCTGCGTCGCCCTCGAGAATGCGGCGTTTGCCAACCCGGCCTACCGCTGCACGCGCGACAAGGTAAGTGTATATATGTCTTATATAAATCTCCCTTTTCTCCTTTTTTTCCTTTCTTTTTGAGACCGTTCATCAAGTCCTTTCCTATTTCGCACTTTGTATACACCTATGTTTACACCTGTGTATCGAGCCATGTCTCGGCTGGTCATGTGCGAAGACATGCACATCGCCCCGAGCCGCTTATGCATTGTGGTCACATCCGGTTTTCCCAATGTTACATTCCACTCCTCACACATCGCTACTACCTACCTAGCCTGGGTATAGTAGGTAGTGTATTCTCACACATGGTGTCAGTACCTATTTGTCTTACATAGTATGTAGTGTGTTGTGCTCGTCGGCGGAAGAGGCGGCACCACGAAACAGATCAAAACTGTCACTTCCTGTTTTCCTCTGCTGACGATACTATACTGTACACACACATACAACCCACTTACTGTGTGAATCCTTGATGAGGTGATTATAGAACTAACCTCTTTTATCTCAGTTCGTCTATCGGCTGACGGCATGTCCCGAGCTCTGCATGGGAGTCTTCTGCACCGTCGTGCCCGCCAACACCCAAGGCTGGGAGATTGACACGCTGCACACCGCCCGTCCCGTAGAGACGGGCCGCAACGACGGCGCCGTCAGCGTGCTGCTGGCTCACATCGTCGCCACGCGGAGTGACGATCCAGTCGTGACTGACGACGCTATGGGCTACCCCCAACGCGATAACGCGGCCAGGGCCCGGAGCAACGATGCCGACGGGTCTAGGATCCTCGGACACCGCGAGTTCGGCCGCACCGTCTGCATCCACTCCCTGGCCGTCCATCCCAAGCTACAGGGCGTCGGCTTGGGCAAGCTCATCGTCAAGGCGTACTTGCAGCAGATCAAGAGCTCTGCGCTTGCTGACCGTGTGGCTCTGATCTGTCAGGAGGTAAAGAGACAATTTTCTTCTCCCGTCTCTTCTTCTTTTTCTTCTCTGAGCACTGTGTTGCCCCCTTCCCATGTACCCCACCTCCCCTCACCCCTCCTTTATGCACCACTCCGGACATAACATATTTCTCGAAGTTGGTGCTGATAACGTGGTTCGTCGACAATAGCATCTGGTCAACTACTACAAGCGGTACGGCTTCTCTCACAACGGACCCAGCGAGGCAAGTCTCGGCGGTGGTGGCTGGAATGACATGGTAAGCAAAGCATTGATGAATTCCTTATATCCGTGCTCTCCTTTCCCAGGCTTCTATAGAGTGAATTTGCTAACGAGCCTCCGCCCTCTCACTTTAGGTCTTCGACTTGCGTGGCTCTATTCCCCAGCAGATGCCATAGCGGCCTGGACTAATATCCAACTTACCCTTGACCACCATCTATCTGCCTGTGTTTTGTCGTTGCGTGGGCCAGCTTTGGCGTCTAATTTTCATGACCGTATGAAGAAAGAAGCCTGTCTGATCGTAAGCTTCCCCTTGGCCCCTACCACGGGAGAACAGGTAGGCTTACGTGAAAACAGACAGGCAGAGACGTAAGAAGAAGCGTGCTTGGGTTCCACTCACCCATTATACGCCACCATGGATTGAGAAAATGACAAAAGCTAGATGAAGGATCAAAGGGAACAAAAAAAGAAAGAAAAAGAACCGCGACACACAAGGATCATACATACCGTCGCTGTCGGATCGTACCTTACGAGCGGCGGATAGACATCACATCTCGATCAACTAAGATGAGATTCGAGTACCAGACCTAAAATCGTAATGGTAAATCTACTGCCTACCGTTCGTGATGCTAAACACAACCCTCCCCCGCCTTTTTTTTTTTTCCCTTCACGGGTGAGCAATCATAGATATTCACATACATACAGGCATGGCGTTTCATATAGACACGGACGGATGGATAGACGGATGGTTAGATTGGACAGTATAGTGGACAGATAGTTTAGATGACTGTCTTTTCAACTTTTTGTTCTGATGGCCTTCATTTGTCTTGTTTTTCTCATACATGATGGACTGATAGGATGGATACTAGATGGAGGAAGAGGGTGAACACACTTCATCTGGAAAGTGAAATGTCTAGCCAGATTAGTCAGTCAATTGTACCAGAGTCATACTCTCTATACATCTCGCTCTCTGTGAAAGTCGAAACCCGTCGGAAATAGAGAGCCTATTCAGCCATGATTCTAGATGAGTATGAGGTTAGACGAGCCACAGAATTAATAATTCCCAGTAAGAGTTGATTGCAGAGACAAAAGCAGTCCATTTTTCTATGAGATATGAGAACACAACAGTGAAACCCGATTTCCGGTCCAGAACGCCTATGACTATTTGATGATGCGCTCATGCCTCGTTTCCTCTTTTGGGCAGCTTTCCTTCGTCACTAGTGTTGAAGGTCGCGCCAGATATAGTTATCTCTAGGAGAAGATGCATATATACAGCAAGCATACCTTTCTGCCTACCACGAAAGCCAGAGCTCCTTCAAAACACTGAAGCATAAAGTGCAGAAATATAGATTAGCTGTTATAGTCTATATATGTTTTAGTTCTCGATAAGCCTCAGCGCTACCGCCTCAGCAGCCATACCGTGGTAGTTAGGAATTTCCTGCTATAATGCCCAGTAGAAGGAGACAGAAAAGCAGGTCTTTAGCGACGATGACAGTTTCCACCCATACTTAACGATGGGTTGCCTTGCCGATGGTTCGTTTTCCTGAGAACTAGGGAGAAATTTCACATTAGCATCACACAACAGTGAACAACATACGAAGCCCAGGAGAAAGGATTGGTAGGGTGAATCAAGCATACCAAATGCTTAGCCAGCGAGGCAGTTGTATGCCGATCGCCCTCTCCTTGTCGTGCATTGCGATTCCTCTTGCGCTGAGCAATCTTCGCCTGCTTCTCGGCCATTGTACGTGTCGTCGCGTCAACGACACCATCCTCGCGCCGGTTCGTCGCCGGCTGGCTTCTCGCCCGACTCTTCGACCGTAATCTTTCTCTCGGGGTCTGGTCGATATCCATAGCATTTGAGTCCTCGGTACCTAACCGGCTTCGAGTCGTGGAACGGCCACGGCTTGTCGTTTGTGAGCGACCGCGGAGCTGTAGTTCTTCGGTATCCACACCCAGCTGGTCGAGCGAATCTTCGAGTTGTGAGAGAGGCTTCTTGATAGCACTACGCGGTAGAGCCGCCCGGTTCTTGATTCTGCGCATTCTTGATTCGTTGCGAATAAGTGCTTGCTTCGTTCGAATCTGGTCTGCCTTCCTTCGGATCTCAGCCGTCTCAACATCATCAATCTCCTCATCTGAGTCATAATATCCCTCCGCATCAAGTTTCTCCTCTTCTTCTTCCAAGGCCTGCAGCTTAGCCTCTATATCTGGGTCGACATAATCGTAAATATTCTTGCCATCCAGAAGTTCGGGTATTCTGTCATGTTTCCACTCGGGGTTCTCCAAGAGATAATCGGCCTTCAGATCAACGTTGAACACGCCAGCTCCGCCATTCGCTTCTTCAATATCTCTGGCAAGAGTAGGGCGGTTAGGGTCCTCCTTATCGTATTTCTTCCTTTCTAGGGCTGCTGCCGGAATAAAGCTTTCTCGCACTTCCGTAGGCTGAGCCACGTGAATTCTAGCCATCACATCCGCCAATCGGGTTCCAATAACACCGCTGCTGTTGGTACCAGCGTTTACTTTCTCGCTGACTCTGTGGGCTAGGAGTCTATCGGCAACAAGGTTCTTGGCCTCCTGTACGCCTTCGGTTGTATTGCCTATACAGAGTTAGCAAAAATAATAGACGGTAGCATGCGGGTTAATGAAAATCGAAGAAGATAGGAAATTCAACTTTCCAAGGCGAAATACAGGGGAAATCAGTGCTGAGAGAAGAATTTCATACATGAGAGTTCAACGATTTCAACCCCGGCAGATGAAACGAGCTCGTCTAGCTCAGCAGCAGTAGCCGAATCCAATTGATCACGTTTCAGAATATCGATTTTGTTGATGACAATAAAAAGCAACTTGTTCGCGAATAACGGTTTCAGACTCCGGAATAACTAGCACATGTTAGAGATGATAGGTCACGAAATACATAATGGACGAGATACCGTACCTGCATCTGCGACTTCACGCTGTATCCACACTGTTCAGATAAATCCATGAAATAGAGGATTGCGGCCCGAAGATGTGCTATAGCTGTGATGGATTCTATAACGGTGTTAACTCGTGCGACTGTTAATCAAAATAGATTACAACTTACGCATCTCTATAGTGTTCTAGTGAGGTTTTAGTCTGTGTTCACAACAAAGCTGATGGATATAATCAACATACCATTTCTTCAAGAGGATGATCGAGGACACCTTTGTATCAGGTCAGTAATACTGTTCAAGACGGTCGATAAAGCTAGCCGAGATCTAGAGCTCCCAAGTAGAAACTTTCCATCATTTATCCAACACAAAACATGGAAAATCGGAAACAGGTGGTATGGTATGCCTAAAACGTACCAGGGGTATCAATTGCTTGGCTGAGGTGATCATTATTAGCATTCGCCAGCTTGAGAAGACGTCGAAGGCTTACAATCTCAGGTACTGGTAGTCGAAGTGACCAACACTATTCAGGTTAGATGATGCCGTATGAGATAAGAAGCCCAGGAATAAACCCGTTCTTCACAGCAATTGATTAGACTCACAAAAGACTCTTCGTAGTGAAAGCATCTGTAACCCGAGTCAGTAATTTTCTTGTCTGTGAAGTTTGTTCATGTTTTGGATCACAGTTCCAAACCAGAAAAGAAAATCTGATGGGCACTGCATCACAAAACAAGAAATAACTTCAACTGGAGCTAGTTTTTTGGCTGCTTACAAGGCATCACCTCCTGCGATTGAATTAGCACTGAGCAAAGACATGGATACACGAACATTTTCCACATACGACATCAGCCCTCGAGATCGATTTCAAGAACGAGCTCTTTCCAGTGTTAGGGAAACCGCATATCAGCAAGGTTCGAGCTGTTGGGTCTATAGAAGGAAGACGCCCAAGATGTTGTCGGACTTGATCCAAGTAAAGAAGGGGATCCTTGAGCCGTCGGGTTAAGGTGGCCATGCGACCAAGGGCGGCTCTTTTCAATTGTTTGCTTTTTGCAATTAGCTCACACCTTGAATCGAGTTTCATATCGCATTAGGTTACCATTGATATAGAGACTGCGCATATTTGAGCAGGCGGACTATGAGAGGTTATTAGTAAATGCTTCGAATCCAGATTGGCATAGGACGCTCCAATTGGAGAGTGTAGCGTTGCCATTGTTGGTGTTGGTGTTCTCGTTGTCGATAAACTCGATGCGCCATGGTTTGGATTAAAGGCTGACAACTTACCATAATCTCGAGCAATGCTCTCTATAAGACTTTTTGCTGTAGCGAGCTGGCCCAAAGCAATGCGAAAGTGGTCGGCATCGTACAGCGTCTGAGAAGTGAGTCAGGCAAGCGGTTCCAAATATCCATGTCCAAAGGGTTCATAGGACGTACATTCATCAAATCCTTGTGAAAGGGGTGTAAATCGTTGAGCCTTGGAAACCCTTCCTACAATTCATGTATCAGCGACTCGACTGCTCGTAGGCTGCGGCAAAAGAGACACCAACCAAGATGAGGGACAGCTTCTCAGAGAACGTTTCGGCAGTGAATTTGACCTTGCGAGTATAGAAGGCGCCTACAGCACTGGTGAGTTACGATCGGTTCTGGAGAGGCGGCGGCGCGTGGCTGGGGAATTTACGTATTCTCGAAATCTTGAAGCCACTACGAGATGTTAATATCCAAAATGGCGAGGGCGTGAGTGAGGGGGCAGATGTTACCTGCGAATCTGGGTGGGCAGTCGACGCTGGGTCCTCGACAGAACGATCTACGATGGGAACGGGTCAGCCGACAGACGCTTTGCTAGCGCAGGTTCGAACACAAAACACCAACATCGAGAAATTCCGAGGAGGTCGGGACTGGAGCGATGTCCTTCCATGTTGTCTTCATTTTGTCTGTGCGACTGGGGCGCGAAAAGCGCTTGTGGAATCACGACTCGGTCGGGTTGGGAGTATTTCGGTAAGAGGAATCCCAGCTCGGGGGGAAAAGACGGTCTCTTATTTTGCTGACAGACTCGTCACTTTGTTGTCGAATGTATTATATTTCCAACCGCAATCTGTGTCGAGGTGGCGGTACCGTCGGTATAATGTTGAGAATGCCGGCACTGACCGCTTGCTACCTGGGCGCAAGAATGTTGGGTGGACGATGGATTAACTGATAGATGCTCGAGATACCGACCAGACAAAAAAAATCCGTGTGGGGCCGTGGGGTTATCGGCTATCAGGTTGTTATCATTTAATCGCTTGAGTTGTCCACTAGGTAGTCTTATCGATAATCATTGCTTTTGCTACCAGTCACTTTGCGTATCGAGGGATGAGCCCGCCATGTAAATAAGAGGTGGTACTTTTTGTGTTTTCTTCTCTGTGAAGCAAATTGAACTTCAGGTTAACGAAATACTTGTTCTATCAATTATCAATTCAACACATTATTTGACCACCGAGGCCTTATAACAAGAAATTTGCGTGTAAGTCAAAACATATCTCTAATTATCTACTCTTTCTCCATTACCCCACCTCCAAAAAAAGTTGGACATCCCACCTTGGTAGTGCCAAGGTTAGGCCCATGTCCAGCGAGCACAGTCGTGGTTTGAAGGTGTTAGTCAGGAAGGGTCTCTGGTATTTTTATGCTCATTCTTCGGATCATGGCCATCAACGGGCAATGTCGATTTAAAAAACGGATACCTCATGTATAAATCACATTAATCTAACGTCACTGACGCTGCCGCCAGATCTGCAGCATATTCCTCTCATCAGAAGAAGACAGCTCTGAATCTCGGCTTCTTCCGAAGAACGTGCAATCAGCATCTTTCGTGGTCACTCACGGGGATTCTATCCAAAGACGTAGAAAGCCAGCGCAGTGTTATACTCTCATAAAATCCGTAGCCATGGCCTTCTTGCCCCAGTACAAGCAAGACTTCCTCAACGCCGCCATCTCGGGAGGCGCCTTGCGGTTCGGCTCCTACGAGCTGAAGTCGAAGCGCATTTCGCCCTACTTCTTCAACGCCGGCGACTTCTTCACCCTCGACCTTCACATGCCCATTGCGGATGCCTATGCTCACACCATTCAGGTTGATGCGCCCGAGTTCGACGTCATTTTCGGACCGGCCTACAAGGGCATCCCACTGGCAGCCACTGTGCTCTACGCACTCGGCTGCATGGATTTCCCCAAGTACCGCAGCGTGGCCTACAGCTATGATCGCAAGGAGGCCAAGGACCATGGCGAGGGCGGCACCATTGTCGGCTCTCCGCTCAAGGGAAAGCGTGTGCTGATCATCGACGACGTCGTCTCAGCTGGCACTGCCAAGCGCCAGGCCATTGACATGATCCGGGCCCAGGGCGGTACCGTTGTCGGCATCGTTGTTGCGCTCGACCGTCAAGAGACCCTCCCGGAGGGCGATGGCAAGACGAGTGCTATCGGCCAGCTACGGAAAGAGTACAAAATCCCAATCCTAGCCATCATTAAGCTTGATGACATCATTGCTGCCGGCGTGGAGGGCGTCATCTCAGACCAAGATATCATTCAGCAAATCAGGGAGTACAGAGATAAATACGGTGCCAGCGAATAGTGCGTAAATGTCCGTTCGCCATGAATGCCGTCCAGATAGATTACCTCATTGAGCTAGATAGTCAAAGGAAAGTGCGGTACTTCAAAAGAGCAGAGGTAGTCTTTCCGGTTCGGTCAGTAACTCCGAGAGGCCGGAATAGCAAAGATTATAAGAAGAGCATATCAGGCTGTTGTATCTTCTTCTAGCAACCGATGAGCCTAATGTCCTGGTTATCGCACTGAGAGTGAATGGGCAGTGCTCTCTGAGGTAATCGGGATCTCATATATAGAGCACAGAACGAATCCCTTCTTTCGGGAACTGATTTCACATTACATCCTCCTCCAAGCAAGTAGGCATTCGAGGATCACTTCCAAAAAGTCGCCTAGTGGGAATCGAACTTGACTCTTGAACCGCCCCCTTTTGTCTTATGTCTAGTGTGAAGGGTGTCTCACTATCGCTTACGACAAACGTCGTTAATTTGCAGATCAAAGCATCAGTATATTTGCTTAGTCATCACAAAGGGAACCAACTGGATCCTAGTTAAACAAGACCCTGCTCTGGCGAAAATCCCTTGTAGCGTCCGTCACACAACGACGCTTCCTAGCCTATCGGACTTGGACGGCTCACCGCCCATCTGTCCATCTGCGTATTTGCCCGTATTAGCTTGTATTTTGCCTCGAGTACCTGCCGAGATTCTCAGGTACATCTACATCCACTATTCACTCAACCTCGAGATTCCGCATTCGCAGTTGGAATCGCAATCAGGCGAGGCGACGTATCACCCGATTGTTTGTTTGACCTCATCAAAATTTCATCCCTTCTTTTTTTTTTCTTTGCCTGCATTGTCTCGTGCCACCCACGCATCTCGTGTGCCTGGCTCAAAGACTCGCGCGATCTGCTTGTGTCGGCCGATCTCGCCAGTATATACTACATACTAGAGCAGAGCAGAACCAGGGGTCGCGGGGTCAGTCAGTCGTATACTACTATAATACATCGAATCTCTCACCCTTCTTCGCCTTCTCCTGCCGCCACTACAGGCGAGAGGTAACACATCACTTCTCATCCGGTCTGTCTGTCAGCTCGGGTTGGCTCACCACAACCGCAAAATGTCACCGCTTCAGTAAGCCAACCTTCTGGCCAACCAGCCAGCCCAGTACAACCCAAGCAGAGCGCATCCCACCCGGCCAGCCAGCCATCTCATCCCATCCTGATCTGATTTCCTAATCCGTGCATTTGATATCCCAACCACTGTCGCCATCACCACCACCACCATGCGTCATGACTGCCACCGTCATATACAGTCTTACATACATATAATATATCATCGTCCAAGCCCCCTGGCTCGCCGCCACCACAAGACGACCTGTATCACACCGATCTGTCTTACTGTTTTTTTTACTTTATTTTTTTGCTTTCATTTCCGTTTCTTATCCTAAACCCCTCCGACTTCGGCCAGTTCAAGTTTCCAGATCGCAGCACGCACAGAGATAAGTCCCGACTAACGGATCCCAGATCTTTCCGTAATCTGTCGCCAAAGACGCGCATCGGCGTGGGTCTGGGCTTGCTGGCCTGGGGCGTCATCGGCCTGCAGCTTTCGGATCGGGCCGAGGACCGGTACTTCAAACCCACGGAGGAGGACCGCGCTCAGCTGCGGGAGCTGGCGCCAAGGATCACAACCGTGGACCGGGCCAAAGATGGCACCACCACCACCACCGCCACTACTGACAGGTAGGACCTAGTAGTGGCAACAGCAGCAGCAGTGCTACCAGTTTATGAATCAAGCATTAGGTAGGAGAGCTAGAGAGCTAAACAGAATATAACTAAACGACTCATTGGCTCGCTATGCGAGCGGGCGAATAAATGACGGGATCAAGGGCAATCGGCATCAAGGGCACACTTCTCCCTCCCGATTCCCCCCGCCTTATCTTGCAAAACACATTCCGCCACGACCCGCCTATCTTCCGGATAGTCCACGTTTCAACAGGTAATGGAATAATGAACTACATACACGGAGAAACCCGTGCTTGTGTACTCGGACATGTGTATTACATATTAATATTATATACTCAATTACCATTACTACCCTTGTCTCTCCAGCATTACAGGAGAAGGTTATTTTGAAGCTAACTGATACCCCCTCTATACGTAACCGGCTTCGAATCTAGAGCACCACAACTCGGTCTATCTATCTAGATATCCATGTGCCATAGAAAAGACACCAATCAGTGGCTTCGAATAAAAGGCCATGTCTACCGGTCAGCAGTGTCTCGGTCTATATCATATAGTAGTATACAAACGGGTCTTTCAGTCCCCCCACTGGGGCGGCTGGGGGGCATCTACGTATTAGTCTTCTTCTACACAGATCGGCACTATTGTAACATGTATCAAAACATCCGTCTGATGAGAATCTCTCGACGACCTTTCTGCTAGGTCCAATACAATCACAACCACCATCCTATCACTTTCCCCTAATTCTTCTATGATCCCAACTCATTATGAGCCTGGATGAATCCCAGCGTTATTATTCGCGATGTCTTCAACCCCTCGATGAGCTACAACAGGTAAGTTTGATATGGCACTACGGTATGGCCACAGAAACTGCATGGTTTTAGACTACATAAATGGCAAGCAAGGCTCTTCTCTTGACCGTGATCTGATCAGACTAGAATAACTTGCCGAAGAGAGCAGCAACAGTCTTCAGAGGATACTACTAAAACTACTAAACAATTCAGATACGGTTCGATGCCTTCACCATCACACATTATGGTAAGAGAAAGACAAGTGATTTATGATTCATACGTGCATAGTCTATATCTGGCCAGGTGTAAAAGCACAATACTCATCACTTCGCTGCAAACCCATCGCAAGTCCCCCCACCACTCAGCCAAATGCCTTGTTTCATGAAATGATGCGTACCCGGATATCGGCCCCGCCAGGGCAACTCGAAACGTCAAACCATGACAACCACCAGAGGGGACAAGTCCAGGCCCCGAAATCTAATTGTCGTGTCTAAATGCGGAAAAGCCTCAGCCATTCTAATGAAAGGTGTACGAGCCGAACCGGAAAATGCAAATCAAACTACCACCCATCATGCTAGACCCATGCAGGCGAAGGGAAACTTTTGTATGATCAGAAATGTAGGAAATAAGAACGCCACGAATGCTCGGGAAAGTGTAGTCTGAAACATGCCACCGCAACCATTATAAATCCGTCTTGACGCAGGGGGAAGTCGTAGACTCCACAATAGTTGGCAACGGTTTGAAGAATTGATTCATGTCAAGGGTGAGGTTAGAAACGGCGTAGTCAGGATTCATCTCGCCCACCGAGCCAAATTCTTCGCCCCGTGAAGCTCCGTCGGTCTCAACCCAAGATGTTGCAGCCTTGAGAAGTTGTATGACTTGTGTCAACCGCTGATCCGGACCCAGCTGCACAACAGCCAAGCGCGGGGTACGGAGAAATAACTTCGCAAGCCAGAAGAAGTGTGGGCCATCCCGGGAGAAACCATGACGTCGAGGGTTTGAGACAGAGGGCGGGAATTGAATAGCCATGTCCATATCCCAGTAGGACTTCCACTTGTCCAGTGCGCCACTGAAGTTGTGGTACATCTCTGAAGACATGGATGGAGAGCCTGGTACAGGTGTGTTTCTTCCGCTGTTGTTTGTGCCGTGATAACTTTTTCCGCTGTCGGACACCCCGATAACGACCCAATCGTTTTGGCGAAGTGGCGTTGTCGATCCACCGAGCCCAGTCAAGTTGCCATCTATATGTACCCGTCTAATTAGAGCGATGATAGCATGGATCAGAATGAACTTTCCCCATAGATTAGTGCTTCCAGGTTGAATTTGAATGGAGCCATCCAGCATAGCCTGTAGGACTAAATTTAATTCGGGCTGCTTGCTCCGTTGAGAACCATCGGGATTTGCCTTCTTCACAGCATCTGAGCCGAATAAATTCAGGGCACCAGCACACTCGTCTCCGGACTGGGCATCCCATGCTGCATCATCAGCTGGCAGCGGGATACATATTTCAAAGGCGTCGAATTGCGGATTGAGGTTGAAATACAAACCCCGTGCAACATCCAGAAGATAGACCATATGCATCAGTCTAATACGCTTTTCTTGTTCAACCCATGCGACCCAATCGAAAGGTTGGGAACCAATTTTCTCAAGATCGAGATTTGGTTGGTGGAGGAAACTGTGGAGACTAGAGTCATTCTGAATTCGTAGCAGATCGGAACACCGCGCGATAGAGGCGACAACTGGAAATACTCGTCGAGCTGTCTCCCTCTGGATTGGGGTTCCATTCCAGATTAGTAGGCTCGACGTCAGTATTAACGCCTGGAGCTTCTCGAGACCAACTTTGTCTTTCCCATTTTCAATCTTGAACGGTACTTGCGAATTTACCAAATTACACTCTCGTTCAAGAGCAGTATTAAGGAAAGTTGTGACCTCACGCACGAGCCCTTGGTCAACACGATCAGAGTAACAAGCGCCCACGCAGCACATGGCAGCTGTAAGGCCAGGATACGCTTCCATGATGCGGAAAGTAGGAATATGAATGAAGGAAAAATGAAAATGAAAATGGATAAACGAGTCGAGAAAAATTCTAATGTTTTCCGGGTGGAAAAAGAGGTGTATGGCATTGTTCTTGGTGGAGGTGTAGCCGCTGGGCGGGTAGAAGAAATTGACTATTTGAGTAGTAAGTTGTTCACACCCATCCTGCATAGAATTCTGCGGTTCCCAGTTCGATATGAAGAGCGGTCGATCGGTGCCATCGGTCGAGGGAGCGCCGGGTGTGCCATTGGATCTCTCGGGGGTGAGGTTAGGCTCGGTTTTGACTGCGGTCTGATTCTGTCCAATATTAGGAGATGGGAACGTAGTGTTGTAGGTATGTGTTTGTTGCGCACCAGGCTGTTGGAACATCTGAGACCAGTCAAGGCCCGACTGTTGGTTTGAGCCCGAAGCTCCATACATGGGCATCCCATTCTGGTTTGGGGGCAAGTTGAAGTTCGCCAACTGCGGGTTGATGTTGGAAGCCATCGAGTTCGGTACTTCACCGTTGTAGCCAGCTGGCATGGTTCTACGGTCCCGGTTGGCGGCATCGTCCATCCGACTCATGCTGCTTGATCTAGAGAGCTGATTCTGGTCGTTGGCCATGTTTCCCATACCATCTTGGATCTGGACCATACCGAAAGGATGGACAACTCCGTCACCTGGCATGCTGGCCATGCCATTCATGTGACTCAAGTCGCCCTCGTTCGCCTTCTGCGCATTCTGCTGCTGTTTTTTAACGTGTGCTTGGGGATGAGACAAATGACTCGCCCCAGTTGGGTTACCTCGACGAATCGAGCATTTTTGGAAGTGGCGCTTCAAAATGTCACTTCGTGAAAACGTATCGCGGCACAACACGCACATGTACGGTCGGTCGCCAGTATCTGATATCAATTAGTATGCCTACAGAGCTCTCACGGAAACTACAAACTTACGGCGCAGTAAGTGGCGCTTGAGATGCTTAGCATGGAGGTAAGTCTTGGTACAATGGGGACAAGGAAACTTTCCGTCAGCATCCTTCTGAGGGATGACAGTATTCTTCGAGGCACCGGAGCCTGTGGGGGCGGCGGGCCGGCCGGGTGCGCTAGGCAATATTCCGCGGCGTCCCTGAGATCCCACAACATGTGTAGGCTGTTCGGCATCCTGGAGCAGAGATGGCTGGTGGCTCATCATAGGGCTCCCACCGTAAGGTGAAGACATTCCTGACCCAGGCATAATCCCACCAGCAGGCATAGGTCGGAGAACAGGAGGTCGCGCTGCGGCCGGCGCGGGAGCGATGGGCTGCGGGTGCGAAACCGCAACGGAAGCCTGAGGCATCATGGACGTGGTCGTCGGATAGCCTTGGGGAGGATTCTGATACTGATTAGGCATCATGCCATACGAACCACGAGCGGGACCTGCGTTCGGAGGCGGATAGTTGCTCATGTTGTTCTGTGGCTGAGGTGTACTAGGAGTCCCAGGCGTTCTAGGCGTGTGAGGGTGGCTCCCGTATATAGATTGCATACTACTGCTATTATTATTATGCTGCAGAGGCGGCAAGGTGTGCTGAGTGGATGAACCTTGCTGCAGCTGATGAGGCGCTATGGCAGACGGAGAAGGGTATGAGGAGCCCGAAGTGCCTAACTGGTTAGACGAGAACTGCTGTTGAGCAGATGGGGTGTTGTCCATGTCCTCAAAAATGAGCAATAGGCGCTGCAGGCAATGACACCAGGGACTGCCTTAGAACGTAGCAAGTCCGATGATGTTCTGTTGACTGCGAACGGGGTCTGTCTCCAAGGTTTCTGTGCGGTGGCTTTAGATCACACGTCGTACTGATAAAATGCGCGTGCGTTGTGTGGGTACGCTGAGGGGCACGGCAGATCAATAAGGTACGCGTTGAGAGTTCGCCTATTGATGTCGAGTTCCAGAAACTTGGAATCGATGGCCCGAAGTCCTAATATCCTCCACGTCTGATACCGAACGGTAATAGCGCGATGCTGTCTCCAGATGCTCTATGATACAAGTGGAGGCTGACACAATGTTGGCGACAAAGTCCCA
The DNA here is from genome assembly GCA_022385695.1 of Xylaria arbuscula. Taxonomy (NCBI): domain Eukaryota; kingdom Fungi; phylum Ascomycota; class Sordariomycetes; order Xylariales; family Xylariaceae; genus Xylaria; species Xylaria arbuscula. The sequence goes on along the minus strand of MU279355.1, from coordinate 225,036 downwards.
ATTTCAGGAAAAGAATAGAAAATAAAAATAAAATGATTGTAACGGCGATGAGGGGGGGACAATGTGGATTGGGGTAGAATTGGGGACCACAATGGGAGCTGGTTGAGGAAAGGTAGTTTCGTGAGATCCAATGAACAAGATAGGATGGATGGGGTCTGGTGTTTGTAAAGTGGAGAAAAAGAGCCCCGTTTCTTGAGGTGTGCGGTGAGGCGAGCCGGCTTCTTATTTGAACCGATGCAGGGCAGGCAGAGTGTTATTTTTTCTGTCTGATCTGTCTCGCGACAAGCAGATTTTTCTTCTTCTTCTGTGTTGGCTAGCTGTTCAGTCGACGTGCGTTTTACTGTGGGTCCTGGTCAGAAATGTAACGGAAAAGGTGATGCAGTCCAGGTACAACGAGAGCTGGAGAGGCGGACGCTGGTCAAAGTGGACACGGATGCCGAAGTAGCAACGGTTCGCGTGGCGGATTGGCCCAACAACCAACGGCAACGAGGAGGTGGGTGCTGACGATGAAAGATGGGGCGGATGACGGTAAGTCGTCGAGATGTTGATGCATGCAGAATGCAAGTCAAGACTAGCAAAAGTGGATGTGGTCGCTAGTGCACAGAAGAAGTGGGTGTGTACAGGTCGTCGCGACAGATGTACACTACAACAATGTACACTACAACAAGTGGTGCGAGAATGGAGGAGAGGATAGAGTGTGTGGGTGGAGCTCGTGAGAGAAAAAAAAAGTGGGAGGACGAGGGAGCGAGAGTTTTGAAGTGAATGGGAGAAGGTTTGGCAGGTAGGTCAAGGACGTGCTTTTTCTGTGGAGACTTGAGCTCATTGACATGTACCGAGTACAATGGGTACTTGGCTGCCTTGCAGTCCGGTTTTGAATGGATCGCGCAAGGTGGCCCCAAAGAGTAAGTCGGGCAAACAAACTCAGCTGTCAGACACTTGCGACCGGCAGTGCACACCGGGGGTACAACACCAGGATCAGGAGAAATAAAGAGCAGGCGGCTGGTTGATGGGGTGGGTGGCAGGTGGAGGGACCGGGAGTGGGAGGAGGGAGCGTCTCTCGAGCGCCACTTCGGAGATAATCCAGTATGGCCAAGAGGGGGCGAAGGGGCGACGGATACAACTAGAGGGGACAAAGGAGACCAAAAATATAAAAAGATAAAAATAAAAATAAAAATAGTCGACCGGCAGTGGCAGCACGGCGAATGGGGCAAAATATGGAATCAACAACAAAACTTACATTCAGGTCCAGGAATCCACACCCACAAACGGTCTGTACCACAAATTTCTTGTTCGCCCCTCAGAAAAGGCTGCACACGTGGGGACACTTTGTTGGCAAGCGTTTCCAACGTATCCAGCAACAACCAGGATGTTGCAACAGGATGGGACGACAACAACGCGTTAGCAGAGACCGCACCAATTTGATGTTGCAGCGGTGAGTAAACGCACGAGGGGTCGGGCGAACGGGAAAAGGGAGAAGAGAGGAGGAATGGGAGAAAAGAAAAAAACTAGGGAGATGGAGACTGGCAAGATATGAGGGAAGTGGGAGGACAGGAACTCCCACGATTGAGCAGGTCAATCACCTCTTGTACACCAGGCAGGTAGAAAGTAGTGTACATCCAATTGAAAGCGAAGCGCGAGTCGGGAAACCTTGGTCCTTGGCTGGCGGAAGAGTCAGGGTACTGCTACCACAGAACGGTATCGCTACCTGCAGCGTAGAGCACTAGGTACTGGTGTAATGTAGCAAGTTTACAGCATCGAGGGTGGTATAGCTACCAAGGCAGCAGGTAAAAATTCTTGTTCAAGACATTTTTACCAGTTCAGGCAAGTAGATTATCGGTGGTGGGCAAGTACCTATACTTGCGGATGTTTTTTTCAAGTTAGCTGGCGCCCCCTTGTCTGGGTTCGGGAGGGCAAACCGTTATGTTTCGGGTTATTTACTGGATAATAAACCCCCACGAGCAGTATCATAACGGTTTATTGTACTACACTGCCGCAGGTACTGATACAAAACTAATTAACCTATACTATGTGTATACTCAGTACAGTATATCCCTGCATCAGACTTCAAGTTCTTTGTCAGTGCATGTAGAGATCGCACAGTGGTCATGGCCATACTGAAGCGCAATACATCTGAGTCTCCTGTATCTAGGCAGAGCCATTGTTTGAATAGAACAAACATGTGTGCAATACACTAGAACAGATAACCGTAGTACATAGTTTGATTGCTTTGAATATGGCAAGATACAGTTATGCTTAGGTCCGCTGGAAACCGCTATCTATATAAATTATACTGGAAAACTGCGGTGTGATAGCGTTCTTAGCTTGGTGGGCGGTTAACAGTACCATGGAAGTTGTTATTTGCTTGGTACCGGCATCCATCCCAGGTCAAGTAAGGTAATCATCGCGGCAAATCGGTTTGAATCCCCTACCAGCCTGCATCGTCGCAGCTGAGTGGTTGTGATAGTCTTGCCTATCACGGAAGTACGGCACATGCAGCGAATGGGCTACCTACATACAGTAGTATAGGATGTTTTCCCCCTTTGGGCGAGGTAACAAACAGCTCCAGTATTGCTGGTATTGATTACAACTGTGTGCATTTGGCAGTATCACTATGGTTTCATCCTTTTTATTAATTTCATAATCTACAAACCCAACCTTGCTTCGAGGATAGAAGCCGTATGCCTATTGTCTACTACGTAGCTATGCTAAGTCTCAGCTTGTAGGCAAATCCTGCATCTGCACATGCCATGTACTGCCCACGTATTCGCTTCCTCTTTGCTGGCAATATTGATGTTCTGAGACCGTGGTGAGGTGGGAAGGGTATCTGTAGATCTTCAACCCATGGCTGGTTGATTATGTTTCCGCATATAAATCGACCTCAGTACAACCTGTTTCTGATCGCCGCCTTAAGCTACGTTGCATCCCTATTACACCATCTTCGGCTGTTGTTACCCTTACCCTTCAAGGCACTCCAGTTCGGGTGGAAAGCAGCAATCGTGAAGACTTAAGCAACTTGTCGAGGCGAATCACGCGGCGCGGTCTGAATTCCCTTGCAGCTGACAGGCTACCTTGGCTTACGTAGTAGCATCTAGCGTGCGTTCGATAGCCTGTGAGTTTGGAGTAAACAAACCAATTATCATATATTTTGAAGTTGTTGATAGCCATGGTATTGAATTTACTTAGTTTATCGTATGGGAGGCTATGCAACACACATACTTAGCTTCGCATGGTGCTTAACCCATTTAATAATTGGAGACCCACAACGAGTACGTTGGATTTTCAATTATCTCTTGTGCAACATAAACACACCAATAATATATATGCATGTTTAAGGTAAATAAGAGAAGGAAACAAGAAGGGCAGTTCTTTATAGATTTGAGAGGAAGACCAGGGGTCTAATAAGTGAAAGGCTGCCGATAATTAAGACTTCCGTCGAGGTCTTGACACAAATCGGTATTCACCCATTAGCTCCGTAGCCATTGTACACTACTCGTTATTCCTAATACCGTACCTAGACCATGTCGCTCATCATCTGTGGGACACGTAATGGGGTTCGCGTTTCGGACCGTCGGTAAGTTCCCTATTGAGTTGCTTACATATTTTGTTCTAGAGATGCAGATTGATCTGATAATGCGACTTAAAGTAAGTATGCATTATCTTCTAACTAAAACCTGAGATAAGCATACACAGATAGCGAATATACATGGCTCTGTTAAAGCAGCATATTAGAGATTGGCATAGGCCATTGATCTGATAATAGCACTGCAACAAGATTGTCTTCGTTCAAGGTCCATCGTGCCCCTTTACGGCACTTCGAGATCAATATCCAAGCGTTGCTAGATTCATTGAGTTCAGCTTTGTTTTCAAACTCTCCGATAAGTATAACACGTACTGACTTGTTTTATAATATATTAAGTTGAGATCCTATTAAATAAATTAACTTGTATATATTAAGTACATTATTACGTGAAGCAAAGCCAATTAATTTAATTTATTGGAGTTATTTGTGTCTGGATCGAGGGACTTCTTGCAACTTGGCATGGAACAAGTTTGGAACTCTACTCGCGTGTATTCTCCTACGATAAACGGCCGCTGCATAGTTCAGTACCTATCGGATGGGTTAAACTGATTCGTGGTCTATGCCTCGTGTGCGAGAGAAGAAGTTCGCCACTAGTATACGTCTTAATCCTAAAAGATCAATAGATCCATGATCGGTGATACTAGAAAAGGCTAGTAACTCATGAAAAAGGGGATGAAATGTAAATCACGGCGATAAATCCTGAGAGAGAAGCAGTTTCGGATATTTTGGATCGAAGGTGAAGCGTCTTACAAATACATAAAGCCGTTACACGATACTGATTTGGAACTCCCAGGCTACCAACGCAAACGTGATGTCCAGTGCAGACTCATAAAGCATGCTAACTATTCATAGAATTCCGAGATTCATGATATAGTTGGCCGCGATGAACGCCGTTTCTTGCCTGCAAACAATATTGTACTTCACTGTACAATACGCTTTCTTTCAGATCAGGTATGAACTACCCGCCGGGCGTATCACAATCATTTGTCGGCTTGTGGGTGAGCGGAAGGAATGAAGTGACCAAGCGATCGGCTAATGCACACTATTTCCATAGTGGAGCTCGTACTAGGAAAGAAAAAGATGGTTTCTGGCTTCTGGTGTGGACTGTGTACGTATTTATAACGTATTCACACTAACGCATCTCGGTACACAGTATTAAAGATGCTAGTGAACGTACTGCTAAATACAGTGTAGTTTTCAGCGCAACACCCACTACTGTACGTAAAAGCATTCGGCAGTAGGTACCGCTACCGCTCCAGTCCATTCCGTCCACAGCTCGGATAGTTTTGAATGTGAAGTTGGGTTGTCCTCCTCTCGACATCAAACCCGCAGACCTCAAAGGGCGAAACGTCAATATCTACGCGCACTAAGGTTCCCGCAGTGGGATTTGTGCGACTCTGGGTGGACACGGCACTTTCAGCCTCCAAGCGGGCAAAGGTGGGCTTTTGAAAAAAAGGTGGGCGAAAGGTGGGCATCTACCGAATGATATCGGCATCGTATCAATCGGATGAAGGTGGACAAAAATGGCAGAGGCTTGCTTAATGCCCCATTCTGTGTAACGTGAAGACCCTCATTTTACATGGTCCATCAACAACCTTTTACAATGGAGCCTCGATGAGGCTGAAAAGTTGGACGTCGTCGAAGCCTTATCCAGCGATGTCCACAACCACAACCCACATGGCTTCTACAAGCGCAACATGATGCGAAAAATATAGAGACGGATGGGATGGAAATGATTGTTAGACATTAAAGGAGGGCTGCCTATCACCCAAGACGGTTTCATCGTCTTGAGCAGGTTTTACATTACTAATACGGAGTAGCTATATACGATAAAAGATGCCCTGTCCTGCAAAGCCAGGCAACACCAGAGCAGAGAATTGCCGAACAGCTACCCGACGCAGTAGGTACCGTACGCATATACTACGTTTCCTCTAGAAGTTACTAGGACATGGAACCCACGTATCAATATGTGGTCGGGGATATCATGGAGACGCCTTGCTATTACTAGTCCATCATCGAATACGCCCAATGACGTCGGGCTAGGCAGGTCCTATACCGTACATCCAAGTCGGTCTACATGTACAACCCTGAACACTGCAGAGGTAGCAGCAAACTACCTCGGGTAATGTATTAGCCTAGCATACGGTATCTGCAATCTTGCTACGTAGGCAGCTCGCTAACCGGCTAGCTGCGCTTCTAATCACCAAGTATCTTGCCTTCTTGCCCATTCATTGGCTTATGCAGGCTGCTTCAGGGTCCCTAGTTTTACCACCTATTGACGTACGTTAGGACGGGTAGACGGCCAATTAGAATATCCACATGCCACGAGTGGTTTAACCACGTCCTGACACTTCATGCATGCAACACCACGCACCGTTGGTACGTACTGGTACATACATGTGCCTCCAAGCGCCCACCGCTAACGCAAATCTTAGGTACTTGGTATAAGTGATGTGGTAGGCTATCACGTCGAATGCGTCGTCAATACAGAGACAAATATATAAGTATGCTGGCCAGGATATCGTTGTAAATGAGGTACCTACCCGAGAGAGAACCGACGATCCTAAAGGTTTACCTGAATATATGTACTCACGTGTACGCCGAGAGATGCTACCTTCTGTTAATTAAAATATGCTGTATACAGGTAATCTACTGTAAAAGTAGTACCTTAGTCAAATCAGTATTGCTAAACTAGTAGTATACTTACCTTGCCTGCAGCGCCGGCCGCAGCATATCGTAAGCCCTCCATTCCGGATCTAGCGATGAAGAGGGTCCTGATTGCGAGATTCTTAGCGTACGTAGTAGGGTGCCGCTACTTGTTTGGGTTAGTGATCTCCAATAACAATCACGGTCTGGCGGTCAAGTAGGTAGGTATCTTGCGTAAAAGATTCTTGCATCATCCCGGGATTTGTCGTGGCCGAACTTGCACCGAGATTACCAGCTTAACCTACCCTATCAAATGTCATGGCCACCTCACCAACCAGATAATCATCGTCGCAAAATCGTGCCATGACATGGTCACATGTCTAATTCTTACTCAACTACTTCCATACGCAACTTTAGTACTAACTTAGTCACGCAGGAGACGAACCGCAACGGAGCGCTACAATTCAGCTAGATATTAGACCCGATCAATATGAGCATCACCGCGTAGATATATGACAGTCCCGGCTTATTTCCGGTCCTTTTCACCATAGGTTTTTTTTCTCGTACAGATAATGATTACGCGACGGACTAAGCTCATAAATCCTGCCGACCAAAGTGTACGTGTACGCGCAAGCGCCGCCAATATCGACCTCGAGAAAACCATGGTACCGATGTAGCCAAGCTGCCACCCTTCATCAAACTGCACATGATATACATATACTACAACGTACCTACAGGAGGCTAGATGGTGATTACGGAAGTCCTTTATAACTTCTCAACTTCTCCCCTGCAGCAGGTTTAAATCTATCCATTACTCCAGAGCCAAGTTATATACATGTTGAAAGCTTTGACTGTTTTATAGATGCGTATGGTCTTATGTTTCCCTAATCCGAAACATTTGATGTAATATGTCCATACTTGGGGTCTTTACCTACTGCCTGGTAATCACGGTATACATGTACATCGAGTGACTACGGAACATTGCGAGGCTTTCCGATTTCGGCAAGCCGAAGCCTGTTGCAGTCTTCACACGCACCCACTCACCTATAAAGTATATATACACGGTCCGGAGTGAATTCGAGGTACACAATGATCCAACTCACCATTTATAACGGTATCAATGTTGCTTTAACATCTGGTTAACGCATTGGCCACAACTGGCTGGTAGATAGTCAACACCTATGGGAGGTCTTGCAGCTTTATTGACAGTATGCATAAATGTATCGTGATATACTTAATTACTAGGATGATTGTCGGCATATCAGCGTGTCATTGACATGTTAGTAGCAACTGCGGGTCGGCCACCAACCACTCGGAGTATCAAGGCATTACATATATGTGCCATGATCGAAATCGTAACTAGTGTAGTTGTGCGGACGATGAAACTACTATAAACACTGTGGTCTAGACTGGTATGAATTGCCTTTCTTCTTGCGAAGGCTGGGCTAGAAGGAGAACGCAAAGCAAGCTTATTGAAAAGAAGGGCGAAAACGGCAAAAAGGAGATGGATTTGTTGGATATAAGTAACCTCAAGTAACATCCTCATGCATGCTTACATGTATTATGTCTGTCAAAAGGCGGAAGCATATTGGATGTCCTTGCGTGGCTGCCTTGCTCGGTGGGATATCCCTGCTGCTGTTGGCCTATGCGAGTCATGGTACTCTGTTTACACTGTCCAAGGGCACAGTTGACTTCTTCTCCTTCACATGACTCAAAACCGTTTCTACCTTGATTCATCATAGGTATTGGCTGTATTTTAGCTAGGCAGATTACTGTGAATCTCGTCATGTCGAAAGTTAGATAGGCACAGTTACAGCTCACCGCTTCTAAATAGTTTTTGACACATTCCGTTCAACGATATACTGACGCCGAAGATAATCATATGCACACAAAGAAGTTGCAGGTTGCCTCCACTCTATGTCTTCATCTGGTCATTGTTTTCCTTTACATTCAACAAGTGTCGAGTTTTATTCTGTGCTATAGACATCGGTGGTGTTTCAGACTCTTATGAAACTCGAACGAGTTTATGAGTTCATGCCTCGCTTGTCGATGCCTTAAAAAACAAAATAACTGATATCTACTCAGTATGTACCTACTTCGAGCTCATGTCACACCCTGTTCTGAAAAGAGTGCGCCATGGCTCACTAATAAATCAAAACGGCCGTATACTGTTTGATTTGGAAAAGCGTTGCAGCCCTAGCACAAACTAATGGATGCATTGCAGAGTATCTGTGTACGCTATTGACTTCAGCCAGTCAGCTAAAGCGACTAATATCGATCTCGAAAGCATGCCGACGGTAAGTGCCGGCCATCTTTCGTAATATTTGTGTTCGTCGAGAAACTATCTGCAGCAGCAAGTGTTCGGGGAGGTTGGGAGAAATCAAATCTAAGGTGGGAGGCCGATTGGGCAGCAGGCCCTCTACAAGAACTTCATGCTTTTCTTGAAGTGCTAGGTTGCTAGCCGGCTGGCTGCTTGGTGTATACTCTCAGCTTTGAGAGATAATCGCTCGTATACGACATGGATTCAAGCAGCGGATAACATCGCATGCACATATGCTAAACACTCCGACTGACATCAGACGAACAGTTATCAGCGTGTTCTGCGTAGCGTAGCCTGCTATACCAAATACGATGAAGCGTTGAAAATTGAAATTCTGCGGATTCATTGCTACACAAAACCAACTCACTCAGCTTATTTACTGCCACGTTGACAATGCCCACTATCTTTATTGTTATAGGCTTGTAGGGAAAGTTATCAGCAGGACGCCTTGATGATTATTCTGCTGAATCCTAACTCTACCTAGATTCGGACAATAAAAGTCACTTTGCTAGTAGTTAGGCGGAGGAGAAGGTCCCTCAAGATGCGAAGTAACTCATCATTAGTTGACACTACCCAGTTTATCTCTCGAGGGTCTCCCAGGAACCTCGAGTAACGACGCCTACATACTGATAGAGTGCATGCGGTGGCAGCGCTAATGTTGGATTCAAGCACTAGGCTGCTGGGACCGGGGCAATTCGGAGGCATAACATTTCCTCGGCGTCAACAGTAGTGCGGTGTAGTGTACAGTACATAGTAGGTAGACCCAGCAGAGCAGAGGCCCATTATTATTATACCTTCACGAGATCCCAATAGATAGAATGATTGCAGTTTCAATCACCCATCAACCCTGCCAACCCAACTTGATCTGCAAGTCACCTGGCCTGACAATGTGCGTATGCCTCTTACACCTGCCTGTTTAGTCTACAAGAACTAGTGTATCGCTTCTTATGTACATGAAATCTATGTTAACATAATACGTGCCCGTTTCTTACTGTGGTTGTACAGTTTTCACTTGCTCTGCTGGTCTGCTACAAACTCCTAACCCCTAAATCCACTCCGATAGATAGATGGTTATGTGAATATGAGGTCTTGCAATTAGGGTGAGGACTCTTGTAATGGACCAAGGACACATTTTCTGAAGACTAGACTAATTCTAGAAACGAGAGAAACAATACAAAAAAATTGGCGTTTCTCATAGTGTCACTTTACCATAGCAAAAGTAGCTGTATTTGCGCATGTTCAGCCGCATCTGACAACTCTCCACATACCCAATACGCCGGCCGAGTAACTGTGGTGCCTTGTGTGGTGCCTTGTGAAGCCCCAGAAACCTTCATAAAGAAAAGGGTGTGCTCTTCCCGCCGGCGCCCCATCAAACGAGCCGCAACAGGAATGATACCTTTGGAGGATACAAGGCTTGTGCCCTTAAAAGCTAGAGATGAGCTCCATCTCGAATCTAGCGGGTTCTCCATAACCTTCCCGTCGGGTCCACTGGAAAGGGGAGACTTATAATGGGAACTACTCAACCCTGTTCGCAGGATCTCAATTTTGGAATGTATTAACTTTGCTGCAGTGAAGTGCGCCTATCTTGTGACAGCCTCCTCTTCGACGTGCGTCCTTGCCAGCGAAACCGAACGCTCCTCTCCGAATAGCCCACGAACGGATCGAAACAACGTTTCCCTCCTTACCGACGTATAGAAGAAGAAACCCAGTGCTCGTCTGGTGGTCGAAGACAATGAACGCTGGTCGATAATAACTCGAGCCTTCCTGGAGGAATCGCGCAATATTCACATGGCTTCTACATGTTATACGTGGATAGATTCTTTTGTTCTTTTCCCCGGCATTAGATACGCGTACCGACTTCCTACATACCGACTCCCTCAATATGAATACATGCAAAGAACAGTTCTGTTGAGAGGCATTGCTTCTTATATCTATAAACCACCAAACAGCCCAAAAAACCTTATTTTAATAATTCTCCAGAATTATTGTTGGACTGTAATACTACGAACGAGATAGTCCTTTCGGTGGTGCTAAACAGCACAACTTCTGCCATACAATATAATTTCGGGCTTGAATATTGATAAGATTAAACTAGCCGAGCATCACGAGCATCACGGAGTATCAACATGAAGGACCAGTTTGATACAATGTCAGCTTACCATTATCACCTGATCTATCTATTTGGTACAAAAAGGAGAGCGCCAGAGTAACAAGCAAGATACACGGATACCCAAAGAGTCATTGAGTTGCAATCAATCGAGACTCTGGTCGAAAAATTGGGCGTCTCTACTAGCCGAGAAAAAAGACTTTGGATCGCGACAATGTCTTCGACAGAACGTCAAAGCATTATCAAAACTCTTTGTAGAAGCAACTCGACAATCCAGAGCAGCCACATACCGCTGTGTGTCAAACACACTCCTTGAGACCAACTAACGCTCGCTCCTTTAAAAGCAGTATAATATGAAATAGAGATATACACCACAATAGACCCCAGCTTGGCAACACAGTTCATCAATGTTATATTCATTAAAGCTCCTCAGACCCCTCTTGTAATGCTCGGTATTTAAAAGCTGGCTAGTATTAGTACTGATATCTACCCCAATTATTGAATTTCTTGTCTTCTCGAAAACATTTTCTATTGTGCACATTGAAGTCATTATTTGTTTTAGAGTAAAAATATGTTTAGTTTGGGTTATGGTCTTGAATTCATAGCTGATACTTCCACGCAACATTGGTATTTATTATCGCGAAGGTTATTTACCACACCCATTGCGCAGGTGATACCGATAAGAGACTACCTGTCCAATGCAATAGTTGAACCGCTTACTAACAAGCTAATGTAGATATCGCCAAATCTCAGCCACACATGCATCTATCTGCTCATTTAAATGGGGCATTCCCTGCAAGCACCAATGGCATCATGGCCCGGACTTTCTCTGGTCGGATTAACCAAAATTTCGATTGGCTGTGACGAAAGTTGAAGCTCGCGATCTAGGTCTGAAGGCGTTGCCGCATGCGTCGCTTTGGATCACGGCAGAATCGCATCACCACACCATGGCAGCACCGGCCTCTATGTCTATGCGGCCGTCGATCGGCCGGGTAGTCAATGCCGCCAGAGTCTTTCCTAGTGCCAATGCTGCTCTAGCGACTGCCCTGCCCACGTCCTCGGCCCAGCGATGCCCATTCTCGTCGACGCCCGAGTACAACAACCGGCGGCCGCGCCGTGACAACAACCGCTTCCGCGGGCTCAGCAGCATATACCGATCAGGCACCCGGTTTCGGATGAATGTCGACAAGTCGGAGACCCCGAAGCCCGCCAACTACAAGCCCAAGGTCACGGTCGACCCCAACCATGGGCTCTGGGACTTCTTCTATGCGAAGGACAAGCTGCTGTTGACGCCCGACGAGAGCGCCGAGTTTGGCCGCGCGTGGACCGTCGAGGAGCTGCGGCACAAGAGCTGGGAGGACCTGCACAAGCTGTGGTGGGTGTGCATCAAAGAGCAAAACCGCCTCGCGACGGCACGAAAGGAGAGAAATCGGCTGCGGTTTCCAGACGGCGCCGAAGAGGGAGCTCAACGGTTGGAAGAGGTACGCCTTCACTGATGCCATGGCGACAACACGTCTCCCGTTATACTGACTCACTGCTATCAACAGGTCCGCAAGACCATGAGTTCGATCAAGCATGCACTGACTGAGCGATGGTATCTATGGGAAGATGCGAGGGCGCTGGCCGAGACAGATGCCGAAATCGATCTCAGCAACGTGCAAAACCCCTACGCACCAAAAGACCATCTCGAGGAGTACGAAAATGCGCTCGAGGGGAACAACCAAGGCCAATCAACAGAGCAAATATCGTCGGGCTTCATGGCGGAACAACCTAGAGTGTCTACTAAGGCCGAAGATATCGAACCATCGACAATTTCACCGAGACCGCTGGAGGCCCAACAGCCGTCAGCGAAACCTTGAAAGTCTCTCATCACGGCCGTACAATTAATAGACCATTGTAAACTACGCACTACGAAGCCACGGTTGTATGAATGCTAGGATATCGATATAATCTACAAGTGATGTGGAGGTGGCAGCGCCGAGCTATGTAAATATGTGTATAATAAAGCCCAAGTATTTATTGCCGACATGATGGGCACTTGAAGAACCAGCCAGCAAAAGTCAAATATGCGTACCTACTGTATCTAACAGATGTAAGGCACACAAGCGCGGCAAGAATTAGGTTACGGGAAGTATGAGAGTTCAAGCACAAAAGCCATTTTATTTTGGGTGCCTCATGTAGGGGAGCGGTAGGTGAACCTTGTATGAGAGGCTCTGGCGGAGACAGACTTGGGGGGCCAGCACCAACGTACAGTAGGGGGTTGTGGCACGCCCACCGCCCATTGGTCACAGCTATGGCAAGTCCCCAACTTATAGGGACCTGGTTAGGCAGTGAGTGGTCTCGAGCGTCACTGGCAGCAACGAGCCCCTCACCCAGCCAGACACGGTTACTTGACCACGACACGGAACCAGGACTCGCTTTCACTCACCGATACTTGTAGGAAAAGGTTTTGTGTTTGGCCTGGCGTCAACCACCTTTTCCCCGACGACTCTCCTCCCTCTTGTTTGTTTTCTAGCCAGCAACAGCCAGCAACGCAACATCCATTGACCACTGCCCGCCCGCCATGGACGAGATCGCCCCCAAGTACGATGTCATTGTGCTGGGCACCGGTATGTTGCAGCCCCGCACCCCTTTGCCGGCCTCGAGCGATGCCTTGCCGCCCCGTCTGAGGTTGTCCGCGGCTGTGTCCGCGATAGTGTCCGCGATCCTAATGTTGAGCAGGTCTGACCGAGTGTATTCTTTCCGGGTATGCCCCCCAGCTATGCCCCTCGGCAACTGGCGCATCGACCATGCCGCCGCATCACACCCCTCGACTGCCCGCTGACTAACCTGCTTGTCTCGAAGTGTTCTAAGTGTCAAAGGCAAGAAGGTCCTGCATATCGATCGCAACGACCACTATGGAGGGTGCGTATCCGTCACGGCTATCAGCTGTGTTCTTGCACGCCATCTAAGTGTGCTTGCTTACGCTAACCTACGCTTCACCACAGAGAGGCTGCGTCTGTGAACATCGAAGCGGTATGCGCGGTCCCCGCGGTCACCCCTAGCCACGAGGAGCTAACCAGCTTTGTGCGAGACAGCTCTTTAAGAAATATGGAAACTACGCTAAAGGCGAGGAGCCCTGGAAGAAGTACGGCCGGGTCAACGACTGGAACATTGACTTGGTTCCAAAGCTGCTGATGTCCTCGGGCGAGTTGACTAACATTTTGGTCTCTACCGACGTTACCCGCTATCTCGAGTTTAAACAGGTCGCAGGCAGTTACGTGCAACAAGGTACCGGCCCCAAGGCGACCGTTGCCAAGGTGCCTTCAGATGCCGGTGAAGCTCTCAAGTCCCCGCTCATGGGCATCTTTGAGAAGCGCCGCATGAAGAGCTTCATCGAATGGGTAGGCACCTTTGATATCAAGGATCCTGCCACGCACAAGGGTGAGCGATCCCCGAGACCAATATAAAGAGGTCATTGCTCGCTAGGGAGATCCGCTGTATACTGACATTGCCACGGCTAGGCCTTGAGATCAATAAAAGCACCATGAAGGAGGTTTACGACAAATTCGGCCTCGAAGCCGGCACCCGTGACTTCATCGGTCACGCCATGGCGTTGTACTTGGACGACAGCTACATCGACACACCCGGCCAGGCACCCGAGGCCATCGATCGTATTCGCCTTTACGGCAACTCAGTGGCGAGATATGGCAAGTCGCCGTACATATACCCGTTGTACGGTCTGGGTGAGCTACCCCAAGGCTTCGCTCGTCTGTCCGCCATCTACGGTGGCACATACATGCTGAACACTGCTGTGGACGAGGTCTTGTACGATGGAAACAAGGCCGTTGGTATTAAGGCTACGATGGGCAACGCGGACAGTCCCGAGAAGTTACACTTCGAGACCAAAACAGACCTGATTTTGGCCGACCCTTCCTATTTCTCAAGCAAGGTCAAGGTTGTTGGGCACGTTCTAAAGGCTATCTGCATCCTAAAGCACCCTCTGGCTGGCACCAATGATAGCGATTCATGCCAGCTCATCATTCCTCAGTCCCAGGTTGGTCGCAAGAACGGTGAGTGTTTTTCTCGTCCTTGGGGATCGCGCTTGCAAGACTGATTTAAGACTGAACTCAGATATCTACATCGCTTGCGTCTCGTCGGCACACAACGTCTGTCCAAAAGGCTACTATATTGCCATCGTGTCGACAATCGCAGAAACAACATCCAACCACCACCTCGAGCTGCAGCCTGGCCTAGATCGGCTCGGCAAGATAGAGGAGCAATTCATGGTATGTACTGGCGCTTTTTTTGTTTTGCTGATGTGACTGTTGCCCTGTTAACAAATTTATAGGGTGCGCCTATACCACTCTATGAGCCCGTTGACGACGGCAAGGCAGACAACATCTTCGTCTCGAAGAGTTACGATGCCACATCACACTTTGAAACAACTACAGACGACGTCAAGGACATCTACAACCGTGCAACCGGCGAAGAGTTGAAGGTCGAGGGTCTTCGGGACCTCGAAGTTGCTGAACAGTAATTGACCGGAGCGGCAGATCCGTGTAGCCACAGTACGATCCTAGTTGTGATTCCATGCAAAACTAGACAGGGGAGAATACAAGGGAACAATTCAGCCAAAAAAGTTTCGCGACGGGGGTCACCAGAATCAATTTTGATGCTCGTGCGGAAATGAAGACCTAGTCAAGGACCAACTGATGATGTGGTCTGTTGATAGATGGTTGTGATATTCAGATTGAAATGGACACACCTATTTTGAGATTTTCTATCGGAGAGCCCATTCTCTAGCTTCTCTGTATTGTGTGTGTGGTGTTCGCTTCCCTTTTGCCCGGATTGTTAAGAATTACGGTTTGCTCGCTTCCAGCTGCATACGGTGCAACTGTACGTGTATGTCTTGAGCCTCGTAAATATGCTTGGTTCCATGTTTGAGAGCTATGGCTATGGTTGGATTAATTGTTATGATCTTCAATCACGGTTGGATATTGTTTTGCGATCAATTTTGGACGTTGATGCTTGTCCTCTTACTGGGTCTTAAGTTTACATTTCATGTTATGAAGTGTTGAGGGGCTTTACTACCAAGTACTGCTGTTAAGCACATATATATATATTTTTTTCCTTTTCACCATCTGCTTAGACAAGCTTACCTATCAGGGGGGAAAAGTAGAAGTAAAAAAGAAAACTGTATACAATATAATACCTTCACCTTTATAAATGGGATACTTATTTGCACCTAATCCATAGGTGTATATGAATCCTCGGGGTTAGGCATAGGTCTAAGTAATATAGGGTTACAGTACTACCTTACTGTAAGTACGTCCGTGCTATATATAGTTGGCGGGGATCAATGCCCCTGGCCCCTGACGTCCTAGCCATTCGAAAAAATCCCACCTCGACAAGAAAGCTGCCCCGCGATTTGACTCACCCAGCAAAAGTACCTTCATCAATTTACACAGCTTTACGGCAAACCACGACCACCATCTCGACATCTTTTAGCTCGAAGCTCTTCCACCGCCCATTACCCATCTCTACGCCTTCGATTTATGCGCAACAGTGAATAGCGCTCCCAAAGAGTATCGGTTTAGACTGCGCTCATGGCTAACAATGATGCGATGGCGGCCGTGTCCGGCCCATTGCCCATCCGCAACAATCCAGACGTGGGCTCCTTTGAGTAAGCATCTATCTCCTCGACTCCTCTCTCTCAGGACACGGCCATATGTTTGTTCATTTATATCTATCCAGTTATTTGTTTATATAAATAAATAAATAAGTGTGTATATATCCAACTGACCTCTGCTCTCTCTTCTTCCGCGCGACAGCATCGTCACGACATACCACCGTCTCCTCGCCGACGACCCAGAGCTCACGATGCCGGTGGCCACGATCGAGGCCCTGATCGAGGCCCTGGGCGTCTCGTCCGCCACCACCGTCTTCGAGACTATGAAGCTCGTCGAGGCGCAGTCGGACCAGCTACAGAAGAGCCCGCTGGTCGCCAACCCCATGGCCGTCCGCCACGGCAGCGACTTCTTCAAGCAGTACCTTGTGAGAGAGCTTAGACAGCTCCCCAGCTCTGCTTCGGGGAGCCGGAGCGAGGACCAGCAGTTCGAGACCATCCGCCAGCACCTGCTTCGGAACGCCCGCCTGTTCGCCACGAGAGCCAAGGACGCCAGAGAGAAGATCGCGGCTGAGGGACGGTATGTGCTCACGGCAGCCACTCACTCCCTTCCGTATCTTGGATGCGCTGACGAGGCACGGCGTGCGTAATTGCAGATATCTAGTCCCCGACAAATCCACAATCCTGACGCACGGCGGGTCACGCGTCGTCAGCACACTGCTCACGCGCGCCGGCGAACGAGTCAACGGCAAGCCCCGGCGACGCTTCAAGGTCATATACGCTATCGCCGAGAGCCGTCGGGCCGAGAGCGAAAAGGCAGTCGCCGACCTGCGCGACAAGGGCATCTCCGTGGCCACGATCCCCGAAGGCGGCATCGCGCAAATCATGGACAAGGTCGACTTAGTAGTCGCAGGCGCAGAGGTCATCACGGCCCAGGGCGGCATCCTCAGCCGCCTGGGCACGTATCAGATCGCCAAGCTCGCCAAGATGGACGGCAAGCCCTTCTACGTCGCCGCCGAGCAGCACAAGCTCGGCCAGACCTTTCCCGTCGACCAGTTCGACTTCAAGCAGAACGACATCCTCGAGTTTTATTCGACCAAGTCTGCCGAATACAGGGCTATACACAACATGAGCGACGACGAGAAGCGAGCTGTGGAGATCCGTTCAGCCACCCCTCTCGATTTCACACCGCCTGATCTGATTACGAGTTTTATATGTGATCATGGCGTCAAGTCAACCGTCGAAATGGAACACCAGGTCATCGACATGTTTGTCAGCTAGTGGCGGTACATGGTGCAGACAAACCAGTATTCCGGGGAAATATAGTCACAGGCCCAGATTATTCCAACCCGGAAACTAATAGAGGGGTCCGTGGAATCACTATCTGGGCCGTTGAGGTACTCATCGTCAGGTAGGCCACACATTACCTAGTCGCCAACGTGTTTTGACGATTTGCTCATCCAATTGCCTAGTGAACTGGCCTATCTATCACACGAGAAAGGATAGGATCTCTCCTGTTATGGTTCTTGAAAGCAAAATAATGAAGGTTTTTAAGATCACAGAACCGCCTCGTGGCAAATCAAAATGATTCGTAGGGATCGAATATACCTTGTAGGGAAATAGAGCAGCCCAATGAGAAGGCAAGTTAGCGAATGGCAGGAGAATCCTATGGAAATATTGGGCGTGATGAATGCGTGAATAGGTAGCCGCGGCATAAGAACCCCCCCAATGACTTTAGGTTTCCGAAATAAAAAAAACCCAGTCACAATATTCTCTCCCTTCGGCTTTTTTGCATAAAAAACATTTTTCTCCCTTCTCCTCTATCACGTATCCTCTCCTCGTTTTTTTGACTGTCTTCTTTTCCTCCTCTTTTTCCTAGCCCTCCTCATATGTCATTGCTTGTCTCGGATTAGCCGCGCGCCGACCCATGCGTATGGATAGTTACGCTGGTACCAATTCACACTAGATTTCAAAGCTCATTAGTCCTTCTCATCTCTCGTTCGTACTTTTCCTCTTTCCTCCCCTCTCTCTTTCGCAAGAAAGAAAGAGAGAAGCCGCAGGCAGAAGCGAAAGGAGCTAGATAGGGTAGGGATCACAATGAACTTACAATGACTTCCTCCCGGAAATCCTAGGGTGAGTGGCCCAGGAACCGCCCAGGACGATATTGTGTTTTTCGTCGAAGAAATCGGCTACACCAAGAATTTAAAATCATGGTCAGTTCGTCTTCTTTAGTCTTTACTAGCATTTTGGTTGTGCATCTGGGTTTTCTTTGCGACAGCATCGAGAGAGTGTTGCAGTTCTCATTCGGCCACATGCAGGCCTTGATAAGTGGTGATGATAAGTCAAGTCGAGGTACTTACCGGTGTAGAGGGGATACAAAGTCATGGGCTCGAAGCCCGCGTGCTTCCTTAACAGCGAGCTGGTCCACTCCCAAGCACCACCCAGCTCGGCCTGGCCGGCGAGGCGGTCGCCGTGCGCCGTCACGGGCAGTGGGTGCCAATTTTGAAAGCCGACGTTGGCGCCGGTCAGGTCGAGGAAGACGTCGTCGTCTTGGGTGAGTCGGGGTGGCCATGCGCTGACTTCCTCTCCTTCTCCTTGCTCTTGTTCTCGTTCTTCTTCGTCGACCAGGGATGAGGTATCGGGTGGCGATGGCGGAGTCTCTTCTACGCCGTCATTCACAAGATGTCTGTTTCTTTGGCATCAGCACACGATAATATCATATTCCACCATCATCTTATTTACGATGAGAAAGGGGGGAGTGGAGGGGGTTATTAATTGACTCACCCATTCACTGCCGGCACGGTGGCTCCTAGTTTATTTTCGGCTTCCTTTTTCTTCATGGACTCGGAGTGAGTGTAGATGCTGCGGGCCTCCTCGTATGTTGGGATCCGTCCGCCCATCCACGCCGCACAACCGGCAAGATCGTCATAGGAGGCGAAGGCGGGCCAGTCGAGGGCGTACTTGAGAGGCACGAGACCGTAAACTGTGCGTACGAACTTGCCTTGCAGAAACGATGCCGGGAAGCCTGCATTGCGAGCGACTGCGTGCCCGTTTGTCCCATTCGACGGGTGCTCAACGACTTCCGTTACCCATGTTGCTGGGCATTTCTCTTTCTTGGTTTCGTATAAATAGTGCGCGTACTTTGAATAACAAGAGTAGTTAGCAGACTCGGCTTGTTTCGATCTTTATGACTTCGACTTTGCTGTCGTTCTCACCTCTTCGTTGGTAATTGGTCTGCCCTTGGCCTGGAAGCTATGAACGTGTACTTGTCGTCGTGGCTTTTCATTATCCCTATAATCTATGTTAGCACACACATATGCACGATATCCATACGATATATCGACCCTCACTCACCATCCAAAGTGCCCACTAAAGTTCAAGTCATCCTCCGGATCGTCCAAACCCAAGGTGACGTTTTGCTCCGGGATGTCAAACCACTTGTTCTCAACCCTTGACAGCTTCGCATCCCGCGCTAAGGATTGAAAATCGGGTACCGGTACATTAGGTGGTGGGAGCGTCTTGTCACTCTGTACCATTATATAGAGCAGAGTTTCCATGTGCATTACCTCATGCTCGAACCCGACCCATATAGCCCGAGCAATGTGCCTGGGGATGTTTTCAGCTCCATTATCGTACAGGCTACTCAGCCTGGTCCTCACCCGGCTCTGGTATGCCAAGATGTCGTCGAGCTGGGGCCATTCGTCCGGAATCTCCGAGTGCGCGTGACAATTCTCGGGGTTGTCGACATCTGGATCTATGCCCCTTTCGAATATCGAGTGGTAGTAGCGAGGCGAGGTTGGGCCCTCCTTTGTGGTCTTGGTCAGCTGGATATCCAGAAATGCCGGGGTATGGCCTATGTAGAATATGCAAGCGTTTCGAAGTTTGATAGGCTTGTCGAGCAACTCTTCGTTGGGCAGCATCTGTCGGGTGATGGTGTCCCAAACGGCCCAGAGGTTCCTCCAGTCGCTCAGCCGAGGGACGCTCTCCCGGGCGTAGTCCAACGGGTTTAGGCTGAACGACAAGGGGTTCTTGATCAGCAGATGCAAGCCTGTGCACTGTTAGTCGACTCGGTTATTGAAGATGGCCTGTGGCCTGGGTACGACAGAAGCCCGCCCCCGCAAAATGTAACCAACAGAGAAGCTCGAGGGATATTAATAGGCACATCGTAAGAGGCTTTATAGCTCGGCCCCTAAGTGGGCCGAGGTATGACCAGAGTTGGAGTGATTCGTTACGGCCTGCCTATTCGCGAAAACGGCGCCGACAGTGACGACAAACCCCATGTCTCTGTCTCCCTTTTCCGACCTAGGTGGTGTTGTGCAGGAGAATTCTGTCATGGGGTGGGTGTGTGTGTGAACCGACTTACCGTAGTTTGCGTCTTCGGTCATCCATTTGTCCGTTTCCAGGACACCTGCCGATTTCCACAAGGAGTCAAAGGCTTCTTTCGAATATTTGAAGCTCTGCTCGACCTCGATACGTTCGTCGGCCTTAATAGTCTCTCCCATTACAATCGTGTCGCGCACGGGCGAATAAAATGCCTGGTGGCGCCCTCCTTCCCCATCATACACATATTCGCCAATGACCTTCCAATCGTCTAATTGGAAAATAGGTTCTCCGAGGACCTCATTAGCATGCTTAAGTCCATTTAGAATAAACCTTTTGTGATAGTTAATATTCAAACTAAGCGCTAGGAGTTGATGTACGATGTATGCACTTACTCATGAGTGATGCCCTCTTGATCTATCGTGTTGTAGAGGGATGAAATCAGCCTTGACCTGGTGTGGGTATCAAATTATACTAACCGTTGTATGCGTGGCTATACACGCGGCGTGTATTAGCAGCTAGTAATTTGCAGGACCAAGATATGACAGTGATTTGTACTTACTACACCTTTTCTGGGTCCATACATGAGTCTACCCCAATAAGTAAGCTGTCTTGTGGTTGGAGAACATCGACGAAGCCTCGCAGAAAGAAGGCTGCCTCAGACGGAGAGAAGTTTCCTGCCCATGTTTGTCAGTCCATTTCATCCCGATAATAGTTCTTCTGAAGGGCGTTATAACCAATGCTAGAACCCATATGCAAGATGCACTTATGCTTGGCCAGGCGAGAAGGAGACATCAACCATTCTCGGCCGTCATCATAAGTACCCAGGAGGCCATGACATCGAACGTGCTGGAACAAGGGAAGCTGAGCCAACGTCCGGGATAATTCTTGCTCTGATAGGTCAAGAGCATAGTAGTCAATCTCCTTTCCTGAGTCTTCAAAAGCTTGAAGTAGAAGGCGGATCTTTCTCAGATTACTAGGGCATGGTGTCAACGGTATCCTGGTAAAAGCAGGAGAAAGAGAAGATCATGACCCACCCACTACCCAGCTCGACAAGCATGGAGCCGGAAGGAATTTTGGTAGCGATGGCAGCAACCGAACGCTGCAAGACTTCAATCTCGGCATTGGTCAAGTAGTATTCCTTCAAATACGTGATCTAGGGCTCGGTTAGCTTGCCGTTGCGTTCGTACAGAGGGTAGAGATAAGACCAACCTTTTCGAAGAGTTGAAGGCCCTTCTCGTCGTAGAGTAGGAGGGTGGGAAGCTTTCGAGGCCGTTCGTGGGAATGAAAGAGCCTATAGATCTCATCTTTGAGGTTGGCCTTGGCGGTATCCCGGCGTATATCGATAATGTCCACATGGGTCTCTGTCGCACACTGCTGAGGTCTGTAGGCTCCCTTTGCGGGCCGTCTGGCTATTTCAGCCTGGATGGAGGGTTGGACTAGTGAAGGCATGGCTGGTGATAATTCACGATGCTCTACATCAGATATGATCGATGGTGGCCACGGCAAGGCACCAAACTTACAAGGCCGGTAGATAAAAGAAAGATGGAAGCTAGCAGAGCTTTATATATATGTATACAAAACAACGAGCATTCTTCTTGTCTGACCAAAACTATAGCAAGAGGTACTGTACAGGTCACTCCACACGCAATTTAGGTGTGGAGAGACCCAGGAACACCCATGCGTCTAGCTACATGGCTAACGTTTTACGCAGACTCCGTAGTCCTCTCGAATTTTACTAATACGCCCCCATCGTGAATCGAACAAATGATGATGTCAGCCGGGGAAATAGAAAGTCGGTCTAGTCGGTATACTATTCCCTCTGTGTACTACCGTGATGTGCTAGACACTAGAAGAAAAGCTAACCTTGTACAGCCTACCGGCTCCTGGCGTCAGTAAAGGCGGCGGCAGCAACATACGTTGACAAGACAGCGAAAGCCAGGTACATGAGGGACGTCGTATGTTCAGTCAATGTTAGGAGTGCCAGTTGAAGTGGTTGGCTGTGTCCGGAGTTGGTTATAGAGCCAGTGCAGGCCGTCGGTCTCTTCCGGGTTAAGGCACAGAAGCTAGGTCTTTAGTCTCGATTCAACACATGCACTGCGAATGAACACATAGGTGCCGAAAGCCAGATATGCCGATTAAGCAACTGTCCGGGGACGTGAGGAGCAGCGATTCTGCGCCATTAGCGCGCAAAGCCGGCTTTTACAGTACAATAAGCGCCAGGCACACAGGTACGGGTGCGGACTGAGCTTCTCTCGCCAAGCCCGTGCAGGCTCGAGGCAAGTGACTGCGTTAATCAATGCAAACAGCTCGAAAGGCGAGGAAGTGAAATCATGCTGTCATAGTATGCAGCATTCCTGGCGAGAGGGTCAAAACGACGCGGGATGTCATGATGGGGATTAGCAAATCAGGGTACCGTCTTGGCAGAATATGCAAGGAGATTGACCACGCGAAAGCGTCCAAACCCCGCAAGTGTCGATGCTCCCTTGCAGGGCTGGGGCCATTCTGGTGCAACGCTGTGCCGGATCCCTGTTGGGCTGCCGGACGTGGGAGGCGGCGAGGTCGAGACGTGACGGCAAGATGGGAAGGGCTGGGATAGGCCGTCGGTTCCTGGTGCCACGAAGGACGCTATGCATAGGTGCCCGAGCATGGGAGCGAGGAGCACGGAAAAGAGTAGGACACAGAAAACAAAACCAGGCCCAGAAGAAGATGGTGACATTGCCCATGTCTGTTCGAGAACTGTTCCGTGCGCCGAGACGCAGATCATGCTGTCAACCATCCATCATCCGTCACGAGATCTGCTGCCGTGTACAGCGCGAGCTGAACTGGCGGCGCGGCCGTGGCCATGGCTCTCGTCTGCTATAGGACGGCGCGATTTGTGTTTTGCACCGGCGGCGGCGAAGACGACGACGACGACTTCGTGTTGGCCCCTTGAGCCGCCTCGGGTGCTGCTGCTGCTGGTCTTCGTCTTGGTCTCGTGCCCCTGAGGCCTGTTGGGATTCGCTTCCCCGGTTTATTATGGAGAACAGCTCCAACCAGGCGTCCACGATCGGTCATAGTACCGGTCACGGTAATGCGGTCGCAATGCAAAAGTCGGTATGTAGTGTAAGAATTACATAGGAGAATAGTAACCGGACTTGGGCATGGCATGATTCGCACCCACCCGGAAACAGCGGATGACTTACCTAGCCGGAAACCTAGCCACAAACCCAGCCTTTGGTGATCATGACACGGAGTGTGGGTGGAGGACGGAGAGCATCTAATTTAGTGCAGTAGAGCTTGTGTTGGTTTCCCTTGGCCGTTCTGGCTCTCTCTGCAGCTCTAAGCGACGACTGTTTTGTGTTATATTGTTGTCGTTTCCAGGACAGAAACCAACCCTCTCCTATTGCATGTTTTCTCCTATTGATGTTGCTTGTCGCTCATGCGCTGATCTGTTGGTTGTCGGCATAGGCATCGTGTCATACATACATAATTTTTCCCAACTAATGCCTTGCTACGTCACTTTTATATGATCATGTGAATCTTCAAGTTCTTTTCCCCTCCGTTTCATCGTCTCCACTTGCGCCCCTCACCGAGCCACCGGCCACTGCCAGCTACCTAGGCGAGCTAGGTACCTACCTATTGGAACTGGGCAGTTACATACCATCACAGCCACACTACACACAGGCAGGTACATGCATGTCTACTGGCATATAGAGGTCAGGTACGACTTATGTACCTAGAAATTATAGGTACGCACGCTCGTGCGGTTAAATGCGCTGACTGCTGAGAGGTAAGCCCCTCTCTTTCTCCGCTAGACTTCCCACCACCATTTCCTCGGTTTCATTCTCACTGAGGCATAAGGTGGTAGTAGCATTGGTGGCCTCAATGAGCGATGGGTATAGTCTACATAATAGCGGTATACACGTCACTCAGAATTTCGCTGCGCTAACTACTACCACCTGCATAGAGGTACCAACATCAAGTCATCCACAGCCTTGTCTCCTTATGTAAGTCAGCGCCTACTCCCCAGCTCCGGTTCGTAGCCCTCAATGTCCAGCCGTGCCGAGACCACGTCTATACCAAATCCATATTCATCCCACGCTTTCGTATGTTCCACAGCCAAGGTGTTGACCGCTACACCCAACCGGAAGCCGCACCGACAGTCTACCACCCCTTATCTCACCTCCTTGTCTCCTGATCTTCTCCCTGCAGATATGATAAGCATACAAACCGGATCAGGTGACAGTCAACAATTGACTTCACGATGCCTTTGTGCCGCCTTCCGGGCCTGTAATCAAGGTTTCTGGAAGCAGCATAACCCTCGTAAGCTCGGCCGAAGCTCCTACGAGAAGACGTGTAGCTGTCGGCGCCAGCCATCCATGCCAGACAAGGATACCCTTTTTCTGTCGCGCGAGATCAGCTGCTACCCCCACGCGCTGTACGAATCGGGTAACCCCAGGAAAACCTTATCCTCCATATCAAGCGCTATCCTCACCGATGCGAACTCTGAGCAGTGGGCCATGGCCATCTATCTGGGAGATCTGGGGTATGGGACGGCCAAGACATCTGAGAAGCTCGAAAAAACGGGGTCGGTCTAGATTCCATACGGTACAATATATCCACTGTCGCAGGATCTGCGGGAAAAGTTTGCCACTCACATGACGAACAATTTGTCGAGTATTACGCATCAGCCATCGCTGCTACATACCAACAAGAACAACGATAGTGAGAACCCGGTACACAGCAGGTGACAGTAAGTAATAGATGGCGTCCCGTAGTATGCAATGTAAGCTAATGAATATTTCAGCAATCTAATCTATAATTAGCTATCATGCTTGATTTCCGTGACTGTTTCTCGTGTTTTACTTAGTTTGTTCTCTAATCCGAGCTACCACAGAGTTTTCAGCATGTTTCGGACCACGGATATTGTCTTCGGACCGTCGGGATATAAACATGTTATAGTTTCTGACCGTGGATGATCTCTGACCGTGATATACAAGCTCTATTTTTATCTCCGAAGAAGCGATTCCACAGCTACTATTTACGTCTAAGCTAATTTGAGAGCTAAACTAAACACGAAGTAAACCTAAACCTCAAAGATGCGGATCTCCAGCTGTCAAATATCTAAATACACTAAGTATTGGCGCTATTAGGAATCAAACACGGCTCTCTGGGTGAGCTATTGCAGTAGGTATCATGAAAGACGTAGGCATAGCTACTCTTACTTTATGTCGTCCCAGGCTGAAACTTGGTTAACATGCCAACCAATCGTTTGGGTTTTCTATCTGTAATTATTTTAATTCTTAACAACTGTCCTCCCCACAATAAGATAGAAGTCCGATAATATACCAATATGGACAATTAGTTTATGTGCTGTGCCTTGTGTAGTTGGATGTTGTGATTTTCGAAGAAAGTATCTGCGCAGAGCAAAAGTCCAAGGTTGCCGTAATGTCGATCCTGAGCATGTAAACAACTGCGGACAATCAAGTGCCCTAATAAAATATTGATTTGATTCGTGACAGGAGCTGGACCACTTCATTACGACTCACCTCTCTCTTTCTCTACCTATCTATCATACGTTTCTTTCATTCCTTCGAGTTTCCACATCGCGTAATCAAACACCCTGAAAAGACTAGTGTTTCACCCGAAGCATGTTCCAAGATTCCATGAAACATATAATATTCTGCCATTTTTATATACACCCGTGACGTCATTTAGTATTGAAATATTCTTAAACATACAAGGCTTAGACACTAGGGGAAGCTGGGTAGAGGCTCATGTAGGAAAGCTGAGCAGTATCAATAAGTTGTAGCTAAGATCTGATTCAAATACGTTGGGGATGATTACTCATACCTACCTACTACTGTTGCATACATTCGCTTGCTAGTGTCTGTTTCAGCCTATGATAATTCTCCTATGGCATGCACATGAGCAATTTTACCACACTTTACCGATGACACTCGGGATCCATTTATAATCGACCGTGACAAACTACCATATTACTCGAGGGCTATTAACAACGTGCCAATGTTAAAGATGCCAAAAACAGCATCAGTGATTCGTCATTCTCTATAGTCCCTACTCGTATATTTCTCCCAAGGAAAGATGAGTCACTATTAGATCACCACGTCGCCTGGAATCATATAGCCCAGGCTTAATAATTACCGACTCTTGAGCTACCTGGGTAGTCTTATTAGCTTCACCTCAGACACACAATACAAGTACCCCGCGGTGTATCAGTTGTCTGCTAGTAACCTTAGCGCATGAAGCTACTGCTGACGATACCAGATATGGCGATCGTCGTGCATGGAGGTAGGTAGTTCTATAATGTATCTATATCGGGAGAACCTGCCCTATTGAGTTATGTATATAGATACCTCGGTTAGCTATTGGCCTGCATATGGTCTGTCAGAGGCGATCTTCACCGATCAGGCAATGGAGATGACTGTCAGGGTATAGAACAAAGAGACAGTATGTATATAGCTTAGTGATAGTCACCAAGGGGTATTATGACCTTTTGCACAGCAACAAGTTCTATAATGCCTATCTATGATTGACCCTTCATGAAATGGGCAGTTGTGAAATGATAGAAGAAAGGAGCTTTCCCTCCCTCTATACCCGTAAAAATTTCCATGCTTCTTTTTTCCAGCAGTGCCGTAAAGGATGAAGAGCTGCTGTCAGACTAGTCACCACGGGGGGGTATGCTGTTTGCTGTCGATGACGCATCTTGAGGCGACTTGAGTGTGCTGGTAAAACAACGAGGCTTGACGAGATGGCTGGGAACTTAATTTGCCTCAGCAAAAGCCTCAGTATAGAAGTTACGTGAATTCTTGTTGTCGTCTGAAGAAAACTAAAATTCTTAGCCGGATCACCTTTGCCCTCCTAGGAGAAGGTCTATCGGGGCTATAACCCACGCATAGTGACTTGGATATTCACCAAAACTCTGCTTCCAATTATAGGGAAATCTAATCAAGTCAACAATAAGATTAGAAACTTACGTCTGTATCCTGTGTTCACCATGGTATAAGTGCCCAATAGTCCTGGGTTACACAGGCTGGTTGTGTAACCTTGCCTTAGTCATACGCCGTCAGCCTACTCTACTTGAGTATGATGATGAGGAAAGAACAGTAGATTAAAAACTCCTCTCCTTCTTATTGTTTGGATAATTTAAATCCAAAAATGAATAACTAAACACAATAAATTAAATATAATCCAATCGATAATTCTTGATGGGTAAAGATATAGATCAGACCAAAACATAAAACGAGTATTCCGCTCCATCAAGTATACCTTCTTCGTTGATAACAGTGTCATAAGACACAAAGAGACATTTATATATATTCAGACAGTTGCCCCGAAGGTTTCCACAACTTCGTGCAACACCAAGTGTCTTTACCTACCTCAAAGTACAAGGTTCCTAACAAACAGGTTTTCATCAAAGACCCTTGGCCAGCGGCAAGTATCTATGGTAAACCATAAATAAAAGAGTCTCTAGCAACAGGAAGCTCATAGATTTCATCCAACTATGAAAGTATTGTAACAAGAGTCTAAATGACCAAGTTTTAAGTTACAAGCCATAAGCGCCGAAGTGAAGTTTCTGGTGATAGACCCTGTCTTAACGAAATTCTTATGAGTTCGAGTTAAATGAGATATATTATCGGCAGCACCGTGGAGACCAGTATCGCGGATGCACGTGTATATAAAATACTCGCAAAACCTACGAGTCAGGATGGCGTCCGAATGTCCATCCGAACGTAGTTTGCTCATGACAGTTCTGTCGAGTCGGGCGTCCGTTGCTATACAAAGTAACTATAATAATATAGCTACCTATATATAACGCACAGAATTCAATGATTAAGCTCCTGTAGGCATTGGCACTCAGCACGGTGAGTAATCATCATCGTAAGATTAAAGTCTCTACGACACGTCTAAGTGCATATTCCCAATTTACTTCGACTTTACATAGATCTACCTGTCACAAGGCACAAAAAAACACTTGTCTACAGTGAGATTAGTTGCCCACAACGGTCTCAGACCTTCGCGCAAGAACAAGCGCCTTTGCTTATCTTAAAGTGCGAGCGAGGTTCCTGACACCACTGGACATGATACAAGATCATGGCCACAACCAATAGCTGGCGAGGCACGCACTTCAGGTGAGAGGGCAAAACGTAGTACCAAAGTAAGTGACATTTAAGACGAATGTGAGCGAATGTGCCAGGCGTGAGGGGTTGAATCTCAGCTGTAATAGTGTGTACTTCAGCCTACGCCTAAGAACTGGTCGGCTTCCTTTATTAAAATTGTTGATATCTCTTGGTAGCTCAAATAGGCCTCCTAAATTTCTAGATTCTAGACACATTTCCCTATCAAATCGACTGGCATTCCACGCATAATCTAGACAAGCATTGCAACAAACTTTACTATTCTACCATAGCTTGCAATTATCTCCTCGCTCCTAACGTCAGCCCAGAACATGCCCAGTACTTGAAGTCCCATGGGTGATATCCAGTAAGCTACAGCGTCATGTTCCTCTGCGCTAAAGCTCAAGCATGTCCCTCCATTAGTCGAAAGCCACGATCAATCAACGCTAAAAATGTCAAGTGCAACATTTCTTGCGCACCACCAAAAAACCCAAAACAACAAAAATACCAAGGCGCCCTCTATGATGAGTATCAAGGAATGCCTTGACCCGTTTCCCATGCAAGTCCGATCCCTTTTCCTAGACTCATGTCTGTACTCCGTTCCGGGGTTTAATGTAAGTGATTTGGATATAGCTCTCTATTGATCCCCTAATTCTGGAAAAGAAGACCGGCCGCGTATTCGACATTGCCGTCAGTAGCCTGTAGAGCATTGATCGCTGCCTGTCGGTCAAAACCTAGTGCTAGCAGCTTGTCGATATCACTCTCTGGGAATGTCCGTTGAGCAGAGACACGTTGAGCAGAGACAGTGGGCGCGGGCTGGGCGGCTGGTTGTGGTGGCGCTGTAGGTCTTGAGCTCGGGGGAACCGGAGCAGAGGAACTGGGGGGGTTGGGGGTATCCGAACCAGGCGCCGTGATGGCACCAGAGCGGGCGCCAATGGTAGTGCCTCCCGGACCAGGCACGGTGGGTTCATCGTTAACAGCATCTTCAGTCTCCTTGGGAATATCCGACTCTCCCAAAAACTCGACTTCCTCTCCTTGAATGATAAGCCTATTCCGTGAGAGGTCAATAGTCGCCTGGTGGCCCTTCAGGATGTCCAGGCCGAGCAGCAGGTCTACGGCCTTACCTTCCATGACGGTAAATGCGCAATGAAGGTGTTTTGACCCGACTTGGAGTATCGTGGAGTGGACACGGCCGATGATGTTGGCAGTGCCGACACCTCTAGCAACACCAGCAAAGCGTCTATCGACGAGGCGCATGATATTACATTGCTCTGCGCAGGCTGGGGACATGATGGTGGCCTGAGCACCCGAGTCAACTAGTGCCTTAACTTTGAATCCATTCACTTTTACGTCGATGTAGAGGAGGTGTACCCGACCGAATGCTACGTAGGCAGATGAGTATGACAAAACACGGAGAGGAAAAATGGATTTGGGGTACCGTACATTCAGGGTTGTGTTCCATCGCGTTCTGCAGGTTCTCCACGACGCTCTCTTGACGAATCATCTCCTCAATTCTCGCCTGTGCGTCGGGATTGAATTCGTCAGCGTTCAAGGCTTCGATTTCCCGCATGCGCGCCCTCCGGGCTTGCTCCTGCTCGAGGGCACTGTTCTGGAACATCTGGGCGAAACGCTGGGGATCCTCGATTACGGCGGCAAGTGCAGGATTCAGCCTCTGCAGCTGTGCTCTCAGTGCGGGATCGCCCAAGACCTGCAGCCGGATGAGTTCGGGGTCTTGGGACAGAGAAGAACCCGCTGCTGGCCCGGCAGCTGGTCTCCTTCGAGGTGGTGCCTGTTCACGGTGGCCGGGATCCACACCGCTGCCTCTCATATCTCGAACATGGAGGGCGAGCACGTCGCCATCGGCGATCTGGAGCTCCTGCAGGGTTTTCGTGTTGTCGGTGATCAGCTGGCCGTTATGGTAGAGGTGCTGGGCGGGCGCCGGTATGCCTTCAGCCTCGATGGAACTGCGCAGAATCTCGACTGTCATTTCGGGGTAGACGCCGAGGGTCACGAGCCGCAACTCCTGCTCCTCCACCTCGGGATTGTTTACGCTGAGCGTGATTTGCCTACAAGTGTTGATGGTCAGCCACGGCGGCGAGCTGCAGATGCGGAACGCTTACATCTCGACTGCTCTCGGGAGATGATGGGGAGTTGTTGGATGTAGTGTGCGAAGAGGTGAGCGAGACGGAGCCAGAAGGAGAGGAAGAGAGAAGGCGAGGCAGGCGACGGGGTTGCGACGATGACGACTTGCGCGCGTTTGGTATTTGGTACGGGACGGCCAGAGAAGCAGGTAGAAGCGGACGGATATCTGACTTATAGACAGGACGAGGCGTGTATGCAGTGAGATGTCAAGTCCTGCAGACAAAAAAGGAGGCGTTATTTCAGGTTTGACAGTGTGTCCGGCATAGGACGAACCGCTTGACTATTTCAGGATGGTTGTTGTGGTGGTGGTGGCATTGGCATGTATGTGCTGTTCCGAAGCAACGATCAGTGTAGGTTGGTAGGGAGCCATCTTGAATAATTCAGGTAACCTGAAGCCAACCACGACATCATCTTGCCCCCCCACCTCCCAGTACCTCCCAGTACGCAGCACTGGACCTACCTAGTGCGGAGCGTCTACAAGGAACCGGTCCCGCTTCTGATCCCTGGCTCCCTGCTCCTCCGGGTACTCTGTGCTTACATGTAGGTACACTACTTAGTACCTGTACCTACCTGTGTAGGCGGGCTGTAGGCAGTACCTGTAGGTAGGTAGGCACTAGCTAGCACAGCTCCCCCACTGAGGAGGCCCAGGCTCCAGATTGCAACTAATAATACGCTGCAAAAGCCGGATCGCATCTGCATCTCTTCTGTAGGGTACCGAAATCAGTAAGTAGGTATCATTACATTACGTAGGTAGGGCTGGCGCCTGCGAAGATTCTCTGTCTCCCCTCCCTCCACCAAGCCACCTACTTGTAGCATGTATATGCCATATACCTATGTAAGGCTATCCGAACGAACAGCTATTTATGCATGCCCAGACACTTGTCAATGGTTAGGGGGCCGGGCCGGGGAACGCGCATCTTCAGGTTCCTTTCCGACTGGCGATTCTTACAATTGGAGGTTACTTATATATACATATTATACGTTGTACCCAAAATCGGGCAAGGGGTCAGTTTGGTGTGTTATACAAAGCCGTGAGTAGTGCCGCCTATCCCCCTTGTCGCATGGTCGGATAGCTATGCGGATCGGTCAGCTAGGTATTATTATCGACGCAGGTCGGCATTTGGGGACGTGAGCCCGGGGGGTTGCAAGTGATTGGGTCTACCTTTCGGTTTGATGGGATTCGTCTAACCATTGAACGCTGCATTGTGTAAACTATCGAATCTTGTACACTGAAGGCTTCAAAATCTTGCTCTCGTCCACGGTATCCTGTTCTGTGTCGATGAATTTGACCGCCCCTTTCTTCTGCCCTCTTCGATCAGAATCCTTTGCCTCTACGGCCCCCTTCCCAACGGATGGCTGAGCAGCTTTAACGAAATGCATCTTGACAAACATCTTGTTCTTCATATCAACAGATGTCTTTTCATCGCCATGCAACACGAATCCTCTCCGCCGCAGCGCATCCACAAATGCCGTGACATCTGTCTCCTGGCGCCTGGCTTCAGCACCGTCGACCTCAACGGCGAGATCTGCATTGTGATCCTCTTCAGCCTCTGCATCTCCGCCCTTGCCCTTGCCCTTCTTCTCTTGATTCTTCTTCCGATTGCCCACGCTGTGAGTCACTGGTGCGTTCTTGTTCTTATTGCTCACGTGACCAAACCGGCTTTTGATCTCGGCAACCCAGAGTTCGCCTTTCCAATGCAATATCCGGTAAGCTTCCTCGATGAAATCAAGCCAGTTCGTGCCCATAAGTGCAAGGCAAAAAATAACAACATCGACGCTCCCATCGACGAGGGGTAGGTTGGCGATATCAGCCTTAGTGACAAGCGGACTTGGACTTTGCAAGTCGTAACTCAGAATATTCAGGTGCAGTTTCTTCTTTTCAGACTGTAATGCAGCTGCAAGCTTGGCATCGCCACAACCAAGATCTGCAATGGTACAAATGCCACTCGTTCGCACAAGAGGGTAAGCATCGGGTGTAGAGGCATGGGCAGCCTGGCCTGGCCTGGGCTTGTGCAGATGCCTTTGTTGGCCTCGTTTTCTTATATACTCAATATAGCCATCTACCGGGTTTTCTGGCCACACGTTGACTTGGCGACGAAAGCCTTCATGATATTCTTGAAACATCTCTGGAGAATCGTGGAATAGCTGAAATGCCTCATCCGATGGTCTAGTGTAGAGCGTCTCATTGAGATGGCGGAACCGAGCAGATACAAGCTTCTCCTTCATCGCGGCCTGCAGAGGCGTAAGTTTAGCAGTTAGGGGACCCGTAGGTGCCTTTGCTTGTGCTTCCACTGCTGGATTTGGAACTAGCGAACTGCTGCCCTCATGGTCTTTGGGGCCTTTGGATTTCCTATCCTTTTTATTCTTCTTTTTCGTTTCGCTGGAACCTTCTTCACCTGGAGCCCCGTGTGATGACATGGAGTTTGACCCCTCCTTGGCCATATGCTCGGTGATGTTTTGGTTGGACTCTCTCTCTTTTTCTTTTTTTAATTTCTTCTTTTCCTTCAATGTCAGCCGTGGAGTTCCATCGGGCCGTGATCCCTTCTTGCCATTGGCGTTTTCTGCAGCTCCATCCTTATCGGTTTTGGACTTCTTGTCCTCCCTCCCTTCAATGACCTGCTCCCACAAGTCTGCGACATTTGTTGTAGTGACATTAGAGGGTGCGGATTGTCTCTTCCGCTTTTTGGAGAGGTTGGCTTCTTTGGGTGCTTGAGTAGTAGCTACAGCGCTCTCTGCTTTAAGGCTGTCTGCAGAGACAGCCCAGCCAGGGACTGCGAACATGCCGTGAAGATTTGTTGGACGACAAGCAAAAACAGGAGCTGACTGAGAGATACCGTGTGTATTCTCAGTACAGCCAATTCTTGTAATGGTGGATGTAGTTGTGCGACTGATGTGGTGTACTTTACCTTTCTCAGGCATGAGAGAGGTTCATGGGCGAACTGGGTCAGTGTGGTGTTCGAAACTTTTTTTTATCTTGTACCGACGGAGCTTCACGAGAGACCCACTATTCGCCCATCACTCCAGCCAATCGAAAGATGCGCCGCCATAGGCTATTTCTGCTGATGGCCCCTAGTCTAGTCAACATACCTACTCTGGTTAGATAGATAGGTACTTAATTATAAGTGTTCAGGTGTTTTCAGTCCTTCACATGCTGTGCTACCGGTATTCCCACGTCTTCGTTCGAGGGAAGGTGCTAGAGGCAACAACTTCTTAAATCACCGACAGGTATGATACTTTGAATCTAGGTGCATGTGCCAGACTGCACATAGGCTTCATCATGCCCAGTTCATTGGTTAGAACTGTAGTAGGACC
This sequence comes from Xylaria arbuscula, assembly GCA_022385695.1. Taxonomy (NCBI): domain Eukaryota; kingdom Fungi; phylum Ascomycota; class Sordariomycetes; order Xylariales; family Xylariaceae; genus Xylaria; species Xylaria arbuscula. The sequence goes on along the minus strand of MU279355.1, from coordinate 190,881 downwards.
TATCCGTTCTATTCGCCCAAATCTCCACCACAGCTTTCCGTTGCTCGAGGTTACAGTGTTTATACTTCCAAGTTCTATATGGCACCTCCTATCTTCAGGTCTCCCCATCAATCATGCCGCCATCGCTAGTACGGCAATATCCCGGAATCATCTAGAAAGCAGCACACAATCTAAGTAGCACCTTGGCCGCCATAAGGCCGCGCGCTGAAACGGCTAGTTCGTTGGATGGACCGCGTCGGTGCCCACTCTGTACGCTCTCTGTGGTACGGCCGGATACGGGCATCCCTGAGGAATACATTGTTCCGGATGCTTCTCATACAAATGTAATCAAGCAAGAGGTGACACAACAGCTATCCTGGCACCTGAGCCCTTACCAACTGATCTTGCAGGCTAGGTGTAGCGGGGGTGTGGTTTTCATGTTCAGGACGTGGGTGGTGAGCTGGGCAGGGAGTGCGGTCTCGCTCGTTAAGATTCTGCTACTCATTTCACATCTCTGTGCTCGGGTCAGTCCGTTCTGGTGCTGAGGCTCTCTGTAACACACGGGAGCGATATGATTTAAACTGTAGGTGTCTGCTAACTAGTATTAGAAGGCTATAGCAAGACAGCGCCTGTGGTTGAGCTGGGACCACAAGCCAGTAACAGCCATAACTGTGATAAACCTACGTTCTCTACGAAGAAACGCACATATTTAGTACCTTCGATCGAATCTCTCACTGAGATGCGTACTGGAAAATGTCACGGCAAATCTTTGTGCTGCTCTTGCACGGGACATATGTGATAGCCCGGAGGGTGTTGGATACAATGTGTGCTTCCATCACGCTGTGTTCAGAGCACTCGCACGCGTTCCTCTCGAGCACGTAGTGGGTGGTCCCTTCGTCACGCGCTGTTCCGAGGACCTCCTATTCTCTGAGGGGTCGGCCGAGGGGCATTGAGAGGTATTAGGGATGAGATCTTTGGGCGCGAGGGAAGTGTTCATACGGGGGCTGTCCCACGTTGGACACAGCTAACTTAGGTATACCGTATGAGTTAGCTGGGGGTTTGGTATGCGAAGTGTATTGGCCACTTGATGAGCAACTGCACTCTGTTCCCCTGCGAAAAGTCCCATCGACGGTACTTCGACTGCTTGTGTGACGCGCCGAGCCAGAAACACCGAGCTTCCTCTAAGCCTGCATGTCTGGAATACATGGCCACTTCACATGATTCATCAAGAGCAGAGTTTGTGTGGGACGAAGTGCTCACCGGAGTAGTGGAAGCAAGTTTACCATAGCCTGCCAAATGGAACCCGTTGCTGTGAAATATTTCGGCCACTTTTCTAGTCGCGCTAAAGCTTGGCTTTGCCTGCGGAGTCCATGTGCTCTCGGTGACCACAAGCTTGAAGGTTTGATGGACTGAATCATCCGTCGTTCCTGGGCTGGAGGGTTTGCAATGATACCTAGCCGATCCAGACAGCCCAGTCCGTCTGACTGTCATCAGCTGTATCGGCATTGTTGTAACACCACAGCACACGAGTCTTTCTACCCCCACCTCCTTCACCCTCTGCCTAACTCTAGCATTCGCACATTCAAACCCCAACAAGGACCCGACTTCTAAGGTCTCGGATTTCTGCCCCATGAATGCGCTGCAATATTGCTTTAAGGTCGTCATTTCGGTTCCTTGTCATACTGAACTTTGTTACCCACGGACACCCAGTTTTTAGTGCTTGCCGCCGTCGTTGCCCGGTCGAAGCAAGTCGATTTTCGCTTCTGCTACCCTTAGTATAGGTTCTGCAGCATTCCGACTCAACCGGCGTGCTATAAGGTCGCCGCCCGGGCTGGGAAAAGACGAATTTATCACTGTAAGTGTTGTCTGCAACAGGAGGACGGCTCGGGAGGGGTTAAGGTGTGTTCATTTAAACAAGACCTCCTGCTCCCCAGACTACGGGCGAGACGGCTTTGGTCATTGCCCAAGAGAGAGAAAAAAAAACACCGACAGGTTGGTCACTCAAAACGAGACAAAGACTTATCTATCAAGTGGTCGGTCGGATCGTTTATTCCCGTCTTACGGATATCCCATCAATACCAATACCTACCCCACCATTTCCCACGTTGCCAAGTTTCTAGCGCTAGGGGCGTATTGAAACCTTGTTATTCGCCAATCCTCGCCAGGCAGGGGGTCAGCGAGGTCTAGCTTCTAGCCTCTCTCTTCTCCCGCCCGCATCGCCGGCTAGCCTCTTACTCCTTGTCCTACCTGTTCTGAAAAGACCGGGCAGGCTTGTTCTCTGCTGGCAAGCATTTGCATAGGTGCTGTCACACGGCGAGGTCTCTGTAGTTCTACGCACAGGGACAGCCCTGCTTAGGTCCCACAGCTAACAACCGGCTTATACGTCGTGATCCTGTCTTGGTAACTGCTTCTAGTCCTCGTTAATCTCTAGTTACAAGCGCCGCGGCCAGCCGTCAGGAGGTATCATTCGTCAGCCGACTCCAGCACTCTCGTCGATACTAATTAGGAAAGACCTGTGTCTTAAGGGTCTCTGGATCGCGCCGCTTAAGCGACTGTCTAAGTCAAGCCACACCCGCTGCTATTGGTAAAAGGTTATTTTAGACTACCGACCTCCTAATGGGTCTCGTTCGGACGAACATCTTGCGGTAGATGAGGCCAAGCTATCTAAAGAATCTCTTTGGAATTCTTGAGAATTATGGACTCCTTTGGTTTGGTATCAAACGATTCATCTGCCCAATCTCTGCAGCGGCAGCCGTCGCCGGACGGCAATGATGACGAGGATCCTTCGAACAAGAGGGGACCCGTGCGGAAACGAACGAAGACTGGCTGCCTCAGTATGTCGCAATATCTTTACTAACTAGTATTCCAACTCATGCTGAGAACACCCAAGCCTGTAGGAAGCGCCGCATCAAGTGCGACGAGGGAAAGCCAACGTGCAATAACTGCCTGAAGTCTAAGCGACAATGTGAAGGCTATAATCAACGGGTCATTTTCAAAGACCCTCTCGGCGCCTTCGCCGGAGCCCCTTACGGGCCGATACAATACCCTGCCCCCTCACCGCAGGCTTTGGTAAGGGAGCAGCAATTATCGGCTGCCCAACAAAGGTCTTCGTCTCAATCCCTTCAGATCATTGCTCCGAAACCTCCAAGTGTTGGTTATCACCAGCTTGCTACGCACCAATTCAGCCATTTTTATCCCGGCCAAGCCGGTCCCGTCCCGCCGCAACCGCCTGTGAACTTGGCTCCAAATCAATTTCTGTCGCAGCCACAACCATCCAAATTCACCTTCTTCCCTCCTACAACCATAGATGCCTTCTCTCAAGGACATGGCAGGCAGGAGGTACCTGGAGTCAGTGCTCATTACACACCTCTAGCCGCCCAAGATGGCAGTTCTAAGGGTAAGACTACAGCATCAACACACACTCATGGACAGCCCGGTGGGAATGGAACCCTTGTAGAAGTAGAGCCAACACGTCGGGTACCTGAAGAGCGAATAGAAGACTGGGAATATGACTTCTACGACGACGATGCCTCTATGGGCGAGTCGGACGACGAATTCCTATCAGCTCAACGAGGCTCACTGAACGTTCTCGGTAGTCTTGGAGTTATCACCTCACAAAGATTTCATCATCAATATCATATGCTTGGCACCCATACAAGAACATTTTCGACAATAGGAGCGGAAACTGTACTTGCGACCTATGATCCTTCGCCGGCTAATTCGCCTCTCACTGACAAGCACATCGCAGCGGTCTTCTGGCATTTTGTCAATATCACAGGGCCTACAATGTCAATCTACGAGAGATATCCACATGACCCGTCCAATATCTTTCAGGGGCAGATATCAACGTCAAAGCAACATAGATGGAGTTGTAAGCCTGGAAGTAATCCTCGCCCGTGGACCGTCGCGCTGATTCATTCTAGATGCATTCCCAGTTATGTCATTTAGCCACCCAGCACTTTTGCAGGCTATGCTCGCTCTTGCTAGCTTGCAGATTGCTAAACTTCAGAAAGTTCCACCGACTGCGTCCCTCAAACACTATCATCTATCTCTGAGAAGAATTGCAAAAAATGTGACCCGTCCTGCGAGACGTACCCAGACAGCTAATTTGGCAGCGACATTGATTCTTGCTTTTTACGAAGTCTGGAATTCGGATCATGACAAATGGTGCAGCCACTTGCTGGGAGCCCGTTGGATCATCAAGGAGATACCACTTGCCGAGATGACTAGGGCTATTATGGCGATAAAGATGCAGAAACGACAGACTGAGATGGAGCTGGCCCAGTTCGGAGCCTTTGGAGATTTACCTTCGACAGAGGATTCTGGCTTTCTGTACAAGGACTGGGATCTGATAGACGTATCGTTATTAAGCACCATCATGGGCCATGAAGTCTCTTGCGACGATCTTGGCATGCTACCAGAACAGCTAAGTTCTCATCCAAGGCCGAAATACATCTACACAAATAAGGATATGGAGAGATATGAGCAGCTTAGCGACCTGTTCTGGTGGTATTGTAAGATGGATGTATATCAAAGTATCCTGGGTGGAACACGTCCCTTGTGAGTACTTGACTTATTTCATTGAGGGTGCTGCTACTGACCAGACCAGTCTCCAATACCATACGTGGATGCAATGCCCACCGAGGTCGCCGATTGGAAGACTCGACGCCATGTGAGTTTCAAAGGCTGCGAAAAATTCCGAACCGCGTAGGACTAATAAGGCTTAGATATGGGAGTTACGATCATCTGATGCTCCTTCTAGGTCGCCTAGCTATGTTCGTATCTCGTGACCTCACGCGCAAACGAGAAGCATTGTCACGAAGTGGATCTGCCGGCCCACGACCGCCTCCGGGCATGTTTTCGGGCATGATGCCAGCATCAGATAAGGTGACGCCGCCTATGGGTTTTAGTCCTCCGCGGGAAGATTCCTCTTCGCCGCCGAGTGCCACTCCCCAGTACCGCACAGACAGTGATCTCGACACTAGAACTGTCGAGGCGCTCCGGGAATGGGAGCAGATCCTCATGGCCTTCCACGAGATCAAGAAACACTTCGGCCCCGATTTCGAGCCTCTGGGAGCGGATTTATACCCGACGCAGCAGACACCGTACGGCCCTGCCACCCACTACCGAACGTATTCGATCGCTGGCATCTGGATGAACTACTACATGGGCCTCATCGTCCTCCACCGAGCCCATCCAAAGATGCCACCCGTCGCCATGCTCGCCGCTGGCATGTCTGCTCATACGACGATGCCGTGGGCACTCAAACTCGGCCGAATCGCCGCTGGACTAGAGGAAAACATCACACACCTAAAAGCGGTTAGCACCTTGATGGGCGGCGCATTGATCGAATCAGCATTTCCTCTTTTCGTGGCCGGCGTGCAGGTAAGATTGACCTTCCCACCTTTTCGTCCTTATACGCAGCTTGTTGTTATGTCACGTGTTCCGAGACGGCCTACGCTTTGGGTTTTTTTTCGGTGCTGATTATCATTTGTTTGTCTTATGTAGCTCCAAGATGAAGCACAACGTCACTGGCTTATCCGCCGCCTGCGCGACATCGCCCGCCTGACTGGGTGGCAATCGGCGCACCAGATCGCCGACGGCTGCGAGTCGGCGTGGACGAAGGCGGCGCAGCTGGGCCGGGGACCGCCATATAGGCCGGCGCCGGACGCCGAAGATGAGGAGAGCGCGAAAGAGGTGCGGAACCGCCAGAAGGCCAAAGAACGGCAGCAACCGCGTCCCCCAGGCGGCCCCGACCCGCCGGGCAAGTCCTGGGTCTGGGGCAACCCGCGACGGCTCGACCGGCGGATGCTGGAGGAGGACGTGGCGGCGTCTGGAAATGGAGGAGATCGGATGGCTACCGACAGCAAGAAAATTGTGCTGGCGAAGGGCGAGAAGGCGTTTTATGCCATGGGCTTGCTCAGCGTCGAACAGGATCTCGAAAAATTGGACCTGGACTCGGGAGATCGAGAAAAATGAAACTATGGAAGTGGCAACGGCGCTGATCTAAAAAGCTGTTTGGGTTACTCGCTCTTTAGGCTGGAAAAAGGTTTTTTTTTATCAGATTACTATCTGCTCTTTTTTATTTGGGCTATGTACAGGTCAAGCAAGCTGCAATGCCATATAGATGGATGGTCTATGGTCCTAATCTGAGAATATTCGGCATTTGGCCCTGGGGGCAAAGAATGGGTGGTGGATTTTACCGTGTCCCTTGAAAACATCGGGCGGCAGATGTCACTGCGTGGTACAATAATGATACATGATCTGTGGATGTTGATCACCAGATGGTTCCAAAATTGCTGTCGTGTTGACTTTGCATATTCACAAACAAGCAAGCAAAAACTCATGTGTTTGTTGGGCCTTTGTCTATTGACCTGGCGTGTCCCTCTAACCCCAAACGACTCTAGAATTGCTGTCCTCTAGCCCTCTAGTCCTTTAGTTTGCAGGTAGCCGTTCGACGACTGCAGCCATCTCTTCGTCGGTGTATATCCTGAAACCCTTTTCTTTAGTGACACTTGCTAGTTGTACGTTCTTGGCATCAAGCTTCTCCTCCATGACTTGCTTCAAGGTTTTCAGAACAAGCAGCTCAGCATCCACAATCGTGAGGGACTGTTTGTATTTGTAAGCTAACACATCCATATAGCATATAGCATAGCGACACGACCTCAGGGGGAGGGGGTTGCTGAGTAGATGACTTGCCTTGTGATACTCGTTCTGAAGCTCAGCTTGGGCTCCCTCGCTTCCTGATCCAATAGCTTTGGCATCATAGCGGTAGAAGGTGCCACTGGGTTCGGCGTGGTAGAGCTGGGGGCCATCCTCGTCGTAGCCAGCGATAAGCAAGGCGACACCGAATGGACGGCTCATGATGCTCTCCTCGCCATCGGCACTCTCGCCGAATCGCAAGGCCAGGTCGCAGATAGCCTGGGTGCAGCTCTCGACACGTAGGTTCTCGTTGTAGTTGAAGGCGTGCGACTGGCACTCGACGCGGGCGTGCTCAACCATACTGCGTGCATCTGCCTGTAGCCCCGACATGGCACACCCGATGTGGCGGTCGATCTCAACGATCTTCTCGACGGACGATGTCTCGAGGAGCGTCGATGTCACCCGCTTCTCTACGCCCAGCACCACGCCCTCTGATGTCGCCACGCCGATGGCTGTCGAGCCGAGCTTGATCGCCTCTAGAGAATACTCGACCTGGAACAAACGACCTTCGGGCGAGAAGGTGCTGCGTGCAGGTGGGACGGTCAGTAAGGGAGTCCAGTCGGTGGGCGGGCTATTGGCAGTGTCGTGCGGGGAGGATTAAGTCGGCACATACTTGATACCACGATCTATCAAAGCCAGCGTTAGAATTCCAAAGAGCTCGTGGCATAGTGCACAGGTCGGCCGAGAATGCAGAGAATGCAGAAATGCTTACCGTATTCAGATCTTGCCATAAACATCTTGACGGTATTTGGGGGGTGCTGGCGGTAAGCGGGGCCGTTTGGTTGATGGGTAGGATGATTCAAGAAATAGTCAGTCGGTTGTGCAGCTACTAGGAGACGAGGGTGTATTTGAGATGAAGAGAGGAATGCTGTGTTGTTTTGTGGTGTTGGTATTACGAGGAGCAGATGGCTTGTAGGTAGTACATAGACGGAGCTTGGAGCGAAGCTCAAGGCTGCGACGTCGTTTACGAAGCTCGACACCCCCCGGTTAATGCTACCTGAGCTTTCTGGTTACAGCGGGTTACTGCCCGTGCTTGGCGTTACATACTGATATGTACCTACTCTAGCCCAGGTACACAATGGATTAGATAAGTACCTACCACACTCACTCACCCTTGGGGGCTAGTCAGGTATTTCTTAGAGACACGCTACTTACTGTATTCCTTGGTGGAAATGGACCAAGCTTTGGAATGGTATTAGCGGTCTTATAGCAAGGTATAATTGTAGCCCCTCCATTACAATGTAGATACCCCTGCACGTACCTTCCATGAGCAGACGCGGTAGGAGTTCTGTTTAAGAGGCTACACTGGAGGGAAGCTACCTGCAGGTGAGTACCTACTGGCCTTTTAATCGCAGCACGCGACGCGTTATCGTGCTATCAATATCCGCTCCATCACCTGTAGCCATACCCCGTTCTCACCAACTTATGTCATAACTAGTTTCTTATGACGTTTCGAAACACAGGGATTCAAATGTCTCCAGCGCCTTGCCGTTGCCAGAATGTCTTCGCGACTCTCCAACTATGCAGAACGGCGTACCAATAGCGCTACCGATAGCAATGGCAGTCAGAGACCACGCGCTGGCGCCGCCTCGTCCAGCGCGGCCCAGCAGCCGGCAGCCGATCCACGAAATGGTCGCTCACCACACGCGGGCTTCACCAACCCACCGCATAAACGATCGGCTTCGGGAAACCCTCGCCCTGGCAGTCGAACAGTAGAGGAGCGGAGGACCGAGCGATTGACCGTGACGACTAGAGAAAAGCTCACTACTCGGACAATGAGTTCCGAAAGGCGCAATAAAGAGACAGCCCAGCCAGAGAGGGAGAAGTGGAAGCAGAAGGAGGCTCCTAAGCCGCGCCAACCGGAGGCTAAGCTCAAGGAGACGAAGTCGGATTCTTCGCCATGTGAGAGTGGCCACATCTCGCTCTGTCTAGAAGACACTAGCTAACTTGATGCGCCCGGCAGCGTGGGACCCCGTCGCAGCCCTCATACCGCACTCGACGGCCCCCCTTGCGATCCGCATATCAACCGCACCCTTAGCCTCAGAGACGCCATTATCCCAACAGCCCCCACCGCTCCCCGAATTATCTCTGGAGGTGCAAGAGGCGGCCATGATAGAGGATCTGCTCTTCGTATTTATGGGATATGAGGGGCAATATATACGGTACTCCTATGGGTATAACCCTAGCGATGAAAGAGACCGATTACAGGGACCAACCTTCAAGGTTCTACCAGGTCTCGATCCGAGTCTACAAGACTTGACGTTATCCATGCTTCAAATGGCTACCCATTACTCTGCTCTCGAGATGTTCGTCAATGTACAAAGTCGGCAAGAGTTTGGAATCGTCAACCATGCGCTTTGTGCCGCAATAAGGAAGTTCTTGAACGATTATTTGGTCATGATCGCTCAACTCGAGACCCAATTTCTGACAAATGAAACTTTTACTTTACACCTTCTTCATGTCCACACACTTCCCACGAGCCAGATGATGGCTCAGCTTTATGCCCTGGCCTCAGATCTCCTAAAGAGAAACGCGCTCTTGGACGACGAGAGCGAAGAAGAAGCCTCGGATGCTGAAGATTACGACAACATCATAGAAAACCTTAAGCGAGGCGGCGATCTTGTCCCTGGCAACATGACCGGCAAAAAGATTTGCAAGGGTGGTGTTGTCATCGACCTGATAACGAAAAGGCTGGAATCTATGTCCGGAGACCCAGCTGCCAGGTCATTGCTTACTTCCCTCCTACGAGATGCCAGTCGGCCCTACATGGCTATGTTGAATGAATGGCTTCATCATGGTGAAATCAAAGATCCACATTCCGAGTTTTTGATCAAGGAGCAGAAGAGCATACGACGCGATATGCTGGAACAGGATTACACAGATGATTATTGGGACAGGAGATACATGATACAAAAGCAAAACATTCCCCCTCAACTTGAAGGCGTTAAAGATAAGGTCCTGCTTGCTGGTAAATACCTCAACGTCGTGCGAGAGTGCGGCGGAGTAGACATTAGCAAGGTGACCCGAGACGCACCCACCTCATTTGACGATCCCCGCTTCCTCGACAACGTCAATAACGCCTATGCCTATGCGAACGAGTCACTTATGGAGCTCCTAATAACGACACATGCGCTTCCAGCGAGATTACGATCATTAAAACACTACTTCTTTTTGGATCCATCCGACTATTTCACATACTTTATGGAGCTAAGTGCGTCAGAGTTGCGCAAACCTCTTAAATCAGTCAATACTGTTAAGCTGCAGTCGCTTCTTGACCTTGTTCTTCACCAGCCGGGAAGTATAGTCTATCTAGATCCATTCAAAGAGAATGTCCACGTTGAAATGAATGAGGTCAGTCTCATAAAGATGTTACAGAGGGTTGTGAATATTACTGGAATTGAACCAGGGGAGTCATTACAGCCCTCTAACCAGCCTGTTGAAAACGACAAAAACGCGGTCGGTTTCACGTCGTTCCAATTAGACTATCAGGTCCCGTTTCCTGTATCTCTCGTCATAAGTCGAAAGACCGTCTGGCGATATCAAGCGGTTTTTCGCTACCTCTTATCATTAAAATATCTCGAATCTCAATTATCTACAGCCTGGCAAACTCATAACACCGGAATTGTGTGGAGCCACAAGTCTTTGACCAGGAAACTGGAGATTTGGAAAAGGCGGGTGTGGACATTGAGGGCACGAATGGTCGTGTTCGTGCAACAAGTACTCTACTTCTGTACTTTGGAAGTCATTGAGCCGAATTGGCACTCTCTCATGTCCAGGTTGAAAGCCAAGGATGGAACCTCAGATGGAACCGGAAAGCCGGATCGGACGGTTGATGAGCTCATGCAAGATCATGTGGATTTCTTAGACACTTGCCTCAAGGGTTGCATGCTGACAAATGGCAAGCTGATAAAGGTACGTTCTGTACCAATTTCGCTGCTATTTATATGCTAAACATCTACAGATCCACTCAAAGCTAATGCAGACCTGTACCATGTTTGCGGCCTATACCAATTGGCTATCTCGCGAATTGGAGAAGGCTGATCCAGATCTTCTTGGTCCTATCAAGCCACCCAATATGTCAGAAAAGCAGTGGGCGCGGTTCCAGGCCGCAAAACCCCAGAGGCCATCCAATGATAGCGCATTACACAACCAGGTTCAAGACGAGGAGGGTCGTATTAGCAATTTGTTCGAGATCATCAAGAAGTGGGAGACTAACTTCAGCCGACATTTGCAGATCCTGCTAGATGCTCTAAATCATTATGCAGCGACGGAGACCGTGGTGCTGTTGAGCCTATGTGCTAGATTAGCCACAGCAAACCAAGGGACCGAGTATGCTGGATTACGCACCGAAGAGGACGGAGCCTCCTGAGACCGAAGGCGTTCGACTTGGTTGTTTTATGTCTCGATAGTTCGGTTTTGTAAGCAGGTGAAGTGTTGCAAAGCTGAATGTGTCGACATTTATGCTAGTTATGTGGAGATGAGACACGTCCTGTCAAGTTCAACAACGTCATAATGCTACGACTATAAATTACATCGAAACTCAATAATAACATGATATCCTCTTCCATACCTTGGCTTTCTGTTCTCGTGCCTCCATCATGGGTGCGAATACTGTCGATGTATGACTCTTGAGTCTATCTTCGCAGCAAGTTTCAAACTCACTGTAAAAGCCTGACATTGTACAAGGATAAAAAATGACATTTTTAGAGTGGAGTTCGATATATCAATACCCACTACATACAATCCAGTTCGCTCATTCCCCGAAAATGCTACCGTCAACGCCCTTCCCATGCAATGCTGTCCATCAGCTAGTAGTTCATTTCTTGACACAAAAAAGGCATATAGTTACAACAAAAATTGGTGTGTAATTACAGAAGCCCATGTGTCTTTTCGCTTTCATGACGTAGCTTGCGAAAAGCGGCATTTTGCGTGATTGCCCTTATTCGAGTTCGTTGCTGGTCTCTGCGCTCGTAATGAGGTTGACACTCCATAGGCAAGAGTCGTCAAGACGCTGTAAGCCGTAATAGAGATCCCTCTTTTTTTTTCCAGACTTCACCCTCACCAAATGCTCTCAAACTAACGGACACATCCGGGAGCGTCTATGCATTCACGACCTCCTTGACGACGCGCGCAACCTCGGCCTTCTCAACAGTCTTGCCATCCAGCGGCCCGCCAGGCGCCAGAAGCGTCTTCATGACCTCGCCGAGCTTGGGCTTCTCGTCGCCACCGCCAAGCCCCGCGACGACGTCTCTCACGAGGGCACGGATCTCGTCCCCAGACAGCTCCTCGACGCCGCTGCCGCTCACGTACTCGTGCAGAACGGCAATCTGCGCGTCTTCCTTGGCGACCAGGTCGTCGCGGCCCGCGGCGGCGAACTCGTCGCGCGCATCGGTGCAGCCCCGCGACTGCTTGCGGAGCAGGGCGACCAGGGCCGTGTCGGTCGTGATCGGCGCCTCCGTCTTGGAGGCGTTCAGCGTCGCCGAGAGCGCGGCGCGCAGCACGGAGAGCCGCGCGGCGTCCTTGGCGCGCATGGCCGCCTTCAGGTCCGCCTTGAGCTTCTGCAGCAGGGGCGGGGCCGGCGCGTCGCTGTAGCTGCGTGCGAGTGCGACGGTGGCTGTGCGAGACGACGGTGGCAAGCTGGCCCGAGGGCGCAGTGTACTTGCTGCTATCCGCATGCTCGGTCGGAGGGACATTGTGGTAGTGAAAAGGTACTGGAGGGTAGAGGGGTCGATGAGGTCGGCGAAAAGGGGGATTCGGAGGTGCCGGTGGGATATCTCGCTAGTTGGGCGGCTCGTTGGGCGCAAAAGGATCGGACCAGGGCATAAACCAGGGTAGGTGTTGGGTTGAGATGGTTTGATGATGACAATTCGAGGCTGCAAGCTGGAAGCTCGAAATCGCCAAACTCAAATGATGGTTGGTTAATTTTAAGATTGACCCCTGGCAGAGCCCAGGTGTTGAATTGGCCAATGAGAAGCACCAGCAAGGTTGGCAGCCATCTGTCAAGTTCCCGGCTGGCAAACGACAGGGAAGTTGCGGTTTCCCCAAGGGGATAAGCCGGCGCAAAGTTATCCAGTGCTCTGTTTTTCATGTTAGTTGTAAGTTTCCTTTTTCTCTTCAACAGAAGAAAAGATAGATATCAGATATCCAGTGTGCATTGTTTATCAATATTTTAAACAAGTTAGAGCAAATAGGTATCTTTGCTGGCATAATGGATAGGGGACTGATGGGTCCAGGGCAGGCTGGGTATATTACCTATGTACCTAGGTATTCACCTACCCTGTAAGCCAGTACATGTATGAGGAAGGAGTCTATACTACTTCATCTCAAGGCAGGCACTGGGCAGTCACATATGTATGGCGTCAAGACCAATCGTCAATTAGAGTTAGTGCACCTACCTGCTAGTTAGATATATGTTAGTCAAGGAAGCAGCGGTTCGCAGCTTTATTTTCCGGTTCGGGTCATTTGGCTCAGTTTTGATTCGCCAGTAGCATCCGTGTGTCTGCTACTTACAACCAACCTGTCGCCTTGGCACAAGGCTTGTTGGGTATCATTCTGATGCATGCATGGCTACCAACCGCAGCCAGAGATGAGCTTCCGTCTCGAAACTAGTCCTTATCCATGGTAGCCATAGAAATCTACTTGGTACGCCTAACAGCACATGCTACTGCATCGGCTCGAGAGCGGCCGAGGACTCCCCGCCGGACGAGCATCGTATCACCTCGAGTCATAGCCCCAGGCCGTAGGTGACATGGCCACGAGAACGTCAAAATAAAGAACCGGGAGGAACTAGCAAAGTCACCTGATCAAGAGCGGCGGCGATCTAATGCTGTCACAGCAAGGGTCGGAATGCAAGTGCACTTCCGCGACTGGCCCACATGCACCTAGACAAGCTGTCCATCTTAGCTGCTGCTACAATCCACGGGCATGCCTCTCTGGGACAGTAATCATCGGCGGCCCATTTTGTCATGGTGGTCCCGGCGGCTGTCTTGGGTTGCACGGCCGGCCTCGAAACCATGCAGAAACCATGTGGAAACCATGCCTGGCCGTGGTGAGAGTTGCCTCGCTGGTCCTCTTGCCCGTCGCCTGATTGGCCCCGTGGAGTAGTAGTCAAGGAGCAGCCAAGTCTAGTGAGGGCACCACCGCCGCCGTCCCAGTGGCCGACGAGCCCACAGCACGCCGCTGCCACATCATCCGAGCACGGCAACCCTGCGAGGGGCCATAGATAGCTACGTGTAGCCAGGTGAGCAGCCCAGTCGTGGAGTCCCACGAGAGTGATCCCACCAGTAAGAACAGAGTGTCCAGGTCCAGCAAATGCACATCCCAGCCTTTCCCGTGGTCGTCGAGCCCATGTAGGAGAACCCGCTTGCGGCCTGGCAGCCATTGATAGCGACAGCCCAGTCAGCTGGCGCGGGTCTTATGAACGGTCACATTGCGGGAGGAGTTCAGCAACGATTAATGCTTCTGATTCGTTACCTTATCCTCGGGACTGTTAATTAAAGCCTGGCAGAAACCTTAAGCCAACTTCAAGCCAACCTCATTTCATCCCCTTCCTGAGTTGTATGCCGCAACAACTCCTTGTTTTCATCCGAGTCGCCCGTTATGCTGTGCCATCGACCGTCCCCCAATGCGCTCTAGCTGTCCCGTCCAACAGCACAGAGCCCACGGAGCATTGCTGACTGCATTACTCAAGGAGTCGTTTTCTGCGGCTCAGCGCGGGCGTAGCGGGCTCACTTCAGAAAACACGCATCAACGCCAACTTGTATCATTTCGTGTCCGAGGTCCTGGCGACACGCCCCCCTCAACCAAGCGACAAAAGGTCAATAACACGGAGCAAAAATGTGCCTCGTTTAACCCTTCGACATCCCGAATCGTACTATTGGCCCTGGTCATCTACGGGGCTTCTTACCCACGCATACATATCTTCATCCGAGTCATCAGAACTTTGTAACTTCGTCACCGCTAGAAGAGAAGCTGTACTCACAAGGGGAAGTACGGCTGGAAAGACGCCGTGGCTTGTCAGTCCGGTCCAGTCATCCACGAAACGGAAAGGTGTGCTGATGGCCATACCTTGAGCGCTGGGTTGGCGGCTTCTGTTCTCGCCTTCGCTACCAAAACATGAAACTCAGTGATTGACATGCTGGAAATTTTGTCAACGTCGCCCCTAACTCTGCTCGGGATGCGACCGGTCAGGGCCTACCTGAGATAATGAGTAAAAGGATATATTGCCAGGGAGGACAACAACATTCGGACGTTCTCCTGATTCGCGGCGCCAATGTTGTAGTCTCTTTGATCTGCAACGGCGACTTTTGTCAACACAGAACTTTGCCGCGTGGCTGAGTATCTTACTGTCCGACCAGGCACACATTGGGAGAGGAATCATTCGCTCATCTACATCCGTGAATCCAGCATTCCTCAGCCAGCTTCCAAGCCGGCGTGGCGCCCTAGGGTTTTTGCATTGTTCCATCGCATAGAGATACGTCTGCGACCATTGTCGAAGAGCCGAGTCTATCAAATGCGTTTAAGTTCGAAGTCCCAAAGTGGCGTAGATTTAAATAGGCTTACTATCTGCCAGAGCGCCATTATCGGACTGCGCATTGAAATCAATTTCGACCATCTGAACCCAGCCACCGGGGCGGAGGCATCGAAGTATGTCGCGGATATACCCAGTCCATCGTTCACTATTAATGCCGCCTGCTACCAACCTGCTGTTGATGAGGTCGAAATGGTTCGAGGGGAACTGAATCCTGGTTTCTATGTCAGACCCTTCCACCCTCGGATAGTGTAAGCCTTACGACATATTAAGGTCGTCGACATCGAGGTATAAATTCTCTAGGCCTTCCTCGGAGTTATAGTGATGAGGTGTTATATCGATTCCTCGCACCTAAGATTTCACGTCAGCGGACAAGATTTTCGAGTGCCGTAAATCACCGTCTTTGGCTCTACGGCCTCGAACGATTTGTTTGTTGCCTCAGTATTCCTTCTTTCTTTCCGTTGAGAAATGCCATGCTGCATTCACAGAATTCCTTGTGCGACTGGGGATGATCTCGTCATGGGGGCGGAAAGGAGGTGTCGACGAAGCTTCCTGATAAATCGCGCGCCAAACACGCAATGCCCTCAAACAAACAAGGGAGATGGTCCTAATCGGGAAATCTAGTTCTGCGTACCTCGCATCTAGAATGTTCCCAGGCTACCTGAAGAGCCCACTATATAAATGTCAGTGTTTAGTTCGATATAGAAGGCTACGGTGTGGCGCTTTGGTAAAGTCAGGACTTCAAGACAAACTTGCCGTGGCTTTTGCGTACGAAAAGCGCTTTCTGGGGGCGAAGTCAAGAGGAATAATTATAAAGGAGGCATTTTACCTCTCCTGTTCCAAATCCGCAATCGAGGACGCGTCTTGGTGCGTCGATAGGTGGGAAAATGAACCTGTTGTCAAACATCATAGTCAAGACGCCATGTTGGATCCGCAATCGAAGGGTCTCATCCTGGACAGGCCTCCTGTTAGCACTGCTCTCCATCCTCTCTTCCGTCCCATACATAAACAGTGCACGGCGCACCTCGTCAATAGGGACAAAATATGTGTTATTGTCGATAGCATATCGCTGAAACAATCGGTTGTGCACAAGAAATGTTTCTTGGACCTCTTCGCTGAGCTCCACGGTATCGGCTTGGCTATTGACATGTCAGCAGGTCAACAAGATCTTTGGACTAGGACAAACTACTCGGCCATCTTAGGGAGTATCCTCTTCTCTCAAACAACGGTATGTGTGGATCTGCTCCTTTTTTCGATGTCGAGACAGTTTTGTTCATCTGTGCTGGCTCGGTGTGGTGGAGGTTGTCACTGTCGCACAGAGAACTCCTGAAAACTCACCTCACTCATCTAATAGGCTTACCCAACCTAGACCTTAATTATACCAGCCCGCGAACCACCAGGATGGGTTCCGAAATTAATTCCTCATATTCTGCTCTCTCCGAGACGTAACTGGTATCTGCAAGTTGCAGAATTAAATGTGTTACGGCCTTAGACTTATGTGGAGCTAATGGGTATTATGACCTGTTCGACAGAACCACTGCATGATAGTCACCCACACACAGCACCTTGGACCCCACGATACTATCAGTACCGTTGCCGATCGGGTACCGCATCTCCTTCCATTGATTCCCAGTCCCTATATAATGAGACCTTACTCTCGTCATTGTTGCTGCAAGTCAATCCACAGCGTGCATGAGAACCCGCGGTAACATGCTAGGGTATGCCATCGCGCTCACTAACCGGGTTTGCCTGGCTAGTGAGAAAAAGGTGACGTTGAGAGGCACCACGTCTCACTACAGGTTGCCCGCATGGAGTGTACGCCTGTCTAGTGGTAGACAGGCCTGGTTTAAACTACAAACAAAGCACTGGCCTTATTGGGTAGGAATGACCTTGTTGTGTGGCCTGATAGGACCGAGGGACCACTCGTAAAGGCCAGAGTAACGTTCATACCACCTAATAGAACTAGCATGGTCTACTGCCTTTCCCCTGTTCTTCAGATACATACATCCCTTGCTATCCACTCGTCCCTCGCAGCTGCAGGTCGCGGTTGAGCCGGCTAACGCGTACCCTTGGCCTGGTGGCCAAGAGCGGAGGAAGCTTGATGTTTGGAGAGAGTTTATCGGTAAATGAGGCTTTACGGCGAAGCAGCTGTGTTCGAATGCCGAATACATACGCTGATCTCGACACTGTGAGCTGACTTCCGCCAAATGTCCCGAGTGGCGCACAACAGCGGCGCTCAAGGATCCCAAGCCAATGGTTCAGCCGGGTAGCTAACGCCTTTTGTACATGGCACTGAATAACTCACTGCCCAGAGGCTTGGGTCCAGAGAGACGGGGTCTGTCCATGCTCTGACGGGACTGCCCTTGTTACTCGTAGCTTATACGTAAAGTGTGCTCTTCCCTGCTGCAACTGAGATTCGCAAGCGATTTAGCACAATCAGGGCGGAGCTAGGGAATGACAAAAAGGACATGATGAGATATTCAGTCTAACGCTATGGAGCGGTGATATTCGACTCTTTTCCCGTCTTGCTAGCGAGTGGCTAGTCACAAGTAGACATCTCTCTAGGCCTCCTTGTGGGCCACCGTGACGGCAACTGAGGAGAGGGAGGGAGCAGAACCATATCTGGGTGTTATTAACTGTACTGCATCTGAGGGGAAGCACGGGAGCTTCAAGGTAACGGCAATTGACTTCTTGTTGGCGCTGCCGAGTACACATTAGAAGACTTCCTAGGTTGTCCGACGAGACACTTAATCGACGGGTATATAAAAAGAGTAAAAGTAATGGGCACCAGGTTTCGCGACGAATGCCCCTTTTGCGATTAGCGGACTGCCAGGTCATCAATACATCATCTCACCGCTACACGGTCTCTAGAAGTTTCAATAGCCCATCATCATCATGGGTCCGACAAGCTGGCTCATGCAGAGCCTACATAGAAACCTACAAAGACGCCTTTATCTCAGTGGTTCACCCCTGTCGACAAGTAGATACCCACGGTAGTAGCTTAGCGGAGCAACAAGCTATCCTTTACTAGACCGCGGTATCAACGACGACACTACTCGACGACACTACTCGACGACAGAATATCCTCTTTTTCGTCTCACGGGACCAGTACGGAATGTCAAGTACAGCGGGCCGGCCACGGTGGAGTTAGTCCTCCGCCTAGACACGCCACGCGCTTGGAGAGGGTGGCATTGGAGGGTCCAAGGTCGCCCCGGCCGCAGCATTTTGACAGCATACTACAAGTTTATTGACCAAAAGTCATATACTACTACAACGGATGACCTTACGTGGAGCTTGTTTCTCATACCTAGGCTCCGTAGTATTGAGTAAACTTAGTAGAGAGAGCGAAGGCTTATGTGACCCCTCAAGCTTTCGTAGACAGTTACATGCACCTAGATGCTAACGCGTACTAGCATACTAACGAAGCCCCCGGTATTAACAGAAGATAGCACCACTTCTTGCAACTGCAAACACCCCAAAGCTACGATTGCCTATCCGTAGATGGTTAAGATTTCCGTGGGCTCAACCCCTGTCTGGAAGCTCCGAAGAACGACTCCGCTTCGCTGCCTTTGACAGAAACAGGCCAAGCTAAAGATGGTTAACTAGTAGGTTCCAGAGTCCCTAGACGCACGCAATTTTCCCTGCCGCTCCCCACAAGATCAAACTGACGAGAAATTACCTACCGGGAATGTCCCGAGTTGCTGGGAACTGCGTCGCTAAACAATGGGCTACGACTCGGCTAGTCATGACAAAAAGAAAGGGCCACATACAGGCGGCCGAAACAGGCCGATCACGAGGGACGAGGGCGAGACAGCCAGAGTGGAATTATATAGCTCTCAACACATTGTGTCTATGATACCTGATACGAGAGCGTCGTGAGAGGAACTTTGGTGATGTCGCCGCATGACAGACATCAGCATGGCTCCCTGGACTAGGCATTCCCTTCTAGATGTCTTACTTTATTTTAGTGAGCATGCATTAGCGTGTACCAGAGTATCGGGTCAGACAGCTTTGCGGGCGTATCCATAAAGATGCTGACTCGTAACGTTTACGTTTACGGCGGAAAACAGCTTCACTTTGTTTGCTCTCCCTGGACAAACGTCAGCACGGGATTAGCTGGGACCAGCTTCAAACGCCTAGTCCGAAGAAAGATGCGAAGGAACGCGCCGCGTCCTTCTGACTCGACAAAAGCTTGACACCGACTCTTTCACGTGGGCTGGGCATTGCTGCAGGAGTCAGGTGAAACGATAATACGATGGGGTAATTTGCGCTTCTATTATAAGGTCGCACAATAGCGTACATACTGTACGCTACAGTATATTGGAGGGATCGTGAACTATTGTAATGCGATCCTTCGTGATATTGATATTACCGCAGCGGATCCCCCAGCCCCGCGCCGCCGAACAATCTCATTTGTAGGTTGACCCCGACGCTCCCGAAGAGTTCTGGTCAGTGGTCAGTCGAGACTTTAGCCCACTTTGGCTTAATTAACCCGAGCGTCTGGCTCTCCTCAAACGTCCTGGTTTCACTGGATCCACGAACCAGGTGCAAGGAATCGCCAGCGTCCGGGCGATGAGCGGGATTCGTCCCGGCCCAGCTGCTGCAAGCCACCTTCCATGCACTGTAGCCCTTTTGGGACACAGCATGGAGATGCGTACATGTCTGGGTTACAGTGTACAGACGGATACAAGTTTCTGTCCTCGTCTCATCCATATCGCACAGGCCTGTCAATATTTTGCTACGTGTGCTTACCTACCGCCGATCAAATTCGCAAGTCAAAAGCAAACATGCACTGCATAGCCGTGCGGAAGCCATCCGACCGCTTATCTCAGCTTCAGTTGGCCAGTTGACTAATCATGGAGATATAGTCAGGCATCTGACCGATGTGACCTGACCGAGGCCGTTCGTAAGGACCTAGTGAGGCTACCGGATTGCACCGGCTCGAGCTCTGCTATTTAACAGCAAGCCCACGGCGCAGCGAAGGCGAGAGCATATGTTACATCCAACACACATATGCATGTTGCTCAAAGCCACTGTAACCACACGACCGGCTCCGTATCGGTTCTGACGTGTCATCCTACGAGAAGGAAAAAAAAGCGTTCCAGGCGTGCTTTCCCACGGTGCCGCTACAGATCGCCCAATGCCGTGGCCCTGGAATTGGCTTAAGCGGCATATCTCTGGTACGACGCTGTGGCGTAGCAGGCCCTTAACAGATGAGTGTCTCACCTGTCAATTACCCAACTTCGTCGCTTGCATTGTTCCAATCATTACAGCGAAGACTTCATTCGTTCCCCGTTCTTCCCCATCTTACTCAGCACGGCAAGCAAACTCCAATGGTGTCTAAGTGGCGTGGCGTGTATGACCTCAGTCCCGCCCGAGGGATGGGATCGTAGTTCTTCACAAGTTGCTCAACCCCCTCATCTTATTATGTGCTCAGGCACGTATGTGCCCTTGTCCTCATGGTGCTGTGCCATACGTATATGAAGTCCCTTTGCACGGCCATGTGAGATATCAAGAGCATGGAATGCCAAACTAACGCGGCACAGCAAAGCGGCACGACAGGCGGTATTCGTCCCCTCACAACAGCCCCGGGGGCAAACGATGTCGTGATATACATAACGAAGACAAATATTGCAGCTGGGTCGTTTCTCGTCGTCATACACCCTCGAGTACACCTTGCCAGCCGATATTGACGCTGAATACAACATGAGACCTCCACACTGACGGTCCCGGCGGCGTGGCCTGACCGAAAGGAGGGGTGAGCAAGTGAGTAGCACAGTCGCTGTGCTGTCCCAGCCCCTGGGTGGCAACAAGGGCCAGACCATCAGTCATTGGGGCAGATTCCAGAGCATCTTCTAAATTTCGCATTGTTGTTCGCAGACCCCACTCTCTTCCCGAGAAGACGACACGTGAATGCCCGCCTCTCGACGGCTGAACGCTACTGTGCCTCTACTTAGTATTCCAATAGGCAGTTCATTGTGGATCCAAGTAGCAACAATGCGACGTGCCGCGCAGCTGGATACCTACTACGTAGTTGCAGCAGAACCGCATACATTTAGTATTCCGGTGTCGTGCTCATCGTGTTCGCTCCGTGCTCCAGCATCCCTATATGTGTCTAGTTTATATGTACGTGCACGGTATTTATGCACAGGCTACATGCACCTGCTCTACTGGGCTCTCGAGATACCGAGGAGAGAGAAGAGGGGACAGCAAGTCTTCAGGCCGAGGTTTTGTACATGTCAACGGGGCCTATCAACTGTGAGACATGCAGATAGAATGCAGACAAAGACAGAGTGAGTGTGTACGAAGGCATCGTACTGTACGTCTCAGAGTCGCATTTGAAATATGTATGTCTTAGCTAATGGTATCGGCTTCTAGTATCTACGTAATCCGTATTTGTATTACAATTAGTATATCAACCAACCACATCCGATCCTCTCTACACGGTCTGATGCGACAATAAACTCTCCCTATCCACAAAAAGAAACACCAGGGAAGACGAGACAAGGAGGGGGTATCGGCACTGATAACTATGCTGGCCGACCTACCTACCTAGTATAGATGGACGAAATTGGGTATAAAACCGCACATAACCTTGACCTCCGGCTCACCGGGTAAACGATTAACGTCACAAGAGGGGGAAACACCGACAATACAGTTGCGGGCCGGCCCGTTTTCTGTCCATCTGCTTTTGGCCTGTTTGGGGGTCTTTGCCAAGGTGAGTGAGTCAATAAACAAATCGCACTGGAAAATTAAAAACAAGATACCGGTACCGCTGCACATATAATCCACGGACAGCGCGGTTCATTATATTGGGTTTCTCCCTCCCCTCTTGCCAAGACTTCAATCGATGATCTCTTTTTCTCTGTTTCAAATCGGAATAATCCGAATGGATAGTGGTGTACTGTAGGTAAGGTAATAAAACATTATGAACACCGCCACAGTGCAGGAACCTCTGGATAGTTAGCTTAGGCTTTTACATATTCCTGTTTTTTTTTCCCTTCCTTTGTTTTCCGTATGCGTAGACTCAAGTGATATAAGAATGAGGCGTAATAGTTCTATATCATTGGGTGCGTAACAAGTCACAAGAGCGAAAAAGCATGGATGTAGATGAAGGATAATTACTACATTTTGCTCTTGGCTCACGTAAGTAATTGGCTCGATTATCTGCTTTTTGAACAGATTTTTGACCCGTCATTCTTGTCTTACTTATATGGAACCCATTTAGCCCTGGTCAACTCAATTATTCCTCCTATGAGTCATGATTAGGTACCTAATCGATCAACTTGTTCTTCTGCCGTTGTCAAGCCTCGCGTTCTCGGGTTTTTGAAATTCAAAACAGGCATCGTCGTTGTCTTCTTATGGTGTCTTACTTAGCTGACATGCACTACTACACTACTTATTTGTATTCCAAAACTTGCGGTATGCAACCGCTCCCTTCTTCTAGTATAGGTTGAGACTACTTGTAGGTATTCTTCACCTTTGTAGTTGTCAAAGCAAGGGATGATTATGTTGTCAAATATGTATACTATGTACATATAACTTAGCCAGGCTGCCACAAATACACAAAAACGGTAAAAGACCTCGGGGAACTTGACACACATTACACACGCACAATAGAATGTCTAACATGACCCGCAACGCAAGCAAGACACGTTAAATTACCAATTAGTTCCTTTTTTACCCACTCCATCGTGCTAGTACTTTACGTAACTAGACTAATTACCACGTACCGGGAAAAGAATTTTTCTCGGTTTTTGTAATTTTGCAAATTAGTATGGCCCAGTGGATAGGTACGCTAACGAGAGCCCTTGATCGCAGATGTGATAAGTGAGAGGTGATAAAGTCCATGCGCTGTTCTGTTCCCTGGGATACACCCTTGTTCTGTTCTCACCTCTGTCCCCTTACCCACTTATGCTCCACCGTCACGAGAGAAGAAGAAAAAGAAAAAAGTGCTGGGTAGCGAGTTATGGGGAGTATATGCGTAGAGTGTAGAATCACATACACAAAAAATTGTCCAGACTCTGATTCTAGTAGTAACTTAAGTGGTCCTTGAGGCAATTAGAGTGTACCATAGATAATACATTAACTTAAATGAACTTTACAAGTTGTATTGTACAAAGAGGCAGATATGGATTCTCTTTCTTCAGATGAAGAAAGGAAAACCGCGAGCCGTGGGTAAACCGTATCTATGACCTGCGTATAGAGAGTCTAATCCATGAGAAAACAGCTAGTCCATCTATTTTCCTCGCTGCATGCCATGGATCTATGTATTCACCTATGCAATAACCAGGTTACCCGCCTGTCCCTTGCGCCGTCGCCCTGAAGCAGAAGAACAAAAAGCAACCAAGAGTAAAGTGCAATCCCGGACCCAGCAACCAAGATCGTGTGAGAGCAGACACCAAAAGACGTCTCGGATTAGAATAGTAATGGTAGAGTCTAACACCAAGTGAACACCGGATTTTTGGCTTTAACCGTCTCCAGCCGCTCGACTATGACTTTGCGTCTATGACCCTCCATATCTTGGGCTGCGGCATACCCGAGATCACCTTCGACATCATCTTCGGCAGCTTCTCCGCTGTTGCGTGTATTGCCATACAATTGTTGCGCAATGGTATTGCTATGTCTCCGTGCCGCGGCAAACGAGAGGTGTCGATATTTATAGTTGGAGGTTGCCTGAATCTCCGGCCTCGTAGGGCCTTGGTAACTTGACCTCGGCCCAAGTTGGCCAATAGTAGGGCGGGTGTGAGTTTCGTTCCATGAACCGGAAGCTGAGCCGTTTTCATCCCTTTCCGGCGACTGAGCTCTTGGACTTGTAGTTAAATCAAAACGACCGGGGTGTGGGAGAGGAGCAGAAAGGCCGAGCAAATCCTCTCCGTGATTGACAGGTTGAGAAGATGAATTGGCTGCACCGATATCCATTTCTTCTTGTATAACATCATGACGGCCGTGCTCGGCTTTCCGGCGCATCTCGGAAGAAGCCATGCGCATCGGTACAGCAACAGGGACATCGACCAAATCATCCCATACGCAAACCCTAGCTCGACGAGTGAGTTCTAGAGGTCCGTGATCTTGGGTCTTCAAAGTCTCAACGACGTTCCAAGCCTGGCCTTTCATAACGGCTATTTGCCGAGAAAACATCTTCTCTTGGAAATCAGGGTCAATCTGAAAAACTTTTCGTAGTTCATGCGAAGTTTGACTCCACCATACTGTAGATGTCAGTAGCGGGAGGAAATGATCCCTAGTTTTCTGAGAGAAAGGTCGCCCTATGAGATCTACAGGTAAGAATAGCCAACCAAAGGGGAAGCTATCAGTTCGGTCAGCATGATTCAGTCGCGTCCAGTAAGCCAAGAGGGATCGTACCTTCGCCAAGCGTCTGGGTGTTTCCATGGCCATGACAACGAGTTGTCAATCGCTCCGATTGATATTTTAGGATTCGGCACTCTTACTGAATTGCCAGCGTTCATAGGTTTTTGGACCTTATAGGGGTGTGGATGTGGGCTGGTTGACTGCGTTCGTTGCGGCAGTTCAACTGGTCTGGCCGCAGGTTCGTGCTCTTCGTCGTTTGCGAGATCCATGTTGAGCTGTGGGGGTTCCGAAGCTATTGTAACTGCTTGAGTCTCCCAATCCACCTTAACCATCCAGTTATCCAAGCCCCGGTCTGTATTCCGCATTATATAGTCCAAAATGACTAGTTTTTCTAGTTCCTCTCGAAATGACTGTTTCAAGGACTCTGTCCACATGAAGTTGTCTGGCCCGAGTGGGCGTTGCTCCTCAGTGCTGTGCTCGTCGTCGCTCTCAAACTCATCATAAGGTTCCCGGGTCGATGGACGACAGTTAGCAGTCCATCGCTTCCGCCTATGCCGATGCGTGTCATTTGAGCGAAGACCAGACCAATATTGGTCAGGCCATGGATTCTCTCTCAGAAAGATGTTGGCATCCTTGAAGCCCTTGAGAAAGACCTGAAAGCTTCCCGGCTTGGCTGGGAGAGGCTTCTTTTTCCTATAGAAGCTCCGACGATCCCAGTACGGATAGTGGAAAGACTTGGATGATAACCACACGACATCGGTGTACGGTACCATGTTGGTCCGGAGTTGGCAATCTAATGTGTAGGCTGCTGCTTCGCTCACATAGGAGAGATTGGGTATAAGACTGCGAACAAGTTAATACTGCCGGACTGGGTAATAGGAGATTGCGATCGAAATTCATACCAAGCTCTTCCGAAGAAACAGGGGAACAAATTACGATGAATCCACTTGTTCCACTTGGGATTTCCAGCCGCATAAGGTTCCTCATCCTTTGGCTTGAAAACACCCACGATCTTGCCGTCCGTGTTTCGCGCAAAATAGCTCCCGGAGCTGCCCTGGGTGATCATACTGGGGTGCATTCCCTGATTGATGGCGACCCTGACGCTGTGGACTATGCGATCGAACTCGGCCCTGGACATGGCAGGCTCGGGCATAGACGCAAGGGTCTCGGGAGTGGCGGGCCGAACGCCTGCGGGAGGCTGGAAAACGCTGTAATGGATCTCAAGGCGCTCCTCGTCGCCGGACTGGCGGCCCTTGGTCCTCTTGAACTTGGACGCAATCTCGTCGGCCCATCGCTCCAGGCGCGCGTTGATGGCCTTCAAATCAACACCCGAGTTGCTCCTATGCCGCGTCGGGAAACTCTTCTTCTGGGCGAGCGCTCGGGGCGAGGTCATGCCAGAGTGTGGCCGCGGCTGGGTGGCCGACGTAAAGCGAGGGGCCGACTGGGGCTGGAGCGAGACGGAGCTCTGCGCCAGAAGCTCGTCATCGTTGTCGGACTCATCGCTGAACTGGTCAGCCTGGGCCAGGCGTTCGTAGCCGGTGGTGGCAGGTCGATTTCGCGGCATCGTGGGCGGCTGAACGGGCGGCTGAACGGGCCTGCAATTCGACGTTGGGGATAGCGAGGGAAGATGGGGAGGGTGGTGAGAAGCCGAAGTGGACGTGTAAGATTATGTCATGCTGGCGACAGAGCGACGATCTTATTAGTGAACGGGAAAAGGGGCTACGTCGACGCTCCCTTCTCCTCTCGTCGGATAGATAGGTAACAAAGAGTGGCCGGTTTGTAGTTAATGAATGACGAGCAAGGAGAGGGCTCAGCCGCAATGCACGCTCCTTAACCGGTGGCTGAACACGATGGAAATAATGATGTGAAGTTAGATGAACTATGCAGGAGTTGTCTCAGTCGGCACCCTATGTGAGGTAATGTCTACAACAGGTATAATTTACTGTAGGGGTACCTACCCAGGTAGGTAAGCTGCAGAAGGTTAGGTTGAGTTTCATTGCTCTGACGGCCCAGGCAGCAGGCCATACATTACTAACAAGGACCTGAAGGGCTAGCCTAGTGTAGGGTAGTGCGCTGTAAGTGTATAATATTGTAAGTCGGCACTCTTGGGCGTGGCTTGTTTAGGGTCCCCGTGGGATATATATCATTGGCTGCAGCTATTGATAGTGCTTTCGTAGCTAACCTACAACGGAACTGCCACAGAAGAGCATCCGCCACTAAGGTTAAAGACACAACTCTACCCACTGCTACCACCAACCCAACTTGAGATGAGGCGCTGTTATTATCATCTAGACAAGTCTGTCTGTTCATATTTTAGTGACTGCATGCATGCATGGCACTGCCAGGATATATGACTAAATTAAAACTTAATCTACATAATCTAGATTCTACAGTTCTCAGGAAAACCTGCTTCATAAATGCTGAAAGATTGAATATGCTACAAGGGGTAGGCAAAGAAGTCAGCATTATCCGAAACAGGGATCTCCTCCTCGAACCTCCTTCAAGAATGGCTTTGGAGACTTGACAATAATTACGAGTTGGACGCGAAAACGAACATCTTATGTGGACGAACGTGTCCATAGAGCCACAATGATCTTAGATCCATATCCCCACCACAGACACGATTGCCCTTTTTGATTGTATCGTCGAATGATAAACATGGCTGTACGCAGAGCAGCTTGCTACCATCACGCGATCACGTACATAATGCCCGCTATTCCCCAGACGCCATACTTAGTGCACAGGCTCAACACCCGGGCAGAAAGCCGATGGAAACCATGCAGCCCC
The DNA here is from genome assembly GCA_022385695.1 of Xylaria arbuscula. Taxonomy (NCBI): domain Eukaryota; kingdom Fungi; phylum Ascomycota; class Sordariomycetes; order Xylariales; family Xylariaceae; genus Xylaria; species Xylaria arbuscula. The sequence goes on along the minus strand of MU279355.1, from coordinate 163,574 downwards.
AGCGCGGATCCCCGTCTTGGCACGAGTAATCCCCCAATGCTCAGCTGGCTGTCATTCGACGCAATCAATCACATACAAGCCTGTCTGTGGGCAGCCTCACCTTAGCAGCAAACCTACCCCAAGCCAAGGAAGAGGGAGGGGAGCGAGGGGAGCGAGGGGAACCGGGTCGCAGAGCTAAGGGGGGGGAGCTAGGACAGCCTGCATTCAACGTCAGCCATCTGACTAGCATTAGACTTTGAATCATCGATTCTCTTTATAAGTATACCACCACGCTACCTGGCCACTATCCCTACAGAGTTTCGCCCCGTCATCAACAGAGTTCACCTACCGGAAACCTACCAGAAACCTACCTACGTCAGCCGGTTCTGGAGAGACACACCCTGGCCTGGCCAATCGCACATGGGCCCCTTACGAAGAGCGACGTTGAACCCGGGCCATCCTGGGCCATCCTGCGAACTGGCCCCAATCACTTGAAGATCGATCACCTGGAAAGCGTCGATCACCTCCCATCGTCTCTGCCACCTGGGAGAACCTTTTTGGGGTAACTGCTCGATAGCGGATTTACTGTAAAGGCGACGGAGGAATCCCTCCTTTGAAGATTGCTTGAATCAGAAAAAAAGGACGAATCCTCCTCCCTTACGTCGTCTCACCCCTTTCTGTCTAAGTAGGTGCTGCCACATTCCACCTGCTTCGTATTAATTGGTCTCGACAAGATTCGTTCCAATAAGACACAGACGACGTGTATTGATGGTGGCATTCCCCCAGTCATGTATCACTGATTACGTTACTGCCGTCACATAAATACATCATCAAACTTGCCCGATTTGCCTTCCTCGGGGTCGCAGACCTGTTTCATGCTGCAAGACGACGGCTCGAACTAAGTCTATATCACCTTTCGACACCGCACGCCCACATCAACAATGGCCGCCCCAGTCGGACTAGTGACAGAGACGCTGGTCGACATAACCATAACAACGTCATTGTCACCTGAGCCAGAGCTCCAGCGCGGCCGCAAGCGGCGCCGGGATTTCTTCTTCGAGGCCGGTGCGAGGCCGGCGATCCCGTCTAGCGAGTCGGCCACGTTCCGAGGGCGATGTCGATACCGCAGCAGCTCGCGGTACCTGGACATGTCACGGCCCACCTCGCAACAACAACACAAAGTACTAGCAGTGAGCAACAGCAACAAGAACAGCAATCGCCAGGCGTCCCCTTCGCCCTCGCGCCGCAAGATGATCCGCATCACGCAGCTCGCCGGGGACCGCCACCCGCGCAGCCGGTCGCCGTCGCGGTCCCGGTCTTGCTCTCCGTACGTGGTCTTCGGGACGACTCTGCGTGCGCCCCGGCGTAGGCGGCACAGGACACAGAGTCGGAGCCGGGCCCATACGAGCCTGCCCATGGGCTTCGAGACTACGTCGCGCAGCGATGATGTTAAGAAGATCACGGCTGTGGAAGCCGTTGTTCTCCCTGTTACGACATATGAGGTGGTGGCGTCGAAGGCGAGTGAGGGATGCGTGGCTAGGAGTAGTGAGCTCCATGACGAATGAGAGTACTATGCTCCAGGGAAGCGAGATTGTTTTTATTTGCCTTAATATGGCAGCGTTTTAAACTAATATCCCGACAGGGTCGGTGCAAAGTCTGCTTGATTGTGAGGGATCTGTAATATGCAGATGTGTATTAATACCGGCTGTTCGGTTATATCAGTTATACGAACTACCATCGCCGAGAAAAACGGACTGCGGTGGTTATGATTTAAACAGCACTGTTGATACTAGGTTGGGGGCGTTCGGGATATTGTCGATTCACTGTACCAAGATTCACTATGTAGAACATTGTCAACTGCGGGACTGGGTCAAGGGTGCTTCTACTGCAGAAATGATTATTGAGACGTCTAAAAAGATCTCGTGTTTAAGAATTGACAGGGCCATCTGCCCAACTAGCTGTGCTCCAAATTGCAGATATCTCGATATGTATAAGTATGTGTTACCACAGTCCGACTTGCGTTACGCATTGCTTCTGGTTTTGGTACACCAGATTAAAAGCGCACCCACGCTCCCGATTCTCCCATGTGCAATTTAGGACGTAACATTGCAAAGACAACATCCACCTTGTATTGGGCTAGAGTATAGTTGCCGGCACACCCATGATGATGATAAAAATGACAACCAGAATAGGTAAGACGATATTATCAGGCGCAACACCAGGGGCATCCAGAATTTTCAGGCCGGCTACCGTGCCAGCGGTGAGATTGCGGTCAGCCTCGACAATGGCAGTGGCCGTCAAGTTGCCACACTGCTGGTTAAGCGCCACATTGAACTCGAGGCTCATCAGTTTGGGAGACTCGGCGTCAAGGATGGCTTTGGCAGGGAAAGTGCCTAGCGAAGAGGATCGTAGGAATGCCGCTCGGAGCGTCGAGTTTAGTGCGATGGTCGACAGATTTGCAATCCGACTATAGTCTGCACAGGACACAGGTAGGGATACGGGTGTCGCGGGAGTGGCGGTCGGGCTCTGTCGAGGAGCGAGAGCAGTCCGGAACTGGACTGCTGCTGCGCTGGCTATGGAGACGTGGAAGAGCGAGACCGAGAGAAGTAGCAGCAGTGAGGTGATGGGGTTGAAGGATGCCTTGCGGGCCATTGCGACGGTTGCTTTCCGTGGTACTCTATTCTCTTTGCTTATCTAGTCTTCCAGTCTCTCTCTTGCTTTTCTTTTCCTTTCGTTTTGGGGGTTTGGCCCCTACGTTCCAATAAAATAACAGCACGACAAATAAAGATGGGTATTAGAAAAGAAGTGTGGCCGGCCACGAAACAGAAGCAAAAAGTATAATGCAACTAGAGAAGTCGAAAGAACGGAATGAAGCGAAAAAGTAGCGAGAGGCGAATAGAAAACGACAGACCGAGCTGGCGACTAAGAGCAAGAAGCAAGAAGTAGAAATTAGAGGGACAAGAATGAACAAGTACGTAAATGAGATTTAAGAGTAGACAGGACTCACCTAGCCCACATAAGCATCATACATGTCATATTTGCTTACTTACTTGTCAAAGACGGAGAGCGAGATAATTAGGGCATGTCTTCTGTTGCGGCTCTCATGTTTCGGGGACCTGGCGACTACGCCTGATCCGTGATCCGAGCAGTGGTGTATAGCTGCGATACCGCATTTGGTGTTGTTCTGAAGCAGCGATCACACATGGTGCGGCCCCCTTGTCGCATACACTAAACTGACCCCTGTCAACATATAGCCGCCGCATTTAATCCTCGCGCTTCGTGACGGCCGTGCTGTTTTAGAAGAGACCTCCTGCCTGCGCCATCATAAAAGAGAAAGACAAAATCACTGAAAAGCAGACAGTAACCGCGCGACGAGGAATCCCAACGCCACGCTCTTGTCCTATCCCTCATCAAGTCAGAACTTGGAACCTCGTGCGGCAAGCAACGCACACCATAGACTGTTCACGTGACCTGAATCTTCTCCGACGAGTCGCGTCTCTACGATAATCGCGGGTCCTTCATCGTGCATTCCTCCACTTCACTGGCTGACAACCACTGAGTATTTGTGCTGGACAGGAGTGTGCATATAGCCTTGCGCATCTGCAATGTCATTTTCCGAGGACGGAGCAAGGTAAGCACCTTAGTAGGTCGGTGCTATCGTAAGCGTGCACCCACCCTTTGGCTGACTGATGGTTGAAATTCGAGACGACTGCAGTGAAGAGGTTTCCGTATCGGAAACATCCGGAAGATAAGACAGTCAGTCAAAAATGCTCTGGCCGTTCAGACAAAGGAGAGCGTTTAGCATGTGATGCCTCTTTCCCGGCGTCAGACAGTTTCTGACAGGACGAGCGTCTGTAGGCACTCTAGAGTACACTAATATGCACTTTTGTAGGAGATATGACAGATAAAAACACCTATCGCGACGATTGCTAATGGATAAGCCCCCACGGATACAGACAGGTGTAGATGGATGAGGCCGGATGCATACATCTTGCAGTACTGTACACAGGCGTCTTCACATCATCACAGTCATAAACGATCGATGGTGCACAACGCGTCATGGCCTCCCCAAGAAGAACCAAGGAGAGAGACCGAGTGCATGGAGCTTTGCCTGGATCTGCGGGGCACGTGGTCTGGCAACAACCCCATCGAGTAGGAGAGCTGATGGTACAGGCAGGTCAGCAGACCAACGGCCTGCCATTAACTAGGTAGGGGCTCTTGCTTGGCAAGCGCTACCTCCCTGACAGAAGCAAGCTTTCGGAGGGGCTCGAGGGGAAGCTATGGGGCTCTGGATTGGGAGTCTGGAGCCTGTTAGAGAGGGCACCTACCCAGGCAGTACCCAAGCAGACCCAGCTCGCCAGGTGCTTAGAGGTGGATACTAGCGCTAGCCTCTCTGGGGTGAACGCATCTCCTGGCGCGCATCTTGCGGCAACGGGCTGCGGCGGGCCCTCAAAACCGGGATCTCGTCGGCAAGCCTATCAGGACAGCCGATAACTTAATGGTTGATGATAGCCTGGTAGGTAATGTACCTCCATGGCACGCATCTCAACTTTAACGGTGGGTCTGTGCTACTGTCACTGGTAAACAATCCTCCCAACTGCCCCAAATCGGCCTGGATTGCAGTGCATTGTACGTAAGTACTTAGCTTGAACTTGGGGGTATCTGAATACCGATTCCTACCGAACAACCCGACATGTCGAAAGCAACTCAGGTTCTAGAAGGTTACCTACCTAAGGCTACCTCGCCAAGGCAGGTAGCGGTACTGTAGGTTTGAACCGCCCCAGGTTAAAGCGTTATGGCTGCTGTACCTCTGTACCTACTTCTGTACCTGCGACTGTAAGTCAGGCATGTAGTGTACTTGTAGATATTGAATGGCACGTACATGTATTTTTTCACCCCTCCTCCTCCATTGCCTGCCTGCCTGCCTGCTCCATTCCCATCTCCATTTCCCATTGCCAATCCAAATACAGCAAAGAGCCCGTATCTCTCGTCTGCAACTAAAATGCCCTCGTGACTCAAGACGTGAGCCGACCTGCCAACGCCAACGCCAACGCCAACGCCAACGCCAGCATCCATCCATGACCCGACTCTATAATTCTCTCTCCCCAGCGTCTTTCGACTTAGTCGGTTGTCGGCGCTCCTTCCTCGCGCGCCTTTCTCATTTGCAGTTGGATACCCTCAGAGTTGCCTCGACCTCAGCCTTACATACTAAGAGGTAGGCAGGAAGCCTCTGCCCTCTCCCTTCTGCCTTTTGCCATCCCCTCCGCACTCGGCACCTCGGCCATCTGCACCTCGTGCTCGCCGGACAATCATCTATCAGAGTCCCGTCTTTGTCTTGCTATCGCGCACTTCTCCCTCTTCGACCCCCCAGTCTCCTCGGCTATCCGATAGCGCATCCAGAACTGCTGCGCCTATGTGCGCCTTGACCCTTCCTCGCATCTTTCGGGTCTCTGACATGAAAGCTTCTGCGCAGGAGTCTTGGACATAGACGTCACTTCACTTACGAAGTGTCACCTCTGCGAGTACTGGTATCCACTCTTTGTTGCCTTGTGGTGACAGGATACCGTTGAGACCGGTACCATGGCTTCACATCCGCACTCTCACCGTATGTATTATTAAAATATAAATTCTGCCCTTCCCCCTTCCAGCGTTTGCAACGCCCCCTTGCTATACTTTGGCCTTATCAACGCTGACCCTTCCCTTCTTGTTGTAAATAGGACCTGTGCCGACCGGAGAATTGCATAGCACTCCCGCACCCACTTACAACCCTGCTGCTCTCCTCAATCCTCGTGCTTATCATAGCCCAGTCGCTCCCAATAATGGCATCCAAAACTCGCTCTTCAACGGCTCTGGTAGCTTAGCCCCAGTCGAATATAGCTTCGATAGCCCCAGCAGCAGATTTTCAGATCTGCCCATCCACCAAGCTGCGAGTCCCGCGAGTTCTGCAAACGGATTCGGCACCATGATCGAACGCATGAACAACGTCGAGAACCGCACGCTTGCCCCTCAGACGAAACGCCGGAAGGTAGAGGGCGGAGATGGGCTCGAGGCGCAGCCCGGCTTTGGAGCTGGTGGAAGTGGTATAATCGGCCAGTATATCACGGAGAAGAGAGCAGAATCGAAACAGGCTGCAAGCACCCAAGTTGAGATGGTTGATCTAACCAGCGGCAGTAAGTCGCGTTTTTCCTCTCTCCAAAATACCATGAGGAGAACATTGCTAAACTTTCTTTAGACTCCGATGGCGATGTCGTCGAAATACAGCCACCGATAGAAGAGGAGGTCTGCTACGGCATGGTTCAGGACGCAAGGCTAAACTGCCATCTTGTACCTAGTCCTAAACCTGGTACCATTACTATGATGGGAGCGACTCATTGGCCAGTAGTCAAGATTGTGTTGAAGAGGAAAATAGGTGATGAGACTCAGAGGATTTATGCCTACGACCACACTCGAAAGATTGTAGGTTTGGTAGACCAAAATACTTCTTCCGGTCTTGCTCCATTGCTTGATGCGGCACGCTTGCAGATCAGAACTAACTGTAGGATCAACACGAGGCGAAAGGAACCTGGAGAAGAGGTTGGAATGTCCATTTCGAAAAGCTATACCCTGGATATGGTGCTCTACGGCCCGCGCAAAGCTGCTACGACTGTTGGCAAATACTTGTCACAGAAAAATGTCTGGCTTAGGAAGCCGTTCGTTTACGACAACGGTATAAAGTATGAGAATCCACAAGAGATTGAGGGACCGAGACCCCCTCCACCCCCGGCTATGAGACAGCAACCCATGTATCCATCGCCTCAGATGGTTCGAAGCATCGAAGAGATACGCTCCGAGGTGATGGGCGTCTTTGATTCACTTACTAAAAGCGAAGACCTTCCGCTGATGGAGCCACATCCTCGAGTACAAACAGAACTACTTCGGCATCAGAAACAGGGGCTCTACTTCATGACCACAAAAGAACAGCCACGCCAATTTGCCTCAAGCGGGAAAACCCTCGATTCTTTTTGGCAGCTCCAGTATGGCCAACAGGGCCAGAAATTTTATCGAAACATAATTACCGGCCAAATACACGACAAAATCCCGCCCGAGACATTTGGCGGTATTCTTGCCGACATGATGGGACTGGGCAAGACACTGAGTATCTTATCCCTCGTCGCCAGTACGCTTGATGTTGCCGATGACTGGTCGAGGAAAGAACCAATCCAACCGCAAGCTCCCCCGCCGAAAAAGAAAGGGGAGTCATCGCGGCAATTTAATGTACCGACTCCACCTCCCCTTCAACTAACGACTCTCAAACGAAACGGCAAGGCTACACTGCTGGTTTGTCCCCTCAGTACCATAAACAACTGGGAAGAGCAGATCAAACTCCACATAAAACCGGGCCAACTGAAGTTCTATATTTACCATGGTTCTAATCGCATCAAGGACCCGAACCTGCTTGTTGACTATGACATGGTGCTGACCACTTACGGATCAGTGGCTAGCGAAGTGACTGCTCGTAATAGGGGCAAGCCTGGACCCTGGCCTCTCGAGGAAATCGGTTGGTTTCGCATCGTGCTCGACGAGGCCCACATGATCCGAGAGCAATCGACTCTTCAGTTCAAAGCGATCTGCCGGCTGCAAGCCAATAGACGATGGGCTGTTACAGGCACACCAGTTCAAAATAAACTAGACGACCTTGCAGCTCTTCTGGCTTTCTTGCGGCTCAAACCATTTGACGAGAAGGGCAAATTCACTCAGTACATCACCGCCCCTTTTAAGATGTGTGATCCCGAAATTGTACCTAAGCTTCGAGTCCTCGTTGATAGTGTCACATTACGACGACTGAAAGACAAGATCGACCTGCCCCCACGAACTGACCACCTCATCAGACTTGATTTCTCTCCAAACGAGCGCAAGCTCTACCAGCTATTTGAGCAGAATGCCCAGGATAAAGTACAAGTTCTAGCTGCAGGCAGAGAGCGAATGGTCGGAGGGAAAGTATATATACACATATTGCAGTCTATTTTGAGACTTCGGTTGATCTGTGCTCATGGAAGAGACCTTCTGAATGATGCCGATCTTGAAATCGTGCAGGGTATGACAGCCGACTCGGCAATCGACATTGATAGTGATGATGAGGACACCAAGCCAGCTATAGTCGAATCCAGATCTTATGAGGCGTTTGCGCTTATGGAAGAAACGAATAATGATCTTTGCATTTCATGCAAGCGAAGGATTGGTTCAATCGACGCCGCTGATATCGCATCAGAGCGAGAGGAGGACATCATTGGTCATATGACCGCCTGTTTTCATCTCCTCTGCCCGAATTGTATAAAGTCATGGAAACGGGAAGTTGACGGCAAGGAGCTGGGCAACTGTCTTTTCTGTGGTTCATACATTCGTTTCCAGTGCAATGAACTCCGTAAGAGCAAACTCGAGATCGAACATGAAGGTCATCATCCAAGCAAAAGGGAGACTAAGGATCGCTCAAAAGATGGATATGCTGGCTATTCTGGACCTCATACAAAGACCAGTGCCTTAGTTGAAGACCTGCTTAAGTCGGAAGCTGAGAGCAGAGCTAAACCTGACGAGCCTCCTTTCAAATCAGTCGTCTTCTCGGCTTGGACATCTCATCTCGATCTTATCGAAATTGCATTAGAGAATGTAGAGATCCGATTCACACGTCTAGATGGAAAGATGAGCCGCCCAGCCCGAAGCGCCGCCATGACTGCCTTTCGAGAGGACGACTCTATCCATGTTATGCTTGTATCTATCTCTGCTGGTGGTCTTGGTCTCAATCTTGTAACAGGAAATACTGTCTACATGATGGAACCCCAATATAATCCCGCCGCAGAAGCTCAGGCTATCGATCGCGTACACCGCCTGGGCCAGAAAAGGCCAGTGCGCACTATTCGCTACATCATGCAAAGCAGTATCGAAGAGAAGATGCTAGCTCTCCAGGAGAAGAAGATGAAGCTAGCAAGCCTAAGTATGGACAGGAACCGCGTCATGGATAAGGCCGAAGCCGCAAAGCAGAAACTTATGGATCTACGTGATCTCTTCAAATGATTTTTTTTTGGCCGCGTTACATTTCCTCTAATGGCGTTCGTCCTTTTTCACCCCTGACACAGGCTTCATACGTGGATCTTGATTTTTACACAGGGTGCATTGCGTCGGTGTTTTCATGGTAATAGGTGACAAGAAAGGAGTTTCTTGCCCAACATCTCTAAGGCGTCCAGCGTTATATGGTCTCGTTTTGCGGAATATACCAATATCGGCTTAAAGGTCTGGAAACATGGTACGGCATCGCGTGGCGGATTTGGTGGCATTGCGAAAGACGACGATTTACTGTGGTTGGTGGACGACCACTTTTGATATGAATTGGCTCTGATCAATGCGCTTGAAAGAAAACATGAACTTGCTACAACTTGTCTGGGATTGTGCCCAGACTTAGCAGAACGAGAACTTGGGGTCGCGTCTCCCCAGATGCCAATCATCGATAACGAGAGACCTAACGCCAGGGCTGATGACAACATTTCTTAGTCTACTGCGTTGCATTATTTGCTATATGCAGGATCAAAGCCTGCATAGATCATTACCTACCCACTACCTATGTACATAAGGCTCCATCCATCTCATGATCTTCACGCTCTAGCCGCGGTACTATTACACTACATAGATAGTAGATCCAGATAGATCCACGGAATTTTATGATCGAATGCGCTGAAACCCTAGCACCCATCTTTGCCAACCTAATGAGGTCAGTGTGGATAGATGAACAAATGAGCCAGGTTCTCCGACTCAGCCTATTCTTAGTCCACCAACCGGGAGAGAGACATCAACTCCATCAACTTTTAATTATACATACGTGAATATATATATGTTATGTCTGCCTGCTACAAGCTGAAGAGAAGTTAGAAGTGAGTAACACCCTCTCGGCGTTCTGGAAACTAGCATGACATGAACAAACTTCGATTTAAAGTTCCAGTGGATAGATAGGGTTTGCTTAGGCCGGCAACAGCTTAAGCCAATAAGGAAAGTAAACATAGTACAATGTGTGTAGGAGGGATCATATTGTTAACTTTCCGTAACAACTGGACTTCCTTCAAACACTCGATTGGTGATGCGGTAATGAATAAACAACAGAAACCGATATAGCAGTACACTAATAGCAAGACATCAAACGCTCGTTTCACAATTTACTAATATACTTATGAGATACACATTTATTAGTCCTGAGAGCAGAGGAATCTAGGGAAATCCTTTATCAACTTCACAATTCCAGGATACCGATTCCAGCATGAGTGTGAAAGCAATTTTGTAAATGAGTTTTAACAGTATCATATGTAATTTCGTCTAGTTAAGCATGGTTTGATCGTGGTTTAATATCGTAAAGTCTCATGTCAAACTCCTTTTTTTCTTCTGTGAATTCCAAAGGTTTCCCCAACAACGCCATTCATGAATTCAATCATTAGTGCTTCCTAATTGTTAGGATTGAGCAGGGATAGCACTGACAATGTTGGTGGTATATGTACAAGATGTCGTAGCATAAGTTTAATATCCTTCTCAGCCCTCAAGACATTCGAGAAGGATGTGCTCGAACTTTCCTCACAGTTCGTGCTGGTACTAGTTCTTATGAACGACCCTTTTGAAGACTTTAGCCCCTATTCTAGGGTATCTAAGCCGCATTAGCGCTGGCGGTTGGTTGCGCAACCTTGGTGACTTGATCACCAGCACGAACAATTCGCTTGCCGGAGGAGTCGAACAGCAGAGAAACATCCTTATTCTCAGCCTGGGCACGTTTCCAGATCTCTACCTCACAGCCACCCCGAAGGACACCGACACGCATAGTAGAGAGGAGGTTGTGAGCCGCGTTCGAGTGGAGGTAGACACCGCCATTGAAGATAGCTGTGGCATCCTTGCCGATAGCAGATGAGATAAGTGCCTTACCACCGGGGTGGTCCTTGATAAAGTCGGTGACGTCGTGGATCACACCAGCAATGGAGACGAGTGCCTTGCCGTTCTTCGATTCGGCCACAAAGTCATCCCAGCTGATGACTGGAAGTTGCTCAAGTGGGATACCCCAATCCAAGGTAGCTCGCTTCTGATCAAGTTTCTTCTGCAGCTGCTGGATACGGCCCTTCTCAATCTCATTCTGGCGGAATTGCTTCAGGTCGTAGGCCAAGCCAAGTTTCTTGCATGTCCAGATGAACCATTTCGTGGGGTCATATTGCCACCAAGCGATAGCGTTCCGATAGTCCGAGGGGAATTCATGGTGAAACTGTAGGTCTATTAGCCTTCGTCGCCTAGAAATGATTTGATTATCAATAGCTGTCAAGGTTCTTATCTTACGTTGTGGTATCCCTCTCCCAGGGTGACCAAAGCAGTGAACACGTGATCACGGGGAGAGTTTCGGTCGTCGAAGGGCTGCTCGCCGAGCCAGTGTGCAAGCGAGTTGACACAGAACGTAGCTTGTTGAACAACTGCAAGTGCGGTCAGTAACTCATCGCTCGAAATAAGGTCTGGTTCTGGATATTGCCTACAGAAAATACGGAGAATCCCAGCGTAGATGAATCCGCCCACCCAGTCGCCCCAACCAAGGCCACACACGACAGTGGGGAAGATTAAGGACATCATCAACACAGACTTAATATCTTCAAAGAAGGTTAGTAATTGCGAAGTGTTGTGGAGCAATGGCTTGGGTCAGGCTTACAGTTCTTGTGCTGCCAAACAACGACGGGGTCATCGTTCAGGTCTGAAATGTCTGTCCTTCCGATGCGCTTGGGGTTCTGCTTCATGACCATCCAACCAATGTGGGAGTAGAGCAGGCCCTTTCGAACGCTGTAAGGGTCTTTCTCAGTGCTACACGTGATGGGTTAGCCGGCTCGAGTTTGATAGTATTAACGGCCGAAGCTACTTACTCGGTATATCTGTGGTGGCTGCGGTGTCCGAACGACCACCAGCGAGCGGATCCTTCAACGCTTGCAGCTCCCATCGCGGCCAAGTAGATCTTCAGAGGCAATGTCGCCTTGTAGGAGCAGTGGGCCCAAAGTCGGTGATATCCAGCTGTGATCCCCAAGCCACTGTTGAAGTAATAGAAAACTGCGAATGCGGCGGTCTTGACGTCGAGTGAAGTGAAGTAAGCACCGACACAGCCCATGAAGGGGACAATTAGGATGAAGAAGGTATTCAGCCAGTTGACGTGCTTGTACCAGTTGCCCCATGTTATGGGATATTCGGTGATATGGGGCTTCTTCATATCATATTTGGTCGACCTCAGCGGCTTGTAGTCCTGAGTGCCGTCGGAGAAGGCATCAGCAGCAGCAACGCCAGTCTGTGGTGTGCTGGGAGACGCCATGGCGGGCGATTGTGCGGACGCCACCAATTGGAACAGACCGTCGGATGGCGTTCTATTCGGCGGCCGGGTTAGTTTATCGAGGACGAGAAGGGAACTCGGAGAGGTGAGGTGAGGTGATGGAGAGTGTGTTGAAGTAACGGGCTGGCGATGATATTTATTGAGCAGGAAGTGGAAATGGTGGGATGGTGGACACTAGGTATGCATTGCATACTACCTAGGTAGTGCTACAGTTTAGAATGTAGGTACCGGCAACCTCAGGACTGTACCTACAGAGGGAGTAGGTGTCTGCAGTTGCCACATGTATTGATTGTAGAGTAAATTGAGTGAATAGAGGTAGGTAGGCAGGTAGGCAGGTACCGGTAGTGTAGGAATGCGGCTGGTGGGACACAGAACGTTGAATGATTCCCCGTTCAACTTGACACTCCACTTGTGTCCCTTGTATACTAGTGTAGACCAGTACCTAGCGTGTAGATCAGACAGAGCAGACAAGGCCGTTCTGTACACTAGACAAGTATCCAGAGCTGGGCCTGGACGGTCTTCCGCACAGTTTCCGGGCTGTATCCGGGCGGTCCTGATGGTGGCGGGGGAAAGAGATGAGGCAGGGATAGATGCTGTAGTAGGGATAGTTTACGAAGGGGGATACATACAGCTTCTCTTATCTAAGTTTGTCCTAGGTGTTGTCCTACTTAGTATGTAGGTGGTGTGTCGGTAGATGTACGATATGCCGTGGACAGCTCGATATATTGGCGCTGGTGCTTGGAATGAAAACACACAGCTCAGCCAACCTGTGCAGCGTATGCGTGTTTATCAGGAACGAATGTCATAAGCAGGCGGGTTCGGTAGTAGGTATATATGTGATGACGGGCTTTTGGATCGACAATTGCGCCTCCCAAACGAAACCAAAGCTTGTCAAGCTGTTTGGAGTTGTATGTACCTTGAAGTATACCACTAATAGCTTTTGAAGATGCAACTTAAATCCTGCCGGGGGGTAGTACAGTCTGAGACACTGTTGCATGTGTGCTAGAAGGTGCCGGTGCCACTACAGGAGACAACTGCAATCCGTACAGGTGCACAGTAGGGGGACATTGCAACATGTCTCTCACCACTGTTTGGGCTCTAGGCCGGTGCAGAACCTGTGCAGTAGGTACTTCCTGTACGGATTCCGCATTCCCACTGTTGTTGCAGATCTGAAATCTGTTGAATTGTTGGGGATAAGGGTCCAAAGTGGCGGTAGTACAGACAGGGGCGTACAGGGGTAATAGCCAACCAGAGGTCAGGGCTATTTTGGGGCGTTTCCTTTCCTGGACACTGCAACGCCGTCCAACCGAAAAGCATCATGCGATTACCGGGTACTGACCGGGCACTTTCTGGGAACTCTTGTCAACTGCAGAAAACCAAGGTGCAGTCAGCTCATTCAAGATTCTCTGGTAGGAATAAATGCATCGCCTGTTGCCGACGAACCGGTTAAATCAGTCCACGATCAGGCTACACTCTTATCCAACCAACAATGTGAACAACGTTGGCCCCATCAATATACAATGTGTGTGCACTACGTACGCATCTAACCTTGGTTGTTTGGTTGTTCGGTAGCATGTTCAGAAAATGCTGAATCACAAGATTACGTCACCTTCATATGAACCTTGGCCAGAAAGCAAGACAGCTGCCGAGGACTGACGCGATCAGCATTGGACCGTACATTCTAGACGGTCGCTGGATCGCTCGCCGACCAACAACGAACGATGACAATCGAACTGCTAAACTCTTTGCCTCGGCTAGACTATTCTACTCTGTCAATCATCAATCCAACGGGAGCTGTTCCCGGCGCTTGGTACGTACCGTACCTCTCTCTTCGTCCCAACAAACGGATAAGGCGGGGTGGGGTCTTCAATAGAAAGGGGTTTTAGCCAATTAGAGTGAGCGAATGAGTGGCTACATGTACGCAGCCCCGCGCGCCAGGGCTGGTACCCGTTACATTGTACCTACATACCAATTTATGCAGGGAGGGTACCTCGGTAGTCCTTAGAATTCGCCTCCCCAGCCTTCTAGAAACTCCGAGTCCTGTGACAGATTCTTCATGTGCAACTCTATCAACAGCTATCCCCGACCCGAATTCTATCAAGAGACACACAGAAATAGAGAAAACCAGAAAAAGAGTTACCATACAGCGCACAACAACCGTTTTCGCACGTTGTTCTGTTCTCAAAGATTATATAATGTGACATGCAACTCATCTAAATAACTGTAGGACAAATATACTCAATACGAATGTGGTTACCCAATACTACATTGTATTTGTTAAACGAGCACTAAAGTCATTACATCGTGTGTAGACTATTATTACCTCCAACCCGGCATCTTGTTGCGACTCAAGGTCAGAACAGTGAGATGTATAGATAATCGCAAAATATAATGACTAGGCCTACATTCACGTTCTCTCCGCCAAAATTATAATTGTCTACCCATTTTCCACTTGATCTTACAGTTACCCAAGTATCCGGACAAGTAGTTATGTGGTATTCAAAGAGGCGTATGGTTAAGTCAGGGGTCATGGTGGTAGGATGATGTGTTGGATATGCGTATGGCAACCCCACGAAAACTAATATTTGACAAACACATAAACTGTATGCAATGCAAGAAAGAAGCTATACGGAGCATACGCTCCTTCGAGCCAGATCAGCGCATATTGGATATCACTACGGAGCAAAATGCAAGCAAACGAACCCTTTTCACCTCGAAGAGGAATCTAAAATCGGCCAACGATCATAATAAGAAGAAACACCCATACCAAGGATAGCATGTGAGCTCTCCTGTTGTGATTAATATAAAGCAGTATCATCTAAATACACATTATTTATGACCAAATTAATGGTGCAGGTAGTTATGAAGTTTGCGCAAAGAAACCTGATGTCACTGCCAGTATAACAAGTGCTGAAACAAGGGCTTGTAGATAAATCCAATTCTATAATCGATTACTCAAGGCAACTATTTCTTGACTGTTCGGAAGCATTCTAAGCCTCCTTTTGATACCTGAGGTCATATACACTGCTCGTCGGTATTGCTCACTTTCGAGTTTCGGCTATTTGTCTTATGTAGACAGGGGCTTAACACCTAGGACTAGCTTCTAGTGCGCTTAGTATGTGTGATATCTGCAAGGCTTCCGTATAATAGCCGGCAGTTTTACATGTAAAAATGATCTTAAACTGCGATACATGCCTTAAGATATTGTCTCGTTATAGTGTGAAAAAATTAGAGAATTCACCATGCAAGTGGATTGGACAAGTTCCCGACCAGCTTGATGCTTTGGGAACGGCTATACAATGTATAGCGTAGAGCTCAGCTGGTATCACAAGGGATGTGAAGGAGGCTTGGAGATAGACTTAGTTTATCCATAATCTACTAGGAGGCAACTAGGCCCTTGACCATTCGAAAGGCTTCCTAACCCTCCCTCGGGTAACTAAGGCTATATATACATATCGACAGTGTTTCTAACTGCTAAACTCGACCTAATGTCGCAAATAAGCGAGGGCCGAATAGCCGGGCGCAAAACAATTAGCAATACTATCAGAACACACTCTTTAGCGCGTATTACGCGTGTAGATATCACCGAGACTTGCAGCCACATATTCAGCGCGTGTATCATATCCGTAAAATAGCTTGCTGTAATGCACGAGACTTGCTGAAGCTTCTTGTAGTACCTTTTGAGGACCTGTCGATGAGATTATTGACACTGTTTGTAGCTGACATCTCAGGAGTCAAGATACCAGTTTCTGCTTTTTCAAGGCTTCGGCCTCTCGTTCTTCTCTATATCAAGCTGTTTACATATTCAGCGTCAGATAACAGTGAGTGCTAAGATATACTCTCGCCAACAGACGTAAGCATTCCGTATCGAGAAAACAGACCCATCGACATATATGAATTGTAACTTTAAGTACCAGGATACTTTACATCTTCCAAATCCTCATGAATAGATGAGCTACTGCTCAAGTAGCCATGCTGGTATTGCATAAAACTACCAGCAGTGGTACTTGTCGATAAAATGCTTGACCAGGTCAACAGTTCCGTGTCATTATATAGGAACTCATATATCGTCCACAAAGTAGGATTAGATGCTACCTCGTATACTATTATGTTTGTTTTGCTTTATATTATCACACCCTTTGTTGCTCCGTACAGCGCAGGACTTGTTATTTACTACATACTTCTTATTACATCTATAATCTTAATCAGACATATTTGAATTCTAGTCTTAGTACAAAATTCAAGGCGGTGCTACGTAAGTCAAGCCCACGTCAACACTCATAAGAACATTTTTTTCAATACATAACTATCACCAATACTGCAGCAGTGATTAACGAGGCACCAGAAGGCATTATGTCGCAATTGACGAAAAAAATAATTATAGTCAACATGGACAGTGTTGGGATATTTACTCTGAATTATCATTAATTTAATAAATTCGGTTCGAAAACTTCCGCTCAAAAAACAGAGCTATATCTTTATTCTGCTGCTTATGAGTTACGAGGGTATGAAATCAGGTGACGACAACGGATACTTGGGGGATGAAGTCACGTATCAATGCGACGACGACACCAAGTATAATTATCGATAAGGCGAGACCAAGACCAACGAAAAATCCTTAGTAGATGGCTCGGGTGATTGAAAAGAGACAAAGAGTAGCAGAAAGCCTAATTTTACCCCTGGCAATTTGGATTACTGATGAACACCGCACCTGTTCACAATTCCTGTCGAGGCAGGTATCAAATCAGTGTCGCATTTCATTTGCTAGAAGCACTAATATAATAATCGTGATGGAGAGAAGCCAAATGAGATATCATCACGAAAAAAAACCAAGTATCGTTGTATATAATACGGGGGTAAAAGAGAAGCAGAGCGTCCGCCCGCCCCTGATAAGCTGTCCTGGTTGGATTTCTAGTTCACTCTCCGCAATTGAGTGACGGACAGCACTCGAGTCGAGTTTGCCAATGAACAGATGTTATGAAACGGACTAGACATCAATAAACTTCTGGATAGCTATTTTTAAACCAATGAATCGCGTGGATATTAGGTATCAAATCTACAACATGAATAAGTGCCGTCCTCAAGTCGTCATTGATAATGAGCAGGTCAGTATCACATGTTTCCCAGAGGGGTTTAGTCTCACGCAGGCAGTACTGTAGTCAGATAGCCGGAATTTAACCGCCGCCCGGGGTACGTACCTTTTCCATGGCATTCGGATGATGATATAATAATGTACTAGATGTTACAGGGGTACATAAGCATTATTATTCAGAGCTCCGGTTCACTACTATTTGCAAGCTGCATTCGACCGAGGGCACGGGAGCAGTCTCGTGCCACTATTTGCGCTTCAACAAGGCAAGCGGATTCTATTGTGCACATTTGGCATATACTACTGTACATAGGCAGTCTTCCTCCGCTATCGATATCAGCCTCTCGACAACCCGTGCTTTTCCTAGCAAATACTCCCAGTCCTCGGCGCTCCGCAGCGTCCTCTCCGGTTATCGCCCCTTCATCGAAAATTTCCGCTGCGAACACATCCACAAACACGTCCACGATGCTGTGCCGTCAACACCTCTCGCGGCACGTCGCCGCACGGACATCGTCTCGTTTCGTTCTTACACCACGGTTAGCTCGCCCGGCGCGACTATACTCTATATATGCTCGAGATTGGTCGGGTGAATCTCAGGCTGCCTGCCTGCGACCTTCAATAACTGCGCCCACTGGATTTGTATCTAGGTCGCCCTTTTCCACCTCAACCGCGAGACGGAAAGAAAAGAAAAACGACTCCGCGGATGAGTCGGCCCAGCCTGTGGCTGACGAGGATGCCAACACAAAGGCCGAGGAGAAGTCGCAGCAGCCGGAGAACGAGATAAGCGAGAAAAAAAGCACTGCCGCCCAGCCACCTTCGCCCAACAACAGCCAGGGCGAGGGCGAGTCGCAGGACGGCAAGGCGGGAAGTGCGGCTGGAGGCTCATCTTCAGGGTCTGGCAATGACGCGCCTGGTGATGGCGGTCGGAAACCCGGTCAGCGGGCAACTAATAGAGCTCTGCAAAAACCCGAGATTCCCGAGGTATACCCCCAGGTTATGGCGATCCCTATAGCAAAGCGACCGCTGTTCCCTGGCTTCTACAAGGCGATTACTATAAAGGACCCCAATGTTTCCGCCGCCATACTAGAAATGATGAAGAGGGGCCAACCGTACGTCGGCGCATTCTTGTTCAAAGACGAGAACGCCGACGAGGATGTGATACGAGACCCGGCCGATGTTTATGACACAGGAGTTTTCGCTCAGGTCACAAGTGCTTTCCCTGTACATGGGGAGCAGAATAGCTTGACGGCCATTCTGTATCCTCACCGCAGGATCAAGCTGTCTACTCTGATTCCGCCAACCGCTTCTGATCAGAAAAAATCCGAATCCGAGCCTGAGGAAGTTCCGGACCCCATCCCCCCCAAGCCTGAAGAAGACGCATCCCCAGATAAGAAGGGTGATGTGGTTGCGAGCTTTGAGGAGGGTACTGTGGCAAATAAGTCTGACGCAGTCCTCGAAAAGTATGAGCCAACGTCGTTTCTGCGCAAATACCCTGTTAGCCTGGTGAATGTGGAAAATCTCGTAGAAGAGCCGTTTGACCCTAAAAGCCCGGTCATAAGAGCCGTAACTAACGAGATTGTCAACGTATTCAAAGAGGTTGCCACGATGAACAGTCTCTTCCGAGACCAAATATCGACCTTCTCCATGAGCCAGTCAACGGGGAATGTTACTGCTGAGCCGGCCAAGCTCGCCGACTTCGCTGCAGCGGTGTCAGCAGGAGAGCCTGCCGAGCTGCAAGAGGTTCTTTCCAGCCTGAATGTGGAGGATCGGATGCAGAAAGCTCTGGTGGTACTGAAAAAAGAACTCATGAATGCACAACTACAATCGAAAATCACGAAAGACGTTGAACAGAAGATTACAAAGCGTCAACGAGAGTACTGGTTAATGGAACAAATGAAGGGAATCCGCCGAGAATTGGGTATTGAGTCCGACGGGAAGGATAAGCTGGTCGAAAAGTTTAAAGAGAAAGCCGACAAACTCGCCATGCCGGAGGCAGTTCGCAAGGTATTCGACGAGGAGATTAATAAACTCGCCCATCTGGAACCTGCAGCCTCCGAATTCAACGTCACACGGAATTACCTAGATTGGTTGACACAGATACCATGGGGTCAAAGGAGTGCCGAGAACTTCGGCATTCAGCACGCCATGGATGTTCTAGACCAAGACCACTACGGGTTAAAAGACGTGAAGGACCGAATTCTGGAATTTATCGCAGTAGGCAAATTGAGAGGTACTGTGGAAGGCAAGATTCTCTGCTTTGTTGGACCCCCTGGTGTTGGCAAAACAAGTATTGGCAAGTCAATTGCTAGAGCTTTGAACCGACAGTACTACCGATTCAGCGTCGGTGGTCTCACAGACGTGGCAGAAATCAAAGGTCACCGCCGCACCTATGTTGGTGCTCTACCGGGACGGGTTATTCAGGCCCTTAAGAAATGCCAGACAGAGAATCCTCTAATTCTGATCGACGAAGTGGATAAGATTGGGCGTGGTTACCAAGGAGACCCTTCCTCTGCCCTGCTCGAATTATTGGACCCAGAACAGAACAGCTCCTTCCTAGATCACTACATGGATGTTCCTGTAGACCTTTCCAAGGTACTATTCGTTTGCACAGCTAATATGACTGATACTATACCACGCCCCTTGCTGGATCGTATGGAGGTCATTCGATTATCCGGATACGTCTCCGATGAGAAGAAAGCGATTGCAGATCGATATCTGTCGCCAGCAGCCAGGGAACTCGCTGGTCTAAAGGACGTAAATGTTTCTCTTTCGGATGAAGCTATTGAGGAGCTTATAAAGTCGTACTGCCGAGAATCAGGCGTTCGAAACCTGAAGAAACAGATCGAGAAGGTCTATCGCAAATCAGCTTTGAAAATTGTACAGGACCTCGGCGAAGAAGTATTACCAGAGTCTGAAGCCTTAACAGAGGACGGTAAGGCTGCATTGGAAGAGTCACAGAAAGTGAATGACACCAAAGAACCTACTTCGCCAGAAGCGACAGAAAAGGAGACCACAGAGACGCCACGGGTCGCTCTCAAGGTGCCCGACTCGGTCAGCATTGTGATTGACAAGGAAAATCTGAAGGACTATGTTGGTCCACCGATTTTCACCTCCGATCGTCTTTACGATGTCACTCCACCCGGTGTCGCCATGGGCCTTGCTTGGACTCAACTAGGTGGCTCTGCCATGTATATTGAGTCCATTCTTCAATCATCTTTGCGCCCCAGTAGCCGTCCTGGCCTAGATATCACCGGTAACCTCAAGACGGTCATGAAGGAATCGTCCACAATCGCCTACTCTTTCGCTAAATCTTTCATGGCCAATGAGTACGCCGATAATCACTTCTTCGACAAGGCTAAAATTCACTTGCATGTACCGGAGGGGGCCGTACAGAAGGATGGCCCGTCAGCTGGCGTTACTATGACCACCTCACTTTTATCGCTTGCTCTAGATAGCCCCGTGGATCCTACCATCGCCATGACTGGCGAGCTAACGCTTACCGGCAAGGTTCTCAGAATAGGTGGTTTAAGAGAGAAGACCGTAGCAGCTCGCCGTGCTGGATGCAAAATGATCATTTTCCCGGAAGACAACATGTCCGACTGGCTGGAGCTTCCTGAGGTATGTTGTCTCCCACGTGACGATATAGATCTGAGTATGCTGTTAGGACTGTACTGACGTTTCTCATAGAATATCAAAGACGGCATTGAAGGCCGCCCTGCGAGCTGGTACAAGGAGATTTTTGAGCTCGTCTTCCCCAACCTCGATAAGGAAAAGGCGAACACTTGCCGAATCTGCGAATGGAAAAAGGAGCATGAGTCCTCCAGCAGTGAAAGTGACAACAAGGATGAATAAGAAGGGTAGCAGGCGAGCCGAAGGGCTAGGACTAACCCATCCCCAGGTGTACTATTATCCTACCTTATGAAATCGGGGGCAACGATATGCATGCGAGTAGACGGTATATACTGTATATTACATGGCACTTTTTGCATCCAGCTGTTTAGAATTGTACAAAAAAGAGAAGGGCAAATGTAGCATTGGTTCGGGCGTTCGGGCGGCCATTGCATTACATACGCAACGATTATTATACGACAAGCGAACTGTGGACAAACATTGTTTATTTCATAAACAGAAAATTAGGTATTCAATCTTCAATGGAGAATTCTCATCTCTGCTACTATCACCTATTATACGACATGCACTTTTTATCGCGGTTGTGTCCGGGGAGACGTAGACGTAGGCGAGAACGCAGCTGAACAAATCATCATCCACGTTCTCTCGCGTTTAGATACGTCTGATTGATGACTTAGTGGCATGCGCTTTTTACCCTTCAGACGAAATAAGGTGAACTGAGTTAGTTCTATTGAGCAAGAATAAGCCGTCGTCTTCGGGACAGGCTCGCATGAGTGCGACGACCATCAAGTCTCGTGACAAAGGTGGGATGGCGACAACGGCAAGAGCCTGGCTTTAGGCGTGGGGAAGGGAAGGGAGGGGAGGGGGCTTTCTCTTCCCTTTTCTGCCATGTGCAGATGCTCGCCGGCCGATACGGATACGAAGCGCGGATCGGAGTTCTGAATGATGCCTTACCGTAAAGCAGCCTGACGCTGGTTTTGGGGTAACTCTTTTCAACTTACCTATAGTATGCCTGAAACGAGAGAAGGAGGACGGGGATTGTGCTAAGCTCATGTTTTCTTAGCTGATTACTGTTACCACATGCAAAAACATTCAGACTATATCTGTGCGTCGCTTAGAGCCTGTTCAAGACGAGTCTGATGAACTTGGCAGCAGCAGCATTGACGATGCAATTTCGCGGCCGGCAACCTAGCCGGCAACGTGGGGGGATAAAGCTGCGATCGCCATGCTCTAGACTTGCTGGTAAGTATATTTAGCAGTCTATACTACTGTTTACATATAATCTTTTGACAGGAGGACTGTGCATATTTACTACATGGATACAACAACGGGTAGGTACTGTAGGTCGTTGTTTGGTGTCAGAGAACCGGGAGATTGTCACGATGTCAGATCATAGCGGGCAGGGATCAACCTGGCTTTCCCTATTTACATCAGACTAACCTAGTGCAGTGGACGCGAAAGCGCATCGGCGACGTTTGGGGAAAAACTAATGTATGTAGTGTCGAGAAAGGGATCCTGCAATCATCCACGTGGGATAGAATAGATACCGTAGGTCGAAATAAAAGGAGAGCAGTCGCTGTAAAACGACACTACCTAGTTGGTTATGACGACGTTGCATGACATTTCGCATCGGCGTGGGTAAGGTGCCCATATTCTGTTCTACCTACTTCTTCGACCGCTTTGGCGGATACCAGTATACTGCCAGTATATGTAGGTATTATAGCCTCGCTCTCCAGCAAAGGTATAGAATGCGACAATGTAGGTAATACTGCGGGAGAAGTGGTCAGAGGGGGGGTTGGTAGAGCACGATGATGGGAGCCAATGATGAGCAGCACATGTATAGCTGCCCAATAGGTGGCTGTCCAAGCTGGCTTTGGCCCCCTTCTCCAGGACGGGCGTCGTTCGGCTGTACAACTCATCAGACGAATGTATGGGGCTATCTGCATCGGGAATCCCGTTGTAGACGGTGGTGAATGGGACGCTGTGGCTGAACTCGACACTCAGGAGACCTGCCTGCTCAGCTTATACTGAATCTAGTACCAAGTAGGCGTCGATCTCGCAACATGTGTACCTAACCGGCGAGGACGATGACGATAGGCGGTGATGATGATGAGCAGTTGTTGGGTAGCAACTAGTATTTAATAGCGGTAGTATACAGTAGGCAAACAAGATAGGCGAGATTGTTCAGCATACTGTAGTCTCTCTCGTGACGTCGTACTTAGTGGAATGTTCCATAGGTGTAAGTACACCTTATCGGAACACCCTTGCATGGGCGACTTTTAAAGAGGCGTGCTATTGGAAGGGGGCGGGAACGGCGGCGACGCCGTTGCAGCCCCTGTCGCGGCCTCTGCATAGGTACCGGTATGTTTGTGTTTTTTTTTGCTCGTCGTCCTGCTCTTTTTCTTTTTCTGGTCGGGTGCCTCGCGGAAATGTCTTGTCCTTCTGCCGGTCGTCAGTCAGCCTTGTTACAGGCCCATCTTCCGCATTTACGTGCATCTCACCCGCATAACTGACCCTGGGGTGCGTGATTCCAACCATCCTGATGTCTACATTATCTGGGATGTACTGAGTATACTGAGCATATAATCATCTTATGTAATCTACTAGTCTGTGATACACCTGCGCCTGCTGTTCGTCTCTTCTCTCTCTCTCTCTCCCCACATGCTGTTACCACTATTCCATTCCATTGCCAGGCCTCAGATCAAAACCGCCTTATTAGTCAGACCTGGCTCCACGTCATGCTGCACATACCTGGTTTAGTAGTGTGCTTAACCTCAGGTAGCATGCATATGGGCGGGCATGCTGTGGTGTCCTACGTGTCGGTTTGTCCACATGACCTAGACTAGCTTTTCGGTGGTATAAGCAGATGTTTTGTCCGAATCATTCAATGTCCCCTTCAGCTCGCACTCTGACTCAATGCAATCATCTTGACTTCTGGTCTTGGATATATGTTAAGTATATATTTACATATTTGGAGGATATAAGTATACGCCGCGTTAGTCCAGCTATTAGCTGGGAGCTTGCCGGACCTGGAAGATCCTTGGAGAAAGACGGGAGCTAAATGAGTGATCTCGATGGTGAGCGGACTACGGCTTGTCGAAACTCATATAAATAAACATTAGCCCGTTCCCGAGCCGCCTTTGTAGATCCCTTTTTCCTGACTACCCATGGTACAGCAAGTCCCGTGACGACGAAGCTGCGCGAGGTTCATTGAACACGCAGTCATGGCCCAGACTCTCTACAAGTTTGTCTAGCTTGGCGTCATCATGTGTATGGTATTCCTTCCACTGTCCGAGTGGGGTGATACCAAAATAGTAGTAATGACGAGGGCCAACGGCGAACGAAGAAGATGATGGTTGATATACTAGTCCGGGGCGTTGATGAGTTGTCCCTCACCCTCGTCACATTAGCTTACCATATCTGGTCTTAGATCACTTCGACTGGAGGGAGGGGTACTCTCCACGATGGTACGGGCTGGAGAAGGTAGCATCCTACATGACACACTTTGTAGATCAATTGAGCAAGAAAAACAAAAGGAATGGGCGTTTCTTGGTTTCATCAACGCAGGATAAAAGAGTTGCCTGCCTTCGGTTTTATCTTGTCAGGTATTTGGTAAATAAAATGGGTAGAGTGAGGTATTAATTGGTGTGCTTAAACGATTATAAAACAACCCCTCTTTAGGTTGTCTAGGATCTGCCTGTCTTGGGACTTACCAGTAACTATTTTGTACAACGCACACACTAGAAGGAAAAAAAAAAACCGACGAGTCGGCGAGTCTGAGCGAGCCACTCAGGTTCAACGTTTAGGCCCGATCGCCTTGACTACCCCTCCACCCTATAAGTATTCCTCATGAGACGAGACCTATCTAGCGTTTGTTGCTGAAAACGTAGTAGGCGAGAGGTACTCGACCCAAGACAAATTGTCGAATAAAAATTGGCGTCCAACCCCGCATCCGCACCGGACAACTCCAATGACCGTGGCGGGGCTACTGGGAGCTTATTTAGGTTGTCCACATAATAATAATACTTATAATGCCTACACCATGACTGATGGAACGGTTGCGTGCCATTGGCGTCCTTCCTTATCTATTGAATTGGCACCCAATCCACCTTACGAGCCGGTACAACTATGCTGTTGGTCTTTTTTTTTTTTTTTTTTTTTTTTTTTTACGTAGGTATGCAGTGTTTGTCCTATGGATATAGGGTGGATAGGATAGATGACGTGCAATGCGATGAATCGGATCTCGACCTTGACTCTCAGGATTGCATACCGCTCTTTGGACTTCGGAGTGCGAGACATGTTGAACATACCAACATGTGCTGCTTCCTATAAGTATTTCCCTCCACCGGCTACACTGCAGAGGAACACGAACAAAATTAGGAAGTGAAAAAAATGAAGATAAAATAAAGATAAAACTAAAACTTGGAGCCCCTGATGCGGGCAATGTTGCCGAGAGCCACTAATACAGAGACGGGATTCGTGCCTGGTGTGCAGCTCCTGCAGGCGTCTTGCTGGTGAACTTGGACCACAGTAGCATGGTGCGACTCTAAACTTGCAGTGGTGGTGCATGGCATCACTCCCTCACCGTCCGTCCCTACCTATAGTCCTGCCTGTCTTACCTGTCCTACATGTTCCTAGCCTAAGGTCTCACGCACGTACTACTTTACGGCACTCGACTAGGTACCTGAGTACCTATGTCAGCTTCTGCTGATACCTAAGACAGGTGGTAACCTTAATACACTAATACACTACCTTACTTAGTACATACTACATGTAGGTCAGTATTACCTATCACTACCTACATATACTTAGTATACATCATCGTATGTATTGAGATATACATTGCATCCCAGCCCATCGGAGACAGAGGTTGCAAGTATTTGCGCGCATCAGCTTCGGCACATCCCATGCCTACATGTAGGTACATCGTAGCAGGTCGTCAGTCATCGGATGGACTGGGGTTGGTGGGCTAACCTGAACAGATGCGGTTATCTGCCTACCTACATGCTACCTTAGCATACTACCTACATGTGGTGCAAGGTACCTATTAGACCTATGCCGCATCCATCCCATGTACGGAGTATTCTCGTGCTCTTCTCTCGTCCTCACTCCACCTTTGCATATCCTCTCCCTCTCCGTGGCCTCTGCTCTGCTACCAACTGCATAGTCACGGCTTACTTGGTAATAGCCCGTCTTCATCCAGATCGTTTCTGGTGCAGCCACAAGTAGCCTCTCTCGGGCCTGGTCGACCGCCAACGCACCGCACCGCCCGCCCCATCCCGGCCAGCCATCGTCAGCTTTTTACCCAATAGCAGCACGAAGCCTCACTCACGCCCGCATTCTGCCTCTGCTCTCCTCCCTCTTTCCATCGTCGTTCTCGCTCTTGTCCCCGTCGTCATTCAAATTTTGAACGCACCATTGTTCTTTGTTTTTGATATTTTCCTCCCCTAAGCGTAGTCTCTCGATATGCAGGTCTAAGCAGCTAATATCCAGCCCAATCCCACCGGCGTCCAATCCAGCCTCCCTACAGTGTCGTCAGTCTGCCTGCGTCGTACGTGGTTGGATCGGACAATTGGAAAAGACGCACCTCTCCATTCTCCCCTCTCCCCCGCCCACAGGTGCGAGGGTGTCTATGCCCAAGCCAGTCAAGCATTGACGCCGCTGGTCTTGGGACCACCACTACGTCAACTCTCGGTCACGACGGAGGCGCTTCGTGTCTCGCTCCATCTGAGTCTGTCGCCCTGTCTTGAACCATTTCCCCGTCTGTCTGTGCGGCTACGTAGTCGATGGTGCCGGCCTGACACACAGTAGCTATAACCATAACAACAAGAACAGCAACACCCTGTCCTGATACAAGTTGCTTGGGCTCATTCTTTTCTTCTTCGTATGACACACCGACTGAGTCACTGGACACGCCTCTATTATTTGGAACCCACAGTACCGCTTTAGTTGAGAGACTGTCGCCATGGCCGCACCGACGAACGCTTCGCGGCCTTTATCTCCGGAGGGGAATCGCATCGCCGCCTTATGGAAAAAGTTTATGGGGAAGGGTCATTCCTCACCGTCGGCGCCTTGCTCCGAGCCAGGGCTGTCCCGGGCCTCATCGACCAGCTCGGGCTTGGTGCGAAGGGTCTCGCGGAAAGTCGTTCCGCGCTTGCCCAGGGCTAAGACCTTCAAGAGACAACAATCGGAGAATAGGGACAAACTAGAAGCCATCTTACCTACTCAAGCTGAGAGGAGGGCTGTATCAGTTGATAGACGCATGCATCTTCAACACAGTGCCTCTCACTCAAGTCAACTCTTACTTTGCGCAAGCGCTCCCGATTTCTTTGACGACACTGAACTGTCCGCTGGCAAATTTGCCGCTGTGTCGCAGACCACCTCAGCTCCTCAGAGCCCTGTTAACGAAAAGCATTTCTTGAGCCTCAACGGCCTTGATATCCCTAGTATAGTTAGAGACGATGAACATGCAGACGAACAAGTGCCTCCTTATCCAGAGGCCATCTCTATTGCCGATGCCCAGTCTGTCAATACTTCCCAGTACGACGCTATGATACGCGAGGAACTAGAGCACAAGTGGATCTTGAATCTGAGCATGCATTTCCGAGACAAGTCGAAGAGGGAGAAATTTTTCGTCACGTATCGAGAGAAGGACTCGATCTGGAGACGAGTGACCATCTCCCTCGACTACCGGAATGCCCCTAGCGAATCTCTCGAAAAGGACCTGGCCAACACCAAATCCCAGCGTGATAAAAGTGCCAAGATTTATGACGCTATTCGCGAAAGTCTACAAGACATTCAGTTCTACGATACCGTCACGAACCTCAAACTACAGACCGCTGATGACAGATTACATGTCCATGTAGTTGAAGACGTTAACGTGGGTTGGGTCCTGACCCGTCTATCTTTGCTAAAAACTGACTCTTCCGAACTAGGAAATTGTCCAATTCCCGACTGTGCGCATGGTTCAACATTTGGGCTGTCGGCGCATTCGTGAGAGCCAACTTGAATTTGACTCTCACATGTCCGGCTTTGTTTACAAGGTTAGATGCGATGGACACACACTAATAAAAAAAGAGATACCGGGACCAGACACTATAGACGAGTTCCTTTATGAAGTCAACGCTCTTAATTCGCTGCGATTCTCCCGAAGCATAATCGAGTTTTATGGTGTAGTTGTCGACGACGACGATCAGGTTGTTAAAGGACTCCTCATCAGCTACGCCGAGCAAGGGGCACTCATCGATGTCATATACGAATCCCAAGAACATGGCGACCAGGAACTAGCTTGGGCAGTTCGAGAGAAGTGGGCAAGGCAAATCGTACAAGGACTCTCAGACATTCATGAAACTGGGTTTGTACAGGGTGATTTTACTCTTTCTAATATTGTGATTGATCATTTCGGCAATGCCAAAATCATTGATATTAACAGGAGAGGTTGCCCAGTCGGCTGGGAACCTCCAGAGGCAACTCCACTAATCGAGAGCAACCAGCGGATTTCCATGTATATTGGCGTCAAATCCGACCTTTACCAGCTTGGAATGGTGCTGTGGGCGTTGGCGACACTCGAGGACGAACCTGAGTCTCATCCTCGACCTCTTCGTTTGAGACCTGAGTTAGATGTGCCTTCGTGGTACCGTGAGATAGTGGAGACTTGCCTACATGAGGACCCGCGCGTCCGATTGCAGGCTACCGCACTACTCACCAAGTTCCCTGAGATACCATACGACAACACGCATGAGGAACGGGATTTGCCGTCAATCTCTGTGCAGAACGACACTTCGTCCCAACAGTATATAGCAGACGAAAGCTATCCCCCCCAAGATGATAGAAACGTGGAGCGGCGGAACAGTTGGCCGTGCTCCTCTGCTAGCAATACGCAGGCGACCACGCCGAGCTTCTCAGATGAGCAATACTACCCACCACGTGGCCGATCTCCACCCAGTCCTTTGCCTCATCATGATTTATATAGTTCGCCCTATATTCGCGAGAATGCGACCTGGGCGGAAGCACATGATATAACAGCCGTGGACGATGATCCTGCTGTGGACGAGGCAAAGGTTGGGACACCGAGAGATCTCGGAGACATTACCGGTTATGCGAAAATGACAGACGAACTCAACCAAATGCAGGAAGAATTTCGTGCTGAGACTGTTCTGGAACATGAACAAGAAACTCAGAAGGCGCCGGGCGGTAATAGTCCCGCGCCAGATGTTTACTCGCAAACCGCTGATGTTGAACCAATTGTGGTGGCTAGTAGCCAAGACGAGAGTGCTTCATTGCTGAACGAGGAGGAGTCCAATATTCCCACGCCTACGTATGACATGTCACCAAGCGCAAGCTCGGAAGAGACACCAATACCGGAAAAGCTCCAGCATGGTGACTCTGAAGTATTGGAGAGGTCACTGGAAGAAGAAGAAACGAACTTTGAAAACCTTAACCGAGACGATGATGCTGATATTGCGGTTTCTCCAAAGGACGCTCAAAATGGGACGTCAATCACCCCAAGCCTTGAAGACCAAGGGAAATCTACCAAAACAACGGAATCCGATGAAGTGGAATCTCAATCCGATGAAATAAGTGTGGCAAAAATAATCGACAGAACAGACGATGAAATACAAGATATATCGTCTACGCGACCCACAGAAGCAACTATTACAACTAAATCTGCTTTGGCATCTCAGGAAGACCCGTTATCACCAGAAGCCTCAGAGGAACAGGCTCCACCGGCAAACTCGTGCTCGGGTGCCGCTGCAACAGAGGCTGCACAGGGCGCCGAAGTCACCGTCTGAGAAGAGCGGAGACTTCCATTTATTGCCTGGACGGCTTATCCTTGTTGTTTAGCGAAGAGTGAACAGTGTGCGATGGGGAGTTCTGTTTGGGCGGCACAGTCTTTTATTTTCTTTGTTGTCATCGCAGCTCATGCCAGTTGAGATGTAAGGACCGAGGACAGTTCCTTCGGTTTCTATGATATCCATGAATCATTTGGTGCGCATTTAAGAGACGGCGGTCTGGGAGCATCGTTTGTACAACCTATTTTATCTAGATACCTCTAACCTACGTGGGACATAGCTGAACCCAAGCATGAAAGTAAACGACCTACATATAAAATAACGAATGATATTATGAAAGTTTACAATGAAAATAACCTTACCTTTCGTACACTTGAGTCTGACTGCTGAGATTAGACTGTATAGGGTCTCTTTTCTGGCGGATGTGTCTTGTAGATAGTTGAGAGAACAGATGGATAGATAGCTGACCTAGGCAGATACGCGTGAAAATTATTTATGGTTGCGATAGTAAATAAATATAACTTATTGGTTGTCTAGCTTAGTATATTAAGGTACTTGCAAGATCGAGCGATTCGCCTTCCTCATAACATGTCTCCTTGTTTGTTGGAGACGCGAAGCAGGGGGCTTTACAAAGAATTAGTAATAGATATCGATTCCTAAAAATACAAGTTGTGCCTGCGCAGGGTAGAAAGGGTATCTATGAGGCGAACTCGCGCTGCATGCCTCTTCAGAGCACTCCACTTTCCCTAAGAAACACCATTGTTTCTGTAGTGGTTTGAAGGAGGAGTCTAAGCCATTTATGAAATCTGTCGCACTTCCTTCTGAACGCAAGCGCTACGGGCCATATGAGTTCAAGAGAGCTATATAGTATTTTACACTTAAAAGTTGAATTGCGCAGGACCGATATCACTGCTTTAGCCGTAGTAGATCTGCAAACCGGGAAGAAAAAAGAACCAAGATCTCGTTCACCCATAAAATTAGGATTCAGGGACGAGACCATTATGATAGGGTGTCATCCTTTGTAGGGCTCGCTTCGGGAACGCATTTGCAATTGTCCTTGTTCTTGTTGTCGTCATCTTCGTCGTCGGGCTGAGCCTGTGTTTGTTCTTTGTTCCCCGTAGCGGTCTCTTCTAAATAATTCTGAGCCGTATCTGCCCTCTGCGTTGGGCCATCTAGTCCCCTTAGCGGATTGTAATTAATCCAAGGCTGACGGGTACCAAGAGGGATCGTATCAGGTTCTGTGGTAGTAAGTGGATTCTCCTGGTGAGCCCATATCTTCACACTCTCCTCAACCAGCGGTCCGGGGGCCACGAGACCGACGGACTTCTTATTGGAGTTAAGCTCTAATACCTTTTTCTTGTCGTTTTCTGCTACGACTGCCATGGCTTCCCCGATGTACTTCATCACCTGATCAAGAAGTTGCGCGGTGGCAATGGGTTCGGGTTCGGGTTTGGATTCTGGTACCTCATCATTTGAGCAGATAGTGCATTTGTTTTCGGCGGGTAAAGCTTTCGGCCCTTTGGGACATTTCCACCAGCCTCCCATCCTCCTATGCTTTTCGTAACGCCAGCCGGGGTCCGGAAGGTGCCAATTCTTGTCCCAGTTGACATCTGCCACAATGACTCCTATATAGATTGAGCATCAGTATTGAGACAATAGCAAAGGCCCAGAAAACACAGCGTGAACGAGATAATGCGCGAGAGAAAATCGTCCCAGATTAAGGAGATCATGCGGTAGAGGCATTAGGAACCTATATAGAATAAGACGGATCTAACTCACCGGGATGTTCTTCGTTGTATTTTGCTTGACTCTTCTCCAGCTCTAGCTGGCTGATGACGTTGAGAAGACTAATGTAGCATTCCTCAGTGGTACGGCCCTCCATTTTCAGCTTTCCCTGGACCGTGACGACATGGAACCAGTCGGGGATGAGAATTTCATAGGGGTTGTTTGGCCAGGGCGTGATTCCTTCGCCTGCCATTTGCAGTTTGTCGGTTGGGTTTGGCGGCAGTCTCTGTGAGTTTTGGTTACCCAAGTCCATGGATTCTACTCCTGTCTCTTCACATGATACCTTGCGAGGAATGGATTGACAGCGCTGAGTCCAACTTGAGATCGAAAGGCAAGAACCGTCTGAACCAAGCAGGCGTTCAACTTTTGATAGCGAGCTCTTTGGTTCTGCCTGTGGGATGGTTGATAAGTGGCGCTGTCTGGCCATGCTCTGCTCATAGTCGTCCATACTGACAAATGCTGCCCACCCCTTTTCGATTTCTCGGATGCACTGCAGCTCTGCAGGCGCAATCTTTTTGCGCTCTTCGGCCATCGCTTTCTTGATCTCGACTGTCTGAACTATCGCATTTGCCCGAACCTTAGGATTTGGGTTATGTTCGGCAATATCTTGATGGTATTGCAGCTGTTGCATCAAGTTCGCATAAGCAGGCGTGTGCCGAAGCTGAATTCTCTCGACATTCTTCTTGTCTACCCAGGCCTGAAATGCACTTGACTGTTGTAGGAACTTGCCGGTAGGATCCAACGAGGAGCCCTTGAGAGGACTAGGACAGCTTTTATTGTCAAATCTGGTGGGGAGGAGATGGGGGTAAGAATGCCACCTGGGATAGTGCGACTCGAAAATGTTAGGCGAGGTAATGTCGATCGGCCTGGGGGGAGGAGAGCTGGTGGTTGAGCTGGGGGTAAGGCCTGCGGGCGAGCGTGCGGGCGACTCTGAGGTCGAATTCGAAGTTGGAGGGGTCGAGCCAGACGCTGCCTGAGTTGTGTTGGAATGACCACCGGAGGCAGAGGCTGTTCCTGGATTGGACATGGCGGAAGGGGGATTGAGGTATGCCCGGTGCGCATCGGCAGCGGCTGATGTAGAGATAGGAATGGGATGTGCAGGCTCGGGCCACAGCGACGGCGACGGACCGGGAGGTGTCGACGTTTCACCGGCACTTGAGGGATTCGTCGTCCGAGCGCTCGTGGAACCGGCAGCTCGAACCCCTGGGGAGGGAAACGACATTCTCACGCGTACTTGTGTGCAACAGGTCCACAACAGGTCTGCAACAAGCCTGGGGCCAGGTCACTCTTGCTTTTGGAATCGAGAGATTATAGTTGAAGGGCTGTGGAGGGGGATGGTTGGAAGGTGGTGGTTGGAAAAGGCAAGGATGAATGAGAGGATTAGAAGGATTGGAGGTTTCGGGTGTAGTGAATGCAGTAGTTGGGAGAGTTTGTCCGTTCAGAGTTTACAGTTGAGAATTGACGTTGGCAGTTGTGCTAGTCCTTCGAGGCAGGAACGATTAAGGGGCAGTGTGATATTGTAATGGGATATCACAATGGCGGTATGCGCGTTGTGGCTCTGCACTCGACTGGAAGTCGGCACCCAGTTCCAGTAAAACAATTAGAAACCATATACTTGAAGAACAACTCCCTACCTTGTGACCAACTCGAGGCCCCTCCGAACTCCATCATCGTAGGGATCTCCGAATGAACCAGTTAGAAGAGACACACACAATGTTGTCATTGTTATTGTTTGCTACGCCAGCCCGTTTGCCCATCTGCCTATTTCCATTCACCCTATGTTAACAATGGCCCGACCGAAACCTGCTCTCGAAGTCTCATAGTTTTCTCCTGTTCTCGCAATGATGCCTGCTTCTCTAGTTTTCGCCGATCCGCTTCGAGCATTGCGAACCGACCTCGCGCACCGTGCCGCAGTTTCGTGATCATATCCGCTGCCTTACCCTTGTTGATATCCGTGACCTTGAGCTTCTCCTTCTCCCCGCGTAATTTGTTGAGGAACATGAGTTGGCCATCTGTAGGCTCGCCCCTTCGCCAACTCGCATACCTTAAGATGAGTACTTGGGGATA
Source organism: Xylaria arbuscula (assembly GCA_022385695.1). NCBI lineage: Eukaryota > Fungi > Ascomycota > Sordariomycetes > Xylariales > Xylariaceae > Xylaria > Xylaria arbuscula. The sequence continues at coordinate 129,877 of MU279355.1, read as the reverse complement.
CTTCTCCGAAGCATACTTATCAGCACCGTGGACAGCATCCATCAACGTCATGGCTTGGAGGAGCTCCCGCGGTGCTGCAAACGGCGACTTGGAGACTCCTTTAGGTAAGGCGCGGATTTCCCAGGCAAAAAACTCGGGCTGGTCTTCCGTTTCTCTCTCGGCTTTTTCAAGTCTGATATACGTCCCTTGCGGACCGGTGAGTATATAACGATCCTGTGCCACTTGCACCCAAGCATTCTTGCTAAGCGAACGAATATGGTTCTCGCCCGACGAATCTGCAATGAGGTCTAATACCGAGTCGTATTCGACAAAGGTAACGTTGCCGCCACTCCTTGCCTCGGGTATCGCCGGATTTATTCCTAGTGCGACCTCATCTCTTGCTTTCTCTGCCTCCTCGCGACTTTTCATGTCTTTCATGGCATCCACGGAAGCTTCCTTGACCAGCTGAGATGGATCCAGCCCAAAAAGTGTTGGGGTTGTTACAATACCGGTCGCCAGGCTAGAAACCATATCAATGATGTGGCAATTCGTCTTGCCAGGGTGCAGTCTCATGCCCCTCCCAATCATTTGCACCAAAAGGTTGCGAGAACGGGTCGGTCTCGCCAGCACAACGCAGTCGATGTTGGGAATGTCGGTACCTTCGGTGAAAACACCGCAGTTCACAAGGACTGAAAATTCCCCTCTCTTGAAAGCGTCTAGGCGATCGCTCCTGTCAACCTTTGGCGTGTCCCCCGTCACAAACCTGGCGTCAATGCCGTGCTGTCGAAAAGCTCGTGTCAAACCAGCAACGTGAGCAAGATCTACACAGAAGACGAGTGTAGATTTCCTCTTACCGGCCTTTGCGAGCCAACTGCGAACGGTAATCTCGTTGATTTGGTCCGTGTTAACGACCTTGGAGAGCTCCCCGGGTTGAAAGTCCCCATTTGCGCCACTTTTCACTGTTGATACGTCTGCGGTGGATTCGACGGTTGTGAAAATAACGTCTGATAACCATTTGTCGCCAATCATGTCGACATAATCCTTGTGATATACGATTTCATCTATGGCAGCTCCAAGTCGAAGCCCGTCAAAACGGGAGAAGGTCGCAGAAACCCCGACAAGATTCGGCGAATCTCCCCTTTTCTGATCAAGCCCAAAGTGCTCAAGAGTGCGTAGGTAGCCGGGCGCCACAATATGATGAGCCTCGTCCACGAGCACCAACTTGAAAAGGCTAGGGTCAAATTTGCTGATTCGGTCTCCAGATGTGATACTTTGAATGCTGGCAATAGTAATGTCTGCCTGTCCAGAGGCATGCATATTGCCCATCTCTATCTCAACGGTTTTGCTGGGATAAGCATTGCTACAATGCCGTGCCGCCTGCTCGACAAGTTCCCTTCGATGAGCCAAGATGAGTGTCTGGGTCGCATATTCGGAGCTAGGCTTGATGCGATCTATTAATTGAGTGAAAACCACCGTTTTCCCAGCTCCGGTAGCTAGGGATATGCCAACTCGCTTATGACCGTGTTGGAAAGATGACAGAACAGATTGAATGCATTCCTCTTGATATTCACGGAGGCGTACAGGTTGAACCGAGGGCGCTTGAGACTTTCCCGCAGCTAAGGATACGAGCCGGGTCTGGGACAATCCTGGAAATCTGGACGACAGAAAGCTGCGTGATGGCTTTGCCGTAAGTAACCATCTTGAAAGAAGCCGTGACATTGCACATTATGCTCGGTGATTTTGTAGTGGCAAGTCAAATCTGGTTGGAATGAAAGATTCCCAGGTTAGTATTGCTTAAAAAGATACCTAGTATCACACTAGGCAAGTTGTACTTATACCTAGTATAATATTTGTGTAATTGTAGTGTACTTACCAATTTAAGGAGTCAATTTCTTTGACACAATGCGGTAGTCAAATCTTGGATCTTGGAATATTGCTATAATCTCATATGTCCGGTCAGTTCATTCCAAAATATAAAAGACATTCCATGATTCATCAGTGAACTCCGCGACATGAATGAGGGTACCGGGGCTTCTTGATGAGTGAAACAATCGAAGATGTCGAAAGATGTGCAACGCGTATATCTTTAGTGGGGTAGTGCTACTTATCAACATCCCTAGCAACCCCCGGGCCACCGCCCGTCATTCTACTCCGTCTTAGGTTATCTCCGAAATTTTATATAAGAACTTGTCTCGATATTAAAACCATCTGCCTATCGGAGGTACCTACCTACAATTGTATTGCATCGGGCGGTTGCGACTGACTAAGGTATCTATCTGGCTTTTCGTCTTCAAAGACAACGCCAGTTGAGCTCATTACAACTTATGTTGGACGGAGAATGAAGGGTATTCCTTCCATCTTCGTATCTTATGATCCGAGAAACCTAAGGCATCTGTAGACAGGTCCATGCCAGTCATAGTGGACCTCTACTGTAAACACTGTATAATTGCATAAAGATCACCTACATGCGAACAGCAACAGGCTTGAAATCATGGACATGGACTCAGACGATGATATTATTACCAGGCTGCCGATACACAATCCACCAAGAGCGCTACCAATTCGACGAAGTAATACGCCTGTACATAGGAAGAGACAGGCAGAAGGCTTCATCGCGCGAACAGATCCGCCACTCAAGCGTAGGAAGAGCGACTTCACCAGCGCGTATCTAAACCTGCTGAATCAAGACATCCAAGATGCATCATCGGGCCTTATCAACGGTAGCCAAGACGACTCAGCACCAGAATCAACGCAGATCGGTGCGGTGAAATGGAGTGCGGCGGAGAAAACGGCCTTCTTCGCAGCCTTGAGCCGGCTCGGTAAGGATGACCTAGCGGGCATCTCTGCGCGGATCGGCACGAAGGGCGAGCTCGAGGTGCGGCAATACCTCGTGTTTCTCGAGGCGCGCCCGCGTGGTGCCAATGAGGGGAAGAGGGGAGCCCTGCGGCCCGTCGACGTCCCCGCGGCGGCGGAGATAGGCGCCGAGTGCGCCGCCTCGTTGGAGGCTGCTGCGGACGGGCTGTCGCTCCGCCAGGAGAGCTACGAAGAAGACGTGGAGAGGGAGCGCTGGGGCTCGAAGTGGCTCGTCACGGCGCCGCTGGCGCGGATCCTCGAGGATGCGGTGCTCCTCCGCTCTCAGGAATCGCGGCCATCATCGCCGCGAGATGGAGAGGGACGGAGAGAACGGGCGCGGAAGCGGAAAGAAGAAGGGGAGGATGATGGGGGGGAAGAAGAATGGGATGAGGAGGCGAAGAGAAACTGTCTGGTGGAAATGCCGTTTCTTCAACTCTTCCCCGTCCATAACTGGCTGCGGCTCGCGGATCGCGTGTTCATGAACTCGACCGTCTCTGACGGTGACTGGCGCGCTGTCTCCGAGGAAGACGCGCCGCCTGCCATCCAGGCGACGGCCCTCGCGGATTTTCACGCGCTCGCGATCAGTGTCACCAGGCGACTGCTGCTCGCTGCGATGTACGTGGCGGAGTCCCGTATTCGGACAAGGAGCCTGGCCGGGACGCCGAGACGTCGGAGGGGGCGGCTCAGAGTCGAGGATGTCCACGCCGCGGTTTCCTCGCTGGGCATGAAGCGGGATTCGAGAGAGTTTTGGGCACGGTGTGCGAGGAGGCTGCGGTTGGAGGTTGTCGATCACGGCGCTGACGAGGATGATCTTGACGAGCGGGAGGATGAAGACACAGGCACGGATCAAGGCGACGGTGAGGGAATGGATGTAGATGACGAAATGAGTATTGCGGGTTCTAGTTCTGGAAATTCAGGGGGAGACACCGACCAAGGAGCGGAGCAAAGCGATCAAGATGAAGACGACGACGAGGACTATACAATCATGAGCTACGAGGAAGTCGAGGCCGCGCTAGGCTATCCAGCAGACACTCACACGCGCAGTAGACCCAGCAGTCCCGACTCTGACGCCTTCCCTTCACCGAGAGAAGATACATCCTCCAGCAATTCCGCAGACGAGCTACAACACGAAGACGAACTCATAAAAGAGGAGCAAGACGATGACGACAACGAGGGGTTAAACACCGAGTCTATTAAGAGAGATATAGAAGAAGCAATGATATCCCAAACACCCCTCGAATACCCCGACGACGACGATGACGACACGGCCGACCAGCTACAATCAACTCTCCATGCTCTGAAGTCCCGTATCCGCGCCGAGCACAGGCTGGAGCGGGACGCCGAGCGCGCCGATGCGATTGCCAGCGCAGATGCCGAGGCGAAGCTTTGGGCTGTGCTTCGCGGCGACGGCGACGTCAAGAGTAAGGGCCGTAGATGAAAGCCGAAGCTGGCGAGAATAAGGTATGGAGAGAGTAGAGATAAAAATAGGGATAGGTTGATTGAGATCACACCAGAAAAACCGCATCAACGGACGAATACTATACCAGTTGCCTTATTGGCCTATATGGATCTAAATAAGTAAGGACTCTATGGTGATTCTGTTACAATTACCGCGAATTGTCCGAATATCCAGACTCAAAAATACGCAGTCAACAGCTCCAGCTACCATCATAGAGATCTCTTCGCTGTTCATGTGAGACGAATAATGAGGGTATTTAAGTATATTCCTATAATGGCCCACCGGCGAATTCGATTTTCTCATGGTGGTGTTACACTTTATTGTAGACACTGTCTCTTTGACGAACAGGAAAAACTAGTGTACTGTGCCAAGGGCTCCGAACGGAAACGCCGTATTAAAAAAAACAAGTATAAAAACATTCAGAAAATGAAATACAAGCCCAGACCTTGTCCCTTACAGAAATCCCATGATTCGCCGCCTACACCTTACCAACCCCCCTATTTTTCACCACCTAAATGTCCCCTGGCCTCCTGAGACTTCTGAGCTCTGAAGACAGAATCTCTTCTTGGGGACCGAATGGCACCCACGATCTCATTGGCTTTTTAGGCTTCGTAGCTTTTGATAGGGCCATCGCTGCTGAGCGGTTGAACGGCGCCCGCGGCTGGAGTGGACGTGAATGTCAGGCCGTTGCCATTGATTCCAATTGTCTTCAAATCCGCTCCAGACTTCAAGCCATCCTGAGTTTCGCGAACCCGTCGCTTGAATGCTAAGCGATCTAAGAACAGTTGTTGCCTGCCTCGCTCGAGCTCACGTCGCTCAGCCTGGAGGATGCCCTCCATCTCATCGAAATACTTGACCTTCAATTCCATCTTCTGAAGGGTAACGTTGACTGCGGCGGATAGAAGACGAGTCATTTCCCGTTCTTCGTGGGATGCTAGACCTCCAGCTCTAGCACCCATAGCCGCGAGCGGTATGCTCGCCACGGTATTGGTTGTTGTGGTAGTAGTCGTGGTAGTAGTCGTTGTTGTTTCTTGGTGGACATCGATCTCCATTGAGTCGTTCTCTTTCTCCTTGCCTTTCCCATTCACGTTTGCAGCATCGCCACCCTCGATCCGTTTACGAAGTCCGTCCTGAAGCTCCCCAACAGACTTCATCGCAGCCGCAGCAGTTGTTTTTGGATCTGCAAGACTGGCAAGGAAACCGATAACCGACATGACTGGGTTATCAGCTTGGCTGAACGGAAGGAAACCACCGTGGCTTCCTAACATAGGCAGACCTGTTGGGGCTCGGACGGGAGCCTCTGATTCAAGATATTTGTCCTCAATGTCCAACTGAAGGAATTGCAGTACACATTCTTCTCTGTTTCGCGTCCCGACATGCTCAGCAATTTCGGACCAGTCATCGTCATACTTCTCTAATCCTTCAAGAAGTCGAAGAATTTCAGCATCACTCCAAGGAGCATCGCGGTCAAGAATTGTCGAATAAGCCTTGTTTTCTGTGCGGACAAATTGAGTATTGGCCTGGTTGCTAGGAATCCGCCCCTCCATGTAGCAGGTTGGGCAAACGTCGTGCTTGGTCTTATCTGTAGACTTCGCTTCGGGGAGGTGGTAATGCACACGAGTGCAGTCAATGCCACAGTTTTGGCAAAATACTTTGGCGATAGGACCCTTCAGGTTTTCATCGGTGCCGTTGGCAGCAGATTCACCGTTGAGTTTCTTTTCTGTCGTATTAAGTTTTGTTCCTTTCGCATTAGACTCGTAAATGTTGCGACCAATCTCGAGATTCCGTTCGCCAGCAGCAGTAGCCACCGCGTGTGCTTTCTGGTCCGTATCTGGGTTCTTCTTGCCTTCCAGTAGGATGGGATCTGCTGCAGGCTGCCAAGGCTGAATCCCACGAGGGGTATCACAAATTACTTTGAAATGTCCAGTGAATGGGGGCCCAACTTGTGAAGGCCGCTGATCCGCGTCAACCTGCATGCTGTTAGTACGTGACTGAGGAAATGTGTGGCAGCGGATGGTTACCTGGTAGTTGATCAAGCCCCATTGCTCCAGAAAAGCATGTACACGCATTATGGCGCATACATCGCCGGCCAGATTGCGCCGGCATGCAGTGACGGTCAGGTATTCGACGGGGTTCAGTCGATAAGTATTGATCATGAAGTCGCGGTAATCTTTGTAGACATGAGGCGTCTTACTCCGATTCCGGCTGTTGAAGAACTCGGGCAAGGCTTTGCGCTCGATGTTGTTGATATCGTTCATGTCGAACCAGGTGCTGTAGCTCGGAAGGACGATGGCGTGAGTCTGGGAAATCAGATGTTCCCGTGCCGCATTTTCGATGCTTTCCTTGGACTTGGCCTCCTGGACCGCACCCTCGGGGCCTGTCAGGCCATCCTCGGCCTCCTTGCCCGGTTGCTCATTGTCCTTGGATGCGGCGGGTGCGTCGCCCATCTCCTCGTCCTCCTTGGCCGTCGTGGATTCAGCGGGAGGCGCCGGCGGGGCATCGAGGGGGTTATCTGAGGGACCCGCGGGTGCAGGAGTAGTGCTGTCTTGCTTGATGCCAGGCTCGGTTGAGGGGATCTCGGACATCTGTATATCTGCTGGGCGCATCAGTCTCCAAGCTTCGGGGGTCGAGCCGACACAGGCAGGGGGTACCCAGGACTCACCATCGGCCTGTCCAGGCGCGGAGGCTGCATCGGTTTGTAGAGGTGGTTGCGCTAGGATCGGGTTGCTGCCAGGCGAAGCTCCATTGGCTGGAGAGTCGTAGCTGACATGCTCCTCCATGGTCGACGCTGTCGGGGCTTGGACTGGAAGGAGAGCGTCGCAAGAAAGGGAGGGATGCGGGAAGGATGCGGCAGGTGACGATGCGTTTAAGATTCAACGGTTGGACGGCGCGTTGTCGCGACTGGCAAATTTTATCTGTGGCAAGTCATTAAGAAGCGGAAGGACTTCAATGGCGATGTCAGCTTGTACAAGTGGATACAAGTTGATACAATCTCGAGCTAGATGGAATTGCGATGAGGCTGCATCAATCGCGTGTTTTGGTTGGGGAAATAATTTCGGCGCGACTGGAGACAGACAGGAGCATTCGCTCTCTTGGTTAGGTAGGTTAGGTTAGGTCCATAGGGAGGTTCGTAGGCAAGGGAGAACTGGCCAAGACAATACTGGGGAAAGCGTATCTTTCCTGGTCCGAGCGCCCACCGCCCGCTTACCTAAACGACCCTGTGGAGTCAGAGTACCTAGGTATCTTGTCACGTGCGTCATTTTAGACCCGCTTTGGGCTTGGTTGAGTAAAGTACAATGTATCTACCTCGGCGGGATTGCTAGCCGAACGTGGGCCGTGGACAGCCGCAGCTCGGAATTGGCTCTGGCGCTGGCAGGCAAGTTCTACTGCGCTGGCAAATGGACGAATCTCGACCTTCAAGATCTTCATTCTTGGAATAAATCAACAGTCGCCAGGCAATATGTTCTCGGCTGCCAGAAGAACTGCTCTCCGGGGCGCCACCTGCCTACCACGGCCTACCTCTGCCTTTGCCGGCACTCTCAGCCGATCCGCCCTGCAGAGGCTGCTGTCGTCATTGGCGATCCTCGAACAACGCGATGGCCAGTTGAACCATGGATCGTTGAGTGCAATCACCGCTGCCAGGAATATTGGAGGACCCGTCCATGGTTTCGTTGCTGGAAGCAACATAAAGCCAGTCGCAGAGGAAGCTGCTAAGGTCGAAGGTGTTGAGAAGATCATTGCTGTGGACAATGCGGCCTACGACAAGGTACCCAGCCATGGACCCCTCTACGCCCGTCAGGTCGGTTCCCTGCATTGAACTCTGGCTCATCCGTTTCTTCACAGGGTCTTCCGGAGAATTTCGCCTCCCTGGTCGTGGAGAACATCAAGAAAGGGTGCTACACCCACGTCATCGCGGGGCACACGGCCTTCGGCAAGAACCTTCTGCCCCGTGTTGCCGCCTTGCTAGATTCCCAACAGATCTCGGACATCACCGCCATCGAGAGCGAAAACACATTCGTGCGGCCGATATACGCCGGAAATGCCATTGCAACGGTCGAGTCGTCCGATGCCATCAAGATAATAACCATCCGAGGCACTGCTTTCCCCGCCGCCGAGATCCGAGGCGGCTCGGCTGCCGTCGAGGACGGTGTCGATCCCAAGACGGAGGCTTTGGCCGAATGGGTCTCAGAAGATTTGGCCAAATCAGACCGCCCTGATCTCGCAACTGCTGGAAGGGTTGTCTCTGGTGGACGGGGCCTCAAATCTAAAGAAGACTTTGACAAGATCATGCAGCCATTTGCTGACTCGATCGGGGCCGCTATCGGTGCTTCTCGTGCTGCCGTAGACAGCGGGTATGCCGACAACAGTTTACAGGTCGGTCAGACTGGAAAGGTCGTCGCGCCTCAGCTATATCTGGCCGTGGGTATCTCCGGCGCAATTCAACATCTAGCAGGTATGAAGGATAGTAAAGTAATTGCGGCGATCAACAAAGACGCAGATGCCCCCATATTTCAAGTAGCTGACGTAGGGTTGGTGGGCGACCTATTTGAAAAAGTCCCAGAGTTGACAGAAAAGTTGAAGAGCGCATAGTCTGCTAAAAATACAAGATATATATAACAATGGCTCTCGAGGATATGATCATCTTATTTCTCTCTCTTCGTCTTTATCGGGCAGCTTCCAGCATCGCACTTGTGCTCGTAAACTTTTCCCTTTCCTTTCCAACGGCCAAGCCACGTTCTCTCTCTGCTTTGTCAATCTTCTTCCAGTCTTCCCACTGAATGATTCGACAATTCCGCGCGTCAACCTCAGTGCGCAGCCCTTCCCAACCATGACTATTTTCCGAACTAAGGAATGGTATTTCAGCGTTCCAATCGGCAGCAATAGCATCACCTGTTGAGAATGCGTCTTCCATTGTTGACGCGATGACGCCCGTAGGACCCCTCTTCACCCACCCGGCGCAGTACACGCCAGGTAACGTAGTTACTTCCCCATTGCTCGTCACCCTGTTTTCAGTGCTCTTCAATACGCGGCCAAACCCATCATTCTGAATTACACCTTTCCTGTCGTCAAAGAGGATTCCCGCCTCATTAAAACCGGGCAAGGCAACCGACTTATAACCGATGGAGCGAAAAACCACCGATGACGGAATTTGTAGTTTTTCGCCTAGGGATTCGACGCTTGAAGTTGGATCGAAAGGCGACAAAAGTGAGGTCCGCTCAAAGATCGTGCTCTGTACCTTGCCATCTAATGTGCCAGTGAACTCGGTGGGTGATAGGCAGAAGTCGAGCGACCATGACTTATGCGAATGCTCGAGTGTACTCGTTGAACCTTTCACTAAGATCTCCATCAACCGCCGTCGAGCCCTAGGAAGCTTGGACAGCTCGTCTGGCAAAAGTGTCATGTCGACTGGGTGGAACGAAACGGCGTGCAGTTTCATCAGCTCTCGTACTTCTTTGATGGTGAAAGCTGCCTTGAAATTCTGTTAAAATGCTGAGATGAAAAGAGAAGACCTATAATGGAACGCACCTGCATTGGACCTCTCCTCCCAACTATATGCACCCGTCTAATACGGCTCTTAGCTAGCGTTTCTATAGCAGACTCGGTGATATCTGATTTTCGCAGCACATCCACGTTCTCCAGCATCATCCGGGCAACATCCAGCGCCACGTTCCCCTGGCCGATGATTACGGCCTCGTCACCCTGCGTCAGATCTGGGGCCAGGTCAGCATACTCGGGCAGACCGTTGTACCAGCCGACGAACTCGCGGGCCGAGTATATGCCCCGCAGCTCCGACTCGTTGGGAATTCCCAACTTCTTGTCCTTTGAGGCGCCGTATGCGAACATGACAGCGTCGTAATGGCGCATCACAGACGCCAACGGAATCGTGCATCCTTGGAAATGCCCGCCCTGGTTGCCAATTGCCGCATTACCGATGAATGTGAAATTCGGTGAGCTGGCCACCTCTTCGAATTTGTCCTGGCAATTCTAGTGGCGCCGTGTTAACCCATGGCCGCTCGATTTGTGTTTTGAGACGGCAATACAACAGGCTGTGTCGTCATACCTTCACTTCGGGATGGTCTGGGGCGACACCGAATCGCACCAGACCAAAAGGCACCGGCAATGCCTCGAACATGTCTACTTTGGCATTTTGTATTCGCGACATGACCCTATAGGCCGTGTAAAAGCCAGCGGGGCCGGAGCCCACCACAGCCATGCGAAATGGACGGTCATGGCGACTCGTGGCATACGATCGCTGAGTTATGATGGACGATGATTTGGCGAGCCAGGGGTTTCTGCTAGCGGCTCGGTGCAAGCATGCACTGCAAAGCCATGGTTTGGCAAGAGATGTCATAATCGGAAAAACCGGGCTAGGCCAAACAATGAAACGAATCTGAAAATTAATGCGACATTCCGAATAGTCGGGAATAATTGAATTGAGTTCGACTTCTCGTGCTTAATTGGTTCCGGTTTAGGGACTGGTGACGCCCAGATACCGAGTTTGCCGGGACCTGACCTAGTGTACCTAGTGCAGCATGTATTCATACAGTCCTCGTACTGTAGTGTAAGTCCGCAAGATTCAGCGTATATCTGAGCCCTTTGACTATGAATAGTCGATTTAAGGTGCGCGCTCTCAAATATGGCCTAAGGGATTATAGTTCTACTCTTCTTGTCATGATCCGGATAGCCAAAGCTTGCCTAATGTCCTAGGTATACATACCCCTACTGAGCAAGACCAACTTCGCAGGGGACTGGCCCTGCTAAGGTTATTAACACAAGATCTTACTTACATGAAAGCTTCATATCTGGATGATCACAAATATGAAGTGGACATGCGAGCTTTACAGGCATTCAAGAAAATATTGACGGCGCAATAATAGCTTCTTGATGGTAAAGATTATATATGGTCCGGACATCTGAAGAAAATAGGTAGTAGTTGCTCTACACATGTGGCACGTCGCCTCCAGCATTGACTTATTGCGTTGGTGGAGTATGACTGATATAGACGTCATGACCGTAATTGGCTAGATAGGCGAGATCTAAAGCAATCCTAGATTTTGACGTCTTTGGGTTCTATGAATCTATCTTGGATAGCTATTTTGTTCGTTGTATGTTGCGAATTCGCGCCATGTGCAGACAACACAAATGGTCAGTACAGATGGAGTCTTGATTTCGTAGACAGTTCTAAGTATAGAAACCCGATCACCTTACTTATATACATACACTGTACATAGTAGGGACTAGCTAGTAATTAAGTGACCAATTAAGAGCTATTCCGTGGAGAGGCTTAAAGCGGGCGGTTTGCAGGCCAAAAACGGCGTGGCTCCGGGAAATTAACAGAGTCTACAACGCGTATACTACCGTACGTTGCCATGGAGACCACGCCCATCCCGATTCGGCATGATGTCTACATCGCACGAACGGCTGACATGCAGCAGCAAACGTCACATCTGTTGAAGACTTTTCTTATAACTTGCATTCACACAGCAGTCAAACAGCTCATTCCACCAGCCGACCTACGCTCTATCTTGCGAGAAGCATCCAGTCTCGCTGGGAGAGTTCATCCGCAAACATGGGGGTTCAACAACCCTATATGTACGACTCGGGCCGATGGGATTCGCGATTACCGCAGAAGGAATTTGACCCAAAGGCTGTTACGAGGGCGAGCTGGGAAGTGAAGCCCAAGAGCCCCAAGAAGGATGGTCCCCTCGTCGCCTTCGGCCGACACCCCGAGTATGTCTCTACTCTACAGTATATTCGCGACGTTGTGTGACTGATATCGAGTCATTGTAGTGCTCATGCCGTGCCCACTGGTCGCACGTACAATTTCCGGCCTATGAGTGATGCTTCAAAATGGTGGATCAGGTGGACAAGGTACCTACAACTCTTGCTGCGTGCCTTGGAACTAATCGCGGGAGCGGGACTCCTTACGCTCATGATACTCATCTCCAATGTAATGCCCCTAGAAGCCTGGATCTTGCGCATCGCGGTATGACTGTCTCAATTCTGAACTTCCCATGACTTGACGACTTGAATCTGACGTAGATTATAGCCTGGAGTTATTATTCTTTGCAGTGCGTATGCCATCTTCCACCTTGCTAGGCCGGCGCGAGCACGGCCGCCTGCTTCGTCGGCTGCGTATCAGCTCTTTGCTGGTACTACTGACCTGGCTATCCTGGCTTTCTACTCCTTTGGAGCTATCACGGCGCGTAAGGATAGCGACAGCTGGGGTACCATCTTAGACGATAAAACTCTACTGCCAAAATTCGTCGAGTCTGAGTACTACGGTCTTCTTGGCGCAATCGGCCTTCATGCGATTTCACTCGGCATATCCATTTATTTAGGCCTGATGTTCAGGCGCATAGCCAACATGCCACCTGACATGAATCCTTTTGAGAGTAATCTAACATCCCGTACGAAGCACAAGCGCAACAAGTCTTCGGTGGCAAGTAGCTATGCCACGTCGGAGGTTAGTACGCGTCTTTCGACGCCGCTCGAGGATCACCGTCGTTCTGGGGCGCCCTATGAGAGTTTATCAAGGCCACCGAGTATTCCCTTTATGCAGACTCGCAGAAATTCGCAGGAGTCGTTCCGCTCGTCAAAACGTGACTCTCGCGTTGATCTACCAAGCCGTCAGTACCAGATCACCCCAGGCAACTCGCCTCGCAACAGCACCATTTCTGTCGCGGATCAAAAGCGCAAGTCAAATCCGAGGTTGGCACAGCGTGGCAACTACATGGAGATCTCGCTTCAAGAAACAGGCTCCCCATCTTCTTCCCGGCCAGGCAGCTCAGTGCACTCGCAACCCATCAACGCCTCGCCAACGCGGGTCGCGAAATTCACAGAAGCGTGGTATGCTTCGGAATCTCTCGTCGGCCGCACACAGCAGCGGCTCAACGCAGGCGAACGGACGGCGGCGGAGAGATCCAAGGCTTACGAAGCGCTGGACCAACGGTATGGAGCAGATAATGAATCGGATTCAGACGAGGAGAATGTTATACGTGCCGACGATATCTCGGATCTCGAAGACGACGATGGCCCAATCAACATCGCCGGCTATATGCATCCGAACCCATTACGCCTGAACCCTCACCCGGCAACACCGCCGCGAGAAGCAAACGGGACCGCATCACGGCGAAAGACGCTCGTCGATTCTCAGCCAGCGCTCACAGAAATGAGCTCGAACCGGCGCAGCGTGAGCGGTAGCCGGGATATCGCAGATGTGCAGTCCGCCCCAGCTCCCGCGCGTCGACCGACGATCCTCGGGGTCTGGGGCCGCGGCAAGGGAAATAGGAACTCGTCAATCCAAGCTGACGAACAATTCTACGCAAAACCTTACGGAGAACTGAAGAGCGCGACGCCACCCATCATGTATGGGGGAGAGAAGGAGACCAGGGGTTTGGAGGGCCGCCAAGTTTCATCCGGGAATGACTACGACCTGGGCAGTGCTGCGAATCTGGGATATCGCCGTAAAGTGAGCGGGGTGGCGGCTGAGGAGGGCAGGGCGGGCCCGACTTCGAGATATTCTCGGTATTCCGTGTTGAACGAGTAAATTGAGCGCTTTCCGATTAAAAAGGGTGTGACGGCGGCTCGGGGATAAGATAGCGTGGTCTTCGATTTTGGGATTTCAAATGGTTGGTTTTGTTGTGGGCGTTTCTTTGCATAACTATACTTGATACCGGGCTTGGAACTAGGCATATGGGAAGATACGGCGTGTGCATGGGCATGTGGAAGTGGTGGTAATCATGATCATGTAAAGCAGTTGCAAGCTGGTTGGTACGAGACACATCCGACATCAAACGGTGAATGGAACATGACGGATGTATTGATCTACATGACGGAAGAAGAGAAATGTCTATTAATGCTTGTATAAATGTTGCACCCCATTCTATGTTAATTTATACGCGGTTATCTAATTCCTCATCACGCGCTCCCAGGTCCGAAACTCCGTAGATGTTCTAACTTCTATTACCCCTACCTCCTTCTTCACATCTCTCTATCGCTTCTTCTGCGGCAGTACGGTACCATCAACAACCTTCAAGCTGAAGAGCGAACTATGCCTTCTTCTCTTTGCCACAGAAAGCCCAAAAGATAGTAATAGTGAGCTTTATAGCGGCGACCAACCATAAACTAGGCTGCACAAAGCCGGTAGCTTTAGAGATGAAGCCGCCGGCAATGGCGCCGACGAGAGTGAGAGTAAAGGCGACGGCACGCTTGTTGCGCTTGGGGTTCTTCGCGAGCGGCGCGAAGATGTTAGGGTCGCTGACGAGATCGCAGAGCAAGGTGGTGATGACGACAGTGGGCACCTCGGCAACGCCCAAGCCACGGCTGTTGACGATCTGGCCGGCAGCCTGGAACGAGAGCAGCGCGATGGGCGCCAGCTCGGCAAAGTCGACGTCCTTCGGGTTCCGCTGTGACGGATACCGCCCGTCAATCAGCCCGCCTTGGATGATGCCCGCCGCCAGCGACACCAGGATCGTCTGCGCCAGGAACGACACGAACACGGTGCGTCGCTGCCGACCGCGCCCAACGAGGGCGTGGAACCGTGAGAACGTCACGCAGCCTATTATGAAGGAGCCGATGGACGTCACTGGGTTGAGCGCTGTCAGAAAGCTATAACTTCTTCAAAAAGGGGTTATGATCTCGACTTACAGGAGCGAGCCCATCCGTAAGGTCTATTATTTTGCCCTGATGTACCCAGCGCTACGAAAACAGTATTTCCTGTATATTGATGTTAGAAGCTTTATTTCCATTTTGAGGCAAAAAGCTTACCTGTTTGCATGGAAACGAAAGTGCCGTACGCTAGAAAAAATGTTTGTTAGCTAACTCCTGATTGTTATTTGTTTTTCTAGAGCATTAAGTTTTTTTTTTCGCCCCTTTAAAAGAAGAGGATAGAAATGATCAGGAGTTGTGCATTTCCTTTTTTGATCTCTTCATTTATTATTCACGCACCATTATAAAGAGTGCCATCGGTGAGACCCGTGGCGAGACAGCAGACGAGTAGAGGCAGATAGACGAGGCCCGGATCGAGATCGTCTGCAAACCTGCTCAGGAAACTGGGCTTCGCTTTTGTTTCGTTGAGTTGCTCGGACGAGCTATTCCCTGGTGAATCATTGCCTAAAATTGGCGGTGCAGCCTTTTCTTCGTCTAGCATTGTGTTGTGCAGTAGTAGACAGACAGCGAATAGAAGTGCGTGGTGATTTGTGATCGACAATTGTTCAGGATTCGTGGTCCGTGGCCAATTCTATGTATGATTTGATGTCCGTATGGGGACGGCGGAGAGTACTAGGTAGTTAAGAAAAAAAGAATAATTACGGATGCGCCGCCGAGCCGGAGTGAAATGAGACGGCTGACGGGAAAAGTTGCGTGATCGACGCCAGGAAGGGCCTAGCTAGCAAGCCAAGGCCACCCGAGATGGTGCGTCGAGAGGCGAGAGGTTTAATTACTATTATGGGATGGACCTCGGAGGTTCGTGTAGCAGCGTAGGTTTAGGTTTGACAAATGTTGGTCAGGCTGCATGCGAGCTGTACGGCGTCTGAGCATATGCGTCGAAATGCCGCGTCGCCAGGAAAAGAAAAACCTTAATGCACCTCGACTGCAACATCGTGGGCCGTGGACACCACGGAAAACTCTCAGAGACGGGTACTAATTCTAAATACCTACAGCATGCTGTGCGACCTACTCTTAGTCTATCGACTGCAGCTAGCATCCCGTAGTGTAAGATGAGATGAGAAAAGAGGGTCTTATCCACTTTCCAAGAATTGTCCAAGGCCCTACCCGGTGTAAGCCATCTACACGTGTAGTTCCGGACCGGGGTATCTCTAGTGTAGTAACTAGGTAGAGCCCATCGTGAACTACACTACACCGTGTACAGGGAGCGGAGAGATAGGGGACATTCCCCCAGGGCTGGGCATCGCCACTCCCACCTCCGTGACCTCCGTTGGAGCCTCTTTGCAAAACGAACCCCTTATCACGAATGCCGCAACTTACAGCGGCCCGCTAGCCCGATCCCCGATCCGGCGTGCCGAGACCACGCCGAGACCACCAGGATGCGGCTATTCGTTCTTGGCTGCAGCAACGCCTCTGGTGAACATCCAGGGCGGGTCAACCTCGGCGGACATGCTTGATAAAGCTGGCTTGGCCCTGTGCGACGCCTTCGTCTGTCCACCGGGATATGCACAGAAGAAAACCTGGCGCGTGTGGTCATCGTGACGAGGGCCACCGCATGCCGAGCTGATTGCCTAGAAACAATGTCACTTTTCGAGCGAGTCTCGGAGAGAAACGGAGACAAGATCGAGGCCTGCTACTTGTTAGCTTGGGATTATACCATTATACCATTGTAACATGAGCAACTCGATACAGCCAACCTACGTTACACTTGACCTAGTGGTTACTGTTACCACCCACACCGGTGCATAAGGTAGGCCGCTGCTGAGGCCTCTGCTGCTGTCGAGATGTCGATCTCTATGTCGCTGTCGTCTAGTCATATATACACATGTGATTATATCGTCAAGACATCATGCCATCCGGACTGCTGCAGTTGCATTGGAATAGGTAACAACGCTAACCGTGACGTTGTCCGCTGAGAGACGAAGAGACTGTCTTTAACATGAATTCTGTGAATTTGATTTATACGCTCTCAGCCTAACTTCCGTCGGCGGTTAATCATAGCTCCTGTAATCTGTATGACGACGGGGGCTTTTGGTTATCATGGCGTAGAGCTCGTTGATAGGGTGCCTAGCATTCGCCGCAAGCCACATGATCCTAAAAGAGAAAGAATGGCTTGCTATAGCCGGCAATCGTGCTGTATGCCCAGATTGCCAAGATGGCGAGGTCGGAATTAGCCCTCTGTTGACAAGGCCCGCCATGGAATGCACCCGATACGAGTGGTTCATTATGCACATCAATAACAAAGGACCAGCAAGAAACGAGAAGGTTTTCTTGGGTCCAAGCATCTTGGCTAGTCTTGGGTGTTTGTGTGTCATATATGATAGCGGATAGGTTATGCGGAGTCGACTGAAGCCAAGAGGTCAGGGGTAATAGGAGCCATTGTTAAGAGGAGCAAGCTGTGAAACAAGATGTATGTATAATCAACAACTCCATGAACTTTCCAAGACAATCTGGGGGAAAGGCTCCGCATGACCTTGAGGGTCTCATGCGACTTCCCCTCGATTTCCGGAAGTTTTTCTACAGAGCGGAAGAGTGCCGTAGGAGTTCTATTTACATTTGTGCCCACCAAAAGAGCCCTTGACGCTAAGATAGACCGCCCTCAGCCTTATACTAAGCGCTTAGAAAAACCAAACCTAGCAACATGTTGCGAGATAGGCTTGCATTCGCAAACGATACTGTACTAGATTTGTATTGTAACGACCCATCAAGGTCTGTCTAGGCCCAAATCATCCATTTGTCCTCGCTATTCATCGAATTGAGGGTACCCGCAGTCTTGGATTTCTAATGACCCAAGAGAATTCCTCCGACTTGGCCGTCATGGCACCTTGCGGGCGATTTGCGTTTTTTTGTTCGAAATCAAGGATCAGGTGTGTCTGTCCCAAAAGAGACAACCTCCGACAAACTGGACCGGTTGCATACATGAGACCACGCTGTGTCCGACTCGCTTACACGGAAGACATGTGCGTAGGGGTAGGCTGCCTCTCATTAACTGATAAGCCAGAAATGACTTCATCGAGAATAATCTAACGAGATCTTGTGGCGGCGTGGCGGAAGTGTATGCGATCAAACAGCTGACCTAGAACGCTCGATTATGTTAAATGTCTATGACAAGCGTCTGTCAAGCAGTACAACATGGTGGCTAGCTGAGCCACCCCCGGATAGATCCGCTGTGATGCTACTTCAAAACACGCTCACCCGCTTACATGGTAGTATTCAAGCTTACCCTGGGTCCCCATGTGCGTTCGTATAAGCGCGTTGGGTCAAATTATGGCCACGCCTTCCAAAAAACATCCAAACTGCCCACTCGCGTGTAAGTGCCATAGAGATTCGTACCTAACTCATACGGATTTCTGGTGCTAAAAATTCTCCGAGAAAGGTGTCAAAACATGTTTAGAGCTTACTGAAGCATCAGCTATCCTCATATTCACATTATTCATAACGACTTATTATATTACTATCTTGGGGTGGCGAAAATCTTCTCTACTAAGAAGGACGATGCCTAGTTAGCTTATGCTTCTCGGGAACCGAACCCCAGTGTGGATCGATGATCAGTTTACCAATAGCGAGGTCTCTTGGGTTCACAAGGGATCGTGAGAACTGGGTTCTGGCAAATCACCTTGGCACCCCGTATCGGACTACTTGGTTGCGTAGTCCGAAAACCTATGCGCCAAGTCGAGTGGTTCATTTTCATCCATGATTACAGTAAGAAGAGATATCTGCAGGAAGGGTGAACTGAGGTCGACTGGCTCGGCTTATCATAATATCTGGATGTATTAGACGGCCCTACTAAAGCTCAGAGATGAATATAAATAGGGGCGGATCTCGATTCCTTGAGCAACAAAAATCAAATTCCTATCACCCACTTACATCTGCTTCAACCCTTATTCCAGTCTTCTATATATCCCCTTCGCTTACAATCAACAATGGCCCCCTCTGCTATCTCTACAGACCCAGTGTCTCAGCTTGAGACCCGGTCTGAAATGATCATCGAAGCCGCAACGGTAGATGTTAAGGCCAACCCAATCTTCGAACCATTCAAGCCTGCTCTCACACCCAGTGTTCATGAAATTTCCCCTGAAGACTCAACAGAGACCTCTTCAGCATGTGATGGTTTCATAGACACTCCACCACCCGGACTCGTTGAAAAGCAAGAAGAGACGCTTGCTGATTCCAACAATAAATGGTTGACCCTGAACGAAATCGTCCCCAGCGTCAGCGAGCCCATGTCTGGTGCTAAGAAGCTACGAAAGATGCTTTTCGAGACTGACGAACTCATTATATGTCCTGGCGTTTACGATGGTCTATCAGCTCGAACTGCCATTGAATTAGGATTCAACGCCATGTATATGGTACGTAATAGTATTTCCTAGTGCATCTTCCACGCTTCAAACGTTCTTGCAGCTAATGCTTATTTCACTTAGACTGGCGCTGGCACTACCGCCTCCCGTCTTGGACAGCCCGATTTAGCCATTGCTCAGCTGCATGAGATGCGGGAGAACGCCGAGATGATTGCCAATCTTGACCCCTTTGGCCCACCTCTGATTGCTGATATGGACACTGGTTATGGAGGTGAGAATCATTTGAGACGCAGAAAACTCACAGATATTTTTACAAATACACCACTCAATCTCTCAGGACTAATGCTAACGCTTTGTCTGCCTCAGGTCCTATAATGGCTGCTCGCACCGTAGAGCAATACATCCGCTCCGGCGTCGCTGGTGCTCACCTAGAAGACCAAGTGCTGATGAAGCGTTGCGGCCACCTCGGCGGAAAGAAGGTGGTGGCAGCTGATGAGTATATCGCTCGTATCCGCGCTGCTCACGGTGCCCGCGTCCGCCTGCAATCAGACTTTGTGCTGATCGCCCGCACCGATGCGTTGCAGAGCCTGGGCTACGATGAGTGCATCCGCCGTCTGCGCATGGCGCGTGACGAGGGCGCCGACGTTGGTCTGCTCGAGGGCTTCACGTCCAAAGAGCAAGCCGCCCAAGCAGTGAAAGATCTCGCCCCCTGGCCCCTCCTTCTCAACTCCGTCGAGAACGGCAAGAGCCCCCTCATCACCGTCGAAGAGGCGCGCAAGATGGGCTTCCGCATCATGATTTTCAGCTTTGCCACCATAGCTCCGGCGTACATCGCCATCCGCGAGACGCTTCTGCGTCTCAAAAACCAAGGCATTGTTGGCACTCCCTCAAATGTCAGCCCTATCAAGCTTTTCGAGGTATGCGGTCTCAAGCATAGCATGGCCGTTGATATGAACGCCGGTGGGGCTTCTTTTGCCGATGATTTATAGGATTCACCAATATGATGCGGTTTCTTTAGCTTGGGTTTTGTTTTTCTGGGTATATATGGAGGCTTTGGGCAATGTTTTATTTTGATTTTGTTCTCTCTGCCTGAGTACAAATTTGGGGAGTTCTCTCGTTGATGCATTCATTGGAGGCACATTTCTGTGCGATTGATTTTCTCACGCCTTTATCTCCTAGTTTGAACAGCGGCTGCGCCGCCTATCATGAAATATATGGACTCGTACCCTTTATAATCTTCTCTTGAACTGGTTTATATGAATATCCACGGATTTCGACTTGACTCATAATTGAATTCTTGTGAATTATAAAAGTATTTAAATATACAATACTCCTCAAGCCATCTATACTGAATTTGCCAACTCCCAACACCAGATTGTCGCGGTGGTGCAGGCATGCAGTTTCTTCGCGGGAGTGAGCACAAAACAATAAAAAGAATGCTCTGCGATGAGTAGGTACCTACGGATCCAAGCTTGAAATCCGTGATCAATTCATGGATTTCAAAAATTCCTACTTGGATGGCAAAGAATACCTGGCTATCGTAGCTCGTAAATAAAAATGGCAATTCTTATGCTCTAGATCTCCTCACACACCTTTTTCGCAGAAAAGGCGTCACCCTCAACGTTGTTAGTAGATAACGTAAATAGCTTAGGATCGCTCAGAGCAGCTTTCTCAAAAATTATTCGCTATTATCTCTAATAAAGCTTTGTTTCGTGGCTCGAGTCACTGATAGAACGTGGTATCTAGCGCGTACGTCACATGATAGTCATTTCTTACGAATGTCACATGAAGATAGCCAAGGCGAACAGGATAAAGCTGCCCCGGAGTGTCTCCAGGAAATAGCTCCATAATAGTAGGTCATTATTTCTGGCCGTAGGACTATATATCGAGGCAACTACTGACGATGCCGAGAGCTTTTGTCCTTGGCAGTGATCAGCTGAACCATCGGTTTTTCCGATATTTTTCTCTTCGGCAAATGATTCACAACTTAAGCTGCCGTAGAGTGCACGGAATTCCCCAGAGGCCTCCTCACGTTTCATAAACATACGTCGTGGCGTTGAGATTAGTTAAGCTTCAGCTGCTGACGGACAGACGTGGCTGTCCAATGACTGCTATAATACCGAAGAAGAGCAGCTTTGTTACACTATAGCCCAACATGAATCACCGAAAATTCAGCTTGTAGCTATCTCGTTCACATCTGAGTGCAAAATCCAAATCTACGTTCGTTTTTATCAACGGAATGTGCTTACGACAAACTACGGAAATTTATCTTACTACAACCATGATTACCAGCTATTTCTTGCAGCCGATGTCGCAGCAGAAGGGATTTGGGCACACAAAAAAGCTCAAAAGTACCTCAAAAGCCAAGGAAGACGTAATAAGCCCTAGGCACCATTGCATCTCGGATTCTCGCCTTCTGAGAAGTGCGTATGAATGAGACAAGCCTGACTCCTGATCAGATATCGGAGCCCAGGTAATCATCAAACCTGCTCTGCCGGAGAAACCGGAGGCCGCCCAAATCCACCTCCAGAACGCAGAACGTTCGCATCATTAGCGCCAACAACGTAGGATCCAATATATTTCACCACGGACGAGTTCATGCATATCATTTCTAAACGTATCATTAGAATCGGCCTGAAGATCAGCCGATTGGGTACCACAAACCAATATCTAACTTATGGGTCACAGCATGAATACATATCTATCGACCTCTCTGATTGCTCGCCGGTCTGGGGGAGAGAATACGAGAATACCCTCCACTTCGCAGAGCGCGAATATTTCTTATCTGTGAATGTTGCACGCGACTTCATCGATCATTAGCTGCCTTATAGGTGTATCCTGTGGTCTATATTCCGCACGTTAAAACTCTCGGCGGTTCCAGTAATTTCCATATAAGGCTCGTCCAGAACGTGACATTATAATTATTGTGTATGACCAGAACGTAATGGTTGTTCTGGGTAAACTCGGGCAGCTTTAAACGGTAGGTGTTGGATGTGATACAATATACCTGGTAGGTTCTTGTGGTGTGGTTACTTCCATAGAGGTGACGGAGATCTGCGTGCTATCTTGATCATTGACTGTTGGCCTAACTTACTTATGCATCTAAAGCAATAGTTTCCATATACTGTACCACATCTTGGCTCGGCTGTGTTTGTCGTTAAGGATAGATACCGCCTTCGGAATAGATATAGTCCAAGCACATTGGAAAGTGTTTTCAATTCCAGCGGTTCCCATAAACCAACTAATAATTAATAACTCGAATAAAATAGTGAAAAGTAAATGATTTTCTTTTAGTAGATAATCAAGTAGAAATCAATTTTGAATAATTAAGATAATGATTTTACATGAGGCAATTGAGGTCCTAAGCAACTAGTCAACCTTGCCTCTGGACATCCTAGACGCTACAACCGCTAAGTTTGAGAATAGGGATTTTAGCTTAAACTTGAAAACAGCTGAGGTCTTAGAAAGTAAATCAAACTTACCTCTGAACATCCTGATAGTTATTAAAGTAAGGGTTTGGCATAGAGATTTATATGTTAGAGCGCAGGTAAGGAGGGTTCTCGCAAACTATCAGAACCTACCTCCAGATATTCTCAAGGCTGCAACTGCAATACTTGATTTAATAAGATGAGCGCAAAACCAAAAATCAAGTGGCGCGCGTCCTGAGTTAGCAAGAAGCTTTCCCTTTCGTCGACGTACCAAAGGTAATAGCACAACTTGATGATGGTACGGCCCTTTCATATCTAGCGACTGAAACTCTTCAATACCAAATGGAAATGTCCAAATGGATCTCCCACGAGTGTATGGATTCACTATATCTAAAGTAGCTACGGGTTAGCTTCCGTGGAGATCTGTGCTGGTATGTTGTCGACGGGATGTACTACATTGGAAGACCTGGGAGGCGAATCGAGGTGCACTTAGAAGATCCGCCAAATCAGGTGGTAAGCGCAATCCAGGAAACTCGAAGGATGGTAAGCACTCCTCACCTAGACATTCCAGGGAGAGAGATTAAGTGCCAGCTCAAACGCAATTTTTTTTTTTATCTTTCTGACTCTATGAATATTTTCGTTGAGTTGGTTTCCTTCCCCTGTTGTACAGTGGTATTGACTGCAAGTTTCGTTGGTGGCTCGTTTTGCTATTTGCCCTACAATAATACTATTTGGCCAATTAAAATTAGCTAAACAATAAGAATCAATTTGCAAAGATATTGTTGAAATTTTCTAAGAGGTCTATAACCATTCTCCTTTGGAAGCTGGCGAGTACTTCAGGGGGCTAATCTCCAATATGGCCATATTGGGTAATTACTTACAAGTAACTTAACAGGCGGTACCTGACATGTGCCAAGACCTTTCCCTCCTCGGGAATAGGCGCTGTTATATCAATCGATGACCACCATAACAACATCGGACCTCTCGCAAAACAGCGGGATAGAACTCAAAATGACTACACGGAGCGAAATGGCGGCGGCAGACATGAGGTTCAGCCAGTGTGATCCAACCAAATCTCGCCAGTCGTGCGACAAATGCCAGGCCAGTAAAGTCCGCTGTAGCCGGGACAAGCCCATCTGCAAGCGATGCGCACAAAGACGCTTTGCGTGTGTCTACAGTCCGTCTAAACGCACCGGAAGACCGAGGAAGAGGAAGACAGACATTGGCGAGATGGAGGTCGCTGAAGAGGAAGACGACGCCAGTCCGGGGTCGGCCTCCACAAACCATGGTGTTTCACCAGCGGCCACTGCTACTCCATGTGAATACAACGACTCATTATTCCGTCGTGTGGTAGATACCTGGATATCGGATCGAAGCCAAATGTCAACACAGGTCGCAGGCAGCAGCCATCTACCATCAGACTCAGATTGCTATTCAGAAGTTCTTGGGCAGACTACTAGGCTGGAGCAGGCGCTTTTGCGGACCCCGTCGCCGCCTTCAATCGACCTTGTGCTCGAAGCCGAACGCGATTTTAATCGTCTTCGGCACCGCCTCTTCGCATGCACCGGTCACCAGCACCCCAGCCCCATCGAAAGCACCGCTTCTCAGGCAGCGGTTGTGCCTCACGCTGCTCTCTCTACCGAGCCGTGTTTGGCAACGGACAGGCCGGTTCTCCTCGGCATCGCCGTTCTCGCCGAGCGCGTCGTCGGCCTACTCGAAGACATGTTCCGCCTGGCTGCGCAGACTTCGCAGAGCATGGACCAAGCGGCCGACGTCGTCTGGTCCAGCTCATCGGGTCCGTCAGCACGGCGCCTACAGCGCTCCGTCCGCAGCGTCATGAGCAAACCTTGCGTATCGCTCGGTATGGAATCATACCGCGAACTGCGCCTGGGTGATTTTCCACTGCAGGGCCAAGCCAAGGCGGATGCGATGGCACGTGTCCTCAAACTGCGCATAAAGAGGATGCTGAGCGCGCTTGAAGTCCTGGACAGTGCCAAGCAGACGAGACAAAGAGGAGATTGGCGGAAGAGAGGACAGCCATCGGGCGGCCCTCTGCATTGGGGCGGCAGTGTCGCGGTGCTTGACACGATAGCAGGCACGTTACTAGATGATTTGATCAGGAGAATGGAATCTCTACAGGGGGCAATGGTGCTATTGAACGGATGAGATAGGGCTAGAATTGAGATGTCCGCCTTTTACTACTTAGATCCAATCTTTGGGTATAAGTTACTGGGAGCCATCATAGCCCCATCACCAACCGGTCACGTCGGCGACAGACATATCCCGATGAAAGATGGGATGCCGGCATTGTTGTTCCCACGCCACGATAGACACGAACTTATGATGTTTCATTCAGAGAAGGTCTCTATCATTCTACTACGTTCTTTCTCGAGCTCATTCCCATACACATTCTAAATTTTTAGTAAACCGCAGTGCAGGTCAGCAAGACAGCCTCATCTCCCCCGCTGTTCAAACATTTCAATATTTAATAACCTATCAATAATCCTGATCTTATTCTTGGGGGTAAATTTCATCTGAACGGAACCCTGACATCCAGCTATCAACCCCATTAAGATCCAAGCCAAAGTGCACGATCGAGAGTCCAGAACTATTTCCTAATCCCCCGTAGTCACCAGCTGCTTCACAGTCCGTAGCAGCCTGAATAACCTCGTGGTGAGCTCCTCGACACCTCTATCACGCAGCGGGGACTCAACCTGGTTCCCCGTTACCCACGCAGCCTCTTCCTCTATATCCTGTAACACGGTGGCAAGGCGAAGGATGGAGTGCTTCACTGCCTCTTGTCCCACTATGGCCTGCTCTAGGGGTTCAAGTTCCAGTTCCCCGATCGATGCCACAGGCACACGAGTGACGAAACCCTGGTTCCCAGGTGAGGTATTGTCATTGGCATCGTGGCGACGGCCCTGCGATATCGACCGGACGGCTACTTCGTGGTCGCACAGTACGATGCCTATGGCATCTGTGACGGAGCACAGCGTCAGGGGGTCCATATGTGCTGCAGCGTTGGGACAGCCGTTCATGTCTTCCCAGTGTTGCACAAGAGCGTGCGCTCTCTTCAGCACGTCAGACAATGACGAATGCCTTGTGGTTGGCGATGCTGCCGAAGGACTACTACTCTCGGAGTTCTGAGTAATGCCATCTATGATGCGCTGCGTCTCAAACGCGCAATCACAAGGCGTCGGATCCGAATGAGGGGGACATGCGGGATGCATTGTTGGCTGATTGGTAATTTCTCGGAAGGTTTTTGAAGATTTCGGGTTGTTTTGGTAAGATCGGGGTTACTTATACTAAGCTTATCGGGGACTTTTCATCAACTACCAACAATGGCTAAGATGATAAAAAGACCCCGACGCAAATTCCCGATGGGAATGAGGACAGAAATGGAGCCCTGGCTCATTTGCCATTCGCAATTAATATTCCCTACATGGGCCAGTCCTCTTACCGTGGAACCTTGCCCTGTCATGCCCTGGTGCATGGAAAACAAAACCCCCGATGCAAATTCCCGATGGCAGTGAAGATAGCAAAGGAGCCTCGTCTCTCACGCCAGGCATTACCAATCATTGTCCTATCTCTGTTTGATCTCTATTTCGTCTTTTTCGGTCTCTGCTTGGTCCTCTTGCCATAAAAACTTCGTCTGCCAGATTCCAGAAGACACCTACCACTCAGGAGCAATCCAATTGCTGTGTTATAATTTCGTGCCCAGTTCCAAACTTCACTTCATTCAGGTGCGAACATGGAGACGGAAACCACTCGGTCAGATCCTACGGGCGATGTTCTGGAGAAAGAGAAAGATCTTGAGTCCCCCCCGTCTGAAGAAAGTGAGACCTCCAAACTCGAGTACCCTCCTGTTTGGCGCCAAGCTGCCATCGTGGTCGGCCTACTCCTTGGCATTTTCCTCGTAAGCAACACGGGATCCTTATTTTCAACTGGTATGCATAAGTAGTCGTTTAACATTTTTTCGCCCCTAGGCTGGCCTCGACATCGTAAGTACCAATTCTTTCTGCAAGACTTTGCAACACGACATTAGTCTCTTCGGCGTCACCATTCCACATGCTTGCACAGCATGGTCTGATAACCAATTTGTAGAATATCATTGCGACTGCTATCCCCGCCATAACCAATGATTTCAATTCTCTCTCGGAATCCGGTTGGTATGGATCTGCCTTCTTTCTGGCCTACGCCGCTTTCCAGTCCATCTGGGGCAAGGCCTACAAGTACTTCGATATGAAATATGTTTTCCTGTCGGCTATGGTCGTGTTCGAGATCGGTTGCCTGGTCGGCGCTCTTTCCCCGAGCAGCGGTGCGTTGATCGTCGGTCGCATCATCCAGGGCGGCGGTGCCGCGGGCATCCTCCTCGGGTGTTACTCGATCGCCAACTTCGTCAGCCCGCCCGACAAGGTGCCCATCATCATCGGCATGATCGGCACCATCTTCAGCGTCTCCAGCGTGATCGGTCCCGTCATCGGCGGCGTCTTCACCTCCGCTCCTCATCTCACCTGGCGCTGGTGCTTTTATATCAATCTCCCCATCGGCGGCGTACCTATCGCCATCATCTTCTTCTTTTTCAAGACACCGCCTCAAGCTAAACTGGCAAAGGATCCGATCAGGGAAATAGCCCTCAGCTTCGACCCCTTGGGGGTAGTCCTCTTTGCAGGCGCTCTCGTCAGCTATATCCTTGCTTTCACATGGGGTGGAACGGTGAAAGCGTTCAACTCGTCTACAATAATCGGATTGATCGTAGCGTGGATCATCTTGAGTGTTCTTTTTGTTGCCAATGAGATCTGGCAAGGAGAAAGAGCCTTGGTACTAGTGCGGCTCTTAAAACAGAGAGACATGTGGGCGAACGCTATCTACCTCTTCTTGTAAGTTGTTACCTCTGGTCAGCCCTGTATAATACAGTATTTTCTTTCTAACACTCTTCTTATAGCTTCTATGGGGCTTACTTCTCCGTGGTTTATAATATCCCCACTTACTTCCAAGCTATAGCCGGCCTGACGCCTGAGGGGAGCGGCATCCGGACTATCCCGATTATTGGTTCGACCTGTAAGCGTTACATACTCCTGCAATTAACGAATTACAAAAAAAATCACTAACTTTCGGATAGCCGTGTTCAGTTTCCTCGGTTCTGTCGCCATTGGAAAGTACGGCAAATACACGCTGTTCGAGATTCTTGGGGCCGCCATCTCCGCTGTGGCCGGTGGCCTTATTTACACTCTCGACGTTGATACCAGTCTGGGAAAGCAGATAGGATATCAAATCCTCCTGGGACTTGGGATTGGCTGGATCGTGCAGATCCCACCGATAGTCGCAGGTGCCGTCAACAAGAATGCGGACAAGGCAACTGGCCTGGCAGCTATGCTCGGTGAGTACTTATTGCCTCTTAGGTCCCCCTTTTCAAAAAGTTTGCATGTGCTTTGTATTCGATGTTTGTGCCATCTTTAGGGATGACGCCTAATAACTTCTAAATAGTCGTACAGTTCTACTCGGCATCCCTGGCAATCACGGCCTCCTCTGCTATTACAAATAACATATTGATCCAAAAGGTTCCTATATATGCCCCTGGGACTACTGCAGCGGAGGTGTTGTCCATTGGACCGTACGACCTTGAATCCCACTTCAGTGGCGCCACGCTACTCGGAATCAAGAAGGCCTACATAGATGGTCTCCGTGGTTCATGGGCGCTCAGCATTGGCCTCTGGGGTGTCGCCTTTTTCTGCGCGTTCCTCTCCAAGTGGCCAGGACAGATTGTACCCGCGCAAGAGGACACCAAATCGGATGGCGAAGGGGACAAACAGAGCACTGTTGTCCTTGCAGCACATTAGGAGTCAATGGAATTATCTCCATAGTGGGAGGAGGGAGAGAGTTGGTAACGTGCCACAATGTAAAACTCGCAAGATGTGATCACGGCTCCTTGACATGAGCTTGGTCTGGATGGATTCGTGGTAATAGATGTATTCATGGCTCCGGTAGTAGACGATAAATAGACAACAAAGAGTACTTATACAATAAGATGAAATCCCTATCAAGCGAAAAAATTTGCACCAACGCGTACCATATTGCTCGTGAAGCTTGAGATATACAAATAGCTACCGGCCACTTAAGAACCACCAGGAATGAGCAGCCTAAGAGAATTGATTAGTCTCTGAGCCCCTGCCATATCGTCAAGTGACCGTACTGTACATTTACCCATGAAGCTAGTCTAGGGCCTGGAAATTTGCTCAGCGGATAGAGAAAGCCATTGTAGACTATGCAATAAACACCCCGCACAATCACCTTTATACCAGATGTCAGTCAATTGTCGGCACAAGTCTTTCATATTTGGTTGGAATGTCACCGCCAAGTTCGGAGATGACTTTTGGCGAGACCTTTGGGTGCATATCTTCCGGTCAGTTTCACAGCTCCCCTATCTTGGAGATAAGAATAACTCATATCTGACTGAAAAGGATTGAAGGAAAACGGCATTTCTAGATCGAGATAATGCTTCATCATGTTCGAGAGGTCGTGCTTATGGACAATATTCGGAGATTTAGGGCTTTCTCGACGCTTTCGAACTGGTTTTTGCCTTCAATAATAATGTCTATTCGGGCAAAGCATAGCCAGTACAGTCGTGACAAAGTTAGAGAGTGAGTAATTGTTTGCCTAATCCTCATATGGTTCATACCAGCTCATGATCACGACAATGTCGAACGCCAATATTTTGTCATCTTAATGACAATGACATACCCATCTCGAGAGCACCTCAACGCGACAAATTTTTTTTACAAACATAGCACAAAAAGTGAAATCAGGCGAAGTCCCGTTGGAGGAGGTGACGGCGCATGCTTCGACGCTCATCATCGCTAGCGGCGAGACCACCGCCATTGCAGTTTCAGCAGCGATATACTACCTTCTCAAAGATCCGCGCGTGTATAATAAGCTTACGAGCGAAGTTCGGTCACGCTTTCTTTCTTATGATGATATTAATGCTACAGCAGCACAGCAACTACCATACTCGCAAGCCATGATCAACGAAGCTATGCGAATGCATCCGTCCGGAGCACACGGGTTCCCAAGGATCTGACCTTGTCTAAATGTTGATTGCTAATGGGTTCCCAAAGGAGTGAGTCTCTGGACCCCCTGATCTGCCATCATACGTTGGCACTTGAATGATACAAGGCTTGTTCTTGAAAACTAAAGCTAAGCTGGTACACTATTCGGGTTCCAGACAAACTGGGAATCGTCAGAAACATGATACGCAACGCCACAAAATCGGCTGTTGGGCTGTTCGTATGTAATAATCTGGGGTACTTACGGTACTCTGGTCAATGTTCTTCAGATCAGCAATTCCCATATTAGCAGCATCGAGACCTATTTCTGTCTTGAGTAACTGTATGGCGCGCGTCACACCCTCGGTGCCCCAAACATTTGCGAACATAAAGGGACGTCCAACGCCGACGGCACGGACGCCTAGTGCAAGCATCTTGATGACGTCGGTGCCATACCGAACACCGCCATCGGCGTAAACCTCGATCTCTTTGAAGATTTTGGTGTCCTTCTGATTAATCTCGATGGCAACCTCAAGAGGCGAACGGGATCCGTCGATCTGGCGACCACCGTGATTCGAGAGGTAGATTGCTGGTACCCCGTGCTGGACAGCTAAGCGCGCATCCTCTACTGTTTGAATACCTTTAAGTATAATGGGAATGTCTGTAAGTGTCTTCAGATGTTCATAGAATTCCCACTTAGTGATATATCAGTACTTATTCCACAAATAAATATGGCTCTACTTAGCAATAACTAGACTTACAGTGATCAAGGTGTATGATGTATCTCTGGCACCTCTTGTCAGCTCACATACACTCTTCCTGTTCTCGCTTACGCGAAGGTTTCGCAACTTACGTCAAACTGACATCGTATCGGGCGGCTCGTTGACGGTCGCCATTTGCAGCAGAATCCACACTAAAGACGATAGCCTTGGCACCGCTTGCTTTCGCACGTGCGAATAGTTCTTTGGTGGCTGTGTCATTTGAATTCAGATAGACCTGCTGGAAAGTCACCTGGCCATCTTCCTTGTAGGCGGCAATCTGTTCGATCGTTAAAAAAGCAGCGGCCGAAGGCTGTGTACCTAAGACTTAGCAACGGCTCTTAACATAGTTCGGATAGTATATTACAATATATAAAATATCCTCGGCCGCGGCAGCCTCGACTAAGCCTTTCTCACCGTCGATATTCCCGTAGTCGCCCCGAGCGCAAGGTGCGATGAAGAAGGGTGCCGAAAAGTTGTGACCTAGAATGGAAGTGCTACACCCAATGTGAGTTGACATCTGGCGTGAAAACACAATCAACGCTCACGGGAAAGAGGCGTCAAGGTTGGTCGCATCAATCATCATCCGGGGCCGGATGGCATATCGATTGAACACCTCAAGGTTGTTCCTGTATGACCATTCACCCCCAGCACCATTCCTGTAGTATGTGTAGTTCGCAATTGGAAGCCTTCGCCGAGCCGCTTCGTCGAAGTCGGGCAACCCTACGAGACTATTTAGTGGTGCCAGGTCGCCTACTTCGAGATTAGGGAAGAACCCGTCGAACCTGCCGGGTATTGTTAGCGAATTGACCAGGCTTCTCCTGCGCGGTCTTACCCAGTATCAGGCTCATTAAGAAACGGACGAGCAGCAAGGACCCCCCCTATGAGTAATAACGGGAGCAAAGACGAGCGCATTTGGGGCTATTATTCGTGTAGCCGACAATACGGATGTGATGAGATCTTAGACGGCTGACGATATCTAGAGAAAGTGGTTTTCTGAGCGTTACTATAATGCAACGACGAGTTATTTGATGCATCGCTAACCCTTGCATCAAGCCGATACAGGCATGGGATACAGCCGTGGTGATGACCAGTGCTCTCATGCGGACTTAATCTGACTACATATCTATATCCCAGTCCCGGTCACCGCTCAACCCCCTCCCCCGCTTGTTGAGTTTCCTCATCGGTCGGCTCTCGTTCCCGGACCAATCCTTAATGAAGTAGACGTCTCTCCTCGGTCCCGGTGTTCGGTCTCTTTTCTCCAAAACCCGGCACTCTGTATGTGACTGCCGAACTGGTATAAGTTTGGGATGATAAGATGGGTTGAATAATACATTGTGGTGTAATTGGCTGTCAGTACTAAACAGCAAATATGAATACCCATGAATACCCCTTGTTATAGTTCCCTCGATACTTATTACAATATCAGTAGTACTAGATGATATTCTTATTCTATCTAGATATTATTTATTGGGAGATTTGTATACAGATTATTTTGCATTTATATAGAGCTTAAACAGTTCTTTAGATAGGTTTCGAGCATTCAGCCGGTAATCGCCGAGACGGCCAGTGTGCCAGCCGAGGACCAGGATTTCATCAGCAAATACGCCAAACATAGCAAACCAATTGAATCCAACCCCGAAAGACTGTATTCGTTCAGCGATAACCATCAAAACGGACCTTGGTTGATTACATACTTGTAAGCACAACTTCTGTACCTGAACTCGCCAAGATTATTGAAATATAAGAAGCAAAAATAGCCGGCAAGCATCCGAAACAAAAGAAGTATAACATGGACCTGTGTCGCAGTGGTTAGCGTATTGCTCTTATACAGTTATGCAATGTTTAACATGTGTGATAGAAATGCAAAGGTCGTGAGTTCGATCCTCACCTGGTCCACTTCTGCTGTTTCCTTTGCTTTTTGAAATCCTACTATTATATACATTCCAAAGTTGAAACTAGATTGCTACTATCATCAAATTTCTTTTTATAGTTATAGTATTATTATAGGTATTATTATCATATAGGTTTTACCTAGCTATTTCACATGATATCTTTCAGACTTTGCATAAGTTTTTAGTAGCCTTTCCTGGGTAACACTCTCACAGGACCCAGTGCTTCAGGGGTGCTCAGCAACATGTGTTGTACACTTTGAACTTCTAATTATCGACAAGTTCAGCAACCCAAGCTTGCAGGTCACCCGCCAATTGCTCCACAAGGTCAACGTCCACAATGCCTTCCTGCCAACTAGCAGTTACATGGATGCCGTGTTCAGCAACACCAGCAACATTGATATTCAGAGCGGCGCTAACAGCGTTTCCTTGGGTGAAAACCGCATGATCAATGAACCACCGCTCATGCTGTTTCATACCTTGACCACTCTCTGCATCTTCGGGCCTGGACATCCCCGCATCAGCCACACTGAGACTCCCCAGGTTCGAGAGCTCCCAGGTGCCATCCCTCGGCTTTCCGAACTTTTTGCGGAAGAACTCGTGCCAGTCGCCAATAAGACCAGACAGGGCAATGACATCATCGCGCGGTAGTGACGAGGTCTCTACAAGAGCCAAGGTGTCAGAAATCATTGCTTGCAGCAGAGACAAGGCTTACTCTAGCGAACTTCAAGCGAATAGAAAGAAAAGAGCTTCTGTTGAGGAGCGGAAATAAGAAAAACGGGGAATGCTTACTGGAGCGTAAACGGGCCGTCATGTCCTGCGCGAATGCCCAGACAGCCACATCGTCTCCTACTCGGGTGTCTTTATCGTCTCGACTCTGCTGCAATCGCTGAATAGCGTTGAGATCGTGATCGGCCGAAAGTCCGGTGACGAGACAGTGAATAGTCTCACCAGGCGTGAACGTCAAGCCCGCGATATTCTGATCTGAGTACCCTGCCAGCGAAATGGGTGTCATGGAACGGAACGATCTATCCTTCACATGGCGCGCGAGTGAACGCGCGATAAGTGCATGTAGCAGCCCTGTTAAACTGGATTTGTATGTTCGACAGCGCGCCAGGATCCCTTTCAGCTGCGCCTCGTCGTCTACCTTGAACAGCGTGCGAACATGAATCTTTGGGTTTGACGCGTCGACCGGGGCTCCCGTCCACGGAACTTCGGCCTCGCTCGGTTCGAGTCGTAGCAGACGCCTGAAGAAGAGGGGCATGGGGACCGCATTCAGGATTTCTGTCCAAACCGTACGGAGAATGAAAGTCCACGACAGCGAAAATGGTATGAGAGTATCCATCGGGGGTGGAAGAAGCGGTGGCTTAGGAAGATGCAGGATATGATTTCGCAGCTCGGCGGGATGGGTGGCATCATTTAGGGCTCGTTGCAAGTCACCGTGGAAGATATATCCGCCCCTCCCGTCCGCGTACACATGATGGAAGCAGAAGGATATGTCGAAGGACAACAACGCGTTGTTTTCTTCGGCTGTGTCCCCTGAACCAGGCGATTCGCGGAATCGAAGCGCACCAAGTTGTTGCGGATCGTGATGCACAACGACTTTCCATCCGGGTTTGCCTTCAAGGCCTTCCTACAGTGGCTCATGGAGTTTCTCGAGAGAGCGGAACAAACGGTCTTCGTAGTACGCTTTCTCTCGTTCCTCTTTACTTTCGCTTCCAATCCTCTTGTCGACCTGGGCGTCTGATATGGTAGCTGGGACAATTATCTCCTTCCACTCGACCATACGAAGCATGTCGATCTTTTTCAGGTGCACGAAAGCTGGGTCCTTGGTGTCTTCGCCCGCGATACCGACGCCTAGCAACGCTTGCCCGAGAACCACGCGCGCCACCGCATTCTCGACCGCGTCATGTAAGGAGACCGACTGTCGCCGCAAACAGGCAGCTGGTATTCTGTACCGACATGTCACAATTACCGGCCGGAGAATCCCTAGACTGTGTCGGGCGGTATTGTATTTGGCTCTGTAGGGGGTAATGCATTAGTCATGATGTGAGGAGTGAAGTGAGATGAGAGTAGACAGTAAGTACAGTTTGGCAGCTTACTGTGGGCCTACAAGTCGGACTACTGGTATGTTGTCGATGGCTGTCATTATTCAAATACGAATGCATAGATTGCATAGGTAGACAAATTCCTTGGGGTCTGGTTCACTTAGACCAATTCAATTGGAAAGCCCTTGAGCAAAACTCCCTAGGCAGTCTTTTATGTGTATAGATTTCTTGCTGCCTAGCAATTCTAATTGGAATATATTTTGAGCTTGGTATCTGTTGAGGGTATATTATTTAGGGGCGATCTAAACCCATCAGGGACGAGCTTTAGCGTTGTTTTTTACTCTGCAACTTCAACAGCCTGAGACGTGATACGCGTCTTCATTTCATCAAGTAAAACATAATAACCGAAGCTGTTATATTTTCGCATTACGATATGCGATCTCTCAACCTTTTAGTATATAGTGAAAAACCCTTGGTACTTATGTCCGTGTGTAAGCTAACCCCTTCTACTTTATTCAATACTGATAATTGAGCCTTCCTGTGTGCACATCTCAAAAAAAAAAAAAAATGAAAGGAAAACGGGTATAGTTGAATTTTAACTGTGAGAAATATCCCAAACTGCCACCTTGTCTAGGTTCTGTTCTGATCGTAGAGCAGTACCGAGCTTCCAGTTCTGAGCACTGCTCCGTGCCTCTTATGGGTATACCTCCACATGCTAGGTATCTGTCTCATACCCTTGGACCCCACGATTCCCGTCGAAAGGTTGACGTCGGATCCATGGATTGTCGCCAAAGTCGTGGTATCATACTGATTGTTGACTTCGGTATAGCCTGCGTTAGGCATTGGTGTATTCTGCCTCTATCAAGCTCACCCTCTTACAGCCGACGATTACGTGACTACCGCTGGTACACGGGCTGGGGCGGCGGCATATGCATACCAGGTTGAGCCTGATAACCTTGTACGTTGGGCTGAGCCCTTTGCCGTATCTTGACTTCGTTGTCCTGCTGGATAAGCGCGCAGCACGAGCACCAGAACGACACACAGCAATCGTTGCACCCGCTGCCCCGGATTCCGTAGCGCTCGCGGATCTCGCCACGCTTTATCATGGCGTAGCTGTGTCGCATAGGTTAGCCAGGGGTTTCCGTCATACGGGGTCGCAAGTAGGAAAGGAACGGGAAGAACTCACATCCAGCCGCAGCCCGTGAAGCAACTGATAGCTCCGTAAATGAGACAGTCCGAGTTGCACGAATCAGCCGTCTCTCCCGACGGGTCGCGAATGCGGTCCGAGGTCTGGCCTAGGAGGATACATGGCAGGCACCAGCCCAGTAGACACGAGGAACACGGCCCACAACTGCAAATTCCAGTCTGCCACTCCCCCTCGCCCTTCTCCAGATGTTCCTGAGGCAGGTTTCTTTGTGTCATTGGTGCTGGCTGTGCGTAGTAAGGCTGTTGTTGACCGTTCGCCGTCGGAGCCTGCCCGTGTACGCCTTCCTCTAGGCCGTACTTCTCCGGTGTTGCCATCTTATAAAAGAGAGGGGTTGGACAAGATTGATTCGTCTAGGTCGGTTGTTTTGATCAATCGATAGAAGCTGGCAGGTGGCACTCGAGTAATGATGGTACAATTGTCGGTAATGATGATGCAATTGTCGGTAATGATGGTATAATTGTCGGTAATGATGGTACAATTGTCGGAAGGGAACCAGCAGGTAAGGGATACGGGACAAAGGGATATAATACTCGTATTGAGCAGACCTGTATGGATCGAGGCTCCCGGGACGGAAAAAACACAGAGGAATGAGATGCAGAAAGGAGAGTGTATGAAACAAGCCTCGTGCAACGGCAAACACAGATGGGGGCGACCTCCCTTTTCATACATGCTGAATTCGCTGTCCGGTCAAATGGGGAGGGAAACTGTGCCTCTCTTCCAATGTCACCCTCTCATTTTTGGAAATACAGCCTCACTACCGGGAGATGAATTAGGAGGAGATCTATTTCGGTTCCTGGCCAGCCTTAGCTTACTTCATGGTAGACCAACAAGTCCTGTCCCTTAGGGCTTGGGTCTGTCTGAGATGATATTCAGTGCCATACCCTGGCAGAGCCCAGAAATTATAGCCATGATGATCCTGCACAGCCTGCTACTGCACCAGCCTTCGGCCCTACCAGGGAATGAAGTAGCACAGAAACACCGGATGTGGAAATGAGGTACTACCGACTAATGGTTATGATTCGAAGTTCATTGGGCAGCCGCGCTGTTCAGTGAAACAATTCACGCTACCTACTATTTATTTGCTCTGCCTTAGGTAACCAGACCGTCGGTGTACCCAACAGGCAGTAGGTATTCTAAGCATCGCATATAACCCCCACATCCCCCCAAAAGAAGCCACCGTGAATTAGCCCCAACAACTCAGCCCTAAATTTGAAGCTATGACTTCAAGCTTAAGCAGGTAGGCTATGAAGTATGCTTGGGTAAAAGTTGACGTGTTATGCTGTGAATTGAACCGTAAGACCGTGCAGCAATCCGTACCAAACTCATATGATCCTACCCTTTGCAAGAATCTTCATGAAATTTGTGTTGGTCCGTGACGTTATAGCCAATAGTGCTGTTGGTACACTGCAGCATCTACGCCGCGATACTCAGGGAAATGTGCCGAACTAAGCTTAGCTCCACGTTTTAGTGCTGCGCTGGCTGTGTTGTTTTGTTCCAACAATTGTTAGCTGCCTGGCAACGTCTACCACAGCCTTCTATTACAATTGACCACCTATTATTAGCAGTGAGTTACATGAGGCGTGTTTATAACTCCCAAGTCGTACGTTTTGTCCTCCTTTCCTTTCGGCGGTAATTCTTACTCTCTATATCAGCATCAATCGGGAAATATAGTTTCT
Source organism: Xylaria arbuscula (assembly GCA_022385695.1). NCBI lineage: Eukaryota > Fungi > Ascomycota > Sordariomycetes > Xylariales > Xylariaceae > Xylaria > Xylaria arbuscula. The sequence goes on along the minus strand of MU279355.1, from coordinate 92,568 downwards.
TTTATGTCCTCTGAAAGACCTCTCACTCCGTCATGTCTTGAGGAACACATACTATGACGTTCGAAAGGTGATAGGGCTAACACTATCCTTTTTCTAAGTCGAGCTATGAAGCATCCATCTGTTGTATTTGGGTTCTATGCATCTCTTTGGGGGTAGGTGAGATTTATGAAAAAAGAAAAAACGAATGTAACCATCTCATCAGTTTCTAATGAGTGTCGTGAGAGATAGGTACCTACTCAGCACCGAAATGAATTAGGACTGTGTAGGTCTGACATAGGGGTATGTATGAAGTCCTATTGTCGCACTACAGTCCTTGACTTCTTCGTGATTTGATCCCTGACTCGAAGCACGTCTCGAATGGTGCAATGTGCTAATCGGATATCTGAATGCTCCTCGTATTTCATTTTACATTAGGCGACTTCTCTAGATAGGTAGCTCACCAATTTCTTCCTCAAACCACCAATATTTTACAGACGAGCGACAACAGGGGCGATTCAACCATCATAGATGATGCTGAAGTCAAAATACACATGAATGCACAGTAGAAGAGCCAGAATCAATGTGATGAGTGTCTACTAATCTGAACAATCATCACTATCAGGAACATAGGGTCAATATTTACATAGGTCAGTGATAATCACCAAGAGTGTTGTGACCTTTACGCAACCTTTACGGAACGACAACAACGACAACTTATGTAACCCATACCTATTCTTAACCACTCCATGGCAAATTCAACTATAGGCATCTTAAGCACATCTTGTTGCAATCGAGACATACCCAGCTTTTTTCCATCGTTCAATATGCAACATTGCGGTCTTCATCCTTCAAGGATCTCCTTCGAACCCCTATCCCCTCTCAAGCAGTCGTGGCATTGGCAAGCGGCCAGTTGATTCCCTTGTCCCCAGCACCAGCATTTCCCAATCCCGCACAGCTATACAGACCAACCGGGTTGTTCTCCGTAGCTCGCATGTACTGGAGATCGAAGCATTCCTCTGTCACAGACAGTTAGCTCTCACTCTCTCATCCTTCAAAAGAGAACTCTCAATATGTCCCCCAAGGGGTGGTAGTACTTACGCGGGCCCGATAGCTGGAGGGCGATTCTCCCGTCCGCCATGACGTTCCATTTCTGCCCGTCCACGGTATCGGAGCACTCCGTGATGGAGAGGTTAGCCATGTCCTTCCAGTTCGCTAATCAGACCGTCAGTATCCTCATCATTATCGCGGTGCTTCGACGATGGATGGCTTACTTTTGGCGCCGGCATCTACGCAGAGCGTGGTGTTCGCCAGCTGGATCTTCGTGTCGTTTCCGCCCTTGATATACCACTGCTGCTCTAGCTTGGTCGCGGCTGTCTGGCTATACAAGTTCTCGCCTGTTAGAACTAACTAGACACGTCTGATAAAAAGCCACGGTTCAGCTAGGGTGAGACGAACACAACAAGAGTGCTGCCGCTGGAGCGGGCCTTGGGCACCACGACGAATTTGGTGTTCACCATCGACGTGATGTACACGGGACGGTACCCAACCGGGGCCTGGGCAAGGCCAGTCGCTGCGAAAGCGCACAGAAGCAGAGAAGTGACAAGCATATTTGCGTTTTTGAGTTCTTGTTGTATCCTAATGACAATTCAATTGACGACGATAGTTGTCTGAATATTTCCAACGCTGAGAAGTGAATCAGCTAGCTCCCAACAGGTGCCGAGATCACCATCAGGACAGGAGGGTCACGGATCATTCATATGTGCGGCGAACAAAGGCGAAAAGGAGAGGAAAATGGGCTGCCTGAGCTTTTTCGTGCTCCCCGCAAAGCTCAATTTACGGCAATGTCATTCGAGCCTGATTCTGCAGCCAATCTTCACGACGCGCCAATCTATTTAGACTCACCCGGCACCCAGGGATCGAGGACCACTCCCACGCCTCGGAGGCAGGTGTGCCACCGAGCAGTTATTAAACTGATTAATCTAGATGCTTGGTCTGCTTTGTTGAGTGGCCGGCAGATGTTGATGAGAGACACGGGCACCAATGGCATTCGCGGCTATTTATATCGCCTCCCGTTTAGGTCTTCTTGTTGCGGGTGTTAGTAGGCACGGGTGGGTGGCCTTCTCGTCTTCGGCTAATGTGTCTCTGCGACAGCTGTTGGAGATAATTCGCCCCTTTCTGAATCAGGAACCTGACTGATTTATTGTTCGCGTACTGGATGCGATTTCTCGATGCTATGAAATAGCTGCCGACTACCCTCTTGTGAATACGTAATTACTCTCATGGGCAAGGGAAGTGTAGGCGAGAGCACTTGACGTAAGTAGAGCTCATCGTATTATGTTAAATCAACCTTGACAGTATTAGACACTGCGCACTCAATCACAATCGTACATTGTTGTAACACACGGTCAGGAGACGACACATATACCAGGCAGGACTTAAAGATATAATACTTAAAGTTATTTCATAATTAAACTATCGTGTTTTATCATCATAATATGCATACTATACAAATGCGTTGCTCATAATCATGAAAGCTTTAACATAAATCCATCAAACAACAAATGTTCTAATGATGGTGTTGGACATGCTCCAGGTTGATGCCAGAAGGCGTTCCGGAAGCCAAAACATTATACAAGCCGCCCTGCGAAGAATCCGAAGAGGACCGTCCCGTGTGTGTGTTTCCATCTCGCGAAGAGCGTGCGAGACTGCTGTTAAAGGGTTCGTTTATAATGCCGGATGTAGTACCATCTGACAACGTGTTATACTGAGGCTTCTCGTGCGAAGTCTCCTTCGCGATTCCGGAGGTAGTGCCTTTCGACAGATTATTGTATTGCGGTTGCTCCCGGGCACGCGAGGATTCACCTGCGATACCTGCTGCTGCGATACCCGACGCAGCACCACCCGACAAATTGTTGTACTGAGACTCGTCGCGTACGTTGTCGCGTACGGGTTCGTTCGCGATGCCAGATGCAGTGCCGTCCGGCATGGTATTGTACTGATTGTACTGATGCTGGGGCTTCTCGCGCAAATGCTCATTCGTAATGCCTGAAGCACTGCCATCAGACAAAGTATTGTCCTGCGGCGGTTGCTCGCGCACTGCCGCCTTGCTCGATGATGGCTCATCCCCAATCACTCCGCGAGACGTAGCAGATGGCGCCACGGCCTCATTGCTCTCGGGCACCAACGACTGCTGGTCGCGGTGGTCGGCGTACCTGTGCATACCGTAGGCACCGGCCCCCGCACCCGCGGCTACAGCGCCGTAATATCCCAGGTTCGAATCCCCTCTCCTCTTATCCTCGCCGTCTGCATCAACGGGTGTCTCACTCACCAATGACCGGTTCTTCTCAGACGGAAGCACCTCGGGCGCGGCACCCTTGTCTTTGGCGCTGCGTGAGTACATGACGGGATACGACTTGGTCTGGCTCGCTTTGCTCGACTTTTCGGTTGGGTCTGCAGCCTTCGGCTCATACCTGCGGTCGTCTTGATATTGGGGCGGCGCTGCTGCTACAACAGGCTTGCGGTTTCTGAGGTCCTTGTCATTAGCCGCCGTCCCGTCCGTGTGGTCGTGCTTGGCCGGTCTGTACGCTAGCGCTGCTGCGATCTCACTAGGTTTCTTCTGCTTGGGCACTTCATCTGCGTTCGATCCATCTCTTGCGTGGTCCTTCTTGGAAGAATACTCGTGTGCGGCATAGCCCCCAGCTGCCGCCGCGCTGGCCCCAGCGAGTGCTTCTTTGAAGTGAGAGTCCCGCTTGGTTGTATCGACATCGTTTGACTTGGCTCCAGTCGCAGTCTCGGCGTTCTTGGTAAGTGGGAATGCCCTTTGCTGCCGAGAGGTATCTGTTAGATTGTCATGGTCGTATTTGGAGCTCCGCGGGCTTGTTGACTCGTTGCTGCCGTGCCCGGTAATGCCGTTGTAGACACCGCCGCCGTTTAGTGTCGTGCTGTTGCTGGCGGAGTCATCTAGAGACTTCTGAGGCGTAGTTTGCGACTCGGTTCCGTGCCCAGTCACGCCGTTGTAGACACCACTAGTCATCATCGGGTTGCTGCGGACGGAATCATCCAGGGACTTCGGCTGAGTAGTTGGTGTGTGAGCACCGTGCCCGTTGACTCCATGATAGATGCCACTGTTTGTTGTCTGGGTTCGGTCTGGTTCATCCAGTGACCTCTGCTGAGTGTCTGGGCCATCACTGCCATGTCCAGTGACCCCATTATACACACCGACGCCGAAGGGAATACTTCCCCAGTAAGGCTCGTTGTGTTGGGTACTTGATTTTCCGCGCAGGCCGGCCTGGACCTTGTTACCGTTCTGGTGTGAGTGTTCTTTCGCATGGGCACTGGAGAGAGTGCTGTTGTTATTGACAGTAGAATCCAGGGGTGTGGCGGGGGCGGCGGGAGTGGTCGCTGGCGTGTTAAGATCCTCCGGTGTATCAAGTGCCCTCAGGAGGCCGACAGAATGTTGCACACTGTTGTTGCCGCGTGACGGCTGTGCGGTGGACTTGTCGTCGTAGGTGTAGTTGGGATTTTGCCGGGGAGCGCTGTCCTGGCCCCCTAGTCTGCTGTACGCGCCAGTCATGACTCCTGGCTTGGCGCCCCCATTGCTGAGTGATGAATCGTCGACATAGATGCCGGAGTTCTTAGAGTTATGGCCGCTGGGGTGCACATCGTTGCTGAGTGAGTCGCCAGCAGATATTCCGGAATCTTGAAACTTCTGACCGCTGGGTTGTGCTTCGTTGCCCGCGCTGCGCGAGGTTTCTTTCACGTTGGCGCTGTTGTTGCCGCTGTCGAAAGATGAATCATCGACGTAAATGCCCGAGTTGTTGAAGTAATGGCCACTGGGATGTACGTTGTCCCTCAGGCTGCGTGGTGTGTCTTTGGCGAAGTTCTGGCTGCCAGGGGGTGTTTGCTGGCCTTCACTAAACGGTGTAGCGGGATAGGCACCCGGGGCATCAATGTTAAACGATGCCATGATTACTGGTGCTTCTGCAGATTAGATAGCTGGGATGTATTTTGGATTTGATGTATATAAGTCGACTGGTTGCAGCAAGTATTAGACTGCCGTGTATCTTATATATATACACTCAAACCTTTGTTGTAAAGCAGTGCATACTATGTCATAGCTGAGCAGCGTCGCCGAACCCTACCGGTTGCGAGACCAGATAACATCATAAACAGAACAGGCGTCGCAAGCACAGCGCACTAAGCGGTACCATAGTGCATGTGTCTCGTCTGTTCGGCTGGGCAAACAGCGCTACAACGTAATAGCCAGACGTTCGAGGTCAATTGTGACATCAGAAGTTGGCCGCGATCTGCGTGGTCAAAGAGATCCAGCTTGGTCTATCCACCCTACCAGATCTTTAGCGCTCCAAGACAGTACTAAGGCAGAGCTAAGGGTCCAATACAGGCCGTGTCTTATTACCAGCATTACCAGATTGGGAGATGGCTGGGTCCGCGCTACCGAGACAGCCATTTCGTCATGGCGGGATCACCCCGAGACAATCTAGATACATAGTGCGACATCCGGGCACTATGAATCTTGAAAAGTCGTTGACGTCAGTTGCGCGCCGCTCCCAGGAGCCTGGGTTACTCTTCTAATGGTCTAACGCCTTAGCAAGTAGTTTTCAGCTGAACAATCCAATGCCCTCCTGGCATGCTCACAAGTCTCACGGGGCCGGGCATACGGTATACCGGATAGTAGGTACTGATTGAGTGTTTGTTATTTTCTTTTTACGAAAGTATGCCGAATAAGCCGTATCAACAGCTACATATTAAGACATAATAGTCTTGGCGTCCAATTCAATGTGTTCTAGCTATTGAAAAGCCAGTGACTGAGCCACCAACGCCTTCTGCTTGCGCCATCGCTTTGCAAGATTCTACCAAACAATCCTCAATACAACCTTTCAGACTATTGTTTCTCCGATCAAATATGGAGCAAATATATATAACACAAGCAATGTTCATAAGCCATTAACCTTATCGACATTACAATGCTCGTTTCGCGGCAAGGCTGATGAGATGTGATATCGGTCTACCAAACTACTTCATCAGCGCTCATCGTCTCATCCTCTTCGAACCCGAGCTCCTGAGCCAGCTCTCTTGCAGCTTTCGCAACCTGCCACTCTACATGGCGTGACTTGTAACCTGGCGGTTCCGTCCACTTGGGGACTAATGCATGCTTACGCAATCGACGTCGGTGTCGCTTGCGCTGCCATACGTCCATATAGCGCTCGTCGAATTGAGTAAAGTCGGTATTTGTCATCCAGTCAGAGACATCAGCCAGTATGTCCCCAACCTCTTCACCCATTTTCAATGCTAGCCCTCGCCCCCTGCCGCCAGTGGCCCATTCATCCAGCATGAACGGCATTGTATACGGGAAATATGGTTCATTGGACGACCAATCACACGGAATCGTTGGAGTACATATGTATTCTGGACCAGCGTACAGAAAACAGAACGTGCACTCAAGGGCATACCATACAATAGTGCAGATTGTAACGATGCCGAGAGTGGTAAGCTTGAATTTGGGCTCTTGACGATACAGCCTTGGTACCGGAATATGGATTGAAGTGGTCCCGACCTGTGACAGAGGTGGTCTTGAAGAAGTCTGTGTGTCATATGCAGTTTTGCGATCGGGTTTGTCGTCTGTATGATGAGTAACCTTATCTTCCAGGCGTTCAATGCCTTTCTTTGCAGAACGAATACCGAGTAATCCTGTTTGGAGCGATTTGCTCATTCTATCGTATGCTTCAAGCTCTCGCTGGCGATCTGAGATCTCAGAAAATTTCACATCAAGATCGCCTTCAACCTTGAGTACACTGTCACTAACTATTTGTTTTAATTTTCTGTCATCAACCTCGGGGTCGGCGAGAATTGAATCGAGATTCTCTAACGTCGAATCATCTATATTGTTGGCTCGTAGGATCGCAATAAGGTCGTCCTTAACAGTGGGCGGCCTGGCGGTATTAATCAGCGGCCGTCGCCGTCTTGAAGAAGACCTTGGGCGGCGAGAGGCCGTTGGTGCGGAAGATGATCTTGTCCCTGAGCGTTTTAAAGATCTCACTCGACTTATAGCATCACTATTCGTGCGTTTTGTAGGCGACACCCTTGAAGATCGACTTAGACTCGTAGAAGTGATTTCTGGTGCGGTTGAAGGTTTTTCGCCAGTACTCACTTGGCCATCTTCCTCCTTTACACGCACAGTCGCAGGTGTATCAACGTAGGCACCGACAACACGTGGCGTTGGCTGTGTCAACGGATCTACCTTTTGCGGCCGAGGCGTTTTCTCATCGACAGGCTCGGATGGAACAGGTGATGGGGCTCTAATAGAGCCCCTCTCGGAATAGTTGTCCAAGGGAGCAAACAGATTGAGCTCGGCCGCAATACGATCCGTCGGATCCGCTTCTGAAGTAGACATACTGGTACGCTTTTCTTCAACAGAGTCGCCAGAGGGTATTCTCGTCAAATCGGCAAACCCCACTGTAAGTCTGTCCCGAGAGTTCTTAATCTCTAGGTTTCGGATCTTTGATTCTTGGGGCCGAGGCGAGCGATTGAGACTGCGTGCTTCAGAAAGCTGCTTGGTGTCGGCCTCCTCGATGACAGGTATATCCCTGCCCGTTTCTGATTCCTTATGATCCTCTCTGGGACTCGAGCTGGCCGCGCGAGCGAGGCGACGAAGCAAGTCATGGGAATCATTCCTAGATAGAGGTCTAGCCCTATCATTGTCCTTCTGGCTAATGTTCTCATCACTAGCATTGAGGATGCTACCACTCGACTGCTTAAAAACCACGACGGGGGTGTTGCGAATCGGCTCGCCTCTCGGTTCAGGTTTTGAGCTAGGTTTCAACGCAACCTGCTGTTCAGTATCGAGATTCGCTATACCGTCGTCCAGAGACTTTATTCCTGAAAATTTACGAGCCTCGGGCGATTCAGAGCGAGGTTCTGAGTTTCTGATTCTGATTTCGTCAAGACGACTCGCAGCCAAGGCTCGTCTCGAGGATGCTTCCATCTCTCGAGCCCTAACCTCCTCTAATTTATGATTCATCTGTTTGACAACTGGTTCTTCTGGGAAGGCTGTTCTTGCTGCTTCAACCTCTCTTTGGTGAATCTGGTTTAATCTATCATTATGCCGAAGAGGTACCGGCAAATCCGTTCGAGGGGTCGGCTGAGATTTCTGTTTCCCGATGGTAATGCGAGGGCTTTCGGAAATTTGCAAGTCCCCAGCTGTGAAATCAGCGTCAAGATGCCAATTCATGCTCTTTTCAGGTGATATATTTGCTGGTTGGAAATCAGGTGAAGATCGCCCGTCACTGGCAGATTCGTATTCGATAGAGGGCACAGGTATATCAGCATTAGCTCTACCCAAGTAGGCACCAGCAGCAGGCAGTTTATCCGCCAAGTTCCCGTCCTCTTCAACTTTTTCTTGATTCCTTGAGCTGACCGCCCGATGATCCGGTTTTTGGCGTTCACGATTGCCCCCCAGGCCACCATCGCTGGTTTTCTTTACAGAGGTGAAACCCGTTTCCGAAGCTGTAGACCTTGTCCGATTCTTAGCGAACAAACCATCCAAGGGGTTATCACGGCCGGCCAGTTGATGGCTGCGGTCGAACCGTTCAAGATGCTTGTTGAGATCGTTTTGCCCTGTGCCCACCCGGCCGTTTATCGGAATGGTGCTTCTTAAGTCTCGGCGGAAAGATCGTGGGGCCGGACTAGGGGAACCATCGATGCCTTGATAGCCGTCGAACTCGGCATTTGCCATCTTGAAGGCTTGTTGGAGGTCCATCGTGTTGTCTTGATCACTGTGGGCTTCCGCAACGGTCTGCTCTTGCGCGCGCTTGAAGGCGGCTTTCAGGTCCATCGGCTGACGCATAGGGGAAGAATGAACAGAAGAATAAACGGGAGATCTGTCCCCGTGGTTTGGTATGTCTCGGTGATGACTGTCGCTGGTGGAACTAGAGGCCGCCGGGCGCGGGATGCGCGTATTTCGAGATTGTCTAGGGGTACCGAGAACAGCGCTGTTCCGATCAACTGTAGTGCTTGGACTCGGGCTTGCGATACGATGTTCGATCAGAGAGTTGGCTTGGCGGTGGCCGCGCGTGAAGGACTGCGTCGGTCGAGGAATGGCCCGCACACCCACGTCTGTATCGGATGTGATGTTGTTCTCTTTCGACTCTTGATTTTCCAAGCTCTTCCTCGAGAGGCGACGGTCGCCAAAAGGCTGTGTGTTGTTTTTTCGACCGTTCGGCTTCGTAGTAAGAACATCGCTCGTCTTTGGGAGGTTGCACTCCATTATCTCGAGGTTCAAATCGTGCTTGACCGTGGCAAGCACCGTCTCAGCAGGTGAGAGGAGACAGTGGCGGCTCAGGCAGGTGTTTTGAAGGACACGGTCTTGCGAGATGAAGAATGCATGCTGCGCGCAAGGAACAGGCGCAGACAAAGAGCCGTTTACAGCAGGCGTCGACTTGCAGAAAGGGAAAAGCAGGTGCAGGCGCGTTGAAGGTGTTTATGAGTTAACAATGATGCAGAGTGGTGACGTGAGCAGGGGTTGTGCGATTTGACGCGTAGAAATTGTGTAGATGGTTCAAAAAGTGAAGAGTGGTTGTGTCTGTGTACCTTAAAATGTGTACCTTAAAAGAGCTAAAGACATGTGAAGGTCGGTCGCGACACCTGCTCAGCAGCTTCGCGGTATTGTTTTTATCGAGCATGGGCAGCTACAACACTAGCAACGCGCCGGACCTACCTAAGTGGCACTTTGGCTAGTCTTGATTAGGTAGAGAGCATAGCGGGGTTGCTTGGCCCTATGATCTCAGAATCTCGCATTGATATAGGTACTCCGCTTCGGAAGTCGCAGATTATGCTTACAAAGGTAGCTACTTTCATTATATATATATTAGATAGGATTTAAACTATTAAACTTAGGTATATAAATACTCTATCAAGACTGCAGCCACATTTCTCAGATGGTCGTTGCATACGCACACAGTAACAACAGGTATATATACCGTGACACGTCATGTCAAGTCGCGTCAGGACTCGCTGACAGCAAAGCATCCAAGGCAACAGCACTGCTGTTTAGAAGAAACCATCACACAGATCTCAATCAATACGTAATTGAAAGACACCTGGAGCAGATCCGAATGTCGTAAATAAGAACGGCCGATCAGAAAAGATCTTGGCGTGTTTGTTGTGCACGACGAAACTGATATAAATGAATCGGAAATACTGGTGCTCTTGAGATAGCCGAGATAAAACTCGAGTTTCTCACTCATTTCATATTAGCGACGATTGTTTTTTGTAGGGTACCTATGTAGCGTTGATTGAACAGTGAGGTTTTGAAGCGGTCTGTCTCCTACCTTGATGTAGTGACGCAGGTGCATTAAGGAAATCGACATCATGCTCAAACTGAATTCGCTTAAAACCGAACGAGCTCATTCTTGATACCTCCCTGTCGCTAGATCGACCAACGGTTACTAGATGAGTCGAGGACGAGATATGAGAGCCAAGGCCTAGGCAGAGGTGAGTCAACATAAGAGCCGACTTCAGCAATGGTGGAACAATGGTGGAACAATGATTCATTCGAAGAGCAATGTAAAAGCTGAGGTGTGGGTTTGAGCTTCACAGACATGGAGTGAGTTGCTTTCTGAAGGATAGGGGGCCGCAACTTTACTGCAGACAGTGAGTATCGAGAAAAACAGTATGAAAGCACAAGACATACGACGGCTCGGTGTAGAGTTTTTTCTACAGGGAAATCTAAGATTCCACAGCTATAAACTAAACAGCGGAATGCATAAGAAAACATGACTTAAGCACACTAGAGAAATAGAACAACTGCACAAACAAGGGAAAATAAATTAATCACTCAGGAAAAATATAACATTTGAGGTGGTCATAATAATATTTACTCTATAGCGTTGGTTGGTTATCGTAACAAAGATAGATACAAAGAAGTAAAGCACTTAAGCAGACTCAAGGCTATGGGTCCGACTGCTCGGATCCACTCGCCAGGAGCTTTTTTCTACATTATATTTATTTCTGGCCGAGGATGACGGCAGAGGCCTTCTCAGCAATAAGGATGATGGGAAGGGCGATGAAGGTACCAGGGATCTTGGGGAAGACCGAGGCATCAACAACACGGAGACCGTCAACACCACGGACCTTGAAGTCACCGTCAAGGACAGCGTTCGGGTCATCATCAGCACCGATGGGGTTGGAGCAAGAGGCGTGATGTCCCCAGGCTTCCTCGGTGATCCACTCGTGGAGCTCCTCGTCAGAGTCGTACTCAGCAGGAGGCCACCAGACAGTAGGCTTGCCATCAATGTCAGGGGTGTTGTCGTAGAAGCTCTGGGCCATCTTGATACCCTCGAGCAGAGCGTAGGTATCCTTGTCAGCCTCCTCCTTGGTCAGACCCTCGTACATGCTGTGGAAGGTGATGATAGGAGTGTCACGAGGGTTGGCAGAAGCAAGCTTGACCTATGACCACGGGATTAGTCATTGCTATAATTGAGTTCAGAGTGAAAGCACTTACGGTTCCGGATCGGTTCCTGGTGTGAGCCTTAAGAACGAGCCACGACCAGTAGTTCTTGTAGGTGGCGGTAGCAGCATTGGAAGAGTAACCAGGGTAGAAACCGTTGAAGGTACCGGGGAAACCACCAATCCACAGATCCTGCTCACCATCCTCAGAGTAAGAAGAAGTCCAGAAACCACCGAAGTAGTTACCACTGGAAGCGTAGGCACCCTTAGCAGCAGCCTTGTTGTCCTCGTCGACGTACTGGAGCCAGCACGGGTCGTCGGCAATGGCGAGGAAAGCACAGTCGAGGATACGAGTGAAGTTGGTGGGGTAGTAAGCGTTCACACTGACTTCCAGACGATCCTGGAGGTTGGTACCAACACCGGGAAGGTGCTTGACGACGGGAATGTTCCACTTCTTAAGCTCTGCCTTGTCACCAATACCGGAGAGCTTGAGAATCTGGGGAGAGTTGAAAGCACCACCAGCAACGATGACTTCCTTGGTGGCACGGACGGAACCGGGCTTACCGGTGTCGGTGTTGTTAGCACGGGGATCGGCACGGTATAGAGACTCTCCGAAAAGGTACTCGACACCAGTGGCCTTGGGCTTGCCGCAAGTCTTGTTGGCGAAGGTAACCTTCGTTACAAGGGTGTGCATGGCAACCTCAAGAGCGTACTTCTTGGAGCCATCAGCGTTGACGGCAGTGGCAGTCTCGTAGACGTAGTCGCGAGGAGACGATCGGCGGTACTTGACGTTGTCAATGGTCTCAGGAAGACGAGCGAACAGCTTTAGCTTATCACGATTGGGGTCAGCAGTGTTGGCATCGTGGAAGACGACCTTGGCGTAGGCATTCGTGATAGGCTACGGCTCCAATATTAGCTTGCGTTACTTTATGTTAAAGTCTGACGGGTGACTTACGGCAGTCAGGTTCAAAGGCAGCAGCTCTGAGTATGGGTCAATGCCTAGCTTGATAGCCGTAGCAATAGTTGTGTTGAGAGCGTGCTCGAGGTTGTCGACAGCAGTAGCGTCAACTCCGAAACCACGGGCAGCACCGATGATAGCAGCCAGAAGCTTGATATCCTGGGCAGCGATACCCTCGGGGTTGATGTTGAGGTCTACGTAACCACCGGACGCGTCACTGCAATTACGTGTCAGCAAGATGAATATCTGACCGATGGATGTCCTGAAAGCCACTTACGGGTTGAGGTACTGAGCGTTAACGAGCTTCTCGTAGTACTTGCGTACATTTGCAAGCTCCCATGAGGGGTCCTTGGTGATGTTTGCAATGTAGGCGAAGTCGTTCACCGAGGGAAGCAGACCGACAAGAGCATTGTGCTCTGTGCAGCCACCAAGACCACCGTATCGGGGGTAGAAGTTACCGAGGACGGTAGAGCCCTCCGGAACATCGACACCAGAGTAGTACTCTCCGTCCGGTGTTAACCAGGTAAGCTTGCGGTCCTCTAGAGCCTTGGTCTCGTTCTCGTAGTGGTGGGTGAAGAATCCCCAAGACACTTCGTTACGCTCCGAGGCAGGGTTGGCCAAAGCCGGAGCCTCGACCTGGCGGAGGTTACCGTAGTCACCACCGGCCTCGATCAGCAGGACGCTGTGACCGGCGCGAGCTAGGTTAGCTGCCACCGGCGATCCACCGGCACCGGAACCGACGACGATGTACTCGTATTCCTTCTTCTGAGCCTCTTGTACAGTGAGAACTGGGCCATCTTCATTGAATGCCAGCTGGTCCTCAACCTTGGCGATGAGAACGTCAGGGCCGTTGGGGGCAAGATCACTTTGTTATGGATTAGCGTCCTTCTAAATCCTTAATTGACAAATTGTTTACTTACGTAGCCGCCACAAATGGCGTAATCGCGCTCAAGAGCGCGAGGTATGAAAACGACTTCATGGCTCTGACACTAAGAGAATTCAAGGGTTGAAGTTCGGTTGATGAGAAAAAGGGGAGAAATGAACGGATATTTCAGAAGCAACTCTTGACCACCCGAAAGAAGAGAAGCTGAAGAGAACGTCACCACAGAAAAGAAGAAGGAAGCAGAAGAGAACGTGACCGCTGATGATGATGATGATTTTGGTGTGGAAGCCGGATGGCCACTGATTCTTATATGCCTTCGTGGCTGTCCAAGGAGAACGCTTGCGAACATGATCTGCGCCGTAATCTCCGACCCACGAGCCTTTCTATTCTTAGTCACGCTACGCCCGTATGATAATGTGGGTAAGGGTAAGGCGAAACAGAAAGGCGTGAAAGTGCGTGAACACTAGCCATTAGGATGCTTACTTCTGTACAGCAGGCTTATTAGTTCACCTGCTCTAGACTTACTAACACCCCTTACTAAAGTAGTATTCGCATCCTCGGAAACGGTCTCACGAATATTAGCAACCCAGCACAGGACACCGGCTGCATGCTTTCTTACTACAAGGATGTTAATACCCAAGCATGTTGTCGATATTTTCTTCCTGATCAAGTTGTCGCTTGCATTCGCTGCGGGCCGCCAATGCTACTTCCCTCAATCTCGTCAATCCGCTGGGGTATCTTGACTTACATGGTGGCTTGTCTCATTCTTACTGTATGTACGTACAACGCCAAACAAGCATTACACTAAGGATTAAGCAATTGGTTAGTTCGGGTCATCCGGGGAATGCAAGGACACTGCAACGACATATCATCTCCGCATGGAACGCTAGTCGAGGCTACGGACCCGAAGAAGCCAAGATTCCATCGATTACTTAATCAGCCATGTCTACCAAATGGGTATAGCTAGACTAAGATCAGCTCCCCTAACTTCCTTCTTTATCCTCTCGCCTCGCCCCGCCCTAGCTCTTGTAGGTACTTGAGTACGTTCATGCGTAATATAACAGGGCCAGACAGGGCGTTCATAATCCATGCTTTGTCTAGACTTCGCAGGGTTGAGGTTACATCAAGACCCCTGTTCTATGGGGCATATCTGGCATTCACTATAAGTACATGTATATCTTCTATGCAGTCAGACCCGTCGTGTTATTGGCAAGTGCCAGACTAGTGTACACTATGCTCCTCTCTATGTGAAACGGCAGCTTTTTCCTCGAGCAAGATACTAAGTAATAAGGTGCTGACGGGTGATACAAGCCACCCGGTACCAAATGGAACGCACAGGTGGCAACGCAACGTAATACCTAGTTGTAATAGTCGTAATAGTAGTAGCACTTGTCTAGCAATAGCGAAAGCCATCGGCTCTGCCTCGATCGCCATTTGCGAACTATGACAGCCACATATTTGGTTGAAGTCGTACACTAGTATGTGTACGTAAAGTACGTACATTACATCCTACGCTTATTTTGTAGTGAGATAGCCGATATACCTCCTATGTACGTATATGCCGGCTACCTACTTTAGATTGGAGTGGAGAAACGTATGATACTGGACGACGTGTCCATGTAATCAATGTACTTACATAGTAGTTCTGACTTATGTGTTGAGTATTATAGCCTAGTATATACGTCACGAATCTTCGAACCTGTCTGAATAAACAGCTGCGAGCTGTAAGAGCAGAACGCGAAAGGGACCTTCGGAATTACCATACAGTAAACAAGGTAAAGATGAAATGTGCAACAGTGTATGTATGTGCAGAGAAAAATGCCCAGTGTACTTCATCACGCAAGTGACACCCTGTATTGACGCTCTGAGGATATCGGACTTAAAAGTTAGTGTCCTTCAACAAAGCCGATACTACAGTCGTCCGCTTCCCGAAGAGTAGAAAAAAGGCGGCGCCATGACCACAGCTCATTAGTCCGCATCGATCAATTACCTGCAAAAGAATCCCTAGCTCCCCTAAAATTAGGCCTGTGATGGTGTAGTGTATGCCACACGTGTGTGTATGTACATACTAAGTAAGGCGTCACTTCTAAGCCCGCCCGGACTAGGCGAAAAAAAAAATGCTGGGTGGCTTAGCAGTTTGTGATTGGACGGTGAGATTAAGCTGACACTAAACTTTAGATAAGCTTTCCCAAGCATCCCTCTCCCGTTATGCTACTATGTACCCGGTCCCCAGCACCCGCTGAGGGATGATATTACATGTACGTCGTATACGTGTATTGTACACTATTGGATTGGATAGTGTAGAATCCTACGATCTCACCTCCATCTGTGATCTCACTTCGGTAGTTCGCAATCCCATTCCTGATTCTCATGTTCTCCCTCTCCCAGTAGTATCCACTAGTGTAAACGGTGGCGCATAATTCGTTGCTCTCTTCGCTTGTTCGCAAAAATGAACCTTGGCAGAGCATCTGGAGAAACGTGCTTCGGTTCCCAGACTAGTAATCCTCTACTAGGCTAAGCAGGAGCGGTACTGGTGTCTCTGATAGTACCGCCGTAGTGCGGTGTAGTGTAGCTACTAAAAGCCGCTACTAGTGTACGTACTTGGTAGTACAGACGAACAGGAGTCAGCCAAGGATCCAAGGATTGGCGACGACAAGGTTCTCGCCTGAGCTATCCCATCGCGCAAGGACTCCCAGTAGTAAGCGAAGAGATTGCTGAGCCCAGACGGGCGAGGATGTAGCTCAGCAGGTGGTGTAGCGTACAGCCTTTTCAAGGGCGCTAGGACGCTAGCGCATGGAGCTACGTCAGGCTAGTCTCGATATGGTGCACTACATTGCACTAGAGTAGTAGCTCTGAGGTAACAGCTTCGAAGTCACTATTTTTAGGTAAGCTTAGCACACTACAGTACACAATACCTTGTACAATGCCACCTGCAATACTTCGGGTCCTCGGGAACGACGATGGCCACAGAGGAATCTAAACCTCTCATGGCATTTGGTGCCTACTCCACATCTCGCCTTTCATACCCAATCTAGCCACATTCAGACGGGCTTTGCAGCAGGCAGCAGTAGCGTAGAACTTTAAAGTCATTAACCCATGTTCATGCATTGACGAGAAAACAAGGTACGCTGCAAGTCCCTTACTGTAGCAGCACGTGTCTGCGTGTACCTACAGTAGACACTGCATGTCCCTAGCAAGGAAACGGCTAGCGGCTTTCCAGCCGCGGGCCCGCCTTTTTAGTCTTGGCAAGAAACCTTAACTATAAGCTTAATTAAGTCAAACCAACGAATATTTTTACTTGTAAGCAAAAACAAACACACAACAGACTCTTACTTACATACATGTAATCAAAAAAATATCTCCGGTGCAGTACTCTCGAGCCAATCAGAAGATACTTCGTCAGACTTCTCTACCTTTAGTGTAACTTAGCCTGTGTGAAAGATTCTACGAAGCATGAAGTACTAACAGTCCGAAAGCGTGGGCGCATTTTACACTAAGTGGCGGTTGCTTCCGCCAACACGCCATGTGGTGTATGGGACAAATGGATTTTGATATACGCTTGAGACTACGGCGTAGCTACGGCTAAGCACTGACGATCCTAAAGCTTGTTTGCCTTCCAAATCCTAATAGTTTTGGGTATTTAAAGGGTGATAAATGCCCTTGAGTTCGCAACCCAGATTTCCTTCAATTCTCCCCTTCCGAGCCAACTGCTGCCCGGGAGTAATAGTTCAAACCGAGATTTATGCTGTTACATAACGGTTCCCAAAGGTTTGTTGGACTACTGGGTCAGCAGCAATCTCACATTGAGCTTTGTGAGACTCATCTTCGGCTCAAAATACTCTACCAGCGTTTTTTTTAGTCACGATCTTGACCCTGAAGCATGACATATATCTCCGCAGGCCATTTCATCCATTCGCCCTCGAACACCCTCTCCACCACGCCATATGTTGCACAACCACCAGTGAATCGGGCATACGTGGCTATCAATATTCGGGGAGAAGGTCCAATTCTAGCAAGACAATTATCAAGTGGCCAGACATTCGCAGCTTTAGTTCCTGACAAGCTGATGGGGACAGTGCAGCTGAACGGTCTAGAACAGGGCTTAGCTAGCGTTCAGCTGGTACACCGGTATTGCGGGTCTACAGGATGCAGAGAACATTTATTCAGCCACTAATGTATAATGTCTCCGAATACACAGTCAGCAAGAACACTCCAATTTTCATCGTCACTCGTATTTGAACCACACCAATGGCCGAGACAGCATGAACTGGCTGTAGCACAGTTTCTGCAGCAGAGTAACTACAGATCTGTTGTTATGGTATGTGTTGAATAACTTTTGTGTTGTGGTTCAAGAAGTCAAAGTCGTATATGGGCGTTGAAGATTTGCCACGCGCAATGAACGTTAGCTGTCAGCTGAACTTGCATGCATGTACATGTAGGTAATTGACCCAGTCACATCTTCTAGAACGGAAGAAGTACATACTGTAGGTACCTACTCGCCTACTTCTTCTAAATATAGTGTAGCTGTACCTCACTCCACATTTATTGGGATTGACTCCTCACTGTAGGATTTTCAGCACAGATAGTCTAAGCCGTACTTGGTACTGATATGCGCAACACAGTACAGTATCTATCATGTTGCCAGGTACTTACTTAGTAGGTGTTTGGGATTTGGCGAGCAATTGCTAGGGCAAAGCTTTGCATCATCACAAGGAGGAACATGCAACCAATTCTCGTGGCCACACGCAAAGTCTTTGGCTATATGGCTCACCTAGACCTCATTTTGACACAATACATTGACCAATGTCAGGATGACGTGACTAACCAAAAAGCAACTTGCTGAGTTGGGTACTTTAGATGCATAAGCCATTGTCACTCCACTCATGATTTAAAACTTTTTGCGATGAGATCATTATCTGTATAAAATAGTACCGCTTGTTGAATCTTTCTACGGCAGCATATGCAAACAATACATCTCGACGTACATGAACTTCAACAGGCTTAGAGCTCCGCGGTCTGTGGTATTGTTGATTAACGTTGGCCAACTCAATCGCACTGTTAAATGTTTAAAATGCATAAGGGGATACTCATATATTCTTGTTGTCACACATTCCGATATAGATATAGTTATAGTAAACAAAAGATAATGGAAATGTTTTAAGAGTTCTAATGAGATGAGGATTAACATTATCATAATATCAACTGTTAGTTTATTCGAAATATATAAAACTGGAATCTTAAACATGTTTAATTCACATGCAAAATAAACAAATATTCTTGGAAATATTGTTATGCCCTAACCGCGAATATCATTTAGTATTGGAGTAAAACCTATTATAAAGGCTTAACTTTCTTACGTGTTGAGAGGTTAACCTTGATAGACATCTACCTAAAGCAAGGAGCAACATATCAACTAAGATCAGTAACTAGGCCTACATGGATTTGAAGTAGATGATTATATAGTAGCATATAGTGTTATCATAAATATGGGGTGGTTAACAGCACCTCTGATTCTGTCAGTATTGATATCTAATACCTGAACTTTATGTTTATTAAACGTTGGATATAAGCGGATTGCAGAACCTCTTCATATCAAAATTGTAGTTGCTATTAATGGTATGCAAAGGAAACTCTTCACTAAAGGGAAACCAGTCACATGCCCTGCTATTCAATGCTGGAGCAAGCTACGCCAAGTTCAACCAAACCCTCATAGGAGATATAATGCATCGTTATAGCAACAATAACAATAACATTGTCACGATACTCGAAGAAGAGAAAAGAAATAATATCTACGTATATAGTTGAAGACCAGACCATGAAGAAGCTTTGAATACTTCGTGCGACAACAAGAATTCACGAGTAGCGTATACTGTACCTTGTGGCCGTTAACACATATGAATAAGTTTAAGTGGTTGTAATTTTATGGGAGGAATGTCTTCTTGATCTCGGCACTAGTCATATAGCAGAGGAGGAGGCAACGTCTTAGGCTATGATCAAGGTCAAAAAAGTTGTCCTCAGGTAACGATGGTCAAAAGATCACGGTAAATAAATTGACGGGCGGAAACTGGGCAGATGATTACCGAGATACTACTGGTCTACTTTCGGAATGTGTCTCCGTAGCAGGAAAAACTCGCAGAGCAAGCAGAGTAAAGCACAAAAAGACTCATGTATATAGTCAGATATATATCCGCGAGGGTTTCGGGACCTTCGCGTAACAACGTGTGCCTTTCACCTACCCAAAGCACGAGGTTCCCAACAAGCAGGTTCGATTGCACGGTTTGGCGGTGAGTTTCCGTGATGGTGCATCAGCATAGAATCCTATGACTTCGTGGCACTGAGTATCGAGACCAGCATTGGCTTGGAGGCGGATCTGAAAACCCAGCTAGCCTAATACACTATCCATGACACCTATTGCGGTTGAATGATGCCACCATGGGGTTTCAATTAAGTATTTATGCTTTTCGTTGGAATGAAGCTTCAATCATGATCGATCTCGCCCCCCGCCAGTGAGAGACTACTGGACTCGACTGTGAAGAAGACGAGGTCGAGCTAGTCTCCTTCCTAAACGTGTAATGAAGCTTTTCTTCGATCAACTCATGTGAGTTGCACCAAATCATTTTGGGGGACATATTGACCAATGGAAAACAGAAGGGATGATCATGGGATAGTTCCTCAATTTCCTTCAAAATACTTTGCCTGATATCCGGTTGAAAAGCTTCTTTTCATGTGTGCGAAGTCTAAAAGCTGGCGAGCAATCTGACATTAGCAGCGTTGGTCTTTAAACCATGTAGTGTATCTGGCATTCAAAGTAGCACATGAGTCCTGCATATCAGGGAATCGGTCACACATAGGAGTTTTATGAGTTTGGCAACTATTTCTCCGTTACTTGTCGTGACAAGAATATGCTTGACGAGACTCTGGATTAAGTCCTTGAAGATAACATCGACTTGTCTGAGACTCGGCTAATATTAGAGTGATTCGGCCTCGAGTGAGCTAGGAGGATAAAACGATAACAAGGTATACGCTCTCTGGCCGCCGAATGTATAGATTTCAGAGAAAACCATCGTGAACTAGCGTTACCTATGCGTATTCGTAGTTCCGGTGCACAATGCTGAGCGCTTTACTGCGTGTATCTCTGTCCTGGGTGACACACATTGTATCATACCAAATACACTCGCATTGAAATAGTTTCGCAGTGCATTTGGAATAATCACAAAAGTATTCAGTTAGCTGTTCTGATGGCTAGGTTTCTACACCAGTTCCGCTCGACCATACGTGCGAGCACACCATCAAAGGTTGGGCATGTTCAAGGATGGTAAATTGTCAATACCCTACGAAGTATGCTTATCAGATCGAAACGCCTGGACCAGCTGATGAATCATTGAAAAAGATTCCCGGGAAGGAAGCGACCTTCTTTTGCTTGTGATCTTCGTTCGTCTGGCGCCCATCCGTGGTTCGTGATACTGCTGTAGAGGGTGAAGTCGCGCGTTGAGGATTTGCGGAAGTCCATGCTACATGCAGAGTGATATTCACGTTGCATCATTCAGAGAGTATTTTGCGCACCGTTGGCTGCTTGGATACCCGATCCTTGGTCTGGGAACAGGCCTACCAGATACGGCTTGGGCAGAGATTCTGATCTGATCTCTTATTTACTCCAATGCTTCCGAAAGCACAGTCGGACTATACGACGACATAAGAGGTATAAAAGAGGGTAATATCAATGATATTAGAAGGTTGAGAAATAGAGAGAATGTTGCGTCTAGCGCGCTTGAATGTAAGAGGCGAGAAAGCCACGTTCTCTATATAATGGGGAACATTGTGCCTTATACTGCAAGCCACAGCATGCTAACATGAATCTTTAAAAACACACGCTCACACACTAATTCACATGCAAAAAGAGTGGTAGCAGACAGCCTGAATACATTCTAAGATGCAAGGTTAGGCTCTCGGCCGCCGTGGCTCTACCCGTGACTGCTAAACCCGACAATAGCTATATTCCTACAATTGCAAGTTTTAGTGATAAGTTCAAGCCTCCTAGAAAGTGTTTGAGTGAGAAAATGCTCAATTATAGGTCGTACGCCATTAAGGACCTTTCTCTTGTTACTTGAACCATCTGCTCTATGTGGCTTCTAGATAATTAGTCGCTAACATTGCATGGTGAAGGATAATTTAGTGACCTACTACTTTATCCAGCGCTACAAAAGTACTTGAATAGCTTAGCTGAGTTGTTCGTCTTCCTTCAGCTTGGCAAAGATCTCCATGAAATCGTCTGCATCCTGAGCGCCGTCAAGACGATGGACCTCTTGGATGAAGTAAGACGGGACTCCAGAAGCTACGACTTTTTCGCGGAACGCTCTAGCTTCTTCGTCAACACTGCCAGCAGCAGCATCAGAGCTCAGCCATTCGTCCACCTCGCATTTTTCAATACCCGCTTCCAGCGCAATCTCGCGTAGCACATCGAGGGACGAGATGTCTTTCTCGTGCTCGTGGTATGCCTCGAATATCTTCTCAACAATAGCGTTGGTGACTTCCGGTGATTTACTCCTGCTGAGATAAACCAGACGATGCGCATCCCGCGTATGTGGCCCGATTTTACCACCTTGCTTGAAGTGAATCCCCACGGCACGTCCAGCTTGTTCCACACGATTCGTCGCAGCGGCCTTCTTTTCTTCGCTCCAGTCCGCTAACTTGACTTTAGCAAGCTCGCTCTTCTCAACACTGCGACCGAATGTGTTGTAGCCCAAATAGTATGGTCGCCAGTTGATCTTGAAGACGTCATATTTTCCTCCTGGGTAGACTTTCTGGTACAAGGCGATGGCGTTCTCTAGCTTTCGCTTCCCAATGTAGCACCACTAGCAGCAGTGTCAATGCAGGCGGCCTTAGCTGAGCTACTTTAGGGGGCTAAGTAGGCACGTACAACGCAGACGAAGTCGGATACAACGTCGATCTCGATAATGGTCATTTGGAATTCTCGGGTTATTCGGCCGCGATGATATTGTCTTTTTGCAGCGCCCTGAGCCCAAGTGTTTTCCAGGCTGATGGCATACTACTTATACCCGACTCCAGTAGAGCTGGCGGAGTTGCGCCCGTGAAAGGTACCTGCAGCGGAGACAATTAGGTAAGTACAAACTTGCTCTAGGCTAGGTACCAAGTAGGTAACCTGTCTCTTACCTGTAAAGCTCTCTAATACCAAGCCCTTGTTACAACATCTGCGCATACCTACACTCCAATCTCTTTGAACTACGCGTAACTGCATTACGGTTGTTGCACAATCTTGTATCATTAACTTTTCTCCCTTTTTATTTGTTAGTTCTAGAAAGTTAACTTAACGCTGTTCTTGATTCCTTGACGATAAGTACAGGCAAACACTAACCTGGTGGTTGCGCAGGGAGCCTTATATGGACAATTCGCGGTAGATAGCCCCTCAATAATACGATATGGGTAGGATGTCCGCGCTTGAGTTGTAAGCTCTTACTTATGGAGCTTGGAGCAACCTTACGAGTCTGGCCGTGGTGTTGCATTGAACTTGAACACAAGTGCAGGTATTGATCATCATATAGCCGCGACCGTCGTTCAAAAGTATTCCCGTCTCAACCACCCCAATGCCCGGAATTCCGCGACAGCTTACCTATATCACTCATTTCCTGTTCATTGAGCATCTGATTGATAATCATAACCGGGTAAATTGTATATTGGAGCTGATAGATACATTTCCAGCATTCTGGAGAGTGGAGATGCGTATCCAAACTATCCGTGTCTTATTCAGCTTATAAATACGGAGGATCGTTGCACCACAACGAAATTGATGCGTACAACAGCAAAGGCAATACTTTTACTTTCCCAGAAAGGGTAGTATCAGAATAAAGAACTGAGAGAGTGTGGTATATCTCCTTGGTCTCCAAGCTATTACATCGTTCTTATTTTCAAAGGTAGATAATCGTCAGCTTGTAGGTATATGGCAATCTACGCTTAACTCTTTAGGTAGATAAAAGGTGGGCTCGTTAGATATGACAAGAATCCTTGTTCGCGGCTCTTTTGAGCCTCATATCCTGTCCTTCTGATAGAGCACCTCTGTCTTTCAGGCGACATTATAACAAGAACACATTTACAACTAACTGACTGTAAGCGCTAAGAGAAACAGGTGAAAAGGCACCTGTCCTAACATTGATCTTCTTTAGGACTAGTATTGCTTAGTTAGATTTATGAGAGACGGTGTTCTTGGTGGAGCGAATTTATACCACATGTACATGTTGAGCACAATAGCAGCAATAGGTATGATGTACACTGCATTTGCAAGCCCTTGTTGTCGGTGAGAAGGGCAGCTGACAAATCGAGAACTTTCAACAATACAAGCTATTGACTCGTTGATTACTAGGTATATATATGTACGTCAACAGCCACTGAAAGGATATCTACTCTGGTCATCGAGTCCTGCTCGTCTACATCGTACTCCTCGCGTTTGTCACATACCGCTGCCGTGGTAAAACCATTTCCACCTCTATTCCTGGGTTAATCCTAACTAGAAAGACAACTGTGAACCCCAAGATTTCATCAACATCTTTCAACATGGCTCCCTTCGGCAAGATCTACACATATCCTAACAACCCTCGCGTCCACCGGGTGAGATGGCCGTTAACTACCCTTCTGTTTTCCCAAAAGTGTACTAATAAAGTACCCTAGGCGTTAATATTGGCGGACCTCAATGGCCTAGAGATAGAAACCCCGTCAATCACCATAAAGGAGTTCAAAGACGACTTCGCTGTCAAATTCCCCCTCGGGAAGGTCCCAGCCTTTGAGGGCGCCGATGGTTTTTACTTGACAGAGAGTGTTGCCATTGCCACCTACCTTGGACAGTCTGGCCCTAAAGCTAGTCAGATTCTTGGTGCAGGTGTGTTATTCTACTGCGCACTACTCATTCGCCAGTGAAGCTAAATTGCCCGTTTTATAGATGCCGAGACCCAAGCCCTCATTACACAATGGACAATCTACGCCGAAGCAGGGTTGCACACCAACCTCTTCAAACCACTGGCGATGACGATTCGTAAGTGAAGCAATTTCATCATGATTGTTCATCATTTTCCTGTCGACTTATTCCTATCGATTGAACGAGTACTCATCTTATACAACCAGTGAAATACAACCCCTTTTACGAATATACTTTCAATGTCCACGTTGAGGCACTAGAGCGCGATGCCAAGTACCTCGAAACGGTGCTTCAGGGTGGAAAGAAACACCTTGTTGGAGATCAGTTGACACTGGCCGACGTCATGGTCACCAGCGTCTTGTATCACGCATTCAAATACTTCTTCGACGCTGAGACGCGCAAGGGTCTTCCCAATCTGACCGCCTACATTGAAGCCTTTGCTTCCGTGCCGGAGCACAAGAAATATTACGGCAAGCTCGAGCTGTGTGAGACTCGTTTGACCAAAGACAACTGGCAAAAATTCCTCTGAAGGACGTCTTGCGATCGGGAACTGGAAGGCGAGAGAGAGAGAAAATTCTGCACTCTGAAAAAAACTAATATGCTGGAAAGTAGTGTTATATCATTCCAATGATCAATTGCTTCAATTAATGATTGAGTGAGGCCTATAATACACTGTTCAACGTCGAAAGGATTTGTAGGGCTGAACATAAAGGAAGACTAAGAATGAATGAAGCTCTACAAGCTTTAGTATGCACTAGTTGTCGCTGAAAACGAAGTTGGGCCAATGGCAGTAGGCCTGTTTAAGCAATGAGTAAGTATGGCTCGAATAAATTAATTTCACGGAGTTTTAATCATCTGATTCCAACTGAGTTGAGAGCTCCAATTCCACATTTGTTTTACTCATAGTTATAGCAACAATAACTTCTTAACATTACTGCAAGGTAGTCCTACATGAACCTCATTGGAAGACGGATCAGCATCGCCTCATCAGAGAGCAACCAATCGCTTCAAATGAAGCGCAATGGCAACGTGGCTGAGTGGTTAAAGCGTATGACTAGAAATCATATCCCTTCGGGGTCACAGGTTCGAGTCCTGTCGTTGTCGGTCCCTGGTCGGATAATCATATTCGACCAGATCTTGTTGGTCTGGTGGTCTAGTGGTATGATTCTCGCTTAGGGCTCACCCTACAGCATTGCTTGCGAGAGGTCCCGGGTTCAATCCCCGGCCAGACCCTATATTTTGCTCTCATTCTAGATTCTCTTCTCTGATGTCATTTTTTTCCCACGTTATTTATCTTTCAAATACTCCTTCCTAGCCAACCTTTAGCTATTACATGAATATTTTTCGCAGCTAATGATAATCCATGAGTGAATGTTAAGCTAAGAACTATTATAAATCATTTAAATGGCTGGTCCTATTTATCTTATATGTATTATTTATTGTATAAATAATCAGATTACTTGAGTCGACAGCGGCAATGTGGAGACTCGTGGACCTAATGCAAACAAATGCGCCCTTCCACGACATATCCGAAGCTCGGTCCTGAGACAGGCAGGTATTTCAGGGAACCTCACTCCCTGTCTCTATTTCGTGTCAAACATACCCAAAGGGCGAATAAACACTGAACCCCAAAGATCAGAGTTGCCCTGCTGACAGCCACCCGGCCGGCACCCAAGATGGCCCCGTTGCAAACACACTGGGTTATCGTCGCATTGGAGACGTTCTGGTGTCCCTTGCCGGAATTTACTCTCCCGGTGGGCCACACCTGCGAATTCCGGGACTACGAGCGCACAAGACCAGACCAAATAGCTGAGAGGATTCACGATGCTGATATTGTGATCGTGACAATCCTGCCGTTGCCGGCGGAGATTCTGCGTGCAGAGGTAACCCCGCATCTGAAGAGTACGAATACCCTATCTACAATGAAAGCCGTTCGAGAAAAGGGCGGGAGAATCGGCGTAGATAACATATACTAACTGCGAATTTCACGTAGTGGTATCTGTGATCGCCTCCGGCACAGACGGCGTGGACCTTGCAGTGTGTCGGGCTCGAGGCATAGTCGTGGGCAATACACCGCACTGCAACGTCAACACGGTGACGGAGCATGTGCTTGCGCTGTACTTCGCAACACGCCGTTCCATCATACTTACGCATTCGCTCACGCGCGCTGGCGACTGGGTTGCCAAGAACACGCAGCAAAACACCATGAACGGGCCAGACGGCAAGCCGCCGCAGACGTGTCGCGACGAAGTCTTGGGTATCATCGGCTACGGTGCTATCGGGAAGAACATCGAGGTGACGGCCAAAGCGCTGGGCATGAAGACCCTCATCGCCGGCCGCAAAGGAGCCGCGCCGTCGGAGGGCCGTGTCCCGTTTGAGACGGCCATCCGCGAGTCCTCGGTGCTCGTGGTCTGTCTGCCGCGCTCGCCCGAGACGCTCAATCTCATCTCCGAGGCGGAGTTTGGTTTCATGAGGCAGTGCGCCTTGCTGATCAACGTGTCGCGGGGCGGAATTGTCGATGAGACGGCCCTCGTGTCTGCGCTCCAGGATGGCAGGATCGCGGGCGCTAGCACCGATGTTTATTCTCAGGAGCCAGCGGATCAGAATAACAATGTATTGCTCGCTGCGGACACGGCGGGCCTCAATTTGGTAACCACGCCGCATGTGGCTTGGTATTCCGAGGAGACCTTTGATAATTACAGTCGGACGTGTAGAGCGAATATTGCTGGGTTTGTGACGGCAGCAAAACCTGTGCACCAAGTTTGCTAGTGTTGTACAGACTGAAGAGAATGGACATTATGGGCGATCACTTATAGCCATGATGAGACGCATTATGACTTATCTAGAGTTCAAGGAACACATCATGATAGACTACTGTTGAGTTTATTTCACTCTTCTAGAATAAAACCTGACCAGGTGAAATTGAAAGGAATAAAAGTATAAATCTCGGCGGCTCCCACTCCTCGATCAATTAATTACCTGTAGAGATTGACGTAAGGCAAGTGTGCTTTTTCTGCTCTTGTCTATTGTTCAGTACAGAACGCAGTACTCAAATGTAACGGAATCATTCGTTCATGACAGGCGATGAAACGTGGTGCCGTAATTAGTATATTCTAGGTATGTAATGAGATGAAAGGCGGTGCAAGGCGGTGCAAGTTAATTCAGCTTGTTTCCAAGGTTCCTTTTACTTGCCGGTCAGCACTCGATGCGATGCATAATCGGTTGGAGCTTTTGCCCCGTATCGCCCGACCGTCGAGCGAATGAAAGCGCTTAGCTTGGTTCTCTGTGCCGGTGTAGAAACCAGATCAGGGTATCGTGTCGTCATTTTCTAGATGCCCCTGGACCGGTGGGAACCAATCAAATCATGACAATTCAGCGTCTCAGTCCTAAAACGGCAATGAACGACTTTGGGATTAAAACCTAGTGAAAAAGAAGCAGCAACCGAGGCAACCTTGCTATAGTCTGGGGAAGAATCGGCTATCTAACGTGTTTTGTAACGTGGTAGCATGACAATTTCCGCGATTGAATACCTAGATCGGTTTGGTACGATGATGTAGTTGAGCCAGGGTCTACCGAGTAACTCCCCCTTGTTGCAAGGTTGTCTAATTGAAGGTGTGTGGTCGACATCAACCGCCAACGCCAAAGCCAGTGCTCGAATAGAATCCCTAGACAAGACCGCCGTTGGCCCATTAGGCCACTGGATTGATCATTGATGATCCTGCCAAGATGGCATACTTTGCAGAGCGCATAGCTATTAAAAAGCTTGCTGTGACTTCATATGTCGCACGCCACCATATCTCATCCACCTTTACTAAATACACCACGCGCTGTAGCGCGAAAAAAAACTTGAATAAAGAAATGACAACGACCCAATTATACGCTCGTGATAGGTTATCAATATGACGCCCACCCGAGCTCGACATAGTACTTCGGATTTGGGCGAACAGCGTCTTCGATTCGAACGACCGCGTTTCAATTCCCAAGTCACTTCCGACAGACTGGCAGAGGGTTCAAAATCCATGGCGATTCTCGGAAGCGGTAAAATTCGGAAAGGGAGGAAATCAGTATTTCGTGAGATTGGCCTAGACGAAGATGAAGGAGAGAATATCAAGTGTTCGGCTGGTAGGCAGAGTTTTGAGGAGAAACAATTCAGTGGTGAGACGATTACAAGGCAGGAGTCGGAACCAACGCCCGAGCGCAAGGAATCTGTTGGAGAAGGGTTGACTCGAGGAAAGTCTCAATGGCTCTCGAAGTTGATGCCGGAAAAGCGACCCAAGATCAAAGCAGCCGCAACCACGCCGCCTCCTGCTTCAATAGCGGGATTTCACAGGTTTACCCTGATCGCATTACTGATCGCGGTTGTTCTTCCTGCAATAAGCTATAATAACGGCCGACAGAAAGTGAAGATGAACGGTGCAGATGCCGGCATAATTCGGAAACCGGCGAGTACGTCCGTGTTAGAAGACCGCGCAAATAGCCCAACAGATGTGTGCAAGAGGTGGGCTGGGCAAAGTAAGTATTAGTCGGGTATGTTAAGAATGAGATCAAGTAGGTGCTAATGGTAATGACAGGTGCTGTACTAAATGGTACGCTGTATTATTACGGTGGGCGGAAGAAAACGACAGCCGACCAGACCGCCAATACTTGGAGTACGTATTCGGATATTCGAATACTATATGCCCTATTGCTAATTAAGAACAGCTGATGACTTCATCACGATAGACTTGACAAAGTCATGGGATGTTAGCTCGCCCTCGGTGAGCGGGATGCCGCAACCCTCAGGACCACCAGCCGTGTCTCTGGGATATCTGTGGAACGACTTCGACCACCTATATCTGTACGGGGGCGAGTTCGACTTCCCATCAACCGAACCATTGGCCGTCTCCACATGGATGTACGATATAGCGTCATCTACCTGGACCGAATTTCAAAACCCGAAGACGTCGGCCGGTCAGTATTCCGACTCAGGTGGTGCACCCGTGCAGCGTGCCGCAGAAGGAGCCGGTGTCAGTGTTCCTGAATTGGGTTTGAGCTGGTATTTTGGTGGTCACCTCGATTGGGCGACGACCCAGGGATGGTCGAATCAGATCCCGCGAGTGTACCTGAAGAGTCTTCTTGAGTTCACACACCCCGGCTACGCCAACAGGCAAGTCAACTCGCTGCAGAACTCCGGCGCACCAGATACTGGTGCATACCGCAACATTACGTGGGCGGGAGAGCAAAATCAGGACGGATTCGCGGAACGCGCCGATGGCGTTCTCGTGTACGTGCCGGGCTGGGGACCCGGTGGGATTCTGTTGGGTCTAGGTGGTGGCGTGGTTGGCGATAACGATACGACGGACGCCTTCTCATCCATGACTACCATCGATGTGTACGATATCGCGAGTAGTCAGTGGTACCACCAGGTCAGTCCGCTGGAGTCTTAGATTTCTCCTGTGTTGCATGTATGGGAGCACAAGCTGCCTGATTGCGAAAAGTTACCAAATATCTCTACCAACCCCGAAATCACTCTTCGTTTTTACTTTAAACTGTAATTACTGACTCCAGCCTTTTAAATAGGAGACGTCCGGTGACGAGATACCCCAGGTACGCGTCAATCCCTGCGCCGTTGTGTTCTCGGCGCCAGACGCGAGCTCTTTCAACATTTATATGTACGGTGGGCAGAACTTGCTACCGGTCGGACAACAGGTCAGTACGCTGGTGTCTGGTCGCTTCCCTTCTCCCTATTGCTTTCGATGTGTCTTAGCAGGGTAATCTGCTTAATGAGATAATTTCTGTTGCTACTGCTGTCCGTTTTCTTTATCCTCGGTATCGTTCGTCGTAAATGGCAATCACTGACTCTGGCATTTATAGGTACAATATACTGACATATGGATCCTGACTATTCCTTCATTTACGTGGATCAAAGTCGATATATCCGACAACGAGCCACCTGCTCGTGCAGGACACTCCTGCGCGGCCCGAGATGGACAGATTGTGGTTGTTGGCGGTGTGAGTAACCGATTCCTGAAAAAAATTATCTTGTCGCCATTCACGGATTTAATCTCTTTCGGGGACAAGATCATGTCACAAGAGCCTCCCGAGTTTTCAAAGACGCGATAAATCATAGCCTGAAGTGTCGGTTGCTAATTCGGAATATTGCAGTATTATGGAGATGACAATCCGTGCGAACAACCCGGGATATACGCTTTCGATGCGTCGAACCTCGTCTGGCAGTCCTCGTTTAACGCAGCGGATCACCCGGCCGACGATAACGCGGACAACACGGTTCTTGCAGGCAGCTACGGATACCAAGTTCCTGGACCCGTACAGTCCGTAATCGGGGGGTCGTCAGACGGTGGCGCGACAGCTACTCAGCCTGCTTCAGGTCCCGCGACGGACGGGCCATTCAAGACGGGAGTGCCTCCCGTCTTCACAATAACGGGGTCGGCGCCTACAGCAACCGTGACGAGCCCGAGCAGCGGAAGCCCAGGCTCGTCAGAGCACAGCGATAGCCATCGAGGTGGCACCATAGCCGCGGGCGTCGTTGCGGGATTAGCTGGCCTGCTAGCCCTGTACCTGGGTTTCTGCGCCTGGCTTTGGCGCCGCCAAGTCCGTGCTTACAAGAGGCACATGGCCATAGCCAATCGCTACGGCGACGACGACCTCGCGTACGGTGGCGCAGCAGCAGCAGCAGGGGCCGGCGGCGAGAAGCTGCGCAAGAAAGAAAACAATACCCACGGCGGTCCCGGCGGAACCGTCGATGACGACAGAGACCATTTCTCCTGGGTGGGGCAATTGCATCCCGGGGAGCCGAAATTCATGACGAGCAGTGACGAGCCAAGTCCCGGATCTGGATCTGGATCTGGATCTGGATCTGCGCTCGGGAGTGTCGAGCGGCCACGTTCTAGCGAGGACAGGGGCCCATGGGGAATTGGCTATGAGAGCTACGCCGGCAACATGAGAGGGGCTGCAGCAGAAGGTGGTGTCAACAGATCGAAGAGCAATGCAACTTGGAGTAGTACGAGGAGTGGCAATTCAGCAGACGCTCTTCTCAATGGACGGGAGCCCAATTACTTCAGCGTTGTGCTTGGACCTAGGAGGGCGTTGCGGGTGGTGAATGGAATGGAGGAATAATGATCTTACGAAACTCACTTTTCATTGGCATTTTTTCAATTTTCATCTGTGATGATATCCACTAATGTAAGAGATTATGGTTAGCTAGCTTTATTTGAAAGAGTATTCTCCCGGGGGACGCTGTATAGAACAGATAGTCAGAAAGTATATATCACTTGTACGAAACATAATGAAGGTGCAAATATGTTCAGAAAGACATGACTATTACCAGGCTAGGTAGTTTTAATTCAAATGGCGAAGCTATATATCCTAATTTGTTGCATCCAAGTGCATATTTGTAGAAATCTGTAGCAGTACAGGTAAACTCTAAAAATGACAGAGTCGTTAGACCCGAAAGCCAGCCCAATGGGGATATCTCAATGAACCAAGCTACACCGAAACGCCGAAGAATGGTTTTGTCATTAAATCGTTCCAATTCCCTTTTGGATTGGGATGGGAGAGTTCAGTGAATCTCCTATTGGGATATTCAGAACTCCAAGGTTGAGTCTTTCATAGATAGTGCCCTTGAGACGTTCTATCCATGGCGCTTCATCAGCCTGGCCGGTTTGATTGAGCCTCTCAGCGGCGTCTAATACTAGACAAAGGATCCGTTGCTGCAAGCCTGGTTTCATGTCGGTCATGTCTTCCACAATCTGTCGTCTGAGGCGAAGGTATTCAATTGCAGCGGAATGGGTCGGGGTGGTTGGATGATGGAGAGCTAAATGGGCTAGATCGAGGGGAAGTTTGAAAGGCTTTCCAATGTTGACGAAGTCTTCAAAAAGCGTGACAGACGGCTTGGGACGTCCTACGGCATCTACAGTCGATGACCATGATAGTCTAGCCCACGAGTCTCTCAGAGCAACACCGACAGCTGTATTCTCACGAGGAAGCATGTGATTGGCCTTTGCTAGCGCCGCAAAAGAACCATCCAGACTAATTGAGGACGTTGAGCTCGCTTCGCTACTTTCGTTGATAATGGCGGACATTAGTCTAGATAAGGTTCGACCACTGGCCTTGCCTGGAGTTTGAGAAAACTCTAGTTCGGTGGCCTGAGTAGCTAGCTGGGCTAGCCAACTCCAAGCAACCTCTTGCAAACCTTCAGCATATAAGAACTGCACCATAAGCTTGAGCAGAGCATAGTCACTGAGGAAATTGAGATCATTTTCCTGGCCAGAAGCACGAAGCCATCGTAGTACGCTGATCCCAGCCCCCGACAAGCCCATTCTCTGGCGGATGTCATTGGGAGACTCGGCCAAGAGCTGTGATCGTACGGTAGCTAAAAAGCCGGCAGCACGGCGCCTAGTCATCAGACCCTTCGAAACGGCCGAGTCAAAAACATCAAAAGGGTTGTTGTGAGGAGCATGTATAGATGCTATAGATGCTATCGGCGGTACGGATGGCGCGGATGGCGCGGATGGTAGAATCGTGTCGGTGTTGTCTTTGCGTGGTTGAGCAAACAGAGGATTGGAGAGAATGGCGCGGAGATGCTGATCGGTTGGACGATGGCTAGTCGCAGAGGATGGTTCAGCCGAGCCCAGTCTCGCATTCGCCGGTGTATTCGGGGACGCCTGGTCTGACTGCCATGGATGCTCTCTGTCTAGATTCTTGCGAAACGAGGTCGTGATGGATTCGAGGAGCTGCTTGGACTCGCGCTGGTTTAGCGGCAGAGGGTGGTGTATCTGCGGCAGGAACCCCCTCCTCAGTGAGCTGAGAGACGGCGTGCGGACGACCATGGTAGACAGTCGACACAGGTGCCGGCGGTCACGAACAACGATTGGGTTCGAGCTCGAGATCGGGACCGATGGGGACGAATAAATGAATGAGTTGCCGACTCAGCCCACCATCATCTGACGATTACCAAACAGGCGGTACAGTACAGTAGTACAGTACCTAGATACTGTGGACTCAACGTGGGGCCGCATATTCAAGATGAAGGCACGTGACCCGGATCTATAAGGCCCACACGAGGTGGAGCCGTGACGATGCACAACATACCTCCCTTGTATGATGTACTGTTCAGGTTGTTCCTTGGAAGGCATATTGAGTAGCTACCTACAAACAGTCGACTCAAAACATTCTGTTTCGGTGAAAATATCTATAAATAAGTATAAAATATAACCATGGAAGCAAGGCATGTTATTCAATATGTAGTGGTAGCTGAGATTAATTAACTGGTTTATAAATAAATCAAGATAAACATAACATTACCAAGCCTGAGCGTCCCGCACTAGGTACGGTAGGTGTAACTTCGTTATAGTTCTCGGGTGCTCTGGGTGCTACAGACAACACACCACATTGTGCGAGGGCCATTGAAATGAAAAGATGCATTGTTGCCTGCGTTGCAACATCTATTATGTACAGCATAGTTAATTACTTTAGTAAGTACCTGTCCTACTTAGTCATAGGGAGCGCAGCTAGCCAACTATGTAGGCAGGAAGTAAGTAATAGGCAGTAATGTATTGGTCTGTCTCAACAATAGTTTTTGTACCGAGGTGGATTTTTTATTGTAGCACCTCAGACTGCAATCCCTTTTCTTCGGAGGATGTCCATGCAAGGCAGGTATTTTTTCCCCTGGTATCCTTCCTGCTTGGCTGAGCAGTTGTACATAAAATCTAGAGAAGTATATAATATCAGAAGGCACTGCACCTAGCCTCAACACATACTACCTAGATACAATTCCCAGTTCCCAAGATATTTCATACATCATAAGGCAGGTGGAATTGAATGGGTTGTTTAGGTTCTCGGTACTAGAGTAGGTACGCTATTCACTTTAAAGGTTGTGATGGTTTCTGTACCTCCTACCTTACCTTAGCACTACTACTCACCTGTCGTGGGCCGTTGGCCAGTCCCCTGCCAGCCCCTGCCAGCCCCAGATTTTCCATTGCCTGCCCCCAAGCGCACCCCCCCCAAAACAAGCCCTCCCTGCCTGAGCCCACAGCCTCAGCAACAAACCGCCCCATTCCTCTTTGGTACCGCTTGCAGCAAAGCCTTGACAGAGACGCTGGAAGCAAAAAGGGCCCCCCAGCTCTCTCTCCAGGTTCTTACTGGTGTGTACCTTTCCTATGATTGAACTCGCCACCCTCGCTCCTCCACCCTCACCACAATAACACACGAACCAAGAAGCACACTTATTACCACCATTGATTACTGCGTCGCGACGCCGAGGACTTTGTATCCCATTGAGAAGCGTGCGATTGCCGTTGTCAGCAGACAATTGGTTGGTCCTACAGTCCGAACCTCGTCACGCCACGTCCTCGGAAAAGTCAGTACACATCCAACCTGCTGACCTCGCCCAGCCTTGCTTTGCGTTGCTTCCCTTGCCTCCCTCCCTTCCTCGCTGTCACGATGCTTTTCCCGACTGGTCCTCGCTGCTAACGTTATCATCTCCAGCAATTATCTATTTACCCTCGTGTCAGCGACACCATTTCGTCCTCACTTAATCCCACCCTAACCCACGCGTGTGTGCTGGTACTTCCGCCGTGATTACCACCAACTCCCATCCCCCTTCCTTCGAAGGGATTCACCTATACACATTTCCACAGCTTCACCATAGAAATGGCTGAAGTACAGACTAGGTCGCAGAACCCAACCACTCGGGGTAGGGGCGGCGGCCGAGGCGGTCGGGGAGGCTTTGGCGGTCGCAACACGACTGCACGACGGGCCAACGGTGACAAAACCGCTGCCACGGAATCTGCTGCCTTTGACGACGATGGCGACATTGCTCAGCTAAGAAAGCTATACGGCGAAAAGCTCGGAACGATCAAGGAACTATTCGAAGACTGGTCTGATGCCGACATTCTGTACGCTCTCAAGGAAACTGATGGTGATGTCGAGCTTACAGCTACCCGAATTGCTGAAGGTGCGTCTCCCGCCTCTTCTTTGCCTCTCTCTGCACTCGTGCCGCTTCTATGTCGGCGTTTCTGCATTGCCTCTAATGGTTCAGCAATCCATCGTTTGCTGGTTTCTAACTTGTGCTGACGTGAATCTCACTCGCAGGAACGATCTCTCAATGGGGTGAGGTTTCAAAGACGAAGAAGCCTGCCGCACGACCCAAGACTAAAACTGATTCCCCTTCGACTGGTACCGCTGAATCAACCAGTAACAATAGGCCTGCCCGTGGCGGTCGCTCGGATGGTAGCCGAGGTGGACGCGCTCGTGGCAACGAGAGAGCTCGCGGTGGCCGCGGTCGCGGTACCGGTCACGCGACTACGAACGGTCACCACATCAAGGATAATCAGTTGTCGGTTCCGACTGAGGAAGCTTCCGCATGGGGAAGTGCTATTTCTGCCGATGAAACAAACTCGACCGAATGGAATAATTCAACTGCCGCTGCCACCGATTCCACTAATGATAATGTCACCGTTGCTCCCGTTTCTACCTCTGAACCTGCTCCCAAGCCCGCCACTACTACCTCTGCTCCGAAGACCTGGGCAAGCATGCTCAGACAGTCGACCGCCCCCAAACTTGTGCCTAAGCCAAAGGAGGCGCCTGTACCCAAGCCTGCCGAAGCCATCGAACCTCTACCTCCCACTGAACCTCCTGTTCCGGAATCTGAACCTGAGTCACAAGCTCAAGAGGAGCCTGCGCCCACCGAGACTCCTGTCGAACAACCAGCGCCCACTGAAACAGTCAAAATCGTCGAACCTGAAGTTGCTCTTCCCCCGTCGGAAGATGACCTCACGAAAGTAAATCTTGATTTGCTTCCTGATGAATCACATCCTCCAGCAACCGCGACCGCAGCTAGTACCGCAGCTGACTCTTGGGATACTCGCCAACTCGTACAACCTAATGCCGCCGTAACACCTCTTTCCGCATCACAGGTCCAGCATCAAGCTGGCCGGCCTGCCACCAGTGGTTACGCGGCTACCGCACTAAAGGCGACGGAACGCCCTGCACCCCGCACGCCCAGTTACCAGCGACGCCTTTTGGAACAAGAAGAGGCAGTTCGTATGCCTGGAAATCGCGAGGTCGATCGGACCGCGGTACAGTTCGGTGCCTTCAGTCTCAACGGAGCTGAGGACGACATCGATGGCGACCGAGAAGATCCCGAAACCCGAACCCAGCCACCTGCTGAGTCGCCAGCAGCGCCTCGAGCCTCTCTTCCTCCTATCGCACAGCCAGCATCAGTCCCGGACTCATTCCCCTCTGTTCAAAAGCCTACAGCGTCTCAGTCTCAAGCTCCCGGTGCAGCTGGTATACTTATCCCCTCTCCATCCAAAAGAAAGCATAGGACTCATTCTGTTTTAGTGACACCTGTTGCGCCACCTACTGGCCCGGCCTCGTCAGCTGCTCAGCGTATGTTCCCACTATCCCGAGTAACTTACGTAACTAATGCGTTTTAGCACCACAAGCACCATCAGGTAATCAGCCCTACGGCCGATTCCCTCAGGCAAGCAGTCACGAGCCTGCAGGCTTTCCTCAGAAACCTTACGATAGCTTTGGTCAACAGCCAACAAGTACTTCAGCAAGCTTTGACAGCTTCCCAGCTACTACGACCCAAGCTCCAGGGCCTCAAACCAGTGCTGCTTACAGCTCTGGTCCCACCGATTATTCTTCTTACTACACCGCGGATCAACAAAGCCGGAACACGTACGGCGGGTACTACAATTATGGCCAGCAGCAAGGTGGACAGAATCATGGAGAACCCAACGCTTCTAGTCGGCCATTCGCTGCTTACAATGCCTCTCAAAGTGATAACCTCAGCCAATACCCCCAAAGTGGAGCTCAACAGTCCCGTTATCCTGGAGCTGCAACTACCGATGCCCATAATAGCGGTCATAACACTCCGAATCCTGTTGGCCAGAACCAGCAGCAATCGTCTGCTCAGGGCGCTCAGCCCCAATCTAATATACATCAACAGCAGCCTTCTTACCCTTATCAGCATCCGTATTACTCAAGTCCGTACTACGCTCAATTCGTCACTCAACCTTATGGTGGTTACGGCCAAGGCGGGTATGGTGGGGCCCCCTACGGCAAGGGTGGTGTCTATGGCCAGGCGCATCATCAATATGGCATGTCTCCCCAAGGTCCCTTCGATCACGGATCTACGGCGGGCACGGCTGGCTTTGGCCAGTCCTCTGTTGGTAGCCGCGAGACTGGTTTGACTTCTGGGATCAACGATTTTAGTCGCAGTGGAACGAGCCAGCAGTCAGGGGCTCCGGGAGCGCTCGGCAGTGGTGGGTTTAGCGGCGTCCATGAGTCTTATGCTCGAGGTGCCGGCTATCCCTCGCAAGGTGGGCAAGCGTTCAACACTGCTAACGCGCCTACCACGACTCCCGGTGGTGGAAATGACGATCTGAAGCCGTACGGAGAGTCCAAGGCTACTGGTGGCCCCAGTCCTTCCCTTGCCTCAGCAGCTCGTCCGGGTTCCACTAATGCCACCCCGGCCGCATCTGGACTACCACCTCCTCAGTCTACCCAACAGGGTATGGGTGGTTACAGTGGCTACCCGAGTCATCTGACCCAGAACCTCCATGGCGCTCAAACAGGAGCCAGCGGTTACGGGCTCGGTGGCTCCGGCAATCAGGGTCATGGAAACACCCCATACGGTGGTTATGGCGGTAATCAGGCTTTCGGAACCTACTACGGTGGACGACAGGGCCACCAAGGTGGATGGGGCGGCAATTACCACTAGGTGTCGAATATGTCGCTGCAACGTAAAGGAAATTTCCGTTCACGGAAACACAGGCGATTTATGACCAGAGATTTCGCCGGGATGGAAGGTGCTCCGCTCTCATGATTTCTTTTTTTAAGAGCAACGTGTGTATGATGCTCCTGGGCTGGTAGGGTTATGCATGGGAAGGGCAAAAGTTCTTACTGCGACTGCGGATGGTGAATCAAGTGTACTATTGTTTTCCTTAGGAAATGGCTTGCTCCTCAGAACGGGTTGGGCATTACCCATTATCAGGAAATGGGGGTACTGAAAAGCACA
The DNA here is from genome assembly GCA_022385695.1 of Xylaria arbuscula. Classification (NCBI taxonomy): domain Eukaryota; kingdom Fungi; phylum Ascomycota; class Sordariomycetes; order Xylariales; family Xylariaceae; genus Xylaria; species Xylaria arbuscula. The sequence goes on along the minus strand of MU279355.1, from coordinate 54,335 downwards.
GCTGTTTTCGCTTGGCTGAGCATGCAGTTTTATAGTAGAAATGTAGATTACACCCCATTTCCAATTCGGCACCCTTCACCTGGGAACTAAACATGAGACCATTGTGCTGTGACTTTCATTCTACAGGGACATATACCAACTACTCGGCTCTTCTTTTAATCACCTCTTCACTGCCCGATGCTGACATTCATTGTAGGTATCGAGTATGGCGTTGCCAGTCGCCGACCGTTACAGAATCCGCCTCCTGTTTCCTAGTTCCCAATTAATTCATAACTTGACCTTGTTCTCATTCTTTGCCCCGCCTACAACCTCCCCATCGTCTGTAATCTCTAATGCACAGATGATAAAGGTATCCCTCAAAGCTCCCAGTCTATACTTCTGGTTCACATCCTGATAGTCCTTGTCGCCTGCCATGGACGCGAAATGGGCAATACTGGGATAATGCACAAACGCGATCTCATCCCATCCCGCCTCCTGCCTTTTCTCCTGCCTCGTCTTCTCTGCGGCGGCAGCAGAGTCGTGTTCTCCTCTTCCACCTCCACCTCCAGCCCCCGAACTCGTCACCTTGCCCACGATCTTCACCCGGCCGCCATACCGCGCGCCGACCCGCGCGCTGAACTCCTGCCCGTACTTGACGTACTCGGGCTGCTTGCCGGGGTTGAACGCGATCAGATTCAGCATGCTGACCGGGTGCGAGCGCAGACGGGCCGGCAGCGTGGCGACGAAGTCGGCCAGCTCGGGCGTCAGCTCCAGGTTCTTCTGCGACGAGTCGGACTGCGCCGCGGCCGCGAGGTCCAAGGTTGCCGGCGGGACGGTGCCCGGCGCGGGATGCAGGAGCTGCGCGTTCAGCGCCGCGTAGCCTGCGAGGAGCCTCGCTGACGTCCCGACTGTGGCTGTCCATTCCGCGGCGATGGAGGACTGGCGCAGAGATGGAGCGATGGAGGGTTCGTCTGTGGATAGCACGAGGAGCATGTCCCAGCGGATATTCCGCGCTAGCAGGTGCCCGGCCGAGAGCTCCTTGGGCAGGATCATCCACCGGAATACGCGCGCTTGCACGATTGGATTTATCCCGGCTTGGTGGAGGGATGAGAGGAGTGTTGGTGGTGTTGTGCCTTCTTTTAGGGCGATTAGGTGGATGCTGCAGAGTACCATTTTCTCTTATTGTTTTATGAATGGGTCTGGAGGTTGATCTTTTGTGTAAAATTTTATTCTTATTGATATGTAAATTTGTTCATGGAACTCTTCATCGACTCTGCTAAGTTGTCTAGAGGTGAGGTCATGCAATACATAAATGGGTAGTGTCAATGGCTTGCAGCCGAGGTTGTCTAAATGAGGAATTGAACTCCGCACTTGACACAGCGGTGCCGAGAGGCAATCAAAAGTGTGTTTATTAGACTGTTTTGACAGATTACTGATCATGAGTGAGATATATATGAATGGTAAAATTTTGCTAAGCATTCTGCTATCAAGTATCTATCCATGCGTTTTGTTCATTATTATTTTCTCCAACCTATGATAGCATCAGGGTGTCGGACTGACTCAATCTTCATCCCCAAACATGCATGACTAGGTAGTGAGCGTTTTGAAAAGATTAGATATAAAGTCCCCCCTTTCCGATTACGAAATGATAATCTATAAGAATTCACTCAGACCCATGTTGTGCCGTGCTCTAGGCTCCAAAGAGGTCCTTGTGAGCGACCTTCAGAAGATCCGCACCCTTCTCGGCAAGCATGTACACCGAGTTCTGGATGCGGCAGTCGGGGATAATCGGTATGACTGAGGCGTCGATGACTCGCAAGTTCTTCACACCGTGGACCTTGAGTTCGGGGTCAACCACGCCTTGGCCGATATCCTTGGAGAGGCGTGCAGTGCCGCACGGGTGGAAAGCCGTCTGGGACCGGTCGAGGACAGCGTGGCGCATGGCGGCATCGTCGTCGAGAGGCATTTCCCAGGGGTACTCGGCGACGACGATGTCCTTGAAGCCGTCTCCCTTGGTCAGCACGTCGTAGCTGAAGCGGATCCCCTCGCGCATGCCGATGATGTCCAGCTCGTCGGCGAAGAAGTTGAGGTTGATGTTGGGCTGCACGAGAGGGTCTGCGCTGTTCAGCGTGACCTCGCCAGCGGGGGAGACTGGCCGCACCAGGTCGACGACGACGCTGATGTAGCTTCCTTCCTTGGGAACCGGGTAGTGCCATTGGAAAGCGCTGCCGAACATGGAGACGAAGTCGAGCTCGAAGTGAGGCTGGCCCTCGGGACAGAAGGGGTCTTTGCCGCCGTTGGCGGCTTTGCGTTCTCTATAGAGAGCATCTTTCTCGAAGTAGTCGTCGATACGGGGGAAACCCACGAGCTCGAGAAGACCTGAACCTACAGGTCCTCGGCTAGTGGTCTTGTATGTCTCGATGGCCGCTGTGTTCTCGGGTGTTTTGCGGAGCAAATAGTTGTCCATGCAATAGTTGTCTTTGACCCGTAGGACGAAGGGGACGCCGGGGTGGTCGATCAGATTCTGACCCACGTGAGGAGAGTCCACGACGGTTTTGATTCCGTGCTGAGAGAGGTGGTCTTTAGGTCCAATGCCTGAGAGCATGAGAAGTTTAGGGGATTCGAAGACACCTTGCGATAAAATGACCTCGCGAGTCGCGTAGAAGCTGAGTTCGTTGCCCGCCTTGTCGATGACGGTGACGCCCTTGGCGGTCTGCTCTGCCTCATCGATGATGAGTTTCTTTGAATGCACCTCGGCCAGGATCGTGATATTGGGCTTGTTCTTGACAAACAGGAACGACCCAGATCTCTTTCCGTGGTAGATGGAGTCCACACAGTGAGTCAGTCCGATCATCTCGCCGTCGTAGATGTTCTCAGTAAGCTTGTGGCCTCGAGATACCCAAGCTTGCGTGATCCGCTCACGGAAAGGGGCAAGCTCGTCTAGCAGCTCGGAGTGCGAAATAGGCAGTGGGCCATCGACACCCAATTTTTGTAGGTCTTTGGAATACAATCCATCGTCGTCATGATAGGTGGCTGACTTGCGAAGGTAAGGGAGAAGAGGATCCCATGTCCATTCGTCGCCGCCGAACTCAGCCCAGTTGTCGAAGGTGGGTTTGCAGCCAGGTATCCAGGTGAAGTAGTTCAACGACGAACTGCCTCCCAGAACCTTGCCACGGGTGTTGGGCTTCTCAATGCGCTCGTAGTCATCTCGCTTCACGATGGTGGTCTTGTATGCCCAGTCATACTGGCTGCCTCTCAATGACATGGCCGATGATGGCGTGGTGATTTGGTCGATCAGCTCGGGAGTTGCTACTCCAGCTTCGAGTATGAGGATGCTAACGTTTGGATTCTCGGCAAGTCTCCCCGCGACGACATTGCCGGCGGTGCCTCCACCGACAATGACAAAGTCGTAACGTGAACCGCTGGTAGGTGTCATGTTAAAGGTGTCGGAGTTTGCGATATGCTGGAGAAATTGTTGATTCTTGTTGATATTGAATTACTGAGAGATAGATGCCCAAGAGATGCTGGAGATGTTCTGAAGCTGTTTGATAGTGTGGGATTTGACTGAGAGAGGGAAGAAGCTGGACGCTTTATATGAGTGTGCGAGCCATGCTCCTTATCGAGTCGTTTCCCGCCAATGCATTGATTCCAGCTCTATCCAAGTTCTCTCGAGCCATTGAGTCCTTGGACCTTTGGATCCTGGGACCCTTCACGAGCTCACCCATTCCGAGCTCTCCGGCGCCGAGATAGCGAATAGCGCTGGGCTTCATCATGCACGCAACCACATCATTCACAGACGCGGGTGGTATCACGATATCTTCTACATGCACTATCCACTGAGACTGATGCTGTCAGCTTCCCATCGCTTTTCCTCGATATATCTGCCTTTCCCTCTTTCTTTCGGTGTTCGGAGAGCACGGTGCTACGCTGGATTTTCGGACTCTGACTGGCTAGATGGTACTTCCTGAAGCGGAAAACCCTGTCGCTGACACACAGGCTGCATTTGCATTGCCCAGAAAATTTAGGTGCATAAGCTAGAATAGATACTCGATTAGGGCCCTAGTCGCCACTCTTATATCCTCCCTAGTGCAGTGTTCAGCTGTGCAACCTCATCTGTGTGCAGAGAATATGCCTCGATACCTTTAGAGTCTGTCCATTCCGTAGTTTTCTACCTTCGTAGTACGTCTATGAAGATAATAACTATACTACGATTCTCTCTATAATAATGCTATTTCGTCGATCTATTTGTAAATAGATTAACCTCTTGAGCCTATTAGGCTGGCACGATATCCGAGCATGGACAATTATGTTCCCCGTACCAAGCTTGCCAGAAACGATATTTGAAAGTCGCGGAGACGGACCGAAGAGCAGTTACTCAGAACCTAGCCTCACATACAAGAGTGAAATACGATCAACTGCTTAGTTAACCCCTCTTGCCCCTCTTCTAACTATAATCAAACAGGCGACTGACCGTTCTTAGCAGACTCAACAAGCCCTAGCTCAGGCGCACGGAAGATATCGGCGCAGCAAACCCCTCAATCTTGAATAGGGGGTTGGGAAAATGTAGCTACAAGTGAAGAAAGCACCGGTTGTCAAGCACCTTGTCACAAGACTGATGAGTAGGTTTTTCGACCGACGGGCGCACGATATGCCCGCCGTCTCGATACCTCCCATACAGGCTGCACCTCGCTTGAGTACTTAGAAATTCTCGTGAACAACCTCAAGTGAATTGTGAATCTAGGACACAAAAACATGCAGTCTACATAGTCACTGATGTGGTAATACATGATTTTGGAAGATGTGTGTGGCCTTCTGTGTAATTGGAAGCGTAATGTTGTCTTGAGTAATAATGGCTTGGTTGAGAAAGTTGGCGGCGTCACTATGCCTCTCAATCATAAAATAAGATGCGCTGTGGCCCCTGTCATTTTATAGGATGCAACTGAGCCGAGATAACAATATCAAACATGCTGTTCCAACAAAAGCCGAAATCTTATTGTCGTTGTTAGGCGGAGGCAACACAGTCATGATTACTACGTATCCAAACAGTAGAGTTCAAACCATTGGAATAGAATTTTGCAGACGTGTTTCTGTTGTCGAGTATTGGAGCATGCTATGTTTAATGCAGTTGATATCTAGCGTGCCAACTGTTACAGTAATTCCTGAGCTGGAGTACATGCAGCCCTACAGTATACCAAGCTTCTCAATACATGCCATCATCTTCTCTTCAGTAGTATGCAACGACGTCATTAGAAGATCACCTTTTCTGGCCAATCTTGAATGCCGCGGTGCAACCCTGGTTTCAAGAAAAAGAAAGATTGGGTATTAGTAAGGACCACCCCTGTCCAAGCTGTACACGTGTATCTTGACGGAATGGCTCTTGGAAGTCCTCAACGGGACCCTGGCTCTGTAATACCACTCCGTTTTTCTACCTCAGACGTGCTCGCTATACATAGCGCCTTTACCGCGTCGGTGCAATGAAGAGATATCGATGCAAATATACTAGACAGTGGCAGCGTAGAATAGCATACGAGTGCTACCAACGTTGACTTGGAGTAGACTCGTTACTCAACGCTGATCTAATATAGTACCGGTATATCAGGGCTACAAAGTGCAGGATGTATGGGACGAGGATAGTGTAGAGTCTAGCCAAAGGAGGAAGACCATCGAGCCAATAAGCGAACAGAGCCAAGGGGATCTCGAGTCGCGTATCGACGAGCCTATAGCGCAAGGCCGAACCATCCCCCGCATATGAGATTGTGGCCAATGTGCGTCATTCATTTAGGATCGTGCTGTCCGAGACGATGGCGCTACGACTCTGTATCATGACTTCGAGTTGGGGTTCTGCTATTCACAGTCGGGTCCAGCCCGAGAAGCGTATGTCAAATGGTCACATAGCGTAGCATCCCGATGCTGACCGCGCATTCCGCAACCCCTCCGATGTAGCTTACCCAAATCACACAGCACCTCCGTTTGAAAACAACGGGGGATAAACTTGATGTTCGTTGTTAAAGCCGCGGGCTATTGGTCGAGTGAACAGAACTGAGTGTCTAGCAATATGCTTCTTAAGACGTTCAGACCGGCACTGAGGCGACCCCTCGTACAGTCTTCAAGGCAGGGGGCAGCAGTAGCACTCAAAGCAAGGATCCAACCAGTATACTCACATCACAATCCTTTCATCCCCATTCGGTCTCAAGCCATGGCTACCATGAGCCGATCACAGGCCGTCGACGCAGGCCTTACTAGGTCGGCGACTTTCTTGGTCTTTTCGGTAGTGCCGACCGATAACTCCATCCAATCCGTTCGAGGCGTGCTGTCAAGCATTCCCGATATCACCAAAAACATATCCATCCGCGATGTCAATGCCGGCCTCACATGCGTCGTGGGCATAGGTAGTCGAATTTGGGATTCTCTGACGAGGCTTCCTCGGCCGGCCGAGCTTCATCCCTTCCCGGAAGTCCGTGGAGCCAAGCAGACGGCGGTGTCAACACCCGGAGACTTGCTGTTCCATATCCGATCCGAGAGACGTGACATGTGCTTCGAGCTGGAAAGGCAGTTGATGGACCAACTGGGGGATGCCGTCCGGCTGGAGGATCAGACGGTGGGGTTCCGCTATTTCGATGCCCGAGATCTCCTAGGTTTTGTCGACGGCACGGCGAACCCGGTCGGCGCGGAGATAGCAGATGCCGTGATGGTATCCGAAGCGAGCGATGCGACGGTCGTCGGCGGCAGCTACGTCGTCGTCCAGAAATATCTGCACGACCTCAAGGGTTGGAAGGCCCTCTCGACCGAGCAGCAGGAGGCGGTCATTGGACGGACCAAGTCTGACAACATCGAGCTCGACGACGCTGATAACGGCCAGCAGCAGGCGCACAAGACGCTCACTACCATTGAAGACGCGGCCGGCGGGGAACACGCCGTTCTTCGGGATAATATGCCGTTCGGGTCTCCCAGCGCCGGGGAGTACGGTACCTATTTCATCGCCTACTCTCGGCAACTGTGGGTAGTGGAGAAGATGATGGAGCGCATGTTTCTCGGACATCCACCAGGCTTGCACGATCGCATCTTGGACTATTCGACTCCTGTTACTGGGAGCACTTTCTTTGCGCCGTCACTCAAAAGTCTGGAAGCTCTTAGTGATGAGTAGTGAATTACTCTACTGTCGGATCGTAGCTATCTATCCAACCTCTCAGTGTCCCTCTATACATGCTAGCAGACTGTCTGGAGTCCAGTCATAGTCAAGGGTGGTTCTTGCTTCCATAAGAGCCTGGCAGAGTATTTGCAGTATACATTTCTCTACACCTCTCCGCGCCTCCGCGCTCATCGAACTGAGGATATCTGTGAGATCCAACGCATAACGTAATCTGCTGGGAGGGGTCTGTGTGGCAATGTCGCCATGAAACAGGCATTGGAAAAGATTTTGGACGGACCCTTGCCACTGATCATAATACTGGGCGAGGCGTTGGTTAAAAGATGTAATCGAATAGCTGTGATGAAAATACAGGGGAACTGTGTTCCCAGAGTCTGAGGTAGAACCTTGAAGCATGACGCAAATGTGAAAGAGACAGGCTAATCGAGTCCGCTCCCGCTCGTTGATATTGCCCTCGGGCTGGGGATATTCGTCGTGCATATTCAAATCCGATTTGACTACAAGTAAGGCATCGCGTATGGAGACGTAATGAGCCAGTTCGCGGTTGTATACCTCAGCTGAGTTACCCATGAACGTGCGCATGTCTTGCATGAACGAGAGCAGCCAAAGGCAGCGGGTCTTATACAGGTTTCCCAATTCTCCCAAGACGGGGTGGGGTGTCATAGACTGTTGTGAGATCTCTCTTAACTGATTGGAGCTATCAAACCATGACGGTCTAGTCATCAACGTTACGCTACCAATGGAGCTATTAGTGGCACGACTATCGGGGGAGGAAGGACGACGAGACTCACAGAAAAGTAGTTATTTCGAGCCTCCAGTTGCTCTGCAGGGCTTCGATACCACCTCGTGCTTCAATTATCTGCAATAACCCATTATGATGAATACGCCATTCAATTTCTGACCCCCAGTATCTCTAATTATGTTAAGAATGATGTTAGTATTTCGTGCGCCCCCAAGAATTGCATTAAGAGACACTTATATAATCTTACCTCAAATGACAAGAGTCTCAGAATGGCCGCAATCGTATCGTCACTCAACGCGAGAGCTGGATCTCTGGCCCAGAACTGTACAATTCCTACTGCCTCGATCTTGAAACGCACGGCTTCATTGGAGACCGCAAATCCTTGCATACGTGCGAGGTGGGCCGCGGAGTGAGCCATGATTGCATTGAAAGACGCGGCATTCGATAGGTCTAAGGGAAGCCAAACATCGCGCATGGGATTGAATGTCGACGTATGGGTGTTGAACGTCATCCCTGCAAAGGTGCTGAGCCCTGAGAACGATGAGGTTAGCCTCTTGATACCCCAGCCATCCGCCTGTAGGCTGTTGACAATGACGTACAGTGGTGCAGCAGCCTGTGGTGTTTCGTTGTGAGCTGCACAGGAAACCGATCAAATGGATCCGGACGACTGGATCCAAGAGCAAGATTCATTCTCGACAAAGCTTGTGCTGGTATTCCCTCCAACACGCTCAAGGGAATATCGCTTGGCGGGGCAGGAGGATCTCTTGGACTCTGGGCGGGTGAGTCTGCTACATCTTCGAGAATATCACGGGGATCTTGAAGATGTGACGCTGATGTAGTTGGGATCTGTGAAGTCCCAACACCTCCGGAAGAGCTGCCGGGATCGGGCAAAATCGTCCTCAGGGGTCTGTTTTCTATCTCTTCGCGTTCTCTTCGCTGCATTTCCACTCGCTGCCGACGCTGTCGCCAATGCGCTCGTATGGCATGGCTGCGACCCTCGCGGCTATTGTCGTCGGTGACGAAGGCGTATGATGGCGGAGTGTCACCCGCTTCGGAAGAAGACATGCTGGTTCACTTGGTGAAGCGCCACAAGTATACTGAAACGAACGCGACTAGTAAGCGACGATACACGCAGACCATATACTCCGCGTCGTGAGGTTGTCATCGTGTCCTCTCGTCCATATATACCCATAGCCTCGTCCAGCGCCAGTATGAATCAGTTGGATAGATCGATTGCGGTAAGCCCACCACTCGGTGTAGGAGCCGCCCATCGGCGTTCCGTGAGTGAGTCTTTTCCACATGCCGAGATAAGATGATTGAAAGCTACGATGCTTGGATCATCTTCCTTTACTTAGACCATCGCATACACTTCGCGGCCCAATGGCATCTATCGTCATGGGTAAGGAAGCGAACCAAGTTCAACGGTTGAGTATCCATAGTCTGTCCATAGCAGAATCTTCGTTCGGAGATTGTCGGGGTAGAGATGCCGAGAGAAAGCCAAGGTCAATGGGCAGAGCCAAGAATTACGGCTCTGCCGATCCCCTCAGCAAAACACCATTTCGTCAAACGTGTTTTTTCTCCTTCTTTTGGGCGTCTTGTCATCACTTCGACTACTGGGCCGACATATTTGTTCTTCGTGTCTTGCAACTTAGGGCTTTAGGTTTCGACCGCTCTTGTCCTTGAGGTGCGGATAAGAATGGCTACTATCCCTGGGTAGATCAGCTTTTTGAAGTACCTAGTGTTGTGGAGCTATGTAGCTGCGCAGCTGTGTAAGTCCCGAATAGGTCTGAAGGTGCTCTATAATTAACTCAATACTACATAAGATGTCGATACCCGATTCCCATCTAAATTACATCATACAAATAAGTCTTTCCTAATTATGCATCCGACCGAGGCGGCCACTTTACGCGCCGCTCTGCTCGTACATAAAGGTTGTTTGGCCTTATCAGCGGAAACATTGGGTCATAGTCAATGGAACCATCCTTGGCTAGGGTGAAATTGTATCGGTAGACCAGCTTCGGCAAAAACACCTTGACCTCCATTAACGCAAAATTGAACCCGATGCACATTCGGGGTCCCGCTGCGAAAGGGATGTAAGAGCCGCTCGGTCTATTTTTCACCTTGTCGGTATCCCACCTATCGGGGTCGAACCGGGCTGGATTATCCCATAGCTCCGTGTTGTTATGGATGTGGTGGATTGCAGGAATCACAATCGAGTCTTTCGGAAGCTTGTAGCCGCCGGGCAATATCATGTCGACTTTGGACGTCCGCGCAGGTTGGTATGATGGGTTATGTCGGCGTTGCGTCTCCTTGATGTACTTGTCGAGGAACGTCAGCTTGCTGATCAGGTCTGCGTCCATCTGTGTATTCTCATCGATGCCATTGTCGATCAGCTCCTGGAGAAGTCGCTCCTGCATTCCTGGATACACCACCAAACCATAGATGAGCCAGGACAGCAAACTCGATGTTGTAGTGAAGCCGGCGCCGGTTGCAACGATCAATGGCTCGAGCATTCTCTCCTTGGGTAGCTTGTTGCCCTTGCTATCGACCGCTCGGCAGATGTAGTCGACCATGTTTTCAGCCTTCAGCGCTGCCTCTTGGAGCTCCAGATCCTCCAACCCCCTGGCTGCCTTATTGACAGACTCTGTAAGTAATGCCTCAACGCGTACTTGAATATCCCTCAGTTTCTTAGGGTCGCCGAATGGGAGTTTCGCATACCAGCTACCCATCGATGAGATCCTCTTGTTGAGCTCCAGAGTCTCCGCAATCATCCTGACCATCTCATGGGGTGGAGCGTCGACAGAAGTGAAATGCTCAAAGTCCATTCCCAGCATTAGTTTCCCCACGGCTTGGGAACCGAGCTTGAGCATGTAAGGGTAGACATTCCATGCCTCTTCCCGCTCGTCCAGCTCGTCGAAGACTTTGAAGCTGTCTTCTATTGTCTTCTGCATAGTCGGGGCGTAGTGACGCACTGCTTTGGGTCCCAAGGCCGGGGGGAGAAACTTATGAGCGGTCCGCCATTCCTCAGTATCCGTGTCACCTACAAATACACCTGCCGCCTTATTCTTTATGGGATGTAGCGGGTGCCCCTTTATCATGCTCTTCGTGAAAAAGTCGCTCTCAGAGAACACGATATTGGAGAGTTTGGGGTTGTTTGTAGAATATATGATGCTTCCAAAGTTGGTCGTCCTTATAAGCGGTCCATAGTTATCAAACAGCCTTTGGTGGTTACCAAGATGATCTGGATAGACTTCGAAATAGTTTCCTACATAAGGCAAACCCTTTGGTCCGGGAACCTCGTGAACAGCCTTGCCGTCAACGCTGATAGCCACTGGGTCTGCCGAGGATAGGACATCGGACACGGTCGTCAAGAAGGTGTCTTGAGACATAAACCCAACTCCTTCACAACGTGTTAGTCTAGTCGCGGCCCACTACGGAAGAAGATTCGTGCAGTGTGACTTACCCTGAGCCTCAACGATGGCAAAATATGAAGCGATGATATGTTGCAGGCTTTCTTGATCGGCCTGTGAGGGGATTTCGATTTCTTGGGCACTCTCGGGGCTTTCGCCCAGGAGATAGAACTTTTGTGTAGACATGCTGGAGTCGTGGAATATCAAGCAATCGTGTGTAGGGGCTGACTACGCTCTGTTGCGGGACAGTAACCCATGGCACGAGCGGCCAGCACTATTATATTTATTTCAAGCATTATGGATGCTGGCGTCATTCAGACGGGCTCTTTAGAGACCCGACGATGGCTTTCGCTTTATCGCTGTTATATTACTTCACCGAAGTTTCGCTTCATGCACTGACGATGCACCCCTGGACTGCCGAGGCAAGTTCTACAAGTAGTTAGGGTAGTGTGCTGTAGGGGCGGCAGTCTCCACTCTTTCTCACCTCGTAAATCTTGGGAGTCGCCATTCAGTTAAAGCTCTTTTCTTATCTTCTAAATTTTTCTCTCTTGCCTAGGCATGAAATTCCGACACGTTCTATGATTGGGTCACGTTGTACGAGATTATCTACCTTGTACACACGCTTATAAAACACACAGTGGACCCTCGTCGACATTCTAGATTCTAGGTAAACTGTGCGTTCCCAAGATAGAGGTGTCTACAAGTTGTAGTGCTTTACGATATACAGATGCAACACTTGGCAGTCAAATCTTTCACAACGAAAGTCAGGGCAGATAACTAAACACCGCTCGACTGGTCGGTAACTACCCACGATGACACCGCTCTGCTTCAGCCCTATAGGGGGGAATGACACCTTAGCTAGATAGATACATGTACTCTCTTACATATAGTAGATAAATGATTCGCGCTGTGGCTGGCCGCTAGACAGGCCCACTCGGAAATGACCGACCCGCAGCGTCGGCTCTAGTCTACCGAGGAAGCTGACCCACTCCACCGGGACTTGCATTGCTCGATCCCCACTAAGGTGCCCCCGAGCCTCGGTACCCACCAAGCTCGACCGGGAGCTGCTATGATAAGACACCCCGACACATTGGTAATCCCAAGACTTATAGCCTATGACCATCAAAACGCGAGCGCGAGCATGGACGACTTAAAACCTAGGGCTGTTCCCTGCGACCCCGAGAATATGATGCTTTCCAAAGACAGCATATCATCTACACAAAACACCCTGGAAACAAAATGGCGGTGGAAGATGTTCAGTATACGACGAAAGACGTCGCCGCTCACAACACAGCGGGGGATGCGTGGATGATTATCCACGGCCAAGGTAAAATAACCCTTTCAAAATTTCCATGCCAATAGTGTTAACTTCCTTCGTTCAGTGTACGATGTTACTCAGTATCTTCAAGACCACCCTGGTGGTGCCGAGGTGCTTATTGATGCTGCCGGCAAAGATGCGTCGGAGGAGTTTGACAATGCCGGTCACTCAGAGGACGCTTCTGAGATAATGGCCGCGTACCGTATCGGTAAACTGCAAGGTGGCGGCAAGAAGAAAGCCACCTCTACCGTTCGACTGTCGGTCGGGGTCACAACCCGCAAGTCCGATACGAACAAGAGTTCCAGGAATGTCGCCTTGAATTTTGGCGCAGTCACAGCTGTTCTATTAGGCACCGCCGGACTATATCATGTAGCCAACCAACGCGGCCTGTTCACCGCTCTCCTCAATCGCTCTATGCTGAGGAGGACGCAAGGGCTTGGTTTCTTAGAAGGCATTCTCATCGCATCAGCAGTATTCGGCATGGCCGGTACTGTCCTATCTCGGAGATTCCTCAACCTCGTCCACTCTCATCCCAGCTTCATGAACTACCCTCCGCATGTTAAGTTGCCCAAACGCGCCAAGCCAGAACTCCTTAACCAAGGCGGGTGGCTTCATCCAACCACCTTTCAAAGTCTACCCTGTAAGCAACCATTTGTTATTACTCTCATCTTTCAACCTATGCATGTCACACTACGCTAAAAGAGCCGATTACTAACACTGCTTGTTATAGTGGTCAAGAAGGATCTAGTCGCGCCAAATACGTATCGTTTAACGCTTGAACTACCAACACCTGTATCAGTCCTTGGTCTACCCATTGGACAGCACGTCGCAATTACAGCGAACATTGACGGCGAGGCAGTGACTCGATCTTATACTCCAGTCTCCAATAATGCTGACCTCGGTACGCTTGACCTGATAGTCAAGTGCTATCCCAATGGCAAACTCACTGGCGGCTATCTTGCGAACCTCTCAGTTGGAGATGAGGTGAAATTCCGAGGACCGAAAGGAGCTATGCGTTACAAGCGCGGCTATTGCAAGCGGATAGGCATGCTAGCGGGCGGGTCAGGGATTACGCCCATGTACCAGCTCATCCGTGCCATATGCGAGGACCAGCAAGACACCACCAAAATCAGCCTAATATATGCCAACCGAACGGAGGCGGACATATTACTCCGAAACGAACTTGAAGCCTTCGCGAGGAGATACCCCGATAATTTCAAGCTCTACTACATCTTAGATAGCCCCTCGCCGGATTGGCAAGGAGGAATAGGGTATGTGACGAAGGATATCTTAGCAGAAAACTTCCCACCCGCGGATACAGACTCGAAGACTATGGTTTGCGGTCCCCCGGGGATGGTAAATGCGGCGAAGAAGGCCCTCGTCGAGTTAGGTTTTGAGAAGCCAGGCGCTATGTCAAAGATGAGCGACCAGATATTTTGTTTCTGAGTCGCCTTTTTATGATTATTAGAGATATCACGGTATTCAGTGTACTATAAAATGAGGTCTTTTGGTATAGAATGTATAATTCATAATGAAAGTGATAGAACTTAAGAATGAGATATCAGATATATATATAATAGCTATTCTATACATGAATTCCTTACATCGGCTACATTATCAACCCAATTATAACACATTTGTTTCTATTAGCTATGTAGTAGGGTCGGATTTGGCTACCAGTATATAGGTTACCAGGTCACCATCAACATTCTCTTGATCTCACCTTGTATACACGATAAGTCATCAACTATTCCGGCTTTTCTTGACAATACTGTGAGCTCTAGAGTTCTCTTTCGTGTGGTAAACGAATGAAAAGAGAAGAAAGAAAGAAAGGTTGCCCCTAACCCATTGACTCGGCGAGGTAGCATTTTTACATAACTGAATATATCCATCACAAGAATTCGTGCGCCCCAATCCGTACACTCCATCGTTGCAACACTACCATTGAATCGACCTATTATGCTAAGATAGAAGCAAACAGGCAGAATAGGCATTCTTCTCTTCATATTGCCGGTCTCTTATATTTGGCTTGTTATGCGGGGTGTCTACAGGAAGCATTCTACTCCTCCCCGGGTGTGACACCGGCAAACAGCACCGCTTACATACTTTCATCCATGTGGCTCATCTCATTCGTCGAGGCGGATAAACGTTCACCAAGTTCCAAATGAAGGGTGCCCAGCAGTACACGCGAAATCGTTACTGCATGCGACAATGGGTATTGTGGATTTCCTTGAAAACCTGGCTATCTTGCCAAGGAGGGGTCGTCCGTTCAAGCTTCATGCTTCGAATTTCTAAGATTAGTTGTACCAGGAACGCTAAATATATATGAAAAGATACGATGCATCCGTCACGGCTGCTGTTGCTCGCGACGCCCGCCCTGGCAGCTCTCAAAGTGGCAAGCAATCTGGAAGTCCTTGAATGGACGCCCGAATTGATCGCAAAAGAAGATTACTACAATGGAACAGTCTCCATCGTGAACGGGGGGATACCAAACCTATCGAGCGACTCCAGCGTAGACCTAGCCGCCAACTCCGAAACACAGCTTCTTCGCCAATACGCCTCGAACAAGAAGATCCGCACAATCCTCACGACCGTCGAAGTCTACTACCGAATCGTCGCAAGCAAGAAGAAGGGCATCGAGAAACTCGAGGACCTGAAGGGAAAGCGGATCGGGGCGTTCCCGTCGACGTCCTCGGAGTATTTCGTGCAGACGCTGCTCGCGACCGTCGGCCTGACGCCGTCGAACTACACCATCGTGCCGGGAGGCGCCTGCCTGAAGCAGCCCTGCGGCGCCGGCACGTTCCCCGCCATGCTCGCGCGCGGCGCCATCGACGCTATCGCCATGTGGGAGCCCAGCGTGCAGCTGGGCGCCGAGGCCATCGGCGCCGACGACGCGGTCATCTTCGAGCAGACGGTATACCGCGAGATCTACAACCTCGCGACCACGACCGACAAGTTGGCCGACCCTGCGAAGCGCCAGGAGATCGTGGAATTCCTCGCTGCGCTCGTCAAGGCCGAGGACGTATTCCGCACCGATCCCGAAAAGGTCGTGGCGAGGGCCGCGGCGGCTGTGAATACTAATGTCACGTTGCTTCGGGAGGTGTGGCCCGTTCATAGATGGAGTGCGCTGAATCCGCTTGACCTTGAGTATGTCTTTGAGGAAGAGGACAAGTATGTTGCGCGCTTGGACGGCCGGTCGCCCATGGCGAATGATGTGATCGGGCTTCTTCCCGATAGGAGTGTGTTTGAGGATGCTTTGAAACTTGGGGGGATTTGATTTTCGTGGGTTTTACATGGGCTTCAGGAGTTTCACGAGAGACTAGTTCTCGAATGGTAATTGTCTTTAAAAAGTACCGAGCAAAAAGCTATAATACTATCATTCTTACGACGAATTTGCCCACAAGACAATGTAGCAAAGAAGCTATGTTGATAGATCTTCCGAGGGATAGATAAGCGTTGTTGATTCAAAGCAATGAAAAACACCGTCTGATTTGGCACAGATGCGTGACTTAGTTGATTACGAGCTCGGATGTGATAGCTGGTTGCTCGCTAGGAGCATCATCACGAGAGCATATTTGGTAGGCGCAACTCGGCATAGCTCTATTAAAGAGGGTTTTCTCCCTTCGTTTAGTGATCTATCATGGAGATCCAAATGTATACGATCACTATGGCGAGATACCTCTAGACTTATACGCAATGGACTTCTATTTCCAAATTTTGACAGCCCAGGACGGTAGGAATAATTGTTGTCAGAAGTTTAAGATCTAATATCATGTGTCTTATGACGATAGATATGACGTTCAGCAGACATGTCGCATGCTCCATGCTATTAGTGTTGAGCTTCGGGTTGAGTTCTGTATTGACGACTCAGTTGAGCTGGCACTTCTGATCTTCGAATTATAATTATCTACATATTCTAATTACTGATTACAAATGCCTTATAAATCCTTTCACCACATCCCGTCCTTTGGTTCAGTTACATGTTGAGAGCGGTCACATTGAGCAGATTCCTTACAGCCGCGGTCGCTTATGCACGTTTGTTAATATCACACCGTTCTGAGAGGCATCCCGTTCTTCGACGAATTCATGCAGATCTCTCTTAATTCCTGTTTGACTATTAATAAGGATCTCAACGACTGATGATCCCATACTGCTAGGGCTCCAAGGAGGCATGTCGTCCACCTCATCCTTGATGGGTTCAGGAGACGGTGAGCATTCGGATTCCGTTCCGTGGATAGATATGACTTCGTGGGTCGTGCCTGACTCTTCTTTGATAATCGAAAGACGTAGTTGAGCTTTCTCGTCGGCTAAGTTGTCCGAAGTATAGTCCCCCCGACTGTTACTGCACAGTCTCTCCGGTGCTGGTACACCTTAGCAGCATCACCACGCCTGAGAAACGGCAAAAGGGGGACCAAAATTCCGTCACCCTTGCACACTGTTCGACGGTCTATTCGCTTGCTGTCACTCAAAGTATATCGCCTGAACTTCTCAAATTGATGCGGCGGCCAGACCTTGATAGGCTTCCCATTCCTCCTCGCATCAAGATAGTCGACGATATTGATGAGCTCGCCTTTGAGGTTGGTGGTGCAGCCGTCGATCGTGTCGAGTGGCTCAAGCTTGGCCTCCCGACACATGTTCTGGAAAATGCGGAGCCTCCTTCGGCTCTCTTTCTCTGCAGAGAAACTCGGATTGTCATCGTGTTCTTCCTTGATATCATCTTCATCATCGGAGTCGACTTTCTGAGAATAGTGAAAAACTACCTCATCTGATCAATTGAGAGTAAGTGCTCTTGAAGGCTATACGTCTCAGCATGCTACGAGGATAACTTACGGCTGATTGCATCGGTGCGTTTCTCCCGCCACGCTTTGGAGCCAGGCGCTATATTCTGTGATGAGGCGAAGCGCCCGAACTCGTCTTCAAAATCCGCTTCGTCATCTGGCTTGAAGTCTGCGACTTGAGAGAAGAAGGATTGCGATAAGTCAAAAGGCTCGGTCTTGACCTGCGATTTCTTTTCTTTTCCGGTATTGCTCGGGGAGACTCCCGCCCGCTGGGCGCGCTTCCAGTTAGCGAAGAGGTCGCTATTGTTTCCGTTGCATGTCTGGCCTGTCGCAACGTAGAATGCGGCCTCGTCGTGGGTTTCAAAACAGCGATAGTCATTCTTGCACCTGTCCACCTGTGCCCTGCAATCTTGCCAATTATTGTATACTCCGCGGACACGGCCCTCACGAACACCATAAAACTTCTTGCGGCTCTTAGGCATTTTATTTACATCGAGCTGTTGCTGGTAGCACGGCAAGAGGTGGGAAAGTAGAGTTCCTAGCTGTTGGAAATTCAGTATTTAGGTACCTACCGTAATGGTCATCGACGCGTTAAAGCGCGTTGGCGTAGCTGTCTCAAAATTACGGGGGTGGCCCAGACCAATTAGATAATTGCGCCTTCGCTTGGAGCGGATATGCTACGTGAAGCTGTGCCACCTGAGAAGAGAAGCGTTTGTTGGCTATGGAAGCAGCGTGGAAGGTGAGCATATTTGATATAAAAGTGTTGGTATAGCTGATATATGTGGTTTCCTCTTATTAGCGTGGGCTAAGGACACAACCTTACCTAGTGATAAAGGAGAGGTGTAGAGTTAAAGGGGTCTAACAAAACAAAACGGTCCTTATCATAGAAGTACTTATTCCACTGCACTGATAATTCTCTTCTTGGGCTCACCACAATACCTAGTAGCTGATGAGAGTTTTGGTATCACATAGGTACAGTATATAATACGTATGAGACTTTTATCGCCCAGCAAGACAAACTTTTGGCTCGAGACACCAGATCTTTGACCACTTATCTCGTGCTCTCACCGCAATTCCCATGACACTGGGTTTGTTTGACTCCAAATTCTGAACACAGGTAATCTGTTCGCTTTTATATGGAAGGCAAATGAGATGCAGTAAACATAAGCTAGACAATGAGCCTTGTTGTCAGTCCCTTGGTGCAGCATAGGTAGTATCGTCGCAGCCGGCTCGAACACGAGAACACTAGGGAGTCGGCTACCGATGCCTAGCCTGGCCGCCGGCAATGTGGTCGTGTTCGGAATTTTCCAGCGCGGCCCAGATTCTTGGCGGCTCGATTGCGGCTCGCTAGGCCTCAATTGGGAAGGCTACACCGGCTCTTGTTTGTGAGGTGGCGTGCATTGTATGTACTACCTCGTAGCGCTTGGCATGATCTTATTTGCAGGCAAACCGACAAAGGCTCCTGCCTCTCGCTCTCCTTTTCAGTCCATTTCTCAGTTGAACCTTCCATTTAATAATAGTGACTTAGCTGTCACGCCGTCCTTCGTTTTTGCAAACCTGTCTACGGTTGCTACACTCGTTTGTTTATATTTGGTCGCTCTTTCCTTCACTTGTTATATCATATTCTCCTGATACTACCTCCTCTGCTGCACTCCTGCCGCCTGGTATTACAGGATTGTCAAACACCTTTCCACTTCGGCTCTTCATCCACTCTACGATATACTATCTCCAGGCCGATCAAGAAGGACAAGTAGAATCACGGTCGAGCCAATTCTTTGATATCGCCATGACGACTTCGGGACAAGAGCCGTCAACGAAGGGTCACGAGGGTAGTCACGAGGGTGAAGTGTCGACGGATACAGTTCGCGGTTCTGCCACCAGTCCGGTAGCCAGCACCGATGAACCGCCAGCACCACCACTGCCGCAACGCCCAACATCTACGCATCCCCAGTCTCTCCCACAGCCGCTCCCGCAGCCATTCTACAGCCATAATCAACCGGTCTATGTCCCATTCACTGGACAACCAGATCAACCGTTTCCTTACGCCACTCCCGTCCGTCCCTTGCCACACCAGTCCTCAGCCTACCTGGCCACCAGAATTGGCCTGACTGTCCTGTCTTCGGTCTGGGGCATCATCATCCTTGCCTTGACAAGTCTCCTCCTTTACAATGACGGGCCTTCCTCGGTTGTATCGTTGTATGCTTATGTCATCGTTGCAATCTCCATACTCTGGAACACGGCAGAGCTCATCACGTACTGCGTGCGTCTACGCAAACAAGTCCAGAGGGGCATCCATCCGGGCGCGCATGTTGCTTTGCATCTGCTCTTCTGGCTAGCTGGTGTCTTGGCGAGTGTCGCGAATATCGCCCTCTACGTAGTCTTACAGTCCCTTCTTGGGGAATGCAAGAACAGCGATAGCAACGACGACGACTCTTATTCCTACTACAACGACTGCAGTGAGTTCGAGCCTCTTGACTACTACAAGTCGGATGTCATCCCAACATTCCGCGCACTGGTAGCCATCTTCATACTCTGGACGATCAACCACTTCGTCCTTTTTGTATTGGCATGCATCGAAACTCATAAGCGTAATGCCATGAGGCCAGCCGCCTTGGTTATGCGAAACAAAGGCCCTGTCCAGGGCGTTTCTTATCTCCCACAGGCCGGCACACAACCGATGCAACCAGTGCAATATTATCCGTATCCCATCATGGTGCAACCGCAACCGGCGCATGTAACGGGGGACGGGCCGCCAACACAGCCTTCGAATGAGAAGCAACCTGCGCAACCCTATCAGAATGTTGCTGGGTTTTACGCACCTGGGTCAGAGCCATCGGCCGGGCCGTCTTCCAATAACGCTGGCACGAGCTCGCCTGCTTAAAACATGGAACGGGCATACTGGAGGACAAGTCGATATTCGATTTATAACCTGCTCTGAACGAAGTAGAAAGCAACAAACTCAGAAAGTATGGTCCTTGTATTTTGGGAGTGTAACTAGCGTTGGAGTTTTGCGATGAGGATTATGTCTGCTACGCTGAGCACGAGTCACTCGGTAATAATAGTAATCGGATGATACCCCTAGCAATGGCCACCGCTGTTGTAGTTAAGCCGACTCCTTCCATGCTTCATGTTGATATTGTTCAATGAGGTGCTAGTTTGAGGTTTTCGTCGTCTATTTTTCACAAGCTTAATTTCGGCACTGGACATTGTGGATGTGTAAACTTGGACATTGCTTGTGCAGCACTTGAGAAAGTTAACCTAATGCTTCACCGTGACAGTTTTACGTGCTCAGAGGGAAAATTAAGCTAAAGTGTTAGCTGATGTTTGGCACTTTTCATTACTTTACCTCTAAACAGAAATACTCGGTAAACTTACTCACTCCCATCCCATGATTAGCTAGCTATACCCGGAGATTGATCATTATCAGGGTCTAATCAAGCACAAAAAAATTAT
This sequence comes from Xylaria arbuscula, assembly GCA_022385695.1. Taxonomy (NCBI): domain Eukaryota; kingdom Fungi; phylum Ascomycota; class Sordariomycetes; order Xylariales; family Xylariaceae; genus Xylaria; species Xylaria arbuscula. The sequence continues at coordinate 33,508 of MU279355.1, read as the reverse complement.
AAAGATGTTATGATAAATATGGCATAGGTAGTTAGGGTTATCATTGTGCAGAAAATGGGTGTCTAGGCCCCCCAATCAATAGCCGACATTGTGTGTGTATGTACTGATGGATGTTGAGGGTTTGGGTTGGGATGTAGGCAGGGGCTTGGCATCTTTGCCGTCGCGGAGGCTTACTTATGGTTATGCCTTGCGACAATAACGCATACTTTGTCCCATTTGCTTAGGTATTTAAGTACAGGTCAAACATGCGTTACCGGTAATTGATTCTTGATTCTGCACATTACGGCATATCTACTGTGGTGGTAGGTATTCCAAGCCATGCAAGCATTCATTCTTCGGTCATCCCCAATACCTATGAAAAGTCCCAAGAGGGCAGCAGTACCCCCCGTACCAACGGGTTGCCTCCAGAAGTTTTTTGTTATTTGATGCACGAGCCATCTACCCCTCCTTCAAGCAGCCTATCATATCTGATCACAGTGTTCGAGATAGCGGACATAAGTGGGTTGGCTCCCTGTGTACTTACTTCTCCAGGTTAGAGGGATACCAGGTAGGTTGGTGGGCTGTCCGCTGCGAGGCGCAAAAACCCCGCCATACTGTCAGATACAGCCCTGAGAGACTAAGAGAGACAACAAACCAGACTAAGTATCCTAAGTATCACTCCTTTCTTCTGCTGTAGGCGCCTAGGTAACCACTTGCAGGCGGTACAGAGGATGCTAATGCACTGACGACATCCCGATCCATCTCCATTATCGTCTCCATCCATCCAGCCCACGTCCCACATCTTGTCGTCTTACCTGCCTTACCGGAAGTACCTCCTCCACCTATCTACACCACCACCACCTCTAGCTGTTGCATCCACGCACCGGCTTCAGCAGCCCAACCTCTCCCTCATTCTGGCTTGACTCCCTAGTTCTTGGTGAGCCGCCTCGCTAGCTGTTCTGCTCCTTCTCTCTGGAGAGACCACTGTCGCCTGCTGTCCTCTCGCTCCTGTGCGGACGGCCAAGTGACCCAGCCCTGTTGTGGTGGTGGTGTTTGTGTTTGTGTGTGTGTACACCCACCTACCTACTTGTTGCCGTCGTGGGGCTTTGGAGACGGTTGTTGAGGGAGATGTTGAAAAGGGGGCGACAGAGAGACAGAACGAACCACTACCAACTATTTGCCGCCGCCGTCGCCGGGACGACACCGAACCGCACTCTGTGGTTGTGTCGAACCTGCTACCGCTCCCGCCTTAGCCGGGCGGACCCCCTGATACCCACATAGGTGTCGCTTCGAGGTCACGAAAGACCGAACCCGATCTCTCCCTCCTGTCCCGCGCGTGACAACGCGCCCCCCTCCGCCCAACATGAACAACGAAGAGGATGCGATGAAGGTGATCCATGACATCCAGGCCAAGATCGACCGCGAAAAGACCTTCCTCAATGGCGCCAGCGATATGCGACGCCAGACCAACAATGACAGCGTGCGCTCTCGGCTCGATGTCAAGATAGAAGAGTCCCAGAAGTTGATCGACTTCTTTGAAGGGAAGCTACAGGAGGCGTTGAGGAAACGCGATGACTACCAGATGAGGCGCCTTGGACACGGTATGGATAGCATGAGCGTGAGCTCCGGCTCAACCGTCGTCGCGTCCATGCCGAGCACCGACTTTCGAGGCGACAGCGAGGGGCCGCCGCCGCCGCCCCCGAAAGATGCCGGTGGATGGTCTGGGGATAGGGGCTCTTATGGTTCCACGCAGTACGGTGACATAGTGCCTCCTCGATATCCGTACGGGTCATCCGGGCCCGGCCCCGGTCCATCTGCCCCCCATCCCCGGCCCAACTACACCAAACTAGGTCGGTTCTCTAGAGCTTCGCGGTGCTGAAATCCAGTTACTAATACCTGCATATAGATTTGATCAAATCCAATACTCCACACCTTGGGCCCCGTATCCAACTGATGCTTACTCAAGTTCAATTCAAACTCAATGTTGAGGAGCAGTACCTCAAGGGCGTGGAAAAGATGGTGCAGCTATATGGCATGGAAGGCGATAGAAAAAGCAAGGCTGATGCTGCTGCTCGGCGCGTTGAGAGCAAACAGAAAATTCATCTTTTGAGGCAAGCACTCAAGAGATATGAGCAGCTCCATATTGACGATCTTGATTTGCCCGATTCTCCTGACGGTCCGTTCCAAACATTCTGCCATACAGTTGAGATGTCATACTGACAGAATATTTCTATAGACGACAGCATTAATATGCCCAATCTGCGGAAGCCATTGTCCGGACAGCTTTCCATCAGGGTGCAGCAGATTCGTGATGTTGATCATGCCTCTACTGGCCGGTTTTCTCGTGGCCCTGAGACATTCGTATCGATCAAAGTTGAAGACAACGTAGTGGCAAGAACTCGAGCTTCTAGAACTGACCGTTGGGAAAACGAGTTTCACACTGTTGCAGTTGACAAGGCCAACGAGATCGAACTGACGGTTTACGACAAGCCAGGCGAGCATGCCTTACCGATTGGAATGCTTTGGGTGCGAATATCCGACATCGTCGAGGACCTTCGGCGGAAGAGGATTGAGGCCGAGGTTAATAGTTCGGGCTGGGTATCAGCTGACAGGATGGGAGGCTCAAATGCGCCGCCAACTCAATTCCCCATGAGCCCTCAACAACAGCAGTTTGGTGCCTCGGCGAGTGTGCCTAGCCCTGCAGGCGCGCAAACTCAATTGGGTGGGAACGCTAGTATCAATATAAGTCAGCCCATCGACGGATGGTTTAATCTGGAGCCCACTGGTGCCATACATCTCTCAATCAACTTTTTGAAGCAAAGCAAGGATCGCAGGCAGGTCGATCTGGGGCTGGGTCGAAAGGGCGCCATCAGACAAAAGAAAGAGGAAGTGCATGAAAAATTCGGACACAAGTTTGTGCAACATCAGTTCTACAACATCATGCGCTGCGCATTGTGCGGCGATTTCCTCAAGTATTCTGCCGGTATGCAATGCGAGGACTGCAAATACACTTGTCATACGAAATGCTACCCAAGCGTTGTCACCAAGTGTATCAGCAAGACCAATGCCGAGACAGATCCCGACGAAGAGAAGATCAACCATCGCATTCCTCACCGGTTCACTCCGTTCTCGAACGTTACAGCCAATTGGTGCTGTCACTGCGGTTCCATCTTGCCCTTTGGAAAAAAGAATTGTCGCAAGTGTAACGGTACGTCCCTCAGAAGGTCAAGTCTCAAATGCCTTGCTAACATGTTGCAGAATGTGGACTTACAGCACATGCCCATTGTGTCCATTTGGTCCCCGACTTTTGCGGCATGAGTATGGCCGTCGCCAATCAGATTCTGGAAGGAATTCGAGCAGGTAAACAAAGGCAAAGCAAAGGGACTTCCTTAAGCGAAAAGACCTTGAGATCCGGCAAGATGAGCCCCTCAAGCACGTCTGGACCAACATCGCCTTATGGTACCCAAGCGACACCCTCTTACCAGCCTAGCATTGCTTCTCAAGAAGCAACTGATGCCGCTAAAGCTATGTATACAAGCCAAACGTCACCGGTACGTCCAAGCCAGCCTGATCGGACTTCATCGAGTTCGACCGCTGCGGCTGCTGCTGCTCTAGCTGCCATGGGTGGAACTATGACTTCGCATGGTTCTCGTCCAGCTGCTGCATCGGATTACTCTAGCAGGCCAGGTGGTTACGGAGGTTCAATGGATTCCCATGATGACGGATATACGAGCAGTCAACAACAATATAACATTCCTTCGCAACCGAAATACAATCCTGCAGCATATGCCAATGTTAGCAATTATCCACCCCAACCCGCGGTACAGACTCAGCAGCCCCGACCGATTCCACAACAAAGCATACCCTCGCCGCAGCAGGCTCAGCCCTCCATCTACCCTCAGAGTGCGCCAATTTCAAAACCGCAACCTACACAAGAGACTCCTTCGCTCACGACGGGCTCTGGCCTCCCCCCACCTACAAGGAGACCCTTGCCGCTTGCTACTGATCCAGGCACTGGCCAGCGTATTGGATTAGATCATTTTAACTTCCTTGCTGTGCTTGGTAAAGGTAATTTCGGCAAAGTCATGTTAGCAGAAACTAAAAAGACTCGTCGTCTATACGCGATTAAAGTTCTCAAGAAGGAGTTCATTATTGAGCATGACGAAGTAGAAAGCATTAAATCTGAAAAAAGGGTCTTCTTGATTGCTAACCGAGAGCGTCATCCGTTCTTGACCAACCTCCACGCCTGTTTCCAGACAGAAACACGAGTATATTTTGTCATGGAATACATTAGTGGCGGCGACTTGATGCTTCACATACAGCGGGGCCAGTTCGGAACCAAGCGGGCACAGTAAGTTTAATCAAGTAGTTACACTCCTACACTCCCACTGACACAAGCTAGGTTTTATGCTGCAGAAGTATGCTTAGCGCTGAAGTATTTCCACGAAAACGGCGTTATCTACCGCGATCTTAAGCTTGATAACATCCTTCTTACTTTAGACGGACATATTAAGATTGCAGATTATGGTTTGTGTAAAGAAGATATGTGGTATGGGTCAACAACAAGCACATTTTGCGGTACACCGGAATTCATGGCCCCCGAAGTAAGTGTTCTCTACTATACGATGACTGCTCGCCAGATCTGTGATTAACGTGAAATCAGATTCTACTCGATAAGAAATACGGAAGAGCCGTAGACTGGTGGGCATTTGGTGTGCTGATATATCAGATGCTCCTGCAACAATCACCATTCCGAGGAGAAGACGAAGACGAAATCTACGACGCTATTTTAGCAGACGAGCCACTCTACCCCATTCATATGCCTCGAGACTCCGTGTCCATTCTTCAAAAGCTACTGACCAGAGAAGTCGACCAGCGGCTCGGTAGTGGGCCCACTGATGCGCAAGAAGTCATGAATCAACCCTTTTTCCGGAATATTGTATGGGATGATATATATCATAAGAGAGTCGCACCACCTTTCTTGCCTACCATTAAGAATGCGACTGACACCAGCAACTTTGACTCCGAGTTTACAAGTGTCACACCCGTGCTCACACCGGTCCAATCAGGTAAGGATCTCGCTAGCATTGATCATCAAGGTCGACTAACTTGTAGTGCAGTTCTTTCCCAGGCTATGCAAGAAGAGTTCCGTGGATTCTCTTATACAGCTGATTTTGACTGAGATTCAAGTCTGCTCGGAAAGATAAAGAATGACTCGTAAAAACTTCTAGGAACAATTGTGGACCGCTTCTGATAGAACTAGAGCGCCGGGTAGGCTGGGATGGCCTCCACGTGCAGTTGAATCAGCTCAAAGACTGCAGTATGGGTCACTTGGATGTGGTCTTTCGCCTACTATAGCAACAGGCGCATTGCATTCTCTAAAGCCCGATGCCACGTAGACAATTCGTACATGTCGGAAAACTCCACTTAAGCATTCGTTTCGGGCCAATCTTAACCTAGGAGTCTTCATGGAGTGAGTGAGTACTGGAGAGATGAGCAAATGTCCCTTTATGAGGAGTTACTTGAACAGGATTCTGCCAGCCCGTGACAAGTCGGACTATGTCAGGGCTTTGAAGTAGGAGTTCGGTCCTTTTCTTGGTAAAGAGTCCTAGTTAGATAATCGGGAAGACTCCCGAGGTAGATAAAGAAAAAGGTCTTGACTTCTCATTTCATTTCTATTTTTCTATTTATCCGCTACATGCGCGCATCCACCCCTCGATCCGTCCTCTCTGGATATGTCACCTACGTACTCAGCTGGTGCCACGAGCAAATTCAAGAAAAACTTGATGTTTTCGTTTGTACCTCAATCTATCTTCATAGTTTTGTATCGTAGTTTATGTATTAGGTATGTATATCTATGTTGCTATGAACCGCTATGAGGCTCATTTCAAACAAGGTTGGGTTGTCGCTATAGAGATTTCTGAATACGTTTCTTAGGGGAGAGAGAAGCACTCAGGCAGCCAACTCTATATTTAGAGGGCACATATAAGTGTAAAAACCTATGTATCCTGGGACGATATCTCACACGCATAAAACAGCATACCAAGTCGATTTTCGACACAAATATTGTTGTGATTATGAACGGGAACAAAATGACGGGGCTCTATTAATTTGATTGTCGAATGCGAAATGAGAGAGTTCCACCCAAAACCCCAGTCATGCTTTACCAGAATCTGATAATATAGAGATAGCTGAGTAGTGAATAACAGTAATATGGCTGTATGTCTGTGACTGTAATTCCAGACGATATGATATTTGTACAACTCTAGCTGAGATAGGGAGGTTATATGGTATAGGTACATTGTTGGATTATAGTTGAACAAACCACTATGGTAATATATCAGGCACTTAATGCCTGCTAGCTAGCAGTATCAGCGTATGAAAATGTCTTGTCAGAACCAACTCTCATGTGTCTATCTCTCGATCTACTTTGATTGAAAGGACGAGGTACAAGAAGATTCGAGACTTGTTTGTCAGCAGTCTCTTCAGCAAACTAGTTTGCCCCAACCAAAGGGGCTAAGAACGTTTGTATTGCATGTCTAGTCACCAGGGTTCATGCGTTGCCGTACGCCAAGGCGGCGTGTGCAGAAGCCAAACTATTTGTTTGTTTCCTTCTGTACTATATTCTTTGGTCATTATGTACGACGAAGCAAGAGAATGGCTATGAGCCCTGTAACGGCAACACCCGTTGCCACGCCCTCGATAGCGATGAGCGAGATATCTCGCATGCGAAGCGCGATCTTTTGGTCGCTTACTAGATCCGCGAAGACTTCGCGCCAATAATCGGTGTTGGTGAGTGCTTTGCGCCATGGTACCCTGGGTAAGATACTCCTTAGAAAAGATTCAAGGCTTGGGTATGATGGCGGGATCACGTCGGATTCCGGCGCAGGCACATCAGGCACAGCCATGACAATCGGTTCCTCCTTGCCCTCACTATCTGCTATTGATGGGGAAGTAGCAGTGTCGGCCGTGGCAGCGATGGCGGCAGCAGCAGTCGTAGCAGCAGCCGCAGCGATGCGCTCAGCCACTTCGCGTGCAGTGCGCTCCTCGGCGAGTGCTTCGCGCACCTTTTCCTCGAATCCCCGCACAAGCCGCCTCCGCCTCCAGGGCTCGGCGCCAAACTGCAGGAGCAGGAACAAGAGGATGTTAACGCCCATGAGACCCCAGGTACCCCAGGTGCTCATGCGCCTTATCTTGTCGCTCCAGATCTGCTCCTCGTGGTAGCGGGCGAGGATGCCGGCGCCGAGCTCATGACCAAGGCGCTCGGCTTCTCGCTCAGCCTCTTCAAGCTCTACGGCCCGCTGTGCGACCGATGCCTCGAACTCGTAATCCTGCCGGTACAGCGTAGTGAAGCGCTCAAAGTCGAGGGGGGTCCAGGTCTTCTGGCGCGCCAGGAGTGTCGTCACCTCGCGCTGGGTGGCGGAGCGGTCGGACACGGCGCTTTTGTAGGCGCTGCGCGCGGCGGTTAGGTGGGCTTGCGCGGCGTGGAGATCGGATTCGAGAGCGGAGATCTGCGATTTGAGGGATTCGATGGACGAGTACCCCGTCAGATCGTTGATGCGCTGCGAGGCGGTGAATAAGGTAGTTTGCGCTCGGTCCATGAACGAGGACAGGGATTGGTTGAGGGCTGAGCGTCGCGAGTTCTGGGCCGAGGGGAGGTCGGAACTGGAAGCGGATGATGGTGGTGGTGGCGGCGGTTGCGGCGATGGTCTGTCTTGCTTTTGCTCTAATTTGGATGGATCTATCGAGGCTCTTTGCGTATAACTGTCGGTGACGGTTGAAGGGAAGGAAGGCGAAGAGAAAGAAGAGGGAGAGGATGAAGAGGAAGAGGATGAAGAGGAAGAGGAAGTCGTCGAAGCCTGCGACTTGTCTTGGCTGGTTCCGTTATGATTCGGAGGCTTTGGAGACGAGGACCAGAAGCGCTGATGTTGGCGCCTCGACACAAAGCCGTGTCGACAGCTCCAACATATGGACGCCGGCGCGCGCGTCAAGGTTCTGGGCGAGGCAGCGCTGCAGAAGAGCTGCTTCCATGGCATCCCTGTTGCCGCAGCCGATGTCGGGATGAATTGGTCGACAATCAGCCTCGAGCCGACCCCGAAAAGGGGCCCGACAGCCCGGGATGTCGACATTGACAATGCGGCGGCGAGGTATGAAGCCCTGTCGTCGATTGAGTCGTCGGCTGTACGGTTTTCAAACGTTTCGACGGTCCGACAGTGAGGGACATGAGATGCTTAGCTTCGGGTAAGATGGGTTGAGTCTCGGCCGTCCTGGAGGGGAGCTCGGGCCAAGTCGGAGCGGGTACCTGGTAGGCAGTGGGTTAAATGACGCTGCTGTAGGTAACCTACCTACTACAGAACGTGGTAACTACCTACATACGGCAGATTAAGGTTCCTTCCTACATACATATGTAGATGCCTACCTAGGTAGTGCCTCCGATAATTGATACTGCATCTAAGAAACAAACTTAATAGCTGGAACGTGGGAAGGGTGTCTGAGAGATTAAACCTCGACACACTTAAACATCTACACAGATGATTTAAACTTCGTATTTCCATATCAGGCATGTTCTCATTCGGGTAAGTGTCTAGCTCATAAGATACGCTAATTTGCAGTGTACCTGTCCACGTGTTTGCGTGCTGGAGCGAAAGGTTATATCAGAGTTTCAACCATCAAGCCAATGGACCTCGTCAAAAACTATACCTGTCAATATACAGAAACTGGATAGCGAAGATATTGAGTCCCCAATCAATTGGTAGGCATATCAAACACCACAAGACTACGGCCGCAATAGCGTACACCGGGAAAACTACGGCAGAAGCAGAGCCGTTGTCCCACCATACTATACACAAGGTCGTCAATAGGGTGCTTCGTTTGGTCAATTCAACACATCATATCGCATCACATCTACGAACCTTGAAGGCCAAAAGACAGATACATCACCACATCTCAGTATGGCTCGTCCCAAACGTGATGTTCGTGCGGCGGCCGAGGAGTCCACGACTCCACCTGACGGTCTAACGGCGTCTCAGAGTGTCGCCAGAGTCATCAAGGCCGAAGGAAACAGCCTCTACACCTGCTCTTTGCCGAACCAGAAAACCGTTCTGGTTGAGCTCGCAGTTCGTTTCCGCAATACCATATGGATCAAACGCGGTGGCTATGTGTTAGTGGATCTAACGCCTTCCGACGAGACAAAGGGCAGAGTAGAGGGTGAGATCGTCAACGTTGTCCGCGAAGAGAAGGAATGGCGCAAACAGAGCTACTGGTGAGTTCGTCAAGATATCACACTTCACACAGGCGGTTAACACGAAATCTTAGGCCGAAAGAATTCGCTAAAGCAACTTATGATGACGAGGAGGATGAGGAGTCGACCGTCGGCAAGATGCCGCCGTCAGACTCTGAAGGCGAAGACTGAAAGTCCAGCTATTGCAACAGACTTACGCAGTCTTTTTATCGCGAGAGGAGTAACCAGACGAGGTGGGTGCTCGCTCTCTGCCAGCGGCCACCAAAACGACTGTGGCAGCTAAAACAGCTATTACAACACCCGAGCTGACATTCGTACTAGGGAAGACGTTCCATGCCCACTCCTGAAGCCCCCAGAGGGCGTATTGGATGAGCGGATGAGCACCACTGCGCCATAGAAGATAGGGGGTGGACCAGGCGAGATATGAGTAGAATTGGTAATGCAACGAGCGTGCGAAGAGCAGCCCGATAACATTGGCCGAGAGAATAGTGGTCATCACGTACTCTGGCGTAACTTGTGCTGATATTTGGGGCTCCTCCTGGGGGCTGAACGGGGAGCTGAGTCTCAGGATGGGTGCGACAATTGATAACCAAGGCTTCTTTGCTGGTTTCAACCACTTGTTCAGAACAAACCATACAAGGACGGAGACATGCGCTGCCAGTAAACCCAGAGCAAAAGGTCGGCTCAGAAAAGCATCTTCACCGACGAAGCGCCAGTTAACGGTCCATTTAAAAAAGAATTGACGAGATAGTTCGAAAGCCCGAGAAAGATAGCCTTGTGCGTTTTCGCGGAGGAAGGGGATGGCTAGCGTGAACTGAACCTGGACAATGATGGCAGCCAATTGAAGACTACCCGTAAACCCTCTCCCCAGGAGGAGAATTACACCGACAGCTGGCAATACTAGTAGCAATGACATCTTAATGCCCAGACCCAAAGTATACACGGCAGCGCCGAGTGTCCACGCTCGCTTTTGGAACAAGTAGATGGTGACCCAGAGGAAGAAGACAGCGAAGCAGTCGTTGAAGCACCGAAGGACGAAGATGCTGTGAAGGCGCTTCGATAGGATCAATAATGGAAATACGTATGGTGGCACCTGGAGGCTCAGAGTTAGTACAACGAGCGACTAGACGTACAGCTCAGAGTCACCTGCCTTTGCTTTCCAATAACATGCCATGACCACAGCCAAGGTGGCCATATACAGAACGGCAAAAAGCTGTTGGGCCAAGAATATATCTCTTCCCTTGTCGGTCAGGTAGTACAGGCCAGTGTACAAGTAGACGTGGGCTGCCGGGTAGACGAGGGGGCCGGTGCCGCCCTTTATAACGGTGTAGTCGCGCTCGCCGGCGACGAATTGCTCGATCTGCTCCATGTATGCTTTCCAGTCGATCTCGGTGTCTGCCCACCACAGGCATGGTCAGCCGTGTCGTCCAAGCGGTCCCGGATGATTACCGCGCGAGCATCTTCTTACATGGCACTCTCCATATGACAGCCGCGCACAGCAGCGCGTCTAGGAGGAAGAGGCACGGCGGTATGAGCCGCGACAGTGTCCGATTGCGGCCATTGGCAACATCGAGGCCAAGCTGAATCACTTTCGCGATCATCCCAGGCTCTTTATCGGCCATGGTATTCGTTGCCGTTGTGGTGAGATGGACATGCGACAGACTGAGGAGCTGTACCACGATAACCTAATACGTGTAGCTTTGGGGGGAGCTTGGGGAAGTGGACCGGGGTCTCTGAAACAACTTATCGATATTATTATATGCTTCAAGGCAGTAAGATTGTCTAGGTAATATATGGATTATGCGCTTTATGTACATATTATTCTTAGTGCCCAGGTGTAGTTCAAGATGCAGTGTAGGTAGCTTAAGATACCCACACCGGTAGGTTGTCAGTGGCTCATCTTGATACATGTCAACATAGCCAAGACTTGATTTAGGTAACATAGGATACTTATTTTATACCTGATTCAGAGAGTTAGAGATGCCGAGCGAAGTATGATTACAATCTCGACCGGTTCAAGACCTCTCCGACAAGCGTCACCACATCCTCAGCACACCCATAAGAACCCTGGTATCCCCATCCAGCATGCCCGTAGTTGTGAACAACCCAGGTGTCTCCGATCTTCTCCTTTTCGATCCTCACGCCGCCGTTCCTGTACGGACGAAGGCCGACAGCATGGCGAATTATGTCGAAGCCCTTGACACCCTGGCCATTGGTCATCTCCGGCATCATCTCAGCCACGCGCCGCATGATGCGCATCGCCTGGTTAGGGTCGGGCTGGCTCTCCCATTGACCCTTGGAGTATGTGCCGCCGAGCACGGTGCCTCCGCCTGCCGCTCTCGTCATCACATAGCAGACCTCGTCGTCGGCATCGTCCGTGCCCGACTTGGTGAGCATGTACGGTGCCTCGTTGCGCACCACCACGACCTGGCCGCGAATGGGAATAACATTCTGGTCTAATACGCCGCCGAGCCTCGACGCCATGAGGCCGGTCGTGTTGATGACCACGTCGGCCTTGCCGCCAGTATGGCTCAGTCGAGATGCTTCGGTGATATGCTCCAGTTTCCCACGTCGCAGAACGACCCCGTTCTTGCGGCACTGGCCGACCAGCCACGGCAGATAGAGCATCACGTTGATACACACCGAGCCGAATTCACAGCCTGACGCCATGCCCTCGGGCAGTTCCTCTTTGGATAGCTCTCTGTAGTCGTCGAACAGAGACTGATACCAGGGATTCTCTAGGAACAGGCTATCGAAACTGTAGCCACCTTTTCTCAGCTTCTCGAGGTCTTTCTCACGGCGATAGACTCTTGATTCTACAGTAATCAGCTCCAGTAGAAAGGCAGTGTAGGGAGCGAATACTTGCTCTGTAGATGAATGCCTGCCTCGGGAACCTCCACGGCCAGCCTCTTCAATTCTTTCCACGTGCGGGTCTCCCAGCGGTTGTTCTTCTCTGATTGCATACTGCTGATTGTTACTCGCAGTCCCAGAAATTAGCGGGGGTCTTTATCTTACGGCAACACATTGGCGCCCGCTATTGGTGAAGCATATTCTATATCATAGTCACCAGGCATATGCTTTGCTATGATAGTGACGACATTATCTTTCTGCTTCGACAGCAGGTAGGCACAAGTTAAGCCAGATACGCCGGCCCTGCAACTATGTAAGCTCGCTCGCTCAGATTTGAATGGTTGAATGCCCCACGGACCCAACAACAACAATGTTCGACATGTTGATTAGCGCTCAAGTTACCAAACGACGCTCAGTGTCTCCCTGGTCGAGGAGTGGCTGGAGTAGTGGCGAAGTGAAGGCTCTGGGTGAACATTTACTTCAATGCGCAAGATACACGTTAGTTATCTCTCTGGCATGTAACTCCTGAATCTTGCAATGTGTTAGTCATTGCCCGGCCGATCCTTGCCGACGGTAAACTGCGGGACTGCCTACTCCGCTGCCGGCTTCGGCTTAAAACTCCAACTCAATCGCCGAGTCTGGTTGGTTGACAGCTTGCCAACGGTTTAAGTTACGTTGCTTATTCAAAGATATCGCTGCATTTGAATTTTTCATTATGGTATTCCGGCTTGTCATAGAACGCATGCTTGCTGCTATACGAGTTGTAATCTAGAGGACTAGTTTAGAATACTAAGCAATGGCTAGTTCCATCTAGTGTCAACAACTATCTTGAATTTAGTCGTATAGCCAACGTACTTTTTATCTTAAGAGCTCAGGCAAACTTATCGGTCTCAGAAACACTTCGCTTTGGCATTATACATTGGTCTCCTCTCAGGATACCATGCCATAGCAGTTGACCATACTAGACTTCTTGATCTATACACATCATCTTCAATATCATTGATAGATTCTCCAATAAATATGCAGCCTGTTTTGGCACGTTCTTCGCTGCTTTCCACCATAGCATAATCTGAATGTGATCTGACAGTTGCACCATATGTGGCTTTTTCAGACTTTGGGCTTGAACACCGATTTCTGCTTGTCAGCTTGAATTCACGAGTGACATTATTATTTCTTAGGCCTGGTGATCTCGAAATTTGGGTGGAAAGGAGGAATTAGGGACCCAGCTGGAGATATCCAGTTCTCACATAAGACAAACCTGTGTGAATCAGGAGTCAATGTGGGAGGATGTGTTAGAAGCCCAGGCTGATTTGTTTTCGCATTCGCATCCTACAAGCCATCATCATCTTCAATGTCTCGGTATGCCCGGCCAGGAGTTGGTGACCGTGATGAATTACATCACTATGTTCCTATATTCTTGATACGAGGCTTCATTCGCCTACCGATCGATGCTGATCGATCACTGCAGACGCTATCTGACGTCGTCTAAACACGACCTACACCGAGTGCGCGCGTATAAACTCTTGAAACCTGCGCAGAGGTACAGTTGACACTACGTTCAATGCAGCTAGGCTCGTAAGATGTGCGTACGGCATTGGTTGTTTCGAAATGTATGTCAGCATCTGCTCTTCCTACGTGTGCTACTAGTTGGATTCCTGCTTCCTTTGAATTGACATAGTTCGAATAAAGCCTGCTCTCCTTGTAAGCTGTGATGCTACCCAATGTTATATTATATAATATCTGAGAATAGCACCAACGCCAAAGAGATGTTCGTGCATCTTGCAGACATACCCCCTCCCTCAAGGAGACTATTCGTTTACGCGCTACGATACACTGACGCTTTTCGTGCTTGCTGGCCCCTATCGTTGACACATAGAGCTCATCTATATTCCCATCCAACTACGCGAAACATAACGCCACCAACATCGAGCAGTCATCATACGCCGTAATTATCTGCCAGCAGATCCTCTGTACTGACGCCACGTATCTCAGTCTAAGACCTCTCTACCCCGTGGCTTCCGCCCTCGGGTGGACATCAAGGGCTTTCCTCAGCGCCTAGTTACAACACGAGCAAGATGCCGTTTTTTGTGGCCCATAATATCTATTCAACATACCTATTAGCTAATAACCAAGCCCCCTACGTGCTAGCCTTTTTGATATCCATCTGACGAGCTTGAGAGAGAGCACGTGTCTCGACGAGTTTTCAAGAAGCAGCAACAATTAGGGGTCACGAGGGAGACCGAGAATGGCGCGAGGCTAATAACTGATAAAGGAGTGACCCGGCGATATTAAGCATCTGACATGACCTCATCTTGCCTGCTGAGCTGACCGTCTAGTCTATGCAGTGTAGATAACATGATGAACCATTTCTCCGGAATGCTCTGAACCGTCTGATCTCACCTCATCCCATCATCACGCTAAAGCAGTACCATGCGTTATACACTACTACCTACACCAACAATCGCTCACCGCCGACCCGCGCCTCGCGATCGCAGTGTATACAGTATAGGATGGACTGATCTAATCCGACATCTGATGAATCTCACGGAAGAAGCCTTCCCCCCTCGTCCTACACGGGGCTGCTTAAATGTATGAGGCGTTTGAGGATGTGGTCCTTGGCTAGTTCGTGGAACATTGCCGGGTCCGGAGTTTGCGGAACTTGGGACTAGAAGTTGGTAATATTCTGCTGCGGCTCATACTCTCTGCGATCATACTTATGTACGTTCGTTCATTGTGAAGACCTGCCCGTAAGGCTCCATTTTGCCCATCTCGCCTTTCTGATACCTGCCCAGCGACGATCCCATACCACGTGTGGTTTAGAGTCAAACTCTACGTACTAGAAGGAAGAAAAGTCTTCAAAAAGTTATGACGGCCAGCTTATGGTGGCTAGGTATAGGACACGAGAATAGTACCCACAGATAGTCAGACGTGCCGTCCCGTTCTACTCAGCCTACATGCAGCATAAGTTGGGGTGAAAAAGGCTCATTCAGGTATACGCTATACTACACGTAGATATATCACGAACGCTAGAACGTGGATGTCCTCGGAAGGATGCAAAATAACGATTGGAAGTGCAAAGACTATGGCTATATCAGTATGCTAGACACAGCCTGCTAGGTTAGGAACTGCCGGTCCGAAATGAAGAAGGATTACTCTGGGGTCTTTTGGACTTATTAGTGTAGTGTAGGCTACTACACTACGCTATTCTCCTGAGAGAAATAGAGCGGTAAGTACATCTATTTCGTAGATTTCGCTCTCTCTCTCGGGTGTTCGCATCCCTAGCCAATGGACATATAGGACACCAGTTGGTTGTGGCTGCGCTTCCGTTAGAAGGGAGCTGTTTAAGATAAAAATATACATATATAGTAGGTACCCAGTGTACCATTTAGTAGAACATTATAGTGCAGGAAGTGAGGTTGTCTCATAAACCACAGCTGTTCCTAAAGCAGCAAGGCTGTTCAGCCCCCCGATGGCTGGTTCTCTTTCTTTTCACCAAGTTGCCCTACACCGAGGAAGAAACCACGAGGATGGGCTTTGTATCTCGAAAGCCACTGCCTAGGCTCCTGTTCACTAGGGATTTCTAGCGCTATACCACTTAATCAGTAATGCAAATTATTTTATAGTGTAGTATACATGACACGCCTACCCCGACCTTACGATGTCACCCAATTGGCGCACTAGGTGGCTGCGAAGAAAACTCCGGCTTAGGCATCGTGTGTACTGTTTCGGCTGGTGTCTTAGGCTTCAGGACACCAGTCTTAGACTGAATCAGCCTTTGTGGCGCTCTAACTAAACTACAGGGGGGCAGCAAATCTACACTATGAAGCCAATGGCCACTGAATCCATCTTTTTGTGCTCCCTAGTCAGATCAAAATCTTACACTATCCCGTAGGAAGCCCGCCTAGGCTACACTAGAGTCAGTATATAATCCCGCGGCTAGAATTCCGTGACCAGGGACGGAGATAAATACCTACGTGGACACTACTAATTATGATGGTACTAACTATCAACTCGCCCTTGATGATAATCGGGGGTAATTATCTTTTTTTATCCCCAGGCTGTCGGCTATCTCTTCTCAACTAGTGTAGCTCTCCACTCTCCATCCCTCCCTTCCCGATTCAAAGTAAGATCAAGTCATACCTGGCGGAGCAAAAAATGGCGAAATGAATCTCTCGTCAATCGGCGCAAAACAGAGCGCACGGGCCAAAGTAATACCGAAACGCGGGACGAGAACTGGAAGTCACGATACCAAATTTTCAGCGACACAAAATAGGATAAAGAGATGGCGTGTTTTTTTCCCCCTTCGGCGGGCTGACTGGTAAGATTTGTTGCTGCGGCTCAAGTACCCAGTAGGGTACGCGATCAAGAGCTGATTCTCGGAACCGAAGCCGGCGTAGATCCTGTCCTCAGCTCCAGGGCTCTCCCAATCTGCCATATTTCCAGACGCTGTATGTAGTGTAGGCCACCTAATCAGCTACCTTGGCTGCGTAGAATAACTTGCGCCTACGATACTGTACCTAGACCACTGACAAGCAATGGGAGTGTAGTCACGTAACAATGATTGGTGTAGCCGAGCGGCAACTGCCTCTACAGTAAATACCCAGTGTATATAGCATAGATTGTATAGCTGCAGTGTATCTTTTTCATGGTGTTGGCTTAACAATGCCGATTCCCGAGACCTAGAAAAGCGGTGTTGGTTTGGATCCGGTAGTGTATACTCTTGGACCTGGCTGATACCGGTACCACATGCGATGGGACGGTAAGGGTTAATTAGTATAGTATCTGATCCTCCTCAGAAAAAGCCACCTACTTAGTGTATGCTGACCACATCAACTCCCTATACAGGTAGGCTAGAGACCATCAGCCCACTGCAGTGTACCACAGTACTTTGCCCATTCCCACGGCCGTGCTCCGGCGTAAATGTAAATTTTGGTAGCGAGGCTGACCAACTTGATAATTATGGCTTGATGTCTCGAGCTAAAACTGCCTGGGTACGTAGGCTAGTCGGCCTAGGCCGGCCCAGGCTACCATATTCTTTCGTGCATGAGATGATAATAATCCGAGTTTGTTATTGCACGGGATTCTATCATCATGGGTTCACAGCTGAGAGTCTCGACTGTGCTCCAAGCGCTGCTCGAACATGCTGACGCTGTGTCCCACAATGTGCATGAATTGGCGACCCGAGGGAATGGTAGTGGGGACGCGTGGTACATGAGCTGGGTAACGAGAAGCCGGACTGTTGGTATCGCATTTCTGACCGCATCTTCATCCAACGTCATCTGGGTAGTACCAACAATATGCATGGCGACAAATTTTACGAGTCCTTTGACCTTTTGGCCGTGAGTAAAACGGTCACCATGCCAGACACCGCGACCATGCCAATTAAAGTTGTTAATCTGTATCTTTGTAAATTCATATCTGTGTAGATTTGTAATTCGATGCTAGAGCTTCTGGCTAGAGGAGATGTAGTGTAGTAGGGTTCTTTTGCCACTAAGCTAGAGGGGATACCGATAGAACGAACCCTCAGCCTCAGAGAAGTTGGGTATCCATGGCCTCTACAGATTGCTGGGTCGAGAAAAACAGACACGGCTCAAGATTCCAGCGCTTGCGTCAAAGGTCGAACACGTGTTTCTGTTCGCGCTATGAAGGGGTTCACCCGATTTCCGACCTGATGCAACCAAGACAGACCGACACGTCACATTTCTATTTTCTCCGCTAGGAAGTTTCAAAAGGATATAAACGAAAATAAAAAATCAGTGGAAACAATGTTTCGGGCAGTTTGCATCAGGTCTGCGCGGCGCGCTACGAGTGGCTAAGACACACGTACGGAAGGTCGCGGAGGCGTACATGTAAAAGCGGTGAGACAAGAGCAAGACAGCGGCTCTCGTTTCTCCCAATAAGAACAGTGTACTGAGTACGCAGTATGTCGTGTCATGCGGCCATTACCAGGAAATCCCCTCGAGCCGGTGCCGCGCTGTTGGGACCCGGCAGGTCGGGTTGTGTTTGGAGAAGCGCTGCGGGCGTGCGGCACATGTCGCTGCGTGGTGGTGAACGGCTGGCGAAAGGGGCAACCCGGGAGTAAGCAAGGGGATCGTGCTATTGGAGCATCACATTCTGATCTAGATCTCGTGGCTTCAACCGCATGGCCTGATTTGTACGGGGCGACATGTTCTTGGGTTCTGCTTGGGTTCCACGAGCAATACCACCACGAGGGAGAGGCAAATAGCCAAAGGTGCCAGGGATCATGCGTTCCAGACTACTGGGAGAGGTAAAGGCAGGCGGTAGCATGTGAAAATACGTACTCAGTAGTGCTGTAAAGAAGGGCCCACGTTTTGAACTCGCTCCTAACCTGTTCAGAACCTACCTGTCCTTACGGGCGGCGGCAACCGAGTTTCCAATGCGTTGGGATTCGATAAGAGGTCGACCTGTCAGAAACGGGCTGCCTTATTGAGCCGGGTTTCATGCAAACTAACAAACCATTGCAATCCACATATTCTTTGACAGACTCTTACATATAAGTAATACATACCGAGTACATACCTACCTACCGCTCTGCTAGTGCAGCGCTAATCCAGACTAGCATCAGCCCTGATACAGACCTCAACCCAGTTTGTCTCAGCTCATTTATACTGTCATGGCAGAAAGCTGTAGCAGGCGAGACGTACCTCGTAGGTAGGCGTCAAGCCGCTGCGACAACCGTGGACGCCACTGTGGCAAGAAAGGTCACAAGGGTATTCCTCCCTCCTTCTTGCTATCTCAGACAAGGCAGTACCGGCAAGGCGAGACGTCCATGTCTCAGTATCGTACAAGTTCTGTCTAAGACCTTGACCGTTTTTTCGACTTCGGATTCTGGTTCTCGCGCTTACGAAACACCATCCGGCCTACGTATACAGCCATATGTTGTCACATGTGCCGGAATGTTTCAGAGATGCTACGTCTAGGCTTTGATAGTAGCTACCGGACAGAGGCAAGTCACTGAAGGGGTTCTTTTGAGGCTTTTGTTGACTTGAAGGGTATGGGCATGGCTTCATACGCTACGCATCTAGTGCACGGCTTTGCGATGCCCAGGCCTCTGCCTCGGTAGATACTGCA
Organism: Xylaria arbuscula; assembly: GCA_022385695.1. Lineage (NCBI taxonomy): Eukaryota > Fungi > Ascomycota > Sordariomycetes > Xylariales > Xylariaceae > Xylaria > Xylaria arbuscula. Next base: position 14,346 of record MU279355.1, on the reverse strand, counting down.
TTGATAATCCAATCATTACTCTTTTCAATTTCACAAAGGTAAATTCAGCGGGAATGATTCCCATATTCGTCTACGTCGACAGGAAAAGGGACCGCTGATGGAGCCACCTACCAGGATCTTTGGGATTTAAGCGTTTGCGATACCAGATCCAGGATTTTAAGCCGCGACTAATGCCGGCGGAGGGAAAGAGGAAGCGGAAGATGCGATGAAGATTCCAAAATATATCGCTAGTCCGTATTAGTTCTGTTAGTAAGCACGCGACGTTCTGTATGAGTCGTCTATTGTTGCCCTATCAGACAAGTATCCTGGCCTAATTTGAAAATGGAAGTTATAGATACAGTACTATGGCGTCAATGACTACTGTGTATTCAAAAGTAGTGCACACCATATTCACTTACTTAGAGAGTAAACTACATACGTGTAGGTATGACATTATCTTGCGTGTGGCTAATGTCCTTCCAGCATGTCCAGGGGGGATTTATTAAGTTTGCGTGCAGATTGTATAACTCTGCTTGAAATCCTAAAATGGTGAGACTGCGGAACAACGTTCTTATATCGAACTATTACTATATATTTCTTCAGCAGTGCTTGAACACTTGCTTGTTTTCAACAAATGGCTATTGGCTATGACTTATGTACTCAGTAGGACATAATATATCTCCAGTTGAGGCATAGTTCCCTCCATTCATACATGTGCCACCAACATGATATCTACACTAGACATTCGATGTCATAGTTGATCATATTGGGTATAGCTCTGGATAAAGGTTCCATGCCAGCTGCTACATTTGAAGCAAGCGTCAAGTAAGTACAATAGTGCCAGTCTTTACACTACATACTTGTGCTGCCAACTCTTTGGTGGTGCGTAAACTAGGGAGGAACCGGACATCAAGAAGGGCGAAGTAGGCATCAGCTTCCCCTAAACTTCAAAGGGTTATCACTTATTTCGACCGTTATATGTATAAGTATCTAAGGACAATATATCGTAGTATACTACACGAACTAAGCCGTTCTATATCTGAGCACCTACAAAAGAGACTTCTATTGGGATCTGAGCGCCAGGAGTTCAGAGTCAGACATAGGGCAAGAATCTTTTTTAAAAAAAAGGATGAGGGGCAATCAGTTTAGAAGCAGCATGTTCGATGCTCATCTATGGGTATAGCAACGCATTGACAGCTTATTCCCGCTCGGTACCTGTAGTCGGGACGAGTGGGGAAACGATTGGCTTTCCAGCTTCCCAGAGGTTTGGGCTTGCAGGATATCGTCAGGTAGTGTTGCAGCAATATACGCAGCCAGTGCTGCGCAGCTATCCTACGTGCGTCCGCATGTGTGGTGATTGGGTTATGGCGGGGATATCGCTTGCTCATTCGACAGAAAAGCTGTCATGGATGGTCCGCAACGTAGTGGGATAAATACCGGCATGCTACGACCTTGTATTCCATCGGTAAGATATGGTGGCTAATTAAGCTATATAAAGACTTTTATAAGCTAGGGAACAGGGTGCCCTATCTGCTCCCTTATGACATGCTTAGTAGGTGGGTAATTATGCCGATGGAACTATTTATTACTATCGTACTATCGTCAGTTTGTCTTCACGCTACTTATATACAATGACAGTATCCCTTGTTTGCATACTAAGTAGGTGTATATGTGTAACGTAGTGCTACTAGATCTGTTATAGTGCATACAGTATTTACTGAATCGTGGAGGAAGTGGAAGTTTTTTAATATGTGTAAGTTCCTTCGTTCTTTGGCAAATGCCAATGAGGTATCCTGCCTATCAGCCCATCTCCACAAGGGCGGAGCACTTAGTCCATATTAGCGGCAAAATATACTTAACAAAGTTAGCTTGATTCACTTAGTTCCTACCCTAGCTACATGTATAAAGGTAGTACGGAGTATACCTAGTCCCACCCAGTTGTTCCCTGCCCCGATTTATCCCTCCAACCGGTCAGACCTTGCTGGGGAACACTGCTGGGGACTCCCATGTCTTCCCCTGCCGCATGAGTCCTGGGCTGGATCCTGGACAGCCCGCTGCACCAAGACGCCGGGCGCTGGGTCGTTTGTACCGTACCCGCCTCCAATCGCTTGCTTAGCGCTGTAGACACCTACCTCTCGACATGTACAGTGCACTCTGCATTGCCTACCTAATGTCCTTAGGTACATGTATGTAGGTAGGTTCGCTACAGTACACCAGGTAGGCTCGAGTACATAGCAGCACTCTCCGCGGTAATGTGCAGGTTACAGCACGGTATAGTACAACTGCCTGTTAGCGCTGCAAAGGGTTGTGGTGCGTTAAAGGACTTTTGCTGGGTGCGCTTCGCACTGTATATACCTGGATATAGCGGTGCACTGGTCCCAAGTAAGTTCCGTAGGGGTGACAGACGTTGGCCAGCAACGTAAGAAACCTAGACCCCGCGACCAGAATGTCGGTAGCATGTCCCAGTGTGGCAGTACATGAGGAACCAAACACATTCCATTTTTTTCAAGACCCGAGCGCTTGTACCAACCCCATTCCTCGGAGCCCACCCACCCATCCCATCATTATACACCTGCGCTACCTGCACTGCACCACTACGCTAGGTCACTGCACTACCTCCACCCCGTCAGAACCCCGTCAATTGAAGGTTGGCCCTTTCGCCTGCATATCTCGCGCGCTGTCTAGGTGACCTCGTGCCGGTACAGACTACTGCACCTTGCCATCTCCCACCCTTCCTCCTGGAATTCCTCGTATGTTTTGTACACCCGACGAATTGCTGTTTTCTTCCCCTTTTCTTTTTTTCTTCGTCGACAAACTTGAGCTCCAACTTTAGATATCAAGCATCACCGTTCTGAGACGCCATTACACTTCTCACAACTGTGCTTGTTGTGCTCAGCTTCGGATCTTGATCCCATCCCGGTTTCTTATCTGTCTACCTCCAAGGTGCCTTTATCACCTTGATATTACCTCGTCAATATCACTAGTAGAGGAAGTGGATCGTATGGCTTGAACCAGTTATCAGCAAGGCATATCGGAGCCGTCAACCTTCTAACAGGCAAACGCGCTCATTAATATCCAGCCGCCATCGCCACTATTTTCCATTGCTGAGAGGGACGTGGGCACTTTCCAGGACGAAGTTGTCTTTTGTGGCGACCTGAAATAAGTTTCAAAGAGATGGTTGGCCAGTTATAACAAGCCTGCCACCACACCACTCTTAACCTAACGCCGCATTTTATGGAAGCTACTGGGAACAAAATTACTCTGTTCATATAGCATTTGGGGGAAAATATCACCGCTCCATCGCAATCATGAGTTCGTCGTCGGCGCCGCCTAGAGAGGGCAAAGAGAAGAGGGGAATGGATAAAGTTCTGTACAGGGTGAAAACTGTTTTCCACAGGAAGGGAAGCAGTTCACGCAAGGGCGCGGCGAGCACAGGGCCAGCGGCTGTGTCTGGACCTATTATAAGGTAAGGCTGCCATGAGTACAGCAATCTGAGCTATAGCTAACAGTCGGTGAAGCCAACCTCCTGCACCTCCGGTGAAAAAATTGCCAGAGTATGAGGGTGCCACGAGGATACCTAGGATTCAAGTTCACGAGGAACGTGCGAAAAAGCTTGGTGCTCGTTTTGGATTGGAAATCAAACCTAGCGAATGGCATAGCTCTGAAGGAGAGGTTCTCCGAGTCGACAAGCCCGTTCGCATGCGAATCCATCGGGAGTGCCACCGATGCAAAGCACGTTTTGGCGCAGGCAATGTGTGCCCTTCATGCCAGCACACGCGATGCAAACAGTGTACCCGGTATCCAGACAAGCAGACCGACGCTGAGCGCCAGGCCAATCGAGGGAGGAGAGACGCTCTCCTCCAAAAGCACAAAGACATGGCTCCTATCATCCCGAGCTACGACTATTCTCCTCATCCCCAGCAAATTGTCTTGACACGACCAAGGAAAACCGGTGCTCAGGACTTGGTGTATAAGGGCCGCCCTCGAATGCGTGTGAGGAGGTACTGTCACGTCTGTGAAAGCCTCATCAGCTCGCACGCAAAACAAGCCAGGACCTGTGAGGAATGTGGCCACAAACGCTGTGCCGACTGTCCCCGGTACCCGTAAGTTTTACGAACAGAATTGATCACTTTTCAATTGCTAACTCATATTAGGGATAATAAAAAGAGTTACCCTTATGGGTATCCTAATGATGAACCTGGTTCGACTTTTAGAGGAATATTCGCCTGTCATGAATGCAAAACCAAATTTGACTCGCAGGCTGAAGATGGAACTTCATGCTCAAAGTGCGCTCATGAGAAGTGTTCGGAGTGCCCGCGCGTTAAACCGAAAAGAGTTGAGCCGGAACCCGACCCAGATGTACTGGAGAGTTTGCGACTTCGTATGGCCGCTTTGCAGACATCGGAAATTTGATGGTTTCAATACGCGAACCGAACCCCAAACCGACCGCAGTAGTAGGATCCGATCACATATGGAGCCGCCTACTACTTTCTTCATCTTATTTATTATCTTTCAGACTCCTCTTTCGCACTTGACACATCGAATCCTACGACCGGTGACGACGACATCGAAAGAGGAGCCCCGAATAGATTAGTTTTCGCTTCATGGAATTCATATTGGCGCATTGGTATCTGTTGGGCATAGCCAGGGCGACGATATGTTTCAATCTTGCGATAAACAACGACGACACGAAATATATCATTTAAGTCAGCATATAACATCGCATTTATAACATGTTTCTCACATCACATATATATATTCGACATACATAAATATTGTTGAGTTTCGACCAACAACCGGAAGCACCGAACAGAGCCGCTAGCTCTTCTAGCGGCTTGGATGGACAGACTGGTTAGAAGCCCAGGATATATAACCTTCCTTTCCTCCAGCTTACGCCACAACCGCGTCTTGAATTACTTCAGTCTACATGTATCTACGCCCCCCAGATGCCTTTCAACTAGAATTAACAGAAGAAAAAGAAAGAGATTCAAATTCTACACTACCAGAGCTCCCATTTTGATGTGATCGCTGTTGCGTCTTCATTCCCACTTGCCAAAGTAATGCAACCACGCTGCAGGTAAGGAAGGATTGGGAATACCTCTGTACCATGATTTGTTAAAGTATCCACCACTTCTCAAGCAGCCCGACTCGCCTGTTGCACGGCTGGGGTTGCCCACGCTGCTTGATTGTACATAGTAATCAGCAGACATGGTATCCACTCGCAGGTACTGCGCTGTTGGTTCCCTCCGGTCTGTCTCATGCTTGTTATTCTAAGCCGTACTCCATACATGAAGAATCGTCAACGGCGACATAATAATGTAGTATGGAATAGGACTCGCCGAGCTAGTTGTACGGATACCTAACCTCCAGTGTCGCACCACATGTACACAATCAAGTGACACCAGCAGACACGAACGACGCCCCCAACAGCTATCATCTTGACGCACGTATCCGTATAGCTGGGATTCCTCTGCCAATCGGTCGTACTGCTACTGCATATACACGCGCAAACAAATATAGGTAGTAAGGAACTGTCTTGACAGAGACAAGCAAGTACACATCTGCGTTCCATCTCCCTTGCCCCCACGTTCGGAGCTACGCTCGTCTGGGCTGATTGATCATAATCATTTGCCGTTTGGTTTGCTGCCGTACGACTTTGCCATCCAGTGTAAACATCAATATGGGCGAACAATATACCGAGATGTACTACGACGGGACAAATGGCCATGGGTGTCATGTTCACGGCCAACAGCCAACAATACGACTGTTTTGGGAACATTGCTGTTGTCGAATTTGCTCAGGCACAAGACCATAGAATCCGGGTAACCAACAAGGTGTAGGTATGACCCGAACATGTGTATCAACCCTATGGCCCCTGGGTGCACAGATGATATTGTACTGCCCTAAAATGGTTGGACATGTGCACTGCACCAACGACGTCTCGTCGGTTAGTAGTACCCCGCCGTACCTGTACAACCCTAGCCAGCATGCGCAACCCAGCAAACATGTCGGAGTGCATCGTGTTGCCACTGTCATCGGCCGTCGTTCTTGTTCATCGGTGGAGGTCAAGGCAGAGGAAGAAAAAAGGGTTAACCCCAAGGGGGCGGTATTGGTCTTGGCATTGGGGCAACTTCTGTCGGCAATGATCAATCCTCCCCTCCAAGAGACTGGTCCCAGGCGAAGAAGCATGGGACTTGCTGCAAGCAGGAGTAAAAAAGGGCAAGACTTTGCTTCCTCGACACCACCCTCCAGCAAACCCGTCTTTGGCATGCAACTTCGATTTGCAACCAGTGGAAAATCGCCATGCAGCCAGGACGAGGCAAACCACTATACCGCACAGTAAGTCACCCAAAGACATGCGCACAGCTGGTGGTGCCGCGCCGACCCCCCTTCGAATGCTACCTTACCCACACGGATGGTACCAAAAAGACAACTGTCGTCTGATACCGACCATGGTCACTGACTGGTCTCCTCCGCACGGGAAAAGCCGCCCTGCAATAAGCATCGCGTTGCTTTGGACATCCGTCCGCATGGCGGGTAAGTAAGAGAATCAGTCCGTCTTGGTAGATATATGCCATACTGTACATGTTTATTTCTGCAACCCGCCATTCATTCACCTCGCTGCAGCTGCATATAGGACTTGACGACTTGTGATCTTGACACGTACACTGCGCTGCTTTCCCTTCCCTTAACCAAACGCAGCCCGACATGCAGCCCCCCAGGGGGGCGATCCTCCTCCTCCGTCTCTGGTCTGTTGTGCTTGGTTTATTTACTACCTACCGGTATATCTTGACCCGGGTCGGTTGGGTCTGTTGCCTTGAAAGAAAGGAGACCTAAAATAGGCCGCGGCAGCGGCAGCGGCAGAGGCAGCATCCGAACCCTTGTGACGTCGCCACGAATGCCAGACAAACAAGCAAACGGCCCCGGACCAGACTTACAAACGGCAGAAACCCGAGAGCGTGGGAGATCAAAATGTTTGAGGAGAATTGTAATTATACTATATCCAGCGTGCATGATTGGTTCGGCAAGGCCGCCACCGCTGTAAATCATGACTAGAAACCAGGGTTTCATTAAGAGAAGTCATCAGATTTGTATATATTATAAGCGAGGGGCATTGCACTCCTGTGGTTGCTGTCACCGCGGCTGTGCAAGCGTACGTTTACATCAGATACTACTTGGGTACACTACATAGAATATAAAGTACTGCACTGCAGATAGATGCGGAAATAAAAAGGAGGGGGACAATGCCAAGCAAGAAGATTGAGTATGTATGTAAGGGTGTGTTTGTGTGTGTGTCTTGGTTGGAACTCTCCGAAGACGGGAAAGGGGGACGAAGCGCGCGAGCGGCGTAACTAACAACTAGGAGCGGCGCAGAGACGTAACGTGACGCATGTTGATTCCTACTCGGCATTCGCCTGTGTTTCAATCCTCCAACACGCATGCGGGATTGTCTCGATGACATAGTGTACTTCCCACTGCCTAGTAATGGGATGTGTTGGCAAAACGATTTGATATTCCGTGTTATTTTATTTCTTCTCCCCCAAAGACCTACCTGTGTGTTCGTTTCATGCATTACGCAGATACGGTACCTACCGCACTGCGTGTGAGGGGTGCTGGCGATATTACCTGGGTACTGTACTAAGTAGGATATACTACTAGAGGTAGCAGCGAATCAACAACCATGCTTCGACATGACGTTCTTGTAGTAGAAGTATGATGTGCAGCTGTAAGACGGACTGCAACATCGGCGGCATACCCTCACTGTTGCGACCCTGGCTAGTCAGTGCATGGTATATCCTATCACATCGGTTGATTCTATGAATTAAGTCCCTATCTCGGAACCCACGTCCTAGCCGCGTCGGTACAAGAATGAAACAAATTAGCTCAAGCGAATCGCAATCAACCGAGCAGAAAGGAGAGGGAGAGTAATTATGCCATTTATCCTACGTAATCGATCCGAATTCTGCCCGAGTTGAACAAGGTTTACCAAAATACACGTTAATATGGTATGGGGCCCGGTAGTGTGTTTTGTACTTATAATAGTATACTACACGTGTATATCCTACTATGTAAATATTGTGGTTCTGCTGGGGAGGTAATGTAGGTAATGTAAGTAAGACCGGCTCGCGATCCGAGGCTATGGTCCCCGGAGGCGTCGAGATAACTTGGAACTGTTTAAAATACTTGTTTCAGTTGGAGCGCGGTTAGAGATAGACTAATTAGGTACCCAAAGTAAGAAGAAGAATAAGGGCTAAGGACGGGTTCCAAAAGAACCCGAGTAGCCGATGATTTGCATGCACCATATACCCTAGGTACATGTAGTTGGCACAGGCAGATTAGAGGACAGTGCACCTATTATGCGAACACGAATAGGTAGGTACACATATCCTAGCAGAAACCCCAGATCAATAATTTCTCTATTTTTGTTCCTTGTTGTATTTTCTTTTTCTTTTAATACTGTACCAGGACTTGAAAAATGTTGGCGTACATGGGTAGTATATAACACTGCTGCAACGCCGATCTACCTACTTCCCCGGCTCGGCATCTGCATTATCAATAACTTAGTTCTGTACGCTACCGTAAAGGAAGTATTGGCTCGGTATAAAGATCGCCTCCCTAGCAGTGGAGAGCGCACAGCTTTTCCGTCCCGTAGATGCTACTTGGATATCACCGTCTATAAATGCGCCTATTATAAGCCGAACGTAAAATTTATGTCTGTCTAGGTATTCTGGAATATATAAGTTACCGTCGTGGACAAGTCTTGAGTTAGCGGACGAGGAGAAGTCACCGTGCCCAGTAAGAAACAGCGGCAGACAGACAGTAAGCTCGTGTGCACCGGTACACAGCAAATGACCCGACGGTTCGGGCCCTAATTGCACAATTCAACGCCATTCGCTGAAATGGGCCCCGGATAACACTTGGATTCGAATCCTGAAAATGATGTTAAACCCCATTCCATACTTTCCGTGTGGTTTTGCTAATTATCTCCTGTCGTGCGTGCATATAGTATATTTTTGCCTGGTTTATAGCGGTTCCGTGTTTAATTCTCCTTGGTGGGAAGTATTTTCTATTCTAATGAAGATCTGGTTCGGTTAGATACTGGGTATACTGTATGTGCCCCATGTATGATGACTTATTCTTAGCTATGCCCCATCCTCCTTTCCAGCTAATTTTTTCACTTTACCTAATACAAGGTATGCGGCGGGTATCTCAAAATTACCACAAGGAACGTTGCTTCTATACTTAGTGCTGTACAAATCATGGCTTACACTACGACGAACCGATGCAAAATTGGACTGACTCGGTAAATTATCTCTCTACGCTAAGTGTGCTACGCGTAGCGGATAGTTAGAGCAGGGGTACTAAAGTGCCCGAGCCGAGGCGGTGCCGAAGCTACTTAAGTAGTGTAGTAGAGCTTACTCACAGGTATGTAAGCATCGTGTACTCTGTACTGTACGTATATGGAAGTTGGCAGGAATATACATGTATGGGCGCGAGGCTACTACACTGCGAAAAATGCGTCGTTCCCCGGCCGCCGACGTAGATTTAGATAGGATGGCAAACAGTGTTGTGCAGCTAGCCGGCCCCTCCGAGGTGCAGCCCCGAGACGCACTCGTATATTAGAGAGATTGTACACGTAGGTGCGAAAGAAGAAGACGGCAATATGTATGTAGGTAATCAGGGGGTTTGATGTCGCGGGATTTTGACCACTGACGTTTCTGTAAATTCTGAACTAAAAACAGACTACACATCGCACATAGTAGATGTACTAGGTATGCACATGACGTAAGAAGAGATATTGCTGTCGCTGCTCTGTGGTATAAAGTGCTACGCAGTAGATAAGAATTGTCGCGATGTTACCTACCCGCCTCTGTTCGTTTACCCAGGAAGCCGACATGTCTGGTTAAATTATTTACATGGATACAAGAAAAGTATCCCCGCAATACCCGAGAGTATAAGCGAATAGAGGAGGGACTTAAGTACACTATAATGCGGACGCAGTTAAGCTTCAAGACCGCACACAATACAACCATTTAACCCCCAACAATCAACATTCAAGCTAAGCACTTTGACAAGTCACGATCCCGGTATAATAAAAAGGTCCTGCGCCATTCGTCTGTACCCGAGAAACTCAATCCCCCCTGTCATACGCATGCTTAAGTATGCACACACTGGCCGAAGCAATAACTGAACCCGGTCCCGGATCACTCGAGCTGCGTATCCCGTCCCGCTTCCACGGGCTCGTCCTTCAAGGTCAACGCGCCAAAGCTACATGTACCGTTGCTAATTAGCCGATTCAGCAGCGTCCCGTCCAACGTAGTTTTCGTGTTCAATTTTGCCCACCGACTAACGCGGAAACAAGCATAAATTGACCACCTTCGGTACCAACTTGCTGGGTTGCCTGGGACAAAAGGGGAACGAACGAGCCCCCATCTAGGAGGCTAGGAACTGGAACTCCCTACGTGATGAGACCGAGTTGAAGTTATTGTGTATCCGTACACTAGACTCAAACCCCTTGTGAAACTAAAAAGCCAAGTCAGACCATATTACCAAGCGCAAATCCTTTGCTTTCTCCAATCATCGCGCAACTTACTGATATGTGTACGCTCTCCGTGATATCTGCGGATATTATTGGTACACAGCTTCGTATTCCACTGTTCTGTCACTTCTCTTATAACCACCCACTTATCAAGATAGAAGATGACTAGTCAATGAGAGCCAGTTACACGGGCTAATATTGGTAGATTCAAAAGGAAGAGTGCGTATTGCGCCTTCGCATGATACCTCAATTCCATTATAGCAAAACATTCCAAGGGAGGGGAAAAGATGATCACATCCGGTCAATTAAGATGGTGATGCAGTTTCTCGAGACGACCATAGGGTAAATCTACCGCGTTGAGCAATGCTCCCTGAGCATATCTCTTTCAGCGGGTCTGAGAGGCCACTGCTATCTAAGTGTGAGAATAATCTATTTGGGGTTCTTTGGCCTGGCGCATTCTTGAGGGATCAGTTGAATTCACCACGCTAGCATTGAGTCTGTAGGATCTGTATCAAGAATAAGGACCTGGAAGGACCTAGAAGGACCTGAAGAATGGCCTGTTCTTCTAAGATTAAATTGGCTATAAGACGGCGGGCGTAGGAGCTTATTATTTTAGAAGCAGTCTACTTTGGTAGGCTTTTGAACATTGAAATTATTCAGAAGATTTGTTTAATTCGAAGCAGGTTCTAAGCCACTATTTTCTTTTTCCTAGCTATGATAATTCATCTAGGCTTCAATTACATCCGGGCCCAGTTGGGCAGAGACGCCAGCAGGGATAGCACCAACAACCGCTTGAGCTCTGTTGAGCACTCTTCCAACGCGAGGACCAGTAGAATCGCCACGATTGTTTAGAAGCGTTTGAATATCATTGACGTGTTGTGAGCGAATCATTTCCTGGAATTTGGCGGGATTCAAAATGGGTGTGAGCCGCTGGGTTTCGTAGAACCGACCGCGGATGCCCGACTCGTTGAGTGTGATAGTCTGGTTCACGAGCACCCAGTTAACGCTCCAGCCAAGATTACGTAAAAGACCATCTCTAAAATCTTTTTCTCCGCGTAGGGCTGCAGGTAGTTGTGCTGGGTTGAGTGTCTGTGGTTGCTGGGCCAAGACGGCGTGTTGCAGTTTCCAGAGGCTTCCCTCGAACATCATATCCCCTCCTTCTTTACTGACAAATATCCACTTAACAACCATGACGATGGGCATTCCCTTCTCCGAAGACTGGTCTTGTTGCTCTTGCGAAAGCTTAATCCGGACAGCTTCTCCGACGCAGATCTTCTCGGCACCAAGAAAGATACCACCAAAAGTATCATAGCCTTGCAGCGACCCTTGAAAGGGGTTGAAGGTGGAAAAGCATTGATCCACACGGACCGCTGCCAACTTAGTGGCCTCAATCGCCAACCCTTCTCGTCTAGAGGCGTCAGTGTGGGCACCGAATCGTTCCTGAAGAGTCTGCCAGTCAATTTGCGCTAAAGCTTGGCCTTTGAACTCCTGTAGGCCGTCGTTGATCTGGGGAATACTAAATGCCAGAAATGGCCGGATGTCCGCTTCTCCTTTGATAACTTCCTGGGTCCGGTAAAGTGGATGAGTGAACGGAATGATCGAGAGCGCTGGGTTGGAAGATAATATCATGCCCACACGCCAGGAGTTGTTGCTCTTAAACCATACAACTTCACCTGCTCTGAACAAGGCATTATGATCATGGGCAATGGCATATGAGCGCTGGGGAACACTGGGAGTCACCTCAGGAGCTTGGCGAGGGACAGGTGCTTGAGTCTCTTGTGGAATAGACTGCTGAAGTGCCGTTGGAGAAGGATTGGCTACTTGTGGTTTAACACTCAAGTTTGTAGTTGTACTTGTAGTCGTATTTTTGTTCGCCAAACCAGTAGGATTAGCATTAGAACTTGCAGCGGTATTGTTTGCTGGTGCAGGGGCCGGTGCGCTGGCAGCCATCGACGGTGCTGCTTGTCCAGTAGGCAGTACCCCGGCCTTTGCCTTTGCCGCCTTGCTAGTGATCGGCTTCGACCCAGAGCAAAACTCACAAGCGCAGTCACCTTTATCCTGCGACTCGCCTGATAACCAGAGGAGATGAGGGAGAAAGTGATTTGGGGACCGATAGTATTTGCGGGCTTTGCTGGCGCCGGGTTCTTCCGGGTAGCCGAAGAGATAGTAGTGTTTCGCTTGATGCTTCTTCTTATCCTCCTTAGCTGCAAAGAAAGGTCAGCCTAAGTTAATGACGCAACACGCTGTCCTACCTTGATACCATCTAAGATGGTAGTGGGCCGGGAACTCTTGGAGGAAATACAGCCCAGCTAAGATTACTTAGTTAGAATGGCAACAGATAGGGAGGGGGAATAAAACACATACTAGCATCAGGCAAGAGTTCCGCAGCTAGAGCCTGACCAAGCTTGTTCTGCCACTCGATTATTGGTTTCGAGCCTTCTTCTACCTTTTCATATTGACTGTACTCCGAAGGCATTTCGGTGCCATCGCTTCGCCAGATTAGGGTGGGGATGGCATTTGTGAACTGAAAGTCGTTGTCCGCCGTCTTCGAGTCTTTGGCCTTTCGAGACGCCATGACTATTCCCAATCTTATAGCCTAGACAGACGCAGATTTACTGCGGCTAATCTTACCAGAGACAAGACAGCATGTATGGAGACTTTCCAATTGGGTTTGTGCAGACCGTGAAGGTTTATCAGAAGATGAGAGGTGCTGGAGAATGGCAGGAGGAAGAGAAGTACTTCCGGATCTCTGCCTGGCCGCAGCCAGAGAAAAGGCAAGTACAAGATCCAAATAGAGTGATCAGTAGAAACAGCTGGAGGTTTCCTTGCTTGGTGAGGTTTTGGACGTGCAACTTTGTTTGTTGTTGCTGCGTCCCGGTGATCAAGTGCTGTTACCCCTCGCCCTAGCCCTAGTGAGCACCCTCACCCCCCAAGATGATGATTACTGCGGCTGTGTATGCGGCTGTGAATTGTAGGTTGATCGCCGAGATTCTTGGTGGCTCCCAACAAAAAGCGTCAAAGGCTACAACAAGGGAATCGGTATCGCGAGACTATGACAGTATGCGGCTAGCTCATGGAAGTGAGTAAGCAATTCTATATCCCCAAAAGACAGGACAAGTGCTACAGAAGCCGAATAGCAAGAACAGCCCAGATAATTAAGATAAATGCTAGGATATCTTGAGATGGAAATGAGTAATGTATGCCTCAGCTATCTGGGGTCTCATCATTAGCTCATATGATATGCTGTCTCTAAGGAGCTACAGGTATCAATACTCATCTGCTAATCTTCAAGCAAAGTGACTATTGCTTACTTTAATTTTAAGGGTTTCAACGCATACATATAATTGGGAGATAGTTGCGCCATATGCTATTATTTATGATCGTGAAAGGTCAGGAGAAGATGCTGAGCGCGGGTTGGTATTTGCTCATTCCTCTGTCTTGGGTTTATCGCCTATCTGAGCAGATGGGAACAAGCTGCGCCACAACCTCTGTTACACTGTGTACAACCTTAAGACCCGTCTTGGGGCTGAATCCAGATACAGTGAAACATTAGAGCCCCCCCCCACCCTGCGGGACACCCCCTACCTACGGGACACCCCAAATAGCGGTCAACGAACTAACCCCTCAACCTTCACTCAATCAATTTAGTTACTTTGAAGCCTTTTTTGAAGCTTAAAATTACTATAGATCTAGAGATTGAACAGAATATTGCTTTTGCAATTGCAGCTGTTTAAAACGGTCAATCCCTAAGGGCTAGCGCCAAGGCTTTCGGGGTCCCTAGGTTAACCCTCTTCAACAGACTTCATGGCTTTAATTCTTAACACTAG